>JANKOD010000193.1:7508202-7523406 GCA_026284645.1 Erythroxylum acuminatum | reverse complement strand
GGGCTAATCGGGATCTCACCCCCGACGTGCCTTCCTTTGTTTTGCAGGTATCAAGACAGTCATCCCATGGATCCAAATGACAACGCACCGTTTAGCCAAAATCTGGCAGAACCAGAATATAATAATAAATGAAATATATATAATAAATACTTTGTAAAAAATTTCATAATAAGTTGAATGTTAGAAGTTGCACGAAAACTTGAAAAGTGTAACAGACCCTCTGTCCAAGAAACACGCAGCTTTAAATAAACAGTTTTGAAAGAAAACGATGGCTTCTCTTGAAAAGAACACAGGCACTACACGTCTGTTAAAATTTTAAGAGAAAATGACACCGTTTTACTCCAAGACAGAGTTATTTAAGATAGATGATTTGGCCTCAAGCCTGATCTTGAGGCTTCCTTACCAGAATCATATATTGTAACTACTTGTTATCAGCTCTTGGGTTTGCGTGCTTTCCAGGCATGGGATCTTCTGTACCTTTCATCCGATTCTTACCCCATTTCTTTTTATCTGAGCCGTTGGTTGGCTTGATGGTTACGTATAATTTCATGGCACAAAATAGGAATTGGTTAAAAGGGTCAGAGGATCTGATCCTTTTAACCATTAGATTAGATCAAACATAAAGAATTCGTGGTGATTGTCTTGATGGAGTAAGCGAAAGGCCAGCTTGACATAGTCGGCCTGGGATAATGTGCCACAAAGTCAAACACTGTTATGTTTAAAATTGCTCTCTTCTTTAGCTGCAGACAAGCATTTCACTATAAGAAAACTGCAATTCATGTCGATACCTCAATCTTTGCTTTTCATATTAACACACCAATCAACCTATTACTCCAATTATACAACATTAGGTAACAATTCTATATTTTCCTTACTGATGGATATACGTAAATAATAAATATTTTTAAAGAATACGCATTTTTTCCTCGGGCATTTTATATTCCTTTATTTTTCAATTCTGATAATGGAAAAGGAGAATTCATATTGAATTATGAGATTTTAAAATTTTAATACTTTCTGCAGACTTATCCACAGTAATTTGAGAAGCAAAAAGATGGATGTGCATATTGTTGATTGGTCTGAGCATAAGAGTTAGCAAACAAATACTATATCATCATCTGGAGCTGGGCAAGGCTGGTCCAATATCGTTCATACATGGTTCCTGATTATCATGCGGAACATCTCATGAACATGAGCAAATAAATTGGTCGTTTTGATAACGGAGAGACAGGAGAAACCAGGAAATTTTCAAATACCAATGAGACTGCAGCAGAAGTAATAATTGTCTTCAGAAATCAAGCATCTAATAATTATATTGTGTTACGTACAAAGGAATTCTTTTATTAGTGTCAGAGCTCCCACATGTACGCAGTGCACATTATGTACAAAGGAACCCAACCACCGCTGGGCAACCAACCTTCAATCATATATACCATTGAACCAGAGATGGAGTACTTGCCCTCTTTGCTTCTTTTAAGGCCGTGGTGGAGCCACCCTGACAACGGTCACAAGACAGTGCAAGAAGGATTTAGGTCGTCGCTAACCTTCAATCATACATATCATTGAATCAGAGATGGAGTACTTGCCCTCTTTGCTTCTTTTAAGGCCGTGGTGGAGCCACCCTGACAACAGTCACAAGACGGTGCAGGAAGGATTTAGGTCGTCGCTAAAAAGCACAGACACGACAAAATAGAGCCGTGTTCGTGTGTCCGACACATGTTCAACACGGACACACACCGGATACGCGGTGGAGACATGTCCTGACGTGTCAACATCAAAAAAAATTATCGGCTCGGATACAGCTCGGACAAGTCTGGAGATGGCTTGGACACAGCTGGAGACGGTTCAGACACGGTTTGGACTGTTCGGACCCAATTGGGTAGTTGCTTACTTACAAGGCTTTAGAAAATTTCATTTTCTTAGAAGGGATTATAAAATACCAAATATGTATGAACTATCAAGAAAGTCTTGAAACATATTAATCAATATATATCATATATATCGTGTCCGTGTCCACCAAATTTTAAAATTTAGTGTGTTCCAATGTTCGTGTCTGTGCCGTATTTCGTGTCCTTGTCCGTATCCATGCTTCTTAGGGTCGTCGTATTCGTACTAGAATATTGGAACAAAAACGATTCTCTGGCACTTTGGACATGTGTGAGGACGTCATTCTCCGCCATGTTACTCATACCGTCGGGCTTATTTCGAGCTGCTGGTTTCGGCGGTGGTCCTACGCTCACAACCTTTACATGCTTCCCTGTACTTTTTCTTGTTCGGACAATAATGTCACGAGGGTCTGCTTCTGCTGTGACAGCTACCGTCCCCTTCTCTTCGTCAGGCTCGATTCTGTTACCTCCTGCACAATCATGACAGGACATCTGCAACCACGTCAACTTTTTGAAGACAGACAAATCACGGGTTCGACCAAAATTTTGGATTGGAATCTTTGACTCGATTAAGATAATGTTTGTCTTAACACGTACTTGTAGGCAACCAATAATGGACTCTTACCTTCAATAGAAGATACTGTTTTCAAAACCTTCGTTTGGAATTTCAAGCTTTAGCCTTCAAGACGGCTCTTTGTTCTATGGGAAACTTTTCAGTATAAAACTGAAATATTAATCTTTTTGTGCGATCGGTCACCTTCCATGAAGTCATCGAGCTATTATCTCATGTGCTAGCTTGTCAGATGATTCACTCTTAGACTTAATAGCATCTGTGATTTAATTAGCAGCCGCGGAACCTTGAGTATTCAACATGTTTTTCATTTCTTTTTTTGTCTTTTCATTCTGACCTGATTGAGCTACGATTGCTGCTAACTATCCTGGAGGATGATCGTCACCTCGGTCACCATGTGATGACATCAGGAATAAAAACAAACCGACAACAAGCAAGAGACATACAAGTTGCGTGAAAATACCTGACAAAAAGAAAATAAACGGGGAGTAGATATTTGGAAAATAGAATCTGTGCATGAACATATTGTAAATTACTGGCTTAAAATTCTTCGCTTTTATAATGTTGACTCTCTCGTTTAAGTTTGTATAATGTGTAAGGAGTTTCGTATTCGTTCTAATCACCATTGGATACGAAAAACTCACGGTCGAAATTCCGCAAAATTTTTGTTCTGTAATGGTTACTTTTAACTAAAATTTACAGTTAATTCTTACAAATCAGCAGGCCAAGCAACAGTGATATTCAGATTTTTTAATTGTGCTTTCCAAAATTCATTTGCAAGCAAATAAATTAAACGTCCAACAAATAAATCACACCCAGAACACAAGAAATTTGCTAACGCAATTCAACACACATGGCTTATGTCTACGGCCCTCATCTAAATTAATCAACTTCCACGATAGTACAACATACTTATAAAAGACTCTTACGGAGCCAACACCACTCACTTCTTGAAGCTATCCACTTATACCCACCCCGTGAGAGTATCTTATACTCAATAGTATGACCAACTCATATTAACCTGAATAGGAGATTTTAAAAAAAGAATAAAACATAAAGAAGAATATCTCAAGTGATTAAATCAAGAATAAGAGAAAGAAAAATTCACTTGAGTCAAAAAATGCTCTCTTATATGTGCAACAACATTAAAACATAATCACATAGAGTCTTCAAACAAAAGTTTGTTGTAGAACTTTGAAATAGATATATGAAAAGCACCCAAGCACAGCAGCCAAAAAATTGATAATCATTTTTCACACCATCGATTGCTTATAGCTATCCCACGAGTCCTTCCTCCTTTAGAATTCTTTATTCTTTTAGAATTCCTTCATTCTACAAAATTCTTAACTTCTAGAATTCTACATATTCTAAGATAGTTAGAATCCTATACCAAATCAAATTTCTTATTATAAAAGATATCTTAAATAAATTAAAATACAAATAATGCCAAAAATAAAATAGAGTTTCTTAACAATATCCTCCTTTTTACATTATTTGTTGCATCAAAATCTCCCCGTGAACAAGAGAAATGAAAACTTCTCCTGAAATAAACAATCATGATAAAAGATATTGAAAAATAAAGTCAAAGTCAAAGTCAAGTCAACTGTCAACTGTCAACTGTCACCAACAAAACTATAAATACCAACAAGTTCATATCTACTCATTGGGACAATCAATGCCAAAAGAAGCTAGTGATCACGGGAGGAAGCCAAACAAGCAGAGGACAGGGGCTACAATGGAGAAAAATATATATAATAGGGTAAAATACCCTTGCCCCATTTTTTGTACATCAATAAGTTTCAAAGTTGTAAAGAACAAAGTCTTAGAACCCCATACGGAAGTTCAAATCTCATAGAGTCAAGAGATTTCGTAAAAATATCAACCAATTGTTTCTCAGTTGTTACATAAGAAAGAACTACAACTTTAGTCTTCACTAGCTCTTGAATGAAATGAAAAACGGTCGTGCTTTTTTTATTTGTAATCTGCACACATAAGTTTCCAAACGCCTCAAAAGCATTTGATTTTCATTTCAAGAAAGCTACCCATGTGTATCTTAAGTAGTCATTATCATATGTCAAGAAATACCTCATCCTACCAAGACTGGCATGTTGTGTTGGGCCTACCAAATCCATATGAATCAAATTCAGTATTCAAGAAGTTGTAACATTTCTTACCTTCTTATGTGATGCTCTCATCTGTTTTCCCATTTGACAAGTGCTACAAATAGCCTTGTCATCTTTCTTCATTATAGGTAATCCTATTACTACTTCAGATTTGTTCAACATGTTTATGAGGTCATAATTTGTGTGACTAAGCTTTTGGTGCCATTATAGTCTTATCATCATATACGGCTAAATTGCAGGAAGTAATAACCTACAAAATGTAGCAATATCCACCAATCTTCGTCCGTTTACTATACAATCTCTTTGTTGGTTTAACACTTTGCATTCATCACTAGTGAACTTGACTAACAACCCATCATCATAAAGCTGACTAATACTCACCAAGTTAGATTTTAAACCATCCATATGAAGCACATTTTTTAACTGAGGTAATCCATCCTCGCAAAAAGTTCCTCTACCAATCACTGTTGCTTTCTTTTCCATCACCAAATGTAACGTGATCATTCATACAGCTTTGATAATTCATCAAATTGCTTATTTCACCTGTCATATGCCTTGACCACCGGTTGTCAAAGTATCATTCATTGTGAGAAGCAGAGCACATGGATTTAAGAGCCACAAGTACTTGCAGTTGGTTCTTCCTAACCAAATCTATTTTGATAGTTTCTACTACTGAAAGTTCTTCCAATAATATCTGAATTTTCTATCTTGATCATTATGAATAGCATTTGCAGCAGCTTGTAGCAATTTAGCCTTAGGTGACCTTTTACACCACAAAAGTGTCATGTAGGCACAAACTTTTTGCTTCTTTTTGAAATTTCTCCTTGCTTACTTGATCTTGCTTCTTTGACAAATCTAACTTCACCATTTTACTCATTAAGCACCTAAGAACATTCACCTTTGTATCCAACATCTTGAAAATCCCCTTTGTTTTTGTCAATTTCCAGCAATTCATCTAGCTTCTCAGTACTGCCATTCAAAATTCTTATTGCTTTCTCTGTATTGATTAGCTTTACCTTGGTTTCTTTAAGGTCATCTTTTGTTGACCATAACTTTATCTCCAGATCTTGAATAACATCTTTCATGGTAGAATTCTCCCTCTTTAACTTCTCATTTTGTTTTCTTGTCTTCACCCATTTACTATACATTAGTTCATAAGCCTTGCAAATACCTTCCATTTTGAATTCTAAGTCACTAACATCACTATTGCTATCAGAATTAGAGTTTAATACTGAAACATCTTAATCTCCATCTTCAGTTTCTTCATTAGTTACTATTAAGCAAGCAACTTAACTTTCTTTATATAAAGCAATCAATGCATCATGATGACTTACAATTTCTTTTTCTCTACCATACTCACTTACAAATTTGTTTTCACTCAAAGTGTTGGTGTAAGACTTCCTTTTTCTCCTTTTAAGGGTGTTAGGACACTCTGCTTACATATGCTTGAAACCTTGAATCTCGTGACATCGTATCGTCTTTGCCTTCTTTTCACCTTTTTACACTTTTGCTTGCTGTTTCAAATTATTGTTTGATGAACTCCCACCATTCTACCTGAACTCAGGTATATTTTTCTTTACCTTCTTCAGCCACTTACTGAAATTTCTTATTAGCACCACCAGATCTTCATTTTCATCAGAATCGTCTCTTGAACCATCCACAGGTTTAGCAACTTCTGCTTGAAGTGCCAATCCTTTATTCTTCTCACGCTTGTCTCTCAACAGGTTCATCTCGAAGTTTGTGAGAATTCCAATTACCTTATCCAAAGATAACTCATTAATGTTAGGATCTTCTTTAATAGCGGCAATCTTCGGTATGAACTAGGAGTTAACGATCTTAAAGTTTTCTTGACAAGTTTTAAATATGAATACTTCTTACCAACTTGATATGCTTGATTAGTGATATCATATAGCCACTCATGAAAGTCTCCAATAATTTATCTTCTTTTTTATGCTATAGCCGATTGTGATCCTTCATGTACGGTTTTTAATGTATCACAGGCTTCTTTGTTGATTCACATGCTGATATCATACTGAAACGTCCTTCATCTACAGTACTAAAAATTGCATATATTGCTAGAGAGTTACCAAGCGCTTCCTCTTCTTTAACCTTTATCCACTCAGATGGATCTTTAGGTATTGCTTCATTCTTTTAATTAATTGTCATAGGATGAGTCTAGCCTTTCAACACAAAAGTCCAGGCTTTAGTCTGTGCTTGCATAAGCACTTTTATTCTTGATTTCTAAGTAGGATAGTTAGAGCCATATGTTAAAGGTGACCTAGTAATCAACGCTCCTTCTCTAGTAGCCATGAATTCGGAATACTGATCTACACCAACTTGACACACCAATTGTTAAGTCAAGAAGACTTCACTTCTTCTATTAATTTTGATGAAAGTCAAAAAATAATAATCATAGAAGTGTGTGAACTGTTTTGATGACTTTGTTAAGTGCGCAGATAAATTTAAGTAGCACAAATCATCAAATCAAGACGATACTTTAGTAAAAGCTGAATAAGAAAGACCAGATGAAATGAGAAGTGCTTAGTTTAAGACACTAGACAAAGCATATGAGACATCAGACGAAGCATATGAATATATGCAAGACGATAAATTTGAAGAATGTACTAGAACGTCAGTTAGTTGGAGTTAATTACAGGACTTGACTAATAACCGTTTCTAAAATATTCGACAAGCAGAATTCTCAAGAAGACCATTGACGATTTAGGCTATAAATAGTAGTTATAGTCATAAACAACAAAACGATATAGAAAAAATAATAACGATACAATACAAAGAGAGAAAAGAATTCTGATTGTAAAAGCTCAAGTACTCAAGCAAAAAAGAGAGCAAATACATCTGTAACGTGAAGCTCAAACAATATTTTTTTGAGTGAAAAGAAAGGCTAGAGCCTGAAGAGGCTAAGGAAGCAGATAAAAAATACTTTATGAAAGAGACCTGAAGAGGCTCTGGAAGTGTAGAAATAATACTTTTAACGTTGAAAGATATGGTGAAATCATATGAACTCTGAGGACTAGACGTAGCCCAAGGTTAAGGGTGAACTAGGATAAATCGCGGCGTCATATTCTCTAACTGTTATCTCTTTAATTTTCTTGTTGTTAGAAGAATAGATACTGATTTTCACTATTACATTACTCACCAAATTAAGTGAATTGTTCTTGTAACCATCTGAATTTGTCAAGAAAATCAAGAAGATTTTAAAGATTGATATCTTAAACGATTTAACACAATTCAACCCCCTCCCCCCTTCTTGTGTATTTTACATATTATACGTAATTTCTATATTAACAAGTGATTTACTTCACCAATTAGTTTTGATGAGATAGACCTAGCTCTGATACCAATTGAAAAACCCAAGGTCAAAAATCTGTAAAATTTTTGTTCTATCAAGGTTGCTTCTAATTGAAATTTATAGTTAATTCTCACAAAGCAACTGGGCAAGCAATTACGATTTCCAAAATTCTTAATTGCGATGTTTAGAATTTTTTGTAAGCAAACAAATTAAGTGCCCAACAAATAAATCACACACACAGAACACAAAATTTGTTAACACAGATCGACACACTCGGCCTACTTATACGGGACCCTCACCCAAATCAATCAACTTTCACGATAGTACAATAGGCTTATACGAGACTATTACAGATCCAACACCACTCACTCTTTGAAGTTATCCACTCGTACTCACCCCGTAAGAGTATCTCACACATAATAGCATGAACAACTCATGCTAGCCTCAACAGAGGATTTTAAAACAAAGAATGAAACAAAAGAAGAATATCTGAAGTGATTAAATCAAGAAAAAGAGAAACAAAAAACCACTTAAGTCAATAAATACTCTCCTTTGTGTACAGCAACATTAAAACATAATCACTAAGAGTCTTGAAAGAAAAGTACGTTGTAGAACTTTGAAATTGATATATGAAAAGTACCCAAGCACAATAGCCAAAAAATTGATAATCATTTTTCACACCATCGATTGCTTATAGTTATCCCACAAGTCCTTCCTCCTTAGGATTCTTTATTCTTTTAGGATTCCTTCCTTCCACAAACATCTTAACTTCCATAATTATATATATTCTAAGATAGATAGAATCATATACCAAATCAGCTCCTTTATTACAAAATATATCTCAAATAAATTAAAATACAAATAATACTAAAAATAGAATAGAGTATCTTAGCAAGACTATTGACCTTTGGTCATGCTATTGGGCGAGAGTGTCAAAATAAAGCATATTAGGGCAATACAATAGGAAAACAATGTAAAGTGAGAAAGACAATGGTCAAAGAAGTGGGTCGAAGAGAGAGAAAAGGAAACGAATATGCTACCACCAACTCATCGTGCCACCCATTTTCCAGATCTAAGATGCTCCAAATCTGAGGGTCATCGCCATTCTTATCTACATCATAATCAACAGGAGGCGACTATCAGCGAGGCTGCAGATCTTAGGCAACTGATGGATAGTGAGGATCTAAATCTGAGGCAAGGTTCCAGATCTGAGAACGAGGGACAACGAAGGCAGTGGTGAGAGCTATACCCAATTTCAGATTTGACGAGAGAAGTCAGAGGACGACCCATGTGAGCTCCATAGAAGTGTCCATGGTGTTGGTTTCTGCTACTACTGATGATGGCAGGCCGCCTAGTCAAACTACGGAGGAGTTCCTCGCTCTCTCGTGTGGATTTGCACAGAGAGCTAAACCTAGAGATGGCATTGATGTTAATGTCTCTAGAGTCTCTAAGACATATGGGTCTTCCCTGACTGCTCGTGCATGGAGCAAACAACTTTAATTCCACCAACATAAGGTCCAAATGAAGCATTACCATGATGTCATGAAGGATGGCATCATTTGTCCCGCCCTTGAACTCCTGCAAATGGGGGGAAAAGCATGGTCGAACACACTGGTGGGATCCTTCTAGAGCAAACATCCTGCATTTCCAATTATCAAGGCCTGGACTAATGTACAGTGGAGTAAACAAGGTTTGGAGAATACTCTACTCACTGATGATGGCATGTTTATTTTCAATTTTGCTTCGAATGGTAATCTGGATGAAATAATTGGAATGGGGGTCCTTGCTATATCGGGGGACAACCCATGTTCCTATAGAGGTGGAAGCCAGGGATTGCATTTAGTAGGAAATGTGTTGAAATTTTTCCAATTTGGGTCTATTTCCATACCCACCGCTTGAATTATGGACTGTATAGGGGTTAAGTTTTCTTGCTAGTTCTTTGAGTAAACCATTAGGTATGGATGCACAGACATCAGGTACAGATAGGATAGGATATGCAAAAATATGTATAGAAGTGATTCAAAAGGCTAAACTACCAGATTGTCTTCCAATTATGCACCTAATTAGTGAATTTGGGTAGAGGGTGAAAGAAGAAATACAACTATCCTACCCATGGAAGCCACACAATCCCCATTGGGAAGAAGTATAAAAACAGCTTGGCAAGAGGAGTTAATAGGGATTGAACAGCCAACAGTCGAAGTTAAAGATGATACTGGAGTTCAGCAGAAGGTTCATGAGTAGCCTACACAAATTCCTCAAATCGAGAGGGACACAGGCGAGCATCCTGAAGTGGTTGACAACCAAAATAAGGGCGATCCTAGTTCTGACAAGGAACAAACAATAGATCATACAATCTCTACACAGAGTTTGAAGTTGGCAGAGTATGCTAGTACTGTTGATGTAATACAAAGTAAGACAGCTAGAGTTTCTACAGAGAATGAGAAAGGGCCAGACAATTGCAAAAGTTCAGACCAAACACAAATCACTGAGGAACCAAGAACTGAGATGGCTGTGGATCAGATTGTCGATGCAGTGCCAACACAGACAATTGTGGACAACTCTAGTGCAGACAATGTGGAGCATCTAGATACTGGCGTGGAACATTTCAACTCACAATATTTGGAGCAAATGTCACACAGATTGGGCCAACATGTTGACTCCAGTAGCAACTATTTGGCAAAATGAGACCTCTAAGGCTAGGCTGGAGTCTGAACAACAGGTAAAATCCAGTGATAACTGTGTGGCAAGTCAAGAACTGGGATTATCATCTCTCACATTGCAGAACATCCTGGGGCAGAGCACGTCTTGGCATTGAATTATAATTCTTGTGCTTATGTGACAATAGTTTTCTCTCGGAAACGCAGTTTACATTTGGCAGCAGAGGAATGAGATTCCCCATCAGCTGCAGCCCAAGTCTATGACATTCCAGGAGACTTTTGTGAGCAGTCCAAACTTGCAAAAAGAAAGTCAGCAAGGAAGAATAGTATCTTGCCATACAATGTTTCAATTTAAGGAGGAGAAAGAAAAATCTCAAGGAAGAATAGTATTTTAAAAAGGAAGAGAAAGAAAAATAGTATTTGAAAAAGGTGTCTTTTAAAAAAGCATATCTTGCCATACAATGTTTCAATTTACTCTTTCCATGGCCATGAAGTATAAAAGGTGTCTTTAGTGGTTCTTTTTGTGGGTTATCTTCCAGGAAAATATATTGCCTTATTTAGGGAGTTGTTTTGATCATATTGTAAATATCATGATAGGCTTAATGTTTTGAACTACTTATAATGTAGATATAATTTTAACTATGGTAAAAATTCCTTTAATTTTTTTTAAAAAAAGACTGGTGTAGATAAATATAAGTTAGGATAAGGGATCTAAACTCCACCATTATTGCTGGGTTAGAAAAAATCCTCAAAAGCAAAGCAGTTGGATAGTTTATATAACTTCGCGCATTCATACTTTGGTGGGCGCAAATGAAGTTAAGATGACTCCGTAAATAGCGATATGTACATATAAGCTAAATTAATGGTATATAATATACCTTTTAATTGCTTACGATTTTTTTTAAAATAAAACAAATTTATCTTATTTTAAAAAAATCACCAATTTATTATTTTAGAGTTAAACCTTAAAAATGTATCTTAAAATAAATAAATAATTTGTTTATTTTTTATTAAGAAATTGAAGCTGGGAGTAAGTTTTATCTTTTAAGAAAATAGCTTATCATTAATTTGATTTTAAAAATGGTGTCTAATTTCAGTTGAAATACGTGTTAAACTTGAAACGAATATATATATAATTTGTATTTGTATGACGAAGCAACCTATTAAAATGAGATTCAATAGTGAAGAATTTACCATTTGTCAGTCTAATAATGTAATGTTATAGTAACTCGGTGTTTTTAACTCGACTGAGTGTAAAACTTGACACAAGTATTATGACCATAACTTTGATTAAGGGGAAAGAAAAAAGAAATTGAGTTCTTAAACATCTTCTCATCTGAAAAAATTCAACCAAATGACTAAAACTAAAAGCGACAGGGAGGTGAAGAGGTGAGTATTGATTTTATTACAAAGCCATGCATGCCTGTAATGTAATGAGAAAGGAACTAAGGTTGTCCTATATGCGTCATTGTGTGCGTGTATAATTTAACTGAAGTTGTCCTATATGCGTCATTGTGTGTATAATTTACTTCCAAGTTTTCACATTTCATCATGATGTTCCACATCTTCAGAGCCTTTGTTGAAACATTGAATCAAGGACCCTAAAATTTTGGTTGTCATTTGGGTTTACTCATGCTTTTTCAGCTTTTTGCTTTGGTTTGTTTCTTTGAGGCTGAAGATTCTCCTCGGTAACTGCATAAATTTCGTCGTGATGGTTTTGTAAAGAAGCCATAAGAGTACTTGCTCTTTTCGTGAAAGTCTGTTTGAGGGAGAAAGAGGCCACAAGAATTATGCAAAGGAAGGGAATATATCGCCCACAAGAAATTTGCATGACAGAGCAATCAAATTATTAAATATATTTATATATATATATATAACTAAGATCTTAAATGCAAGTTTTTTATTTCTCAACAATCATCAAATTTTAAGAAATGCCTTTCAGAGATTTAAACTAACCAATCATTTCTGTCTAAAACTCAAACAAAATCATAAGTTTGATGCTTTCTAGCTAATACACATTATTAAAATAAATTTTTAATAATGTACATATCACATTATTAAAATGGATTGTTAAACTAAATTATTAATGTTTTAAAAGGTTAATTACTCAATTAAAAAATTAAATTGCTTGGGCATTGAATTCAAAAAGTTAAAAAGATTAGATACTTTTTAATATATTATCTTATATGTAAAAGACATAATTCTTAGTTTAAAAAATTTCTCTAATCTTTAAATTTTTTGAAAAATCTCTTTTATAATTTTCAGTTTTTCAAAAAATGTCTTCTTTTGGAATTTAATTAAAAATAACAATAAAAAACATACAATATGAACATTAATCGTAGACTAATTAAATGTCACTAAATGATAATTTAACTTAGCTCTTAAACTCGACGAAAGTTAATTAAATTTATAATTCACGATAATTATAATAAATTAATTTGAGTCGAATTTAATTAATTTGGTTCAAGTTTAAGACTTGAGTTGAATCATTATGTAAATAGTATTTAATTAATCTATATTTAAATTCATACTACATGTGTTTCATTACTATTTTTTAATTTTAGAAAATTTCAAATTTAAAATTTTTGAGAATTTTAAAATTTAAAAAATAAAATTTTTAAACTAAAAGAGACATTTACCTTTATCTTTTTTTATATAGCAGTGATATTTTGCATATTAGACACGGTGGAGGATTTACGGGCGGCTCTTATCTCTTGGGAAAAAAAATTTCTTCCTTTTTTGTCGTTCAACCTTTGCTTTATATACATTTTTAGGGACCACGAGTCAGCATCTAACAATCCTAAATAGTATTGTTTGTTGTCTTATCAAAAACAATTGGAAGTTCGCCACTTAAAAGGGTAATTTAACTGTTAAAATAAAATTTTTAACAATCTTTTAATTTAAAAATATAATTACGAATTAAAATAAAATTTAGAAAAAAACTACTTAAAAATTAAAATATATCAAAATTTATAAATATTTATTAGATTAAATTTATCTTGATTTTGAATTATTAATTTATCAACTACTTTAAATGTTTAATTTGTTTTGTCGTTAACTAATGTATATAAAAAAAAGTTATTCACGTATTAATATGTGTATTTAAGAATTAGTGCAAAATATAAGGATGCTAGTTCCGCGTTAACGTGATAAAAGAAAACTTGGAAGATTCGCCGCGGAAAAGTTATGCCGGCCACCTACCGAAACAGTATGATGCCATGGTCAGAAACGTGGAGCTCCTGCAACTGGACCGAAATGACTTCAAGCCACTTCACTACACGTCAGATAGTTTGCTTACATCGTCCACGGTGAAGTAATACGATTAATACGTGGTGATGGAAGCACTTGCACGCATGTGATGGGTAAACAATAAGAATCATTTCAGACTGACTCGAAGAGTCAGTAGTCAATAGGATAGGCTTTATTTCTTAAAATTGGAAAGAATTGTAGTTAACTTCAGACCATGAGTGTGCTACTTTTAGGTGAAATTTCATGCTCAACTGATATATATTATCATCAAATTAACCAAAATTATTTAATTAAGAAGCAAATTAAAATTGCAAGCATAATATATTGTCAACTAAAGTAGGAAGAATTCCTTTCCAAATATAAAAATAAAATAAAAATTTACAATTAATTTAGACTATATTTTAATTAAATTAACATAGTCAGATTACTTGAAAGAACAAGTTATTAAGTAATACTAACAACATATAACGTAATAACTATTTGAATAAGATAGTTGAGTAATCTGATTTTGCCATTGTCTACAAGTTGATGATTGGGAGGAAAACAAATGACTTGGGTAGGCCCTGAATGTGAAACACGATGGCATATCAATGATCTTTTAAGGTTTACTTAACAAAGCTAGCCGTGATTATTAAAGATGAGACATAGTTTTCTTGCAACGAATGCAAGAAATAAGTGGTTAAAAGTTGCATTTCCACGTATAAAGAACCAAAGATATGGTGTAATTTTGTTATCAATATTAAAGGAATCACACTACAAGAATTAAGATATTTATTAACAACTTTTTTGTAACTATCATTTCGTCGTAGATACGAGTTTTTTTGTGACAAAACATAATTAATTGTCATTATTGTTTGGATTAACTGTGGTGATTTATTTTTTCGTTTATATTATTTATGTCGACAAATATGTCCTAAATATGTAAAGTTACTATGACCATATTGTTTTTTCACACATTCTATAGATTTTAATGTCAATACTTTTGTCACAAAAATGTTGCATAATTGTGATCATTTTTTTAAATTAGTTACTATTTTATTAGTGACAGATATATTTGTGATCGGAGGTGACAACTTTAAAAATTAGATACTATTAATAATAGTGACTAATGTTACTACTTTTAGTGACAACTTTTGCTTTCACTAAAAGTACAATTTCTTGTGTCATCTAAAACATGTGGTTTAATTCAATGCAAATTCATGAACCACCATCCCACAAAACCCTTGCATAAAATGTGTTTTAATTCATAAATATGTGGTTCAATTCAATGCCAATTCAATGCAAATTCATGCCCAAAAAATATGTGGTTCAATTCAATGCAAATTAATGCGTAAATATGTGGTTCAATTCAATGCCAATTCAATGCAAATTCATGCCCAAAAAATATGTGGTTCAATTCAATGCAAAT
>JANKOD010000193.1:7490599-7501354 GCA_026284645.1 Erythroxylum acuminatum | reverse complement strand
TTTGATTAGTGATTTTCGCTTACGTGTACCTTGTTTGAAAGAAACAAAAGTTTTGAAATAAATTTTGACTGAATGATCGTTTTAGCATGCCACCTTTGTGGGATACGTACTCGGATATCACCACGGATGTCGAGTACGTGTCTTGCGAGAGTGGGGTGCTACATAAACTTCTTGAGCTTGCAAACCAAATGTTCTTTATCGGTTATCTCGAAACCAACTGGTTGTGTCATATAAACATCTTCATACATATCTCTATTCAAGAAGGCGATCCTCACATCCATTCGATTGAGTTTCAAGTCAAAATGAGCAACTATAGCCATGATGATTCGCAGTGAATCTTTGGTAGAAAATGATGAGAAGGTTTCTTTGAAATCAATTCATTCTCTCTGACTATAGCCTTTAGCTACAAGTTTAGCCTTATACCTTTCTACTTATCCACTTGAGTCATGTTTGATTTTGTAAACCCATTTGCACTCAATGGGTTTGCAATCTTTAGGTAGTTCAACCAACTCCCAACTCCATTTTGTGACATGGAACTCAACTCATCTTCCATTACATTCATCCATAATGCAAATTGAGGACTATTCATGGCTTCTTGAAAACTGATTAGTTTGGTATTATCTCCCACATCGAAGTCATGTTCTGCAAATAGACAATATAGTCATCATGAATGACAGGTCTATGTGTTCTTTATGATCTCTTGACAACAATTTCATCATCCCCAGTATCAATGACTTCATCCTGTGCTTGATTATGAGGTTCATCATGAGATTATACTAGAATCTGTTCAATTACAGGGTCATCAGTAGGAGTGGAAATGACGGGTACAAGGATTAGAACACAATCTTTCCTGAATACAATTTCTCTTGACCCATGACTTGAATTAAATTTATCTTCAAAATAGACATCTCTATTTAATTCTATAATTCTTGTCGTGTGAGATGGGCAATAGAATCTAGAACTCCTTGATTTGACGGTGTAGCTTACAAAGTACCCACTAATAGTTTTCGGATCAAGCTTCTTAGATTGCGGATTATAGGGCCTCACTTCTGCTTTGCATCCCCAAATATGAAAATGGCACAAGCTTGGTTTCTTACTTGACCATAACTCATATGGAGTCTTTGGGACTGACTTGCTAGTACTTGATTCAAGATATAAGCAGTTGTATTCAACTCAACTCAAGTTTGTATAAATTGTGTCATTTTAAGGATATTATTAACTATAGTTTAATGAGCTAACATATAGTTATTAGGGTACTACCATGTACCTCAAATGTAATTAGTAAATTATTAACCATCCCATTATAGTTATTAAACATACATTAGGCAATTCGATTTATGGTCATGCATATGGAATTAATGTTACGATTATATTAGTCCACATATTTTTAACACAAATCACTTGCAGATGTTGAAAATTTGGTCCAAGTTTCGTTGTTATGGACTAGGAATATATTGTTAATTGACCTTGATATCCAAGAGTTCTTAAGCACTTTAGGAGTCGCAGATTAACAAAGAAGCAAACTAGATTAACAAAGAGATGGGAATCTATTTTTTCTAGTTTAGGTCATGGCCTGAAATTTGATCCACCTTCAACAATTAATCCAAGTAAGTGCCAGGGATTTTGACATAGGATTTATGCTTGTTTTTTCAAGTTCCAAAGAAGTAGCATCTCTGAAAACTTCAGATGTGCGCAGGCAACGAACATACATTAGAAAGCAAGGCTCAACAAAATTTGACCAGTGTATTATTCTCATATGGTGCACCCTTTTTCATGAAGTTCTTATACCCGAAATCAATAGTAAGATGTTTAAAGAAATTGGCACGATTAGAGTTCATGGGGGGTTAGGAGCAGCAAGTAATGAAAGATTAAAGTAGCTTTTAAAATACTTTAACCATTTGTTATGTTGCTAGGGGGGAACACAGTGCACATCCCATTGAAGCAGGCGGGTGGAGATGGTACAAGCGAACAGGATATTCATGGTTCTAACTTTACAGTTTCTTTGATTGTTATCGGAGATTAACAATAGCACCAGAAACAAATTGAAGGAAATCTATAGTTTCTTCTGGTTTAATAGTACAGAAGACACGAGAATTTCTTTTTGATGGATTGAAATGTACTCTTCCAACGCTTTCTTCAGAAACAGTAATTCAGTCACTTCAAGATAGACTTTAATGTATCACCCACCAGCTAAATTGCCCCTCAAATTTCCTGTTCATTTTCTCCTGTCCTATCCTGTCCACTTTGCATTCTAAATTTTCTGTCCATTTTTTCCTGTCCACTTTGCATTCCACATGCTCAAATGCAAAATGGACAAAGTAGGACAGGAGAAAATGGACATGAGATCAGCCCTCGCTAAATTGGCCCTTTAGAGAAAAAAGAAACAAAGGACGCACACGCTTTCCGAGGCAAATGTTATCTGCATCTTGTTGAGACAATGCTGAATTGTCCTCATTTACAGAATGAACTTCAAATTTCAGTATGAAATGAAAGATGGAGACAAGCTAAACCACTTTTTGAGTTCAAAATCGTCAAAAAGAAGACAACGTGGAAGCTAATGCTTGGGTCCAAGAAAAGTTTCTATAGGACAGAAACATGCCTTTGTTCTGATATTTCAGGAGATCGATAATATTAATTAAGCAGCAGAAACGGAATTTTGTCCACGATTATTCGTCTATTTGGCCGCTGCTGTTTGGTTTTGGTAATGGTGACTCCATTTGAGCTTCGAAGTGCGCAAGTTCATGATTGCAGATCTGTTTTTCCAATTTTGTCCCGTGAATTTCAGCAAGCCGCAGCCATCCAAGAACATAAGAATGGAATATAACTTAACAGAAGATGATGGTCAACTTTAGGATAATAATTGAAAACTTCAACTCTTAAAAATTCCTTTTTCTTTCCCCCTTAGACTAAGCTGTTAAAAACCAATAAGCTACAGTAAACGTTAAAATAAAGGTTTGTTACTAAAATATGCTGCCTATTGGCAACAACCAACAACCACTTATACCCCATCAGGGCATGGATAACCACCATCTTCACTTGACCCTTTCCAAAAAGGAACAATTGAAAGGTAGCAAAAAAGTTCCAAGTGATTAAAGAGGCGGCAAGGTGCTTGGCATGTTCTTGAGGAGTGCAATTAGTGAAAGACAAAGTTGCTTTAAAGTCATAATCATATGACCAATCTTAGAACTTCAATATTCATCAATGGTGGAAGTAATCATGACTAACCTAATTCAGGGGGAAAAAGGGGGAAGAAAGAAAGGGATTAAAGTAAGGTAGGCACAGACGTAGATCATCGTCAGAATCTAATCTTGCAAGATAAAAAGGAGACTTTTTCAATGAGTGATTACAGGGGAAGGTGAAATTAAAGTACACATTGTGTAGGGAATCATTATCATATAATTAAGGTATCATTGGTGCCAAATCCACTAGAAACACTTGTTTTCGGAATTAATTACATGGCTGTGGGGACAAGAAAATTATGGCTATCAATAAGTCTTTACGAGAAACTAATCTTCAACTTTTTACAGGAACTGTCTTAAGTCTTCCCTTGAAGAATCAAGTTTGTCATTTCATAATCATCAAAAAGCAGCCCAACAACACCCAACATACCAAAGAGTTTTAAATTTCTAAATAGATTGCTCATGTTGGAAAATCGAGGCAGAATGAATTCATATATAAAAGATAAATTGGATTTCTTGAAGTCAAAATTACTTTATATTTTATAAAACAAATTTACATATAAATCATAATAAGGTAAGAATCATAATTCGTATCTTATTCCGAAGGATGATCTTTTTTATTGTTGTTTCCTTCGAACTGAAATCAACCATTACAAAGAGGCTTAGATAAGAAGTGTTAGCTTCCTTGGGGTCTAAGCCTATTTATAGTAGGTTTTGAACATTTTAGTAATTTAATTGAAATAAAATTCTAATTTCAGTTAATCTTTAATTAGATTTACAATTAATTCCAAATAAATATTAATCATGTCCAAATAAGATCTAATATCTCTTATTTATCCTTATTTATTAAATATCTTATATTAATCATAGAGTTTTTCAAATTTTATAATTAAATCCAACTTTGAGTTAAAACACTTTTCTCTCTTTAACTCGTTCTTTGTGAATAACCTATTAAGTTCCTAAATATGTTAGCAATAGATATAAATTATAACTCTAAATCATATTTAGGATTAGATAAATTAAACTCTTTTAATTTATCTTTAATTCTTTAATAAAATAATTTATGTCTATAGATCAAGATTGACGTCTAATAATAGATCACAGCCACCCAAATATTTACACGTTTTGGTTTCAATCATATTAATCCTCCACTATTAGTAAATAATTCAATTAATAACATTTGGAAATTATTTTCAAAGTGTTATTTCATCTTGGTCAAGGATTTCTCGAATCAATACTGATCGAGAACAACGAAACATTCTCTCTAATTACTTTAGGGTGATGAATCTTATATTGATCACTCAACTACCTTTATATATTTCATACTATATCTAATAACTACCGATTGACCTAACCCTGATTAAATAGGTTATAAGTAGTATTAAAATATAACAATCCCTTTATAAGATAAATATGGAGATTTCATATCAAGAGATCACTTATACAATCACAGTGACAATTTTTATAGACATACAAGTCACGCCCAAATGGAATTCTCATATGAGGACAATTCAGTAAACTTGTTTTCTAACAAGTATCTACAATTTTGTTTAAGTATCTTCGTGCTTTAGTTTATAATATCGAATTCCTTCATAATAAAGAAATATAATTTACTCTATTCTTTTTACAATCTATTAATGTCTTATCTAACAATAATTATGAATAATTTAACTATAATACATAAATGCAATATGAGTCTCACAATTATGATCTCATCATAAATTCATTTGTAATGTATATTTATCTTTGAACTTTATCATAGACATCTGAACATGAAAAAGATAAAGAATGCCTTTAAATTATTTTATCACTAAACTACAACTAACTGATTGGTTATTGGGCATAAACCAACAATCTCCCACTTGAATTAAGTCAATTGTTTAATTATCTTATACCATATTACTATATGATGATCATGCTACTGCTGAAACATTAGTTTAGTGAGAGAATTATACAAGATTCTATAGAATGAATACTTAGTTAAATTTTACAATTTTTATCTTAATTATCATCATAATTAAGATAATTACCTAAATACATACTTGGATCTTTGACGAGACCTTAGTTCCTTTTACATGCCTAATAACTCTAATCTTTTACAATAAATTATTGTCTAAACAATGCGAGGAATTATACTAAGTTCGCTAAAGAACTTACGATCCAAATAATCATTTCCACTAAATGATAAACGTATTTTGGCTTATTAGCAATTAGTGCTACATTGGAACCTTTCTAATCTCAAAATAATATTGTTCCGTGTAAAATATACCTTAACCAAGATTTATTTCTAAAGTTAATATCCATATAAACTTGAAAACAAATATCAATTCGTATATAGAATAACAGATATCTTCAATACTTCACAAGTATTATATATCTCAAATACTTGACATCTTTAGTATATTATTAATGTACTTGGACTCAAAATAAGTAAATAACTTTCATATCTATCTATATAAATCTAATTCTCATAATTAAGTTGTTATCTTTTCATATTCAACAAGAGTTGTTCTTAGATATTATATTTTCAATAATTAAAAATGTGAATTATTGTTTTCTTTGTGAGCAATATGTCTTTATATACTCTCATTAGAGAGGACAACTATACTTCTACTAAACTTCTTGTAGATATGATAAATTCACAGTCATCTTTAAAGAAATTGTTTGAATCATCATGAAAGTGGATATTTCAACATCTCGTAGCCTTTAAATTATACATCAAATATATCAATAAAAGCACTAGTTCCAATTAGATATATTGTTATGAAATTTGAACTTTTCAACCATTATCTGACTACCATTACTTGAGAAACATTACCCTATAAGTATTTATTGAAACGAATAATTTGTTCAATAGACTTGTAAGATTATATCCAGCATTTTAAATATCTCATAACTTTCTATTATCTAATTTTGTTCTAAACATAGAGGATAATATATGATTCAACTAAGCATCACATCCGTAAATCACTAACTTTAACTCTTTCAAAGCCTTGGCATTTTTATATCTCTTATGAAATCATACTAATTGATTTAATTGGAGTTATTGAAGGTAAGTTGTAGTACTAGGCATAATTATAAATGAAATAAATATTGCATCATATAATATCTCACTATACCTCCTTGCACAAACCCGTATTATTATGAAATTTAGTTATTATGGCACTCACTAAAGAATCTTATTTCTTATAGATAATTAAAAATTTTATATCTCACCATTTCAAACTCATCAAGGTGCTTCAGCATTCTTAATGCTTAATTTCTACTTAGGTTTAAACACTTTGAATTATTTAAAATTCTAAATCAATATTTCATTTAATACATATGACTATATCATATAAAATCATTAGTAATTTAATGAAATACAAGTATTATCCTTTTTATGAATTGTTATCACATCTAACACATCACATCTGTAAGATTTAACAATGCAATGTCATCTTCGCTCTTTCACTAAAGATTGATTTGGTTATTTTCGACTGAACAAATTTCATATGATTCATAATCAAAAGGACACATATAACCTTGTATGTAACTTTATGATTCTCATTAAATTGATTTAACCAACATAGTATGAGAGGACAGTCTCGATTATCCAACTTTCTATTATTGCCACTTATGTTAAACATAATTATCCTTTGATCCAACACATAAAATTATTTGTATAAACTTGGATCAACTACTTTTACTTAACAATATATTTCTTATCATGCATTGAACAATGTAATAATGTTGAATTCGAATTAAATATCAAATACTTATAAGCATAAACTATAAATACGTATGATTTTTATCATATCATGTATAGGTAAGAAAAGTCAAGCAATCAATTGTTTTAATGAAAACTATTATAATTCTATAGCAAATGCCTTCAATTGTTGTCCAAGTTTATGCTTTTAGTAGACCAAATTGAGAGGAGCAATTCTATCAAGGTACTATACCTTTCAGCTCTACTTCATGCAACCTCTTACATTGTGCTATCATGGTGTTGACATACATCTTAAATATTGTCCTAAAAGTTTATTAGACATTGGTCAACTCAAAATATCAATATATTTTTTCATCTATATGATGTTAATATATTTATAAAACTTTGTTAACAAATCCTCAATAGGAGATATAACAAAATTACATAATCGACATATAATTTTTTTAAACTTCAGTTGTGTCCAAGTAATTTAGTTCACAAATTTAGTATCAAGTATACTAAACAAAGTAAATTTCACTCAGAATAAAATATAAATATAAGAAAACAAGTATTGATTATATGCCATAATTACAAAATAAGATTATGAATTTAATAATATATTTGGTTACTCTCACTATTTTATTCAAAATAATAGCCCTCAATATTATTCATAAATATTACTTTAATATCTTTAGTGGATCAAGATTCCATTCAAATTTAGTTAAACTTGAGTTATTCAACAAATAAACTAAACTTAAATTAGATAGATAACATCCTTATCAATCACATCTTATATAACTCCTAGATCTGTTAGACGAGAACCCCAGTCAAAACATATCATACATGTTATTTATAACCTTGCCTCTAAATTTATATAACCATAAGTCACTCATACAAATCGTAATAATTTAGTTAAGTAGGACCCATTAATTTATCATAAAAATATATTCGGATCAAAGGGATCTTGAGTCACTCAATAAGCCTTGTAATAAACAAATTTTCTTTTTTATTCTTAAATAATAGAATATAATAATCAAGTTCTCATTGTGTATTTAATAGTTACAAGGGATTTAATTTCAAATAGTCTCATCGAACAAAAAAGCTCGAATAAATAAAAAATTCAATTTAATATTCTTCAAATATATATATGTATAAAAATATATCGTCATGCCAATGTAATCAAATTATATGCACGAAATATTAAGCTTCACTTGATTCTAATTGTTGAACATAATCTAAAATAATATTTCTAACTCTTTAAAATAATAATTAGATTAAACTCATTGATTTCTAGATAAATTGAATTCCTATTCCAAATATAAATTTAATTTGATTAGAAAACAATTTTCAAATTCAATTGGAAACTATTTACAATTTAATTGAAAATAATTTTCAATAAATTATGCTTCTTACTTATTATAATTTAGAAAAACTCCTTTTTCAAAATTACAAGTAAGAAATCCTAATCAAATTATAAAATTATTATTTTTCCTTAATTAGAAAACTATTTTCTAATATTAAAGGAAACTACTTTCAAATTAAATAAAAAATTTTAAATTTATCTAAGAAAGTCCTTTATATTTTTTATTTAGAGATTGATTTCTTAATTAATTACAAAATCATTCTTTAATAAATTAGAAAACTAATTTTCTAAATATTAAAGAAAGCTAATTTTCATAATTAATGAATGAAAATATATTTTTTCAAATTTAATCAGAAAAATACAATTTCTAATAAATCAAGAAACTTATTATTTATAAATAACGAAGCGATTTCTAAATAAATAGAATAATAATTCTGTAAAAAATAAATCAAAAATTTAATTTATCTTAATTAAATTGAAAGAAATAAACTTTAATTAAGAAACACCTTTTTTAGTTACTTAAGAAAATGATTTTCTTAATTTTAAGGTCTAATTAACCAATTTCAATTTAATTAAAAATAATTAGTTCTAATTTTATAAACTTTTTTAAAATTTAATTAGGAATCAATTTTGATAATTATTCTTTAATCTAAATCTAATTAAGAAAATAATTAATTTAATATTAAAATTAAGATCTCATCTTAATTAGTATAATCTTATTATATTAATTTATCTAACATAATCTCATTATGAAAGATAACCTTTTAAATCTTTGTTTGATTCTAATTATTGATTTGACATCTAATTTAATTCAATAATTCAACTTTTTAAAAAATTAAACTGGATTATAAAGATATTCCTAATAAAATCAACCTTTTAAAAATAATTTTCAAACAATTAGAAAATACTTTCATAAATTTATTATAAATTTAAACTAATTTAATTAAAAGAAAGGCTTAAAACACATATCTAAAACGAAAATAATGTTTAAGTGGGACTGTCTGGCACGTTGTCTAGGATGGCAAAACTAGACCGGCCCGATTTGGCCCAGTTTGAACGGGTCACGGCGGGCCACGGGCTGATCACGGGCCAACCATGGTTGGCTCGACTATTCCTTTAAAAACGATGACATTTTTGACTTTTTCTTAAAAATATATATATGACGAGCCAGGTTTGACCTTGCCCGCCTGTGGCCCTTCGAACCACTGGTCGACCTATCCTGGCCCGTCAGGCCACAAGTACTAGATCCCGCTTTCGGAGCCCAACATTCGAAATAAGGTATATGAACAAACATATTTCTTCAGCTTTGATACCAAATAATACTAGACCCCACTTCCGGAGCCCAGCATTCGGAGCCAAACACTAAAACAATACTGTACTTGACCCTATCGAACTTGTTTAGGGATAGAAAAAAACATGACTTTCTCTGTGGACGTCGGACAAAAATTCTTTAGACTGCCAAAAGAAGACTTCAAGATCTACAACTTTCATGAAGACCTTGAAAGCGGATTCTATCATCTGGGAGGTCAACGCCTTGACCAGACGATTCAAGAAGGACAGTGCACAGAAGAAGCGAAGGATCAACTATAGAGAAAACAGAAAGTAGACGAGTGATTACAAAGGAGACGAATGTGGAGCAGACGAATGCGGAAAAGCAAACAAATGCGAAAAAGCTGACAAACGCAAAAAAGCATACGAGTGATTACAAAGCAGACGAATACGGAGCAGACGAATGCTACAAAGCAGACGAATGCGGAGCAGATGAATGCCATAAAGTAGACGAATGCAGAGCAGAAGAATGCAGAGCAGACGAATGCCATAAAGCAGACGCATGCGGAGCAGATGAATGCCAGAAAGCAGACGCATACGAATGCCACAAAGCAGATGTAGACGAATGCCATAAAGCAGATGAATGCGGAACAGTAGACTAATGCAGAATAGACGAAGGCGGAGCAGACGAATGCCACCAAGCAGACGAATGCAAAACAGCAGACGAATGCCATAAGGCAGACGAATGCGGAGTAGACGAATGCCACCAAGCAGACGGATGCAGAACAACAGACGGATGCCACAAGACAGACGAATGTGGAATAGACGAAGGCAGAGCCAACTTAAGACGAAGCAAAGTCTTAAGACGAAATGACATCATCACAGACGATATGACGTCGTCACAGACGAAGCGTCTTTACAGACGATACGTCTCCCCCTTTATGAAGACCATAACTTTTGACTCTTATGCCCAAATATTTCATACTAAGTACCGCCGGAAAGTTAGTAAGATAAGCTACAACTTTCCAGAAAGCAACTTTGATTAATTTAGTCTAAATTAGTCCATTTTTTTCCTGAATTCGACACACAATTTCTACACATAGGAGGGACTTGGATTTTCAAAATGTACAACTATCAAGAAACATGCGCAAACACATGGAGAACTTTTCGGTTCTAAACTCATTTGCCAAAACCATAAAAACTCATACATGACTTTAATTACAAATTTACATTCTAAACAAAGGCTTAACATAAAA
>JANKOD010000193.1:7470198-7480979 GCA_026284645.1 Erythroxylum acuminatum | reverse complement strand
CACATAGAGACTTCGTAATTTCGAAGTTCATATCGGTTCATTCTCACGAATTCCAGGTATTTATTTCTGACTGTTAAAATTTAAGTATGATAATTAAATGCAATAGATCTATATGTGATTGCAATTTTAATTTCCGCTGCATATTGCAATCCTACAATTTTTCTTCTGTTGCAGTCATGGTTACGGGTGTCACAACAACTTCATACAAGTAGCCAAGTGGCAGTTGGTGCTGCTGTAGGGTCCTGCTTCTTCATCTCCTGGTTTTGGTTATGGGATGCTTTTGTTCTGCAAGCGTTCGTTTCCTTTTTGTGGGTTCGCATGATTGTTATTATGGGGGCTGTTGGATTCTGCCTAAGTTTTCTTCTGTATGTTATCCGCTGACTTAGGATTGAGGAACTTCATTAACAGATCTACAAAATTACAGGCTCACACATAATTCTTGTTTTGCAGTTACGTTAGAGCACATCAAAAGGAATTGTTTCCAAAGATTCGTTATGTTTAGTCTCTGTGTTGCTGTGACACAAAGGCTCAGAAGTGTAGATTTGCTTACAGTGTTGTCTTCGGTTAAACCTACTACGAAAGGGTGGTCTGGTCTATGATGTTGAAAACCCGGTGGAAGTAATATATTTGGACAAATGTGAAGGTGCCATAAGGAAGCCGCATCCTAACTCATACTAGCTGTAGCTGCATACTTAATTCAACTATATGTCATTTTCCTCTTCCTCTCAGAACAAAAAAAAAAGTAATTTTTGGTAGTTATGGAGTTGAAACTCTTGATCTTATTTCCTCATCAGTGTATAAATGCCTAAAGATCAGAACCTGTCAGAGTATCTTCATCTGCTGGAGACTTTTCGGGTCCGGAAAAGTGGGTGAACATCCTGGATTGATGCTTTTCGAGAAATACGTGACTTTGAAGCCAGATTTCCATGGGTAAACCAAGGAATATCCTTTTAACGGTATATTTGTAACCTTTAAATCTACCAAGCATCAATCAAATTTATGGTCCTATTTAACAATAAGTGGATTACATTAATTGTTTGCTAATTTTATTACCAATTAGCTAACATCGAATTAATATAGTTGATTTAACTAATGGATAACATCATCTGTTTATTTAAAGATGTTTGTTAAAATTAACTATTTAGTATTAATCATTTACGTGTAAAATGACTTATAAGGCCATGATTTAAAAAAAAATATATAAAGACATGAATATTATATTTTAGTATTTATTTAAATATTTTCATAAAAATTTATATAGAACAAAATAAGTCTAACACCGTCATTTCAAAGTTGAAGACGTTTCTAAAGAATAATGCTCAACTTTTATTTCATCTTCTTTTTTAACTTCTTTAATAGCATGAAACTTGAATTTAATATAAGTGGTTCTCAAATATTGAATGAGATTTTTACAATGATTATAATTTACTTGTTATTAATACAAAAAAAAAATCACCATCTTGTTTTATTCCAAGATCAGATAATAACTTTCTTAGTCATATGCAATAATTTGAATCATCAACATTCGTAACATACTTAACTTTATCAGGGGATTGAGTAACAACCTTTTTTAATGTCAATTAATCACATCACTATCAAGGGAAAAAAATAGTCAAAAGTATTCATTGTATTATTGATAAAACCAACTCAATCACTATCAACATATCCTATCAAATCAGTGTTTTATTCCTTCTTGTGGATTAATTCATAGTTTGTTATTCCTCTCACATACCTTAGAACATTTTTAACTTTACCAATGAGAATTTTACTTTGACTTTTACATGAATCTTGATATCTTGTGACTATTAAATACATCATATTCTCTTTTAAACTTCTATACAAGGATGGATTAACCCTTTCCTTACCATATTCTCTTGATAATTTCAATTTCAAAGTAGGAGGACAGGCCATTGGCTTGCTTTTTTTATATTGAATTTCTTAAGAACATACATCTCAAATGCATTGCATCACCTTAAGATTAGATATCATAATTTTATCTTTAAGTTTTTGTTTAAATGATGGTACATGCTCATCATCATCATCTATAATCAACAAATCATATATGTATAAGGATACAATAAACTTCATTTTCAATTGTGATGTAATAAACTCTTAAGATTTATTTTTAAATATAAACAACTTTGAGTACACATGATCCCTTTATTAAAGCCATTTAAGAATGCTGACTTGACATCAAAATGGAACAATATTTAGCTAAATTTAGTAACCAATGTAACTAACAATCTTATAATATCATATCTAGCAACGTGTACAAAGGTTTTTAAGTAGTAAACTTCATGTTATTGAAGATACCCATTAATAACTAGCTTTGCTTTGAACTTTATAATAAACTTTCTAATTGGTTAGTCTTTCCACCAGAGACTAAGTTTCATTCTTGTTGATCATGTAAATCTCTTTTTCTATGGTTGCAACCCATTCTTCCTTTATTTCTACCTCATTGTAGGTAGTTAGCTTAACAGTTACTAGATGTGATCTTTTATAAAATTTCAGCAAATAGCTTTATTCTCCTAATTGAAATTTCATTGTTATTATCATCATTAGTCTCCTCTAGACCTCGCTTACTCATTATGAAGTGGTAAAGAGCCAGTTTTAGGGGTCATAAAATTCTTTAACTGACAACTTTTGCTAATTTGATTTGACAAATTCATCCATTTCAAAATCTTGACTCATTTAATTCTTCCTTTTTACAAGATTAAAAACTTTATAAGCTTTACTTGTGCAATTTTATCCTAAGAACACTCTAAATTCACTCTTATTACCTAAATTTTTTCTTTTAAATTTAGAAGCTTGTATAAAGCATAAACTACAACAACCTTTTATGTTTGTAACAAATGGTAAGTTATTAAACCATTTTTTATGTGGTGTGCTACATTTCAGTGCCTAGGTAAGTAGCATGTTAAGTAAATATACTAAGATATTCACTCCTTTTATCCAAAAATTTTTTGGCAATTATTTTTTTCATTATACTTTTTGCCATCTCTATGATATGTTTTTCTTCTCAACTACTCTTTTATGTTTAGGAGTGTATGAAGCTATCAATTAGTGATTGATTCCTTTTTTAGCATAAAATTTTGTGAAATCTTTGGAAACATATTCATAACCATTATTAGACTGTAGTTGCTTAGGCGATAGGCCAATTTCTTTGTCACTTATTGCTTTTAACTATTTGAATTCTTTAAATACCTCATTTTTATGCTTCGAGAAGGTAATCCAATTATACTTATTGTAATCATCAATGAGCAATACAAAATATTAACTTCCATTGGTGAGACCTCACTTATAATTCCATTAGAGTGAAGTAGTTCCAACCTCTCATTGGCTCTCTAAGAGACATTTCTGAAAGAAAATCTTGCTTGCTTTCTAAGCTAGCATACTAGACAAATTTCATCAATTTTATCACCTTAGTAAGACCTTACACAACATCATTTTCAATCCTTATTTTTAATGCATTAAAACTAATATGTCCCAATATATTCCACTATAGCATAAACTCATTGACAAGAGTGACTTTAACATAATTTATAAATTACTTTTTTAATAGACTTGGCTTTAACTTTTTAATCAACTAAAAAAGATTGTTTTCCATGCAAACTTTAAAAGAAGCCAATTATCACATATTCACCCTTATCAAGGTTTACAACATATCCTTTTCATTCAACTGACTAACAATCAACATATTTTAATAAAGTTCAAACACTAATAATATATTAGTTATTAACTTGATACATGTTAGAGTGTTAACAATAATAAATCCTCTTCTTTTCACCTTTAAGAGAACACTAATGGTAATTATGATGCAACAAGAAATAAAAAAAACTAAACAATACGCTTAATATGAAGAAACACAAGAATTCGCTCGTAAAGAAAGCTTAAAGCTAACTAAATATGAGAATATTATTGATTGAATGAATAATATAATGTTTAAGAGGCATATTTATAAGCTTTAACAAAGCAATCATAATCCAAAGAAAAATAGGAAACTAAGAGAAAATAGTAAACTTAAAGAAAATAGGAAATCAAAAACACGTAGGAAACCTATAAAAATAGAAACTCAAATCAAGTAGAAAATCTATGGAAATAGAAAACCAATTCAAATAGGAAACTTATTTTAATATAAATTCCACTTCATTCCTCTTTAATTGGGAAAACCTCGTCTTCAAGTGTTCTGACAAATCAGGGTATAATGGCTCATTAGTAGTATGATATGAGAAAACATCCGCCATATTGAAAATCTTAGAAATTCCTGTATTGTTGTGTAGGTCGATCACATAAGCATTATTGTTGATTTTCTTCAACACCTTATATGACCATATTTTTGAGGTTGTAACTTATTGTAAGTTCCAATAGAAAACCTCTCTTTAAGCAAGAACACCAGAACTTGGTCACCTCTTTGAAAGTCTACATCCAATGGCATTGTACAACTTGTTTGTACTTCTGATTAGCATCTTCTAATTTTTTTTGGCCTTAGATTGCACATTCTACCACTCTTTTGCCATGTGACTCATAACTCCACTCACACTAATTTTAATTGGCAACTTTACTAGACTAATAGCATATTGGTAAGGTTTTGTATAAACTATTGAAAATGGAAACCTCCCAGTAGCATTGTGAACATCATTAATATATATAAATTATACTTGTGCCAAATTAAGATCCCATTGTTTAGGTCTATCCCTCCCATAAATGCTCCAAATGAGATTGCCCAATGCATGATTTGTTGTCTCTGTTTGACCATCTATCTACGAGTAATAGTAGAGTTGTAATTAAAGGAAGAATCAAACATTTTTCATAAAGTCCTCTAAAAATGCCCCAAGACTTTATTATCTCGATTGGACGTGATAGTTTTGGGCACTCCATACAAATGAACAACCTTTTTAAAGAATAACTTGGCTTGAGTTTGAACGGGAATTTCTATAAGAATTAGGGCCAACTTGCATGCATATCTTTATTAATTATTTTCTGATTATTAAAATACTTCAAAGAATCACGGTTAGAATAAATAATAAAATTTTGACCAATTAAATAGTGTTCCCAAACCTCAAAACACTCACATCTGAGTAAAACTCTTGATCATATGTGGTCCATTTGCATCAAGCTTAGTAAGCTTCTCACGATCAAATGTCACATACTGGCTTCGCTAGGGAAGAATAGTGCCTATTTCCACACCACTAACATCACACTCAACCTCAAAAGAAACCTTTAAATTAGGTAGGACTAAAACTGGTGCAGAACAAAACTTTTTTGGTAGGGAAAAGCTCTTATATGCTTCTTCACTCCATTGAAACTTCCCTTTCTTTCATATATTATGTGATTGGAGCTGCTATGGTATTGAAATTTCAGATAAATCTTTGGTAGAAGGTAGCTAACACATCAAAGCTTATAACATCTAAGGTTGTCTTTAATGTAGGCCATTGTTTAATAGCTCAAATCTTAGCCTCGTTAACCTAAATTTCATCAACATTGATAATATATCCTAGGAACAAAACTTTATTGGTCATAAAACTACACTTCTTTAAGTTCATTTACAACTTGTTTTCCTGCAATTCCTTCAAAACATGGCGTAAGTATACGATATGATATTCTTTCAAACGATTATGAATAAGGATATTATTAAGATATATGATAACAAACTTCCCAATGAATGGCCACAATACTTGATTCATCAGCCTTTTGAAAGTGCTTAGGGTGTTGGTGAGACCAAAAAGCATAACCAACCACTCGTACAACCTGTCTAACTACGATTCTAGATATACCTACTCCAAAGATCACTTTCTAAAAATACTACGAAATTGTGTAACTGATCAAACATATCTTCTATCCTAGGTATAAGGAATCCGTAACTAATGGTAATTTTGTTGATGGCTAGACTATCAGTATATATCCTCCAACTCTCTCCTGATTTAGGTGTTAATAATTCTAGAACTACGCATGAAATCATAATTTCTCAAATATGCCCCTTTTGCAATAACTCCTCCACCTTCTCTCCAGAATATAACACCAGGCTCATCAGGTAATATGGTAAATTAAGCAAACTTGCCCTACGAATCAAGTTAATATGATGTTGAATGTCCCATATCATTGTAAGTCCATCTAGCAACTCCTCAAGCATCACATCTTTATTCTCCTTCAATAAAAGTCGAATAACTTTTAGCACTTGATGAAGTTGTGTATTCGAAACAAGGTGAACTTATTTTACCACTAATACATAGAATCCCTTCGACCTTTTAATAACCATCAACATTTCATATTTTAAATAAGTGATAGTAAGAAAAGTCTGCCCCTTAATTTTGAAAGATTCGGGATGGGAATTCTTTTATTACAGGTGAAACATAAAATTTCTCTCCAACTTGTACACATTTTCTTATCCATTATACTGTGTGGCAACGTCAAACTGCCAAGGACTTCCTAATAATAAGTGACAAGCATCTAACCATAACATTAGTAAATCTCATCCTGATATTGACCAATAAGAAAATGGCACTTTATAACGTTCAGTCACCTAAAGTTTATCTGTCGATTTAATCCACCCAATTGTCTATGGATTAGGTGGTTTTTAGTTTGCAATTTATTTCATTTCATGACATCTTTGTTAATGATGCTCTCTTAGCCTCACTGTCAATAATTACATCAAATAATTGATCTAAAATGGTACAATATGTCTGAAATAACTAATGTCGCTGGCTCTTATCTTCTTCTTTTAGAGCTAGTAATAACTTCTAAATTACATAATTATCTCGCTCCTCAATTTCTTCCTCATAGCTCTTATACTCGTCATCATCACCATCAGGTCCACAAATAATGACATCATTATCTACCTCATACTCTACAATATTTACTTTTTATTGCGAAAATTAGTTTGAAAAATGTCCAGATTCTCCACATCAATAGCAAATTCCAGGTTGAGACTTGTCATAAAGATTATTCTCCTTAGGAGTTTCCTTGTTTTTGCCCACCTTATACTTACCCATGACCTCTCTTCTCGAAAATGATTCCTATGCAAAGGAGATTTTGGAAAAATCTTCATCCTTTATGTGGAAACTTTATAAAGAAACTTTATAAGCTTAAGTTTATAAAGTTAAGTAAATGTTTATAACCCATGTCATAACTTCTATTTGTATTATTTCAATATGTTAAAAGGTTTCATGATTATCCTATTTATAATTATTTTAGCTGGATGAATTTAATCCTTTAATAATACAAGCAAACACAATATAGAGTTCCAATTTGATACCTAGTTGTACACCCAGTGAAGAATCCATTCAAACAAAAGAAACTACATCTTAAAAGATGTACCACCTTTTTAAACCAACAAGACTAAATCAAGTGATAGATTTGATAAAATGGAATATAAGTTTTGTCATAAGATTTTGGTTGAAGACTCTAAAGGAAGAACGTGCCATTTATAAAGGCATGTAAACTCTTATAATAAAAGAAAGATGATATTAGGACGTTAAACTTTTTTTACCCTTAATCTAATGAAAGGAAAAAGTGAACTTATCGTCTCGGCTTGTGATCTTAAGATATTTAAGCATGTACTTGCAATTATGATCATAAGAAATGAATATTCACTATTGATTGTAGATAATCAAGAATTCATAATGTTTGCGACCTCACTTTAACTGACCTTTAAGATGTCAAGTCGTAATACTATTAAAAAAATACATCTTTAATATTTATAAAGAATATAAGAATTTGACGTTGAAGATGTTATTAGTTAATCACAATTGAGTTGCCATTACATTAGACATATTAACGACTATCAATCAAAATAAGGATTCTATAGTGCTGATGATACATTACGTTAACAATTATTGAACTTTATGATGCCAAATCACGAGGTAAATAATATTCTTTATTTTTATCATTAGTTATTTGATTATATTATAATTGATATTTGATTATGTTTTCAAATGGTAACTTTATTTATGTTATAGTGTCGTATATAAGTGAAAGGTTAATAATTGTATTGGTAGATTGCTTAATGAAAATAATTGTATTGGTAGATTGCTTAATGAAGAAGAATATTGACATGGTGCTCTCAATCATAACCTTGGATAATTGTAACACAAACAATGCTATGATCATTAAATTTAAGACCAAGTTGAAGGTTAAGAGCTTGCTGAAGGATGGGAGGTTTTTATATATGCTCTATTTTATGTATATACTGTATAGTGAAGGATAGCTTGGGGATAATCAAAGAAGGGGTAAAGGCAATCTAGATTAGTGTAGTATATTGGAATACAACACCAAAAAAAATTGTAAATTTTGAAGAAACAGTAGGACAATTATGTATTCTATACATTAAGAAAAGGTTAATTATTGATTGTCTAATAAGATGGAATTCAACATTTAAGACGCTACAGTTGGCAAGTAATCCTATTAAGATAATAAGATTTTCAATATACTTGTTTACTAAGATAATAGCAATGGGATTTGACAAAAGAAATTTGTGAGAAGTTGGAGGTGTGTTATATTACTTGGTTGATCTCTAGAATGAAGTATCCAATTTAACATATTTGTTTTTCTATCATGTTTGAGATTAAAATCTGAGTGGATCTTTGATTCAAATAAGGTGATTCAGATAATGGTAGAGGAGATGATGAGAAATTTGACAATTATTGGTATATGATTAGTAAAATTGTGACAATTTTCTATATATTAAACTCGAAGTAGTATGGTGATTGGGTTGAAAAACATTTTGATATCATTAAAAACTTTTACAATAATTTCTTTAATGATTATCAATTAAATTGGATAAAGAGCTGGATCATAGTAGTTTAGTATATTAGCTTCATCTTCTGCTCAAAAGTCGTCATTAATCAACGTTGAAAGTTTAGGTCTTTATTGTAAGGAATTCATGAAGAAAAAAAGGGTTATGATTTCTTATAGTAGAATGGATATTGATAATTATTTGAAAGTAGATATTATGACCACAATTGGGTAATATTTTGATATATTATTGTGGTAGAAGACCACTATGGCTTAATATTCAATTATATAAGCATTTGTATGAGTCCAAATAGTAATTCCAGTAACTATAGTTACTTTCGAGTCTGTTTTTAATATTAATGGTTGGATAGTGAGTTCTCTTCATAATAAACTTCATCCTAAAACTATGAATGTTCTGATCTGTGCTCAAAATTAGTTAGGTACTAAAGATATTCTAGGCAAACTCTATACTTCACAGTACATTAGTTTTCTAATTTTATAATTTCAATAATTATTTATTATATAATCTGTTTATATTATCAAAAGTATAAGGAATATGAATACAAAGGAGTCCATTTATCTAGTTGAACGTTTTTTTTAAACGATTTCCAATTATGAAGGTATATCTATTTATTAATTATCATGTATTTATTTAATAAAATTATTGAATAATTGAGTATAATTTACAAAATAATTTTTTGTATATGGATGAAATGGTGTAAACTATTGACGATCTTGACTATAATGATTAGCTAACCCTTTTTTTGGACTTTTTTTTCAATTTACTTATTTTTTGCTTGTAACTAAATTTTATTTACGTTATGCGATTAGATAAGCTTAAGTTCTACTCCATCTTCTCGACATCATTTTTCCAAAGTGTTTACAAAGTGGAAGAGTTAAGCTTAGTGGGATCTTGAGTACTTTAAAATTTTACTTTATTTCCTTTAAAATTATGGCTTTTTAATTGTTTAGACATATATCTTAAGTACTTTAAAGTTACTAATTAACAAATCTTATGTAGGAATATCAACTGTAGGAGTCTCATTGTTAAGTGAGAAAACAACTTCAAACAAGAATATGATCATGGTAAGATTTCTTTAATAGTTATATTGTTAGTTGATAGAAATCATAGTTGACTTTTACATATGGTAGGATGATTTAAGGTGTAAGGCAAATGGAATAGCAAAAGCTAAAGTAAAAATGGTCCTGGCAATTTCATGTACTAAGGTTAGTTTCTTATGTCTCTCAATTTACTTATGTTCACATTAGCATAATTATAAAAAGAAAATGGTAAAAAAATTCCGCAACGAAACATTTTTTTGAATGCCTTTACAAAATAAGGTTGATGTTTGACTAGACTTTGAATCTTCTCTTTCATAGTACGTTATGATTAACTTAAAAATTGATAAAAAAATTAGATATTTTTTTGGGAGATTGGCTATCAATTAAAACCATATATTTTGTATTGGGAATGAATAGCCTAATTGTATTTATTGAGGAAATAATGGTGGATGTGGAAGCTTTAAAAAAAAAAGAAATGGAGTTTAAATTCCCTATGGTTTTGTGATTGATTGTCTCTAAAAAACATTTTAAAAAAGGGTTAATTTTTTTTAAAGTTTGCTTCATATTTCCTTGGTGTTCCTATTTATTTAATGTTAAGGAATCCATAGGACTAGTTCCAAATCAGTTCATTCACACACATTACTCTACCTTTGAACTTTTAGGAGGATTATCATCTAGTCTTTGGTTACTATTGCTAGTGCTATGTTATTGACTATAAACATCCTTATTTCTCTTAATATTGCCAAGGAGATGTTATATGACTTATTATTGTTAGTTTATGCCCTTGCAGCCAATTTTGGTTGTACTTTTAATTGTATAAAAATTGTTTTATTCAATAAAAGGCATTCTTTACCTTTGTGCATTTTAATTATTTAATTATTAATCATAAAGATAAAATCCCTGGAATGATTGTTATGCAATTAGAAATTATAATGTGATTATAATTATGAGATTCAAATTGCATTTTCGTATTATTCCTAAAATGTTCC
>JANKOD010000193.1:7423501-7467376 GCA_026284645.1 Erythroxylum acuminatum | reverse complement strand
GATTCCCGTGTTCATATTTCTAACGTAATCGTATTAGATTTAAGTCTCCAGCAATATCGAATTATAGGTATGAAAAAAAGTTTTGGCACCGAACGATTTGACTTTTATTAATATTAAAAATGAATTTAGAAAATTCTTTTGTATTTTTAGAACATGATCTAATAAATAATAATTCAAACAAAAAAAAGACTCTTCAAATTAGGAAAAATTATACCTAATTGAAATTCAATTTAAAAATTCAAATGAGACTAGTAGTTAATTGGTTAAAAAGTTCTCTACCTAAAACTTCAACCCATATAAGTCAATCCTTTTTTTAAAAATCAAATTTACATCTAAAACTACATTCTATGGAAATTTCAGTTCACTCCCTTATTAAATCTTTATAATCTCCATGATATTCTCAATGGATCTAAAATCCAACACAGCCAAGGAAATTCTCAATTCATCAACAAATAAAAAGGAAACAAATTCTATTATATATCTCTTAGTTTAACAATGACGAGATTTTATGTTCTTGGCTACTATCATATGAAGAGATTTATCCATGTCTTATTGTTTTGAACTCATCCTTTGAATTTTAAAATGCTTTAGCATCTGCATATAGGGTTGTAAATTTCACAATCTTTCAAAGGAAGGTAAGACAGTTATAGAATATATTTATAAAGCAAAGGCACTTATAAATTGTTTAGCTTTAGCAAGACAATCAATATCTATAGCATAATATAATGCCATTAGTTTTTGCAAACTTGGGCAAAATATAATGGAATTATTGGTGGACTTTAACAAAAAGCAATTCCTATGTCTTTTAATGAACTTCATAGACAACTAGAGGCCTATAAATTGCTTGTCAAAGCCCAGCAATCCTCCTTACTTACTGTGAATGTCACCCAACAACAAGCTCGTCAAGTCCAATAAATTTTCAATCAAATAATGGGTGATAGAGGAAGACATGTTTATTTTAGTTATCAATTTCAAAGACTTGGAACTTTGTAATCCTTTGTTTTTTGTCGAATTTGTGGATATACTAATCACAGAACATTTAATGCTTAATGGGAATTTTGTTCCATAAGAAAATCAGTTTTCTGACAATAGAAATTCTACTGCTCTTAAATTTGCCTATTTTTCCCTCTCAAGTCGAAGATAATACAAATTCAATAATTGATCGATTCTTTACTTGGTATCCTAATATTGTGGCAAGTCATCATATTACTCAAGATTTAGCCTCTCTCCATATTGCAAATGAATATAATGGTATGGATAAATTAATAATTAGTAATGGTACATGATTACATATTTCCAACATTGGTTCTAGTTCTATGTCTCCTTCAACACCATTAATTTTTTAAAAATATTTTACATGTTCCAAATATAACAATGTCGTTGTATTAGTACAAAAAAAATTCATGATGATAATTACTTTTTTGAATTTTATTATGATCGTTATCTTATGAAAGCGAGATTACCAAGAAAATCAAGTTGTTGAAAAACCAAATTACCAAGAAAACCCTGTTGCATGGAACAAGTAATTTGGGACTCTACAGATTATGTAGTACACAATAGGAAAATAGTTTTAATGTTGTTGCCTTTTTAGTTAAATTTAAGGATTGACATGCTTTACTTAGACATCTAATTTATTAGATTGTGGTTCAGCCAGATTCTGTAAGGCTGGAATATCGTCGTTCTGATCCATAATCCGGGGAGCTTTGCTTATGGAAAACCTGCAAGACAAACGAAGACTCTCCGGGGGTTGTTTCTCGGAAGGTCCCTCCGACGCTCAAGTCAGTCCCTTTGGGAGATTTAGGTTTTAGAGAGTAAAGGAACTACTAGGGTTTTTCAGTCTGTACCTTTATCATGGTTGAGCATTACCTTATATACGTGGTAGGTTGCCATCAGGTTTAGGTCTTTACGTGACTTATCGTGTTTGCATGGGAGACGACTTCTTACTCATGGGCCGCTAGTGCTTGAGCTCAGGAGTGGGCCTCCTTAGGCCGGGCCTCATTAGGCCGACCCGACCAGATTGTTTATTGTCTAATCAATCTATTTCAGTCACCTTTTTCATCTTTTAGACTTTCTTTTAATAAATTTGTTTCTTGTTGTTTAGGCAAGTTACATAGATGTTGGAGAATGATTCAAAGTTGTTAAAATGAAGTCTTTGTTTAAAGATAAAATTTAGAAAGTAGTAAAGATAAGATATGTTATTTGTTAAAAGATAAAATTTTATATATTAAGATAAAGTTATTACGTAATATCCTAGATCACCCGCTTACAGATATTGTCTACTTTAGGCCTTGGCCCAGCCAAGCCCTCACGGTTTTGCTTTTCCAGAGGCTTTCCTAAAAGGTCACTCATCCTAAAACTACTCTCATCCAAGCACATTTTACCTCGGAGTCCTGACGGGATCCGGTGCATTAGGCCATAAAAAACGCATCTGTAAGGGAGAGATATCCACACCCTTATAAGGCGCGCTTCGTTCCCCTCTCTAACCGATGTGTGATCTCACACTCTCCACCCCCTTTAGGGCCTTGCCCTCTTTGGGGTCTAGCCTAGCTGACACAACGGTTTGGGTATCGACTCTGATACCACATCATCCTCTGCCACTGGGAGTCCAACCCCAACGGCGCATGCCATCTAGCCTAACCTTTTACAAAGCCCAAGTGCCAGTTCTCGCGTTGGGGCCCCTATATGCAACGACATCGTCCAAGCTAGGGCCGCAACCTACTCTTCATACGCCGTCGTCACCCCTAGCAAATGCCCAGGCTCCCACCGCTCTCCCAGCGATGTCGTAGACTCACGTTGGCGAGGTTGCCCCCTCAGCTCTTGAACCGACGTCGGTCAAACCAACCCAGTCCCCCTTAACCAACCACACCGCCATCTCCATCCCATCCCATGCAACGGTGATTATTGCTGATCCCACTTTAACAAACGTCATGCAAGAGGATAAGCGATGTCAGGCACCAGATCTTATTGTTCAGGACGAAGGTAGGACCACTTCCATGCCCTCGTCCTCTGCTCCTTCTTCACTGCCTCCTGGACGTCCCCTGGAGTTGGATATTGAAATGTGTCCCGACGGCGAGACCATTATTATTCCTGATACACAGACAGATGATATTCCCATGGACATCACGACTGACCCCGCGAGGGCCATAGTCATCCCCTCCATAAACAGTTAAGTTTATAGTGTTTATTTCTTTTGCAATTATCATTCATGTCTATATTCATTTGGAACTGCCAAGGGGCTGGAGGGAAATCCTTTAAGCCGATCCTGAAAACTTACCTCCAAATTCACAATCCTATTCTCATGATTCTTGTCGAACCCAGAATCAATGGGGATCGTGCTCGAAGGGTTATTCGGAGCTTGGGCTTCTAGAACTTGTTCAGGGTTGAGGCTTCCGGGTTCTCCGGAGGCATTTGGTTATTATGGAAAGGCAATACCACTGTTCGGATTTTACTAGTGCACAGGCAATTCGTCCATACTAACATTGAATGGGGACCTCATAATTTTGATTTTACTGCTATATACGCCAGCCCAAATCCTTCTCTGCAACACTTTCTGTGGGATTACCTCCGTAAAATTGCCCAAATCACCACTAATCCTTGGATTGTGGGAGGCGATTTTAATGCAAAACTTGATAGCGCCGACAAGTGAGGGGGCTCCAGTCTTTTGCCAGTAGTTAACACTCACTTCCGTGCCTGTGTCCGTCATTGTCAGCTTTATAATCTAGGTTATTCGGGTCCCTAATTCACCTGGAAAAGAGGACAAATACTAGCCCGTCTAGATAGAGTTCTTTGCTCCACCTCCTGGCACTCTACTTTTCCTCACACCTCGTTTCAGCATCTCCCTTTCCTCAAATCCGATCATCATCCGCTTCTGGTAAACCTCCTCAGTGATATCGGAAGGCATCGTGTAACGAAACCTTTCCGATTTCAAACAGCGTGGTTGAAACATGAAGATTTTGATCAACTCATAGCTCAGAAGTGGCGACCGAGCACCAACAGTATAAGCAGAGCGTTATCCAATCTCTCTCATTCCTTACAGGAATGGAATTCTAGTACATTCAGGAATATCTTTCATTGTAAGAAGCGACTTCTATCTCGTCTGCATGGCATCCAAAAGTCTCTGGAATCATAAGACTCGCCTTCCCTTCGTGATCTCAAGGACCATTTAAGAACTAACCTGTAGCAGGTGCTTTACTAAGAAGAACTCCTTTAGTACCAACGATCTCGTTGTCAATGGCTCAGTCAGGGCGACCGGAATACAAAGTACTATCAAACCATCACCACGACTCGACAGTGGAATGCCGGGCATATTACCCTCAAAGATGAGAATGGCATTATGAGATCAGACCCTGCGAGCAATTTACAGATTGCTAAGACTTTTCTTGAACATCTCTACACCCACGATCGTCAGACCTCTAGCCCATCCCTTCTTCCTGGCACTTTCCCTTCTCTATCCTCCGAGGCTACTACGGACTTGCAACTCCCACCCAGCCTTGAGAAAATCAGGAATGCTTTCTATGATATGGATCCGAACAAAGCACCAGGTTGGGATGGTTTTACTGCCCTTTTTATCAATCCCAATGGCATACTGTAGGCCCGTCCTTGACTGAGTTTCTTCAACAAATTTTTCGTCATGAAGTTTGGGACACTGAACTCAATCGTACCATAATGGTGCTCATTCCAAAGACCCCCACGGCCACCTCGATGACCCAATTTAGGCCTATCGCGCTCTGTTCTGTTCTTTACAAAGCCATAACTAAGATCATAGAGACCCGCCTAAAACCTCATTTAGATGATTTGGTTGCGCCGACCCAATGCAGCTTTGTCCCTGGGCGTCATATTACAGACAATATTATCATCGTTCAAGAAGTGATCCACACTATGAAACGAAAATCTGGAAAGAAAGGTTTCATCACGATAAAAGAGGACTTAGAGAAGGCCTATGATCGTCTTTCCTGGGATTTCATCATCGAGACTCTTTTCAAGATCGGGATTCCAAACTCTATGGCCAATTTAATCATGAAATGTATCTCCTCGGTCACCATGTAACTGAATTGGAACGGAGAGCTTAGTGACTCTTTCTTCCCCTCCAGGGGTATTCACCAAGGTGACCCGCTTTCGCCTTACCTTTTTGTTCTATGCATGGAAAGGCTAGGATAATTAATCCACGAGTCTATTTCCAACGGCCGATGGCAACCTGTTAGGTTAATCCACGAGTCTATTTCCAACGGCCGATGGCAACCTGTTAGGTTAACCAAAGGCGGTCCTCCCCTAACGCACTTATTCTTTGTCGACGATCTCATTCTATTCGTGGAGGCGTCTCTCAACCAGATTCACGAAATCCGAGCTACGTTAAACGCTTTCTGCACCGCTTCGGGTCAAATGGTTAGTCAGGACAAGTCTCGGTGCTTTTACTTTAAAAATATACCGACCTCCCTGGCACATTCTCTCAGCGAGGCCCTGGGCTTCCGATAGACAAACAATCTCGGTCGTTACCTTGGAGTGCCTCTTTTACATGAACGCGTCAACAAAAGAACCTACCAGCATATTCTGGACAGGGTGCAAAACCGGCTCTCAGGGTGGTCTGCTAACCTGTTATCTCTTACAAGCAGAATCATCTTGACTCAGTCAGTTATTACAGCTATCCCTGTCTACACGATGCAGACAGTCCGCCTACCGCGGAAATTATGTGATGACTTGTAGAAAATCATGAGTAATTTCTTGTGGGGCTCGACCCCGGCACAGAGGAAGATCAACCTGGTCAATTGGGATACAATTTGCCGACCGAAAGAGATGGGGGGTTTAGGTATCCGCAAGATCAGGGAAACCAACAACGCCCTCCTGACTAAACTCGGCCGGTCTATGGTCTCGAAGCTGCAAGCGTTATGGGTCTAGGTGCTTTTTGATAAATATAAATTTGATGCTAACATTCTTCCTCTTCTCTTTAATGATACAGGTGGATCGATGATCTGGAGGAGCATCAAGGCGACTTGGCCTTACGTTCAGCAAGGGATGAAATGGATGATAGGATGGCACTTATACCAGATTCTGGCTTGATTCATGGGTTGGCAACTAGGGCCCCCTTTTATCTCATGCGGGGGCCCCGATCCCACCAGGAAGTATTGAGGCCCGGGTAAACCACTTTACAGACACTAATGGTAACTGGAATTGGGCAACTTTTCAACACCTGCTCTCTCCGCCGATCTGCATGGCTATCACAGCCGAAGCCGTTCCTAGGGGCGGATAAGCTTATTTGGGGTGGCACAGATACTGGTCATTTCACAACAACGTCAGCCTATTCTATGATCCTGCACCAAGAGGAAGCTATAAACACTGCGGTCTGGAAAACTATCTAGCAATGGCAGGGTCCATAACGTATCTGGACATTTCTTTGGCTCGTTTTGCAGGACAAACTTCTCACCAATCAACAGCGGGTCCACAAATGGCTAGCTTCGGATTCAAACTGTCTCCATTGTCACCTCGAGGAATCTTCTTTGCATGTCGTGCGGGACTGCCCCGAAGCCCGCTCTTTATGGACCCAGTTTCCCTCACAGGTTATCACTATTGTGTTCTTCACCATAGACAGCACATAGTGGCTCCTCCAGAACCTCCACACCCACCGCTTGGGGTTTCGATTGGGCTACCATCTTTGGCACAACTTGTTGGTTCCTCTAGTCCTAGCGCAATAAGGCCCTCTTCGAGGATCACTTCTCCTGGCCGAATTCACCGGAACATCAGGTCCTCGAGTATGTACACCAGATTCACTTGGCGACTGTTTGGCAACAAAGAACTCGGATGAGCAATGGCCCTCGTCGGGAGCTATTCCTTGGCTGGAACAAACCTCCTCAGGGTTGGGTGAAACTTAATACGGACGGGGCCACCAAAAGCTCAAGCACCTCGGCCACAGCGGGTGGTCTGTTGCGTGACAGTGCCGGCGCTTGGTTAGGAGGATTCGTCCAGAACATTGGTTGGTGTCCCCCGCTAACGGCGAAGCTTTGGGGTGTGTTCTCTGGCCTTAATCTGACTTGGTCCCTGGGGTATCGCCATTTGGCGTTAGAGGTGGATTCGCGTGCAGTGACTGACATGCTTTCTTCATCGGCACGAGCCACATCCTTGAACCCGTTAGTGTTAGGTATCCATGAACAGCTGTCCCGCAATTGGGTCGTGGACATTCGACATATTTTTCGAGAAAGTCACCAGAGTGCGGACTGGCTTGCGCATTATGCTGAACAGTTCCCGCTAGGACTTACTACCTTAGAGCACCCACCTAGGGGATGCTTACCTTTCCTTTTCGAGGATAAATCGGGGGTCTGTCACCCAAGAACTACCGTGTAATTTGTATCGTTTTGTTTCCTTAGAAAGAAAAAAAAAAGTCCATATCTATCTAGAACACTATACTCATAACGAGTATCTTCTTCTATCGGTTTGAAATTATTTATTGATACTGATATCCAAACTAACTCGCCAATTACCCATCATCATCCAGTCCTAAACAAATTCAAATACAACCCCCATAGCCAATACCAACAGCTTCACAATAAAGAACGCACTCCATACAATTCTGACCCAAAACCACGAAAAAACGTGTCTACCATACCACAAAAATTGACGCCTCATCCAATCTTCCTAAACCATATTCTTTCATAAAAGCAAGTAAAAACCCTGATTGGAGAAAAGCAAAGGAGCTAGAATTTGATGCGTTACAATAAAATAACAATTTGAATTTATACTATGTCCCACTAATAGTAATGTTGTTAAAAATCGGCGGGTCTATAAAATTTAGGTTCAAGCAATACATGACCAAAAGTTGAGGTCTGTGTTCTATTCTTCTTTTATTTTTGTCCACCAAGTCTTTTCTGGTCAAAAGCCTAGCAAGCTTTAAATTTAAAGCTTATGCGTATCATCACAACTTATAGTTTAGTAGAGGAAGACATTCAACTAAATTGAAATTTCAATAAAAGATTGATAATCTTTCATGTCACAAAAGAAAAACTGTAAAAACAGTTATTATGGAAACTGCATATGGAACAAAAAGGCAACTCACTAAAATGAATTTAAGCTTGAGTATTCCATTACCAAGCCTCGTCTTCATTTTTTTCTGACATAATATGAAGCCGCTGATAAGTAATACAACATTCTTAGCTACCCTCCTGGACGAAGAACACTCGTCTCTAAGAGTGACGATTTCCCGTAACCTAAATTTACGAAAAACAAAAGCTTAAGCAGAGTGTAATTTAGTAAACAACATCGTGGAACACTTTGAAGTAAAGAACTCCACTTTTTTTATTTAAATACAGTTTTTCTCAGTTTCCAATTTGCCTGCCTCTGCCATGACCATTCCACTGACCTCTCCTCATAGCTTTGGCTCTCTTCAACCTCTCAACATTTCTCATCCTTTCAAAGATCTTCCTGATTTGATAAAGCTTGCGAGACTGTTGAGTAATGACTTTGGTAGTTGACGTTGTCTCTCCTAAGATTATCTCGTACCCATCTCGAAAACTGTTCATGCCTCCTGTTAGAAGTTGCCAAAACAGGCCTCCAGCAGCTGCACCACCTCTTTTAGCTGACGAGTATATCTTGTAGTACACAGTGTTGAAGAGTTGGTCCCTCTGGTATGTGTTGAAACCTGGATCTTTCCAAGATTTACCAAACTCTGTTATAAATATTGGTTTTCTAAGCAGGAATTGGGCATCTTGGATGTGGTAGTTGAGCCAATTGTTCAAGAAAGAAAGCTGGGTCTGAACATTTGAGCTTGACAACCTGTTGGTACAAAGACAATAAGTTGAAGTCGCAATGGTGAGATCAAGAAGCTGTTCCAAGTTGGAAGCAAGACGGTAATTACCATTGATCAGGATATGAGTGAACTGTTGCAAAATCAATGCCAGGGACTCTATTATTTGCTATGAAGTCTGTTCCTATGTTCAAGTTAGGGTTGAGCCACTTCCTCTGTGGTGTTGACTGTCCATAGAATCCTTCTATCCCAGCTTCAAGTAAGTGGTTTCTGTCTATTGACTTCACATAAGAAGCCATTTCGGTTATCCAAGCCTGTCAACACAAACACCAACGTCTAAGAATGAGGCAAGGGAGCTGTTAAATGAACTAACTATCAGAAGAAAAGAGTCATGCTTTAGCCAATTCTAGCAGAAATTTATGAGGCCTATGGTCACCCATTTGTGGGGCTAAAAGGTTAATGATGACAAAACAAGTTCCAAACTGGAATGCAATTCACGAACGAGAGCTTGTGGGATGGAGGCAGATTTACTTCAGTTAGGAGAGCAATGCAAACCCAGATTCAATCTCAAAAAGCTAGGATATTTAACAATAACGGTTGGATTAGGAGACCTGAATAGTCCTGCCAGAAGTATCTGACGTGCATCTGGGCTCATTCATAAGCTCCCAAGCCATGATTGTAGGATCATCTTTGTAGTGAATACCAGTAAAGCTGTTGTATCTGTTAAGAACAGTCTGCAAACAAAAACAGGATGAACGCTGCAGGAATGCTTTTTATAGATATCAGCTGAAATCTGAAGTTCCAATGACAGAAGAGACGGGTGAAAAGGAAAATGGGAAAATAGCCCTTAACAAATTAACCAAAGGGAAAATATTCTTACCTTGATATGATTCTTGTAGTAACCCTTAACAACAGGGTGTCTAAAGAAATCATCATCAGATGTTAAGTACTGTCCCTGACTTCTTGCCCAGTCCACATACTGCTTCTTGCCTCCAAAACTGTCATAGTTGTTCGCCAAGCTTAGTATAAGCTTGATTCCATATCTTCTAGCCTCAGCTATTACAAAATCCAGGCCCTAGAATTAAATATATATATATATATTAGTTGAAAAAGAAGGAAAATCTTGAAGGGAACTAAGTCATCAAGATTGCCAAGTTTGGAGATTCAGAGAACTGATTGAACCAGGAAGAAGTGGCATTCAAGAAACCTTAAACATTTGTTCATTGTAGGCGCCAGGAGAATACTGTAGAGGCCTGTAGCCTCCATCACTGAAAGCCCAAGTTCTGGCCACTGTGAGGCCATGATTTGTTGCTTCTCTAAGTGCAGCTGAAACCTTTGGTCTCTGAGATGGATCAGAAGCTACGTACATCAACCAGTAGGCATTGAAGCCATTTGCATAATAAGGGTTACCATTCAACAAGAAATGCGCTCCTCTGGTCCTTATGAAATTATCCACAGCTTCAATGTTAGGAATGCTTCCTAGGTAGATGAGAATGGCTACTGAAAGAACATAAACTAATTGCCTCATAGCTCTCCCTCTCTCTCTCTTCCTAAGATGACGGAGTTGATGCAAATGAAAGGAGTAACAGATAATATTAATAGCTGACAAAAAGGTACTATAGTTGTTGTCTTCTTTTAACTGCAGAATCAATAAAAGGCCACAGCAACTGTCTGCAGAGAAACAAACAGAATGCCTTGAGACGATCTTGTTACTTTTTTTTTATTCTCGTGACCTTCAAGGTAAATTCCAAAGTTACTCCACATCCATCTCTTTCGTTTGACAGGGACCATGCACTATACATACTAACACACTCCACGTTCTCCTATAAATCAGGACAATTTCATTACATGAAACATGGCAAACAGGTGGGCTCCCATTAGAAAGAGAGATCATGAAAAGAACCGATCTTTAAGGCAATGAAAAACAAAATAAACACTGGGGTTACCGTAAAATTGAGCAGGTATATCCTGATAAATTGCAAGATTTTAACACCGACCCTTCCTCTTTCTTCTTACCACACTTAGGCTGTTGAAATGTGAAGAGTAGTCTAGAACTGCAACCATGTACTTTTCCCACTTCTGGAAAAAAGCAGGTACGCAGATTTGATTGATAATAACTACTTAGAAAGCAATATCACGATGATTAATATTATCTAAAATTTATACGTATATTTATATAAATTTATAAATAAAATTTAATAAAATAAAATAGAAACGGATTAATCGGAATTAAGGAAAGGATACTTTTGCAAAGGCTTTAGGTTCCATTTTCTTTAATCATCTCCTCAATCGAGTGCTGAACCCCACCCACTTACCATTGATAGTACGGATGATTACTAACTACTGACCTTCAAAACTGAGTCATTCAGGCATCCGACTCTGCAGTCTGCATTCATTGAATCTACTTCTCACCATTCGCATTTGATCAGGTAGCAATCTTGCCGACCACACGTCGAAGTTGAATCCCGCGTGGTGTGGGTGGGACTGGGAGTATCCAATGGCCTTTTAAATGGTCCCACTCCCACCAATTGTTCCCCTTTCCATTCCATTCCACCTCTGTAATGAAATTAATTAACATAAAAATTGAAAATGTCACACTCAAACTCAATGCTCCGCCTTTGTCTTTCAGAATCAATTGTTTCATCTTTAAACCCAAGAACAAATTGCATCAGCATTACTTACCAAACAAGACTTCAAAAGTTAGTGAAGGCAAGTATTATTCAACGCCGAACGCCGACGGAGGTTGTCGTTGGGTTCAAACTATAATAATTATTTCAATCAAGCCTGTCATTTAATTTAAATAGAATTTATCTAAAATATATATTTTTAATTGATCAATAAGTTTTTTTTGTACCCTAAAGTGCTCATATATTTTTAAGTGTATAACAATTTTAATTATAAAAGATGTCATTAGCTTCAGTTTTTTATTTATGTATTAAATTAATTAAAGTAAAAGACTATAACTTTTCTTAGTTTTTATTATAAAACATATTATAATATTAAAAATATTTTGTATTGAATGTTCTGACAAGTGCAGTTAATATTATAAATATTTGTCAGAAATAATAATATGCCTTTTAAAATATATTTTTCTAATAATTTTCATTAATTATTGTACCGACAGATTTATATGCGGATCTTAGCCGTACAGGCTAAAGACAAGGTGACGTAGGATGTCCGGCCGTGGAATGGATGTCCTCATACCCATGACCCAACGAACCAACCAAAGAACATCTCGACACAGATGTGTGGTTCCCTTAACCCGAACGACAGCGTGTTGCTAACTTGGACCTACAAATTCAATAGAAGATACCAAGTAGAGAATCGCATATGGATACGAAGTAGGACTCGAATTCTTTTGAGCCCAAAACCTTGTTTCTTATCCAAGCCTAGAATTCAAGGATTTGGATTTAGGGATTAAAACTTTTATTCTGAAAATGTTTAATCTATGAAATTTTGATCTGGCGAGTAGTCGACTCCGTAAAGAGAGCTTGAGAGAGCCTCCTACTATCGACTTTGACTTGCTTTTTAACGCAGAAAGAAAATTGACAAGAATCTCATATCAACGCAAGGATGGGATTCTTGGGTAGGAGATAAAGGCCCGATTGGTTGTTGGCTGATCAGTCAAAAAATAGCTGATTGACTTTATTGATCAGTTGTTTTTATTGTTTGATAATCAGCTGATTGTGTTGGCTAATTGAACCCAATCAGCTAATTTTTAAAAAGCTCGAGAGGAGTAACGTTTTATGTTATCAACTGTTAAATATTTGTTTGGCTGACGATTGTGCTCTAAGTTAATTCTTGTTTTCTGTACCATATTGCAGCCATTTGTTTTGGAAGTTATGCAGGCTTGTTATTCCTTTCATGTCAGAGTCAAACCCCACTCATATTCATCATCCAACAATTAATAATAATAATAATTTGTAAAATTTGTTTTTCATATCTTTATTAATTTAAACATTTTAACTTTTATTATTTATTTTAATAATTCGAAAAATATAAATCATAAATAAAAATATATTAAATTTTGATTATGTGTTCTTAATTATTCTTGAATTAATATTGCTAGCATATTATTTCATTCTTTAGTTTCATTGAGATTCAATTATGTGTTCTTAATTATTCTTGAATTAATATTGCTAGCATATTATTTCATATAATTGAGATTGAAAATTCCTTTTGTGTAAATAGACCTACCATAATTGAAAGGAGATGCACGCAATCTTAGAGATAGGACAACATAAATCCTTTAGATTAAGGTCAAGCCTAATAGTAAAATTCACGAATCGATTAATGCAATCTTAGGGTTTTAATTAGAAAGAGATTTAAGTTAATCAATTGATCGTTAACTGTTAATAGCCTTGACAAAGATATTAACATAGGATAGGAATTTCCACAACCCAATAACCTATAAATTAAATTGACCAGTGAAATCATGATTACTTGAAAAATCTTAGTAGGATTTGAAATTCAATTACCATTATTTTCCTTAAATATTTCTTAGTTTAATCTTCATTCTAGTTAGTTAATTGTATTGATCTATTTTAGTTTATTGTTTTAATTTTGCATTTAATTAATCTTAAACACTATAATTTGCTAGGCTAGATAATAGAAAGATGGTAAATATTAGTAATTCTAGTCCTCGTAGGATCGACCGTACTTACCACTGCTAGCAGTAGCTACACCATACACTTGTGATTTAAATCATAAAATTGTAAATCATTTATGTTATATCCGATAACTATTGACTGAGTTATCCTTGATTAGAATAGATCATAAGTAGTATCAAAACATATTAATCTTTATATGAGATACCTTTGAAAATCTCAAGTCAAAGGATCACTTATACAATCATCAAAATGAGAATTTTCATACACATACATGTAATGCTTCAAATGGATTTCTCATATGGGTTTCATACATATACATGTAATGCTTCAAATGGATTTCTCATATACGATCAGTTTAGTGAACATATTCTTTATCAATCACCCATACGATTGTTTAAGTATCTCTATACTATAATCTACTAGATTGACTACTTCTTTCATAAAAAAAATAATGGTGCTAGTCATTTTACGCTTTATTGATATTCTCAATAAAATAATGACTAAAAATAATTTAGGGATAATATATAAATACAATTTGAATCTCATAATTGTGATCAATATATGACCAATATATATATATGGATATGGCAATGGCAATGGGCCAAATCCAGTCCAGGTGACCTGTAGCACTCCACTCCCGCAGGACCCGAACCCGATATCGTGGGTGATATCTGAGTCTGTGCCTCACGAGATTGGTATGCTAAAGCTCTCGAATATAGTCAAACACTCAATGTAATTTTTTTTTGAATAAGATCATATGCGCGAAAATCAGTAAACAATTTGGACCCGCTTTAATTTATAAACATTTTAGGTCATCATATACAGTCATAGTATTTAGCCAGCGAATGTACAAAAAAACCCATAACCAAATTGGGCCCAACTTTATTCATAAACATTTTTAGTAATTACATTGCGATCAAAAGAATGTCAATAGTCACTTGGGGCCCACTGAAATACAAGCACTATGTTACAGAAATTGCGGAAATATACATCTCTACAAGAATTGAATGCCCCTAATGCAGACGTGAACTGATCCCGACCTCTATCTTCGACTGGTATGCAGTAGGCATACTCCCGTTTGTCTAACGGGGTACTCTTCAAGGCCTGAAAAATGATTGCAAATTTTGGGTGAGTTTTGCGAACTCAGTGAGGAACCATCATCGATGGTTCACCCAATTCATGCAGCACACAAGCAAATCACAGTCTAGTTCACAATAACACAGTCAGAAGTACCAGATCAGTATACCCAAGCAAATCACAATTATATAGGACACCAACAAAACCTTGAGGTCTTGGGTTCTAGTGGTGACTCATCCAAGTACCAAAGAGGACAATACCGAGGGGAAACTCACCCCGGTAGAGTCGCCGGTGCATACCCGAAGGGCTCTCCTGGGTCCCTACACTTGTGCTCCTTGTGGTTGATTCTAGAAGTAGTTCTGCTGTCTGTTCCCTCCGTGACTCAAGTTGGGATGATCCCTCCAACCTGGGTTATATGTCTATGAATAAAAGTTATATTAGTTCGGGAGGTTCCCTCCTACAGCATTTATGTACTCCATACTTCCTTTTTTTAATGTCATGCACTCATCAGTTTGATGGTTCGTGTTTGAACATCTTTCGCATACTTTCACTTGTGCCTGTCCAACTACAATCTATCTCACAAAAGATGTTAGTTCATATAAACGATGTTAGATATATGAAGTACTTATCTTGTTTACTCGTCGAACATCATTGCAAGTGCCGAATTATTGTGTGTTAGCGACCATCCGCTTAAGTAGGATCCTAGCTTCTAAGGGAGTTTTCTCACAAAGTGCCCCATCACTTGCTGAATCAACTAAACTCCTCTCTATTGGTAACAACCCTTCATAGAAATATTGGATGAGAAGTTATTTTGGTATGTTGTGGTGCGGACATCTGACACAACTTCTTGAACTGCTCCTAGTACTCATAAAGAGACTCTCCGTTATGCTGCTTGATGCCACATATCTCCTTCTGAATACTTGTCGTCTTTGAGGCTGAAAAATATTTTTCCATGAATAGTCTCTTCATCTCCAACTAGGTAAATCAAACAACCAATCTTTCACTACATATTTGAGCGAGAATGGGAATGCTCTCAATATGAATTGCTCGTCGATCACTCCGTGAGGCTTCATTATCAAACAACCACATCGAGCTCCTTAAGATTCTTGTGTGCAACCTCACCTGCAAGACCATGAAAATTAGGTAATAAATGAATTAATCTAGAATTTAACTCAAAGGTAACATGTTCAGTAAAATTCGGAAATGTTATACATGATAGTTTTTGAGTTAAATTGGGTGCAGCCAACTCCCTCAGAGTTTTCAAATATGCCATTGTGTCTTTAGATTCATATTTTGATTCTGCTACCAACGTTGATCTTGCTTCCCTATACAATCTCCATAATGTTCTCTCAATCTCCGAATTAAGTTGCTCAAGTTCTTTACGAGGAGATCTCGTAACTACCATACAATAACACTCACAAACTTTTAAAAGTTAACAGATAATCAAAAAGAAACAATTATAAACAAATATATTCATTAAAAACAAAATAAAATCAAATATGAAAATTAAACTACCACACTCCCCTACAACGACGCTAAAATTTGACATCACGTGTCGAGTTCACTGTAAAATTTTCCTGACTCTGCACATAAAAATTTGTAGTTATGGTGAGTCAGGATCGAATCCACAAGGAATATCCAGTTCATTTCCGTAATGGAATTAATTGATGCAAGGAAATATAGAAGGGAGGTTTTTTTGGATTTTAATCAATTTAGAAAATAAAATCGAAGTAAACTATCGAAAACAAATTAAAGCAAACAACAAAAAATGATTTAAGTGTCGAATATGAGTAAGATTCGATTCTAGGGTCAATCTCGGCCTAAACAAGATCAAGTATATTCCATGATCCCAGTGTCCTTAGAACTCTCTTCGGACTATTAATCTAAGACTAATAGATCGCTATACTAATCATTACTTTCCCTTAAGTTGTGTTTAATCAAGATACAATCGTTAATTAAACCTAACTATCGAATAACTTAGAATACGATCTCTATATTCAATTTTGCAGTAGCATTACAATGTGGAAAACGATCAGTATAGGTAGTAACCTCACATATTTAGGTTATTTAACTTAAGTTATGTTGTTCCTAATGATACGGGATCATTAGATTCTACTAACAAACATTAAATGTAACAATTATGGATTACATTCAACATTATAGCAATATATTTGAAACAGAACAATCAAAATAACATATTTCAATCATCTATCTAAAACCTGATTCAATCAACATAAACAACACAACAATTCGAAAAGAAATTATAACGTTAATAGGATAATATAGCTTAACCATGACTTCACATCAATATCCCTATTGAACCAGCATCGAGAACTTAATCTTCCATTTATGTTGAAAAATGAAGAGAGATGGAGGAGAATAGTTGTTGTCCATGCAACTGTTTGAAAACCTTCTCTAAGAAAATTGAAGACCACACCTCCCTACTTTACAAAACCTCCATCAAAGACTCCCATCAAACGAAGACTACCTCTGTTGTTTCTTTTTAAAATCTTATGTTCTCTTCTAAAACCCACACATAAAAACCCTTTGTTGTTCTGTCTACGTCTGTGTTTTGGGCTATATCATTTTACTATTTCGTCATTCCTGCTCCTTCCCGGCTGCTGACGTTTCCTTCCTCATTGTCTTGGCTGTGTGTTGCATTTCATCTCTTAGCTATCCCTTATGTGCTTCTCTTGGTTGTCCCTTATGCGCTGCCATTTCCTTCACACTTCTAATATGCTACATTGTATTTTGGTCCATTGCTCCCCAATTGATACACGTTTTGGTTGTTGCAACCCTCTACTATGCATTTTCCCATCCTTATTTCCACTTGCTACAGTTGTCCATCATCCTTTGGTTTATGCATGGACAATTAAATTCACGTACACCTTGTATGGTTCATGCATAACAACCATGAGCAACTTTGATTTATTTGTGTTTCCATTTTTCTTGTCTTCCTTTTATCTTTTAATTTTCTTCTTCTTATAAATCATCCAACCTCGTTCCCTCTCTCATCTTCGTCAGTCTCCCGCGCCCGCGTTTCTCCCCTTTTGACCTTCCCTCTCTCATCTTCATCATTTTAACCTTCCCTCTCACATTTTTTGTCGCACTTAGAATCTATGGAGATTGCTTTGTCTACAGTCGGTCCTCTATCATCACCATTCGGAGCATGTGCGTGTTGTTTGAGGTAACTCATTGAAGTAGTTTTGCGATTAATGTCGGGTAATGTAAGTTTTTGATGCCTGAAAGTGTTTTATAATGTTGGTTTTGTAAAAGTTGCAAGTTTACTTTAGCCTATATGAGAAACACAGAAATTTAGTAAGAAGAGTTGACTTAAATTTGGATTTTTTTTGTGCGAATTTGAAATTCTTTTCAAAGCATTTGTAGCAGCAATCAAATCACCTTCATTGTACTTTAAGACACAACCATGCAATCAAATGTAAAGATCAGGACACCCACAACTATATTCCAATTTCTTGTCTTAATTCTTCTTGTGTATGTCGTCAATTTGCAGGCAAAAAATAATCGAAAGGCAATATGAAAATAAGCTATTACATGATAGTTAAAATCTTTAAATCATGGATTGTTGATTATATGATGAAATCTGTTACAAATTATAGTAACAGAGTTGAGGCATGGCTTTCTTTAGCCAACAAAATTTGGAACCTATCCTCTCTGTTTTGTTTCTTATAATATAGGATTTCAGACTAGATGTTTTCCATGTCAACCAAGGAAAGAACAATAATTTAGAGAGTTTTGCAATGCAGAGGTTGCCAGGAAAACCAAGCATGGTCTTCAAGTTTCACAATGGTGCAGCCATTTTCATGATCTCTAATTTCTCTATATATAGTTGGTGAGTTTGTTGATTAGTTCATTTCATGATGATTCATGCAAATCCATCCATCTACTAATTTGTTACAATCTTACTCAAATGTTACTTTCTGTATTTCCTGTTTGCAGTTCAGTGTCTTATGATCTGCAGTTCAATCCTTGATTGACATCGAGTTCTTTCTGTTCGTTAATGTCTTGTTACAAGAATCCAGACTCAGTCACGAACCAATATTAGCTCGATGACTTCTTGATCTATAAATGGAAGAGATCAGAATAGACTGTTCACTAAAAAGGTTGTATGTGCAGTTCTTTCTCTTCATTCACCATAATGGCAGCAACAAGACGATATTTAATCAGAATATTAAGGTCGTAATTGCGGTTTCAGGCCACGTAATAAAACAGTACCTGTAATATCTTGTGTAAAACCTCTACTGATATAAATTTTGCTGAAACAGGATAATGATTTGTGGAATGTATGATATGAAAGTGATAGGTAGAGTACACAGTGCAGAGATCCTTATCAGTAAACATTACAGGCTTTTATCTCCCTACAATACAAAGATGTAATGAGGTAAAGATTAACAAGCAACACAATGATCATATCAACACATACATACTATAAAGCTAAATGCAACGGTATCTTTCACGGTAGCAAGGAAGAATACTCTCTAGTTCTTACACCACCACGCCGTAAGGTACCGAGAATGTTGGCAGCAAATCTCGAGGCATAAATCGTGGCACCTAAACTTGGTGGGCGTCGACTGTCCCCATCAAACAATAGCTGCGACGGATTCTCTGTTCCACCAAGAGGCCTTCTCAGCTTCTTCCTTTGATAGGATCGCCAAGCAGTTTGTATGACATGTGCAGCTTGATTCCTACATCTTGATGAATAAAACCTGAGATTGTGGAGCGGCTGATTACCTGAAACCTGCATGAATCCGGAGAGTATTAACTTCAGGTCATCAGCCATTAGAGCAAAGGCCTCAACTTCAGAGACAGCTTGGACAGTTCTGACAGAAATTGGAAGATCAGTAGAAGAGTCAGGATCCAGTGCCCACGGTAGAAGTTCTTCTCCACAGAAATTATACTCTCTATGATCAGGGAAACTAACCCTATTTCTTCTAACTTCAGTTGTTGTGGACAATATATTTCCTCGAATGACAAAAATCATCTCATCAATTGGATCTCCCTCCCTGATTATAAAACTTTCCTCAGTATAAAGCACCAGCTTAAGGCTTTCGCAAATAGTGTCCAACATTATTCCATCCATTTCCCGAAACAGCGGTACCTGAAAGACATCAATAAGTTCCTTAGGATGGAGACATTGTCATATTTATTGAAAGTCAACGACTTCCGTTTAGTCCATGATACAACAGGCCGACTTAAATATCCGTCAGTAAATTGGACAAAGGCTCAGGATAACCTTCTTATAATAGCACATCTATCTGAATTTTTTATGTTACATTGCCAATAGGTTTCGTATGAATATGGAAGTTAGATGAGAAAGATGGTATCTTATATATGCTCATGGAGCAGCAGTGTTATGAAGATTGGACATACGGGTACACGTACTCACTTTAATAAGGACATTCAAACAGAGATGTCTCTTCATGTCCCTCCTGAGGTCCCTAGGAAGATTTTGGAGTAGATTGTCAACATCCATACCTCTGGTTTTTTGCCATTTGTATTGTTCATGCCGCCTGACGCGTACTTTCAGGTTGTCTGGAATATAGTGGTCAGACATCCACTCTTCTATATTTTGCCATGTTCTTTTTAACTCCTCCTGTCTTTTAGATTGGGACATAAGAAGTGCCTGAGAAATCACAATAACCAGTTACAAAATCAGACATGCAACAAAAAGTTAGAATTTTTTAATCTCATCTGGCTAAATTTTCAGAGCAGCATCCAGTAAACACTAGGAAAAGTAGAAGATTGAAAAGTAGAAGATTTTAACTCTTCAACTAGATAATGTGAGTATGCATGGAACTTGTCTTAAGAAAATAAAATTAAATAAAAGAAACATATCACTGAGAATCAAGACAAATTAAGGTCTCTAAGCAACAACTATTAGAACTGCTGACATATATCTTGATCATTTTATTATAAAGGCCAACTACAGAACCAACTTAATGGAAGATTTTCACAACTAATGCATTATCAAACAGAGGCATCTCTGCAAAATCTCTGGCAATAGTGATAGCTTCATGTCTTATATCCACAACTAGATTATTCCATTTTAACTTCCTTCTTTCCTGCTCAATCATTAGAAACCAAAGGTTGATGATAAATAACAAGCAAGTCTCTAATCTACAGCTAAAAGTATAGACAAAAGCATGGGCATCAAAGAAAGAGTTCTTGAACTTATTTGATACCAAGAGAAACGGGCATGGAATTCACAATACCAAACAAAATTGAGCATAAGTTTAGCTTGACTTTTATTTCCATAATTCCTATCAAACATATGCACTTCTTGTCTTCAAGGGAATTTGAATAGCATCAAGGACTATGCACAAACTGGAGTACTAAACTTCAAGAGATTAGGCAACTTCTCAACATAATGTCAAGTCGTGTGCGGTTAATAAGAGATCAATCCTGACTTGACATATATTCACGATAAGGACATTTCAATAACACCTTTATTCATGTTCTTAACCTTTCAATCTATTTCAGTCATACTTCATTTATCCATTATTGGAATACTTTAACATGACAATCTCTAAAATGATGTAGTTTCAATTAAGACATTCTTTAAGTTTAAATTTATGACAGGGTCAAAGTGAAACAATTTAAATAAATTGTTTTTTTAGAGCAAGTTAAAATAAAGCAGACGGCTTAAACATAAAGATTGAAAATTCAAATAGTAACTCCTCTAATTTGATGCATTAAAACATTTGAATGCTATGTTATTTTACAATGGCTACTTTTTGAGGTTCTAGGTGGGTGACATTGAATATATACAGCTTTGAGCATATGAATGTGTAAATTAAGTGATCAAGAAGAGTCCATGGAATTATATAGTTCAGGAGATCTAAATCTATTTAACCTAATTAGTTATTCTGTTCCTCTATCAGTATTTAATGACCTCGTAGGTTTCAAGTAATGAGATGCTCCCTTTTTGTCTAACGTTTTTCGCTCATTCATCAAAAAGAAAAGCAAGTAAATAAAATAAAATAATCACCAACCTGTAAGATACCAATGACAAATGTAAACAATATCAAACCAGTAACAAAAAAGGCAACTGCAAAGAGTATCTCCCCAATAAAGGTACTTGTTTTGAGGTTCTGACCCAGTGAACTGCAGCATAAAGTAATGATGCATCACATACCAGGATAAAGAGTTGTAACAGAAAGCTTGAAACAAAAGTGACATGCATAATGAGATAAAAGGGTCAATGCTCGAAGCAATGTGAACTTCTTTGGTTTGCACCCACAAAGGATTGCAGGTCTTTATCTTTATAATAACTCCATGTGAAAATGCTAAATGGATAAGTCAGAAGGATATTTCTACTTCATATTCTCCATTTTACTAACCAACTTGAACAAAACTAGTCCCGGCCTTGTAAATTCCGATAAAAATGTGGACCAAGCTCCATATAGTGCTTCTATATAACTAAAGAAAATTGTAGCTCCTAAGAAAATTGATGCAAAATTTCATCAGGAAAGAAAGTGGATCCCAGGATATTTTAAGCAGTGCCTTTCTAAAAAAATCCAATGAGTCAAACTAGGGGAACTTGATATCATGAAAATATCTAGTTCATCAGGCCAAATGAGGAAGAATGAAGCCAGATGATAATATACATGAAAAATGATTACTCAAAACATTAATCACAATAACCACAATACCCTTTGATTCTAATTTGTTTAGTAGTTTTATAGTTATATCAGAACATGTTTTGGCTTCATCTGAAAATGTTTGGAGCTGAAAGACCGAAAAGTAAAAAAATCTTGACGGTCAGAGCTTGCTCTATGCACTGTGTTTCCAGGAATAAATGAGAATGGCAAGCAACCAAACTGTTATGACCAAGCATATCATCATCTTAATTGACTCTTGCATGTATGGCAATGCTGGAGTTAGTAATTGATAAGATTGATCATTGGATGTGTGCAAAGTAGCCTATGAATTTAATCTTATTTGATACTGCTTCTTGATACATGGGGGAAAAGATAACCAACACATCACCATGATTATCATAAAGCACAGACCTGAGATTTTGCAGGGCCCACCAAAAACAGTAAAAGGACTTGTTCAAAAAACTTTCTGATGCCACAACATCCGAATTTAGAGCATCAAAGTAAATGCCAAAATTAAAGGGTGATGAGTCTTGCGAGTGAATAGGACATGCTTCAGAAAGAGCTGAGGCATTCAGAGGTTTATAATCTCCAAGATTTTCATCACAGTACAATAAACTGGAATGACAATCAATTTGAATATGGCAGGCTGCCCTCCAGCAAGCCATTTCTCGTTCTATGGAAAGAAAATACCAAAATGCTCCAAGCACCTGATGGACAGGAAATCTAGAAGTTACAAAATTTAACCAAATATGATCTCCAAAAATTTAATCAAATTAATATGATCTCAGTATTTCTCCCGTAAATTTGGAGAAATGCTTAAAAGAGAAAGTATTAAGTAATAAGTGCTCAGGATTTACCAAGATTGATATCCAAATCTTGAGAAAGAAAAATATGAAAGCACAAATATTAACAAGTCCCTCTTCCCATGCAGTTGCCAGGATTATACCTCCTTTTTCCCAAAAGGTTCTTTCACTCCACCTTAAGCTATAGCATAGGAATACACAGGACATAGACAAGCAACAATGGTACATACAATATTGATTGCTATTAGTGCAGATGTTGTTATACCAAAGAAAAGATGATGAAGATAAAAAGAAAAGCATATTTCATATACACACACTCCCTCATGGTCATAATTTTGGATCTAGGTTCTTTTCTCATGACGAACAGTAGGTAGCTAATGCCAGAAAATGGAATGCCTATATCCTTAAAAGATGGAAAAATAAATATTTTGACATTCAACAAGTGGTCAAATATTGAAAAAGAAACTTAATGAGAGATTCAATACGCCTGTTGATGGATCATGTTGTCTGCAATGCAACTGAGATGCCAGTTTCTGTGAATACTTACATGCCCAGAGACAATGTAAAGGAAAAGGTTTACTGGGGCTTCTGTCCATCCAATTCTGCCGAGTACTTGGGATGTCCTTTTAGTTTCTTTATACAGTTGGATCATTTGCATTAACCTTGTAATAAATTGGAAAGAAACAGCAATTTTCAACATGCTTTTGATATTGAGAACTTTTGATCCTCTCATATTCGGAACAATTACCAGAAGTACCACCTACAAAATCATACCAAGTTCAAAGTCCACAACTGTAAATATATACCAATAATTCATTGCAAATGATAAGATGTTTATGGATTATGAGGATCCCCCATAGGTCACAGAAAATGCTCTTTTCAAGCATCTCTTACGATAAAGGATCAGTGGAAGGAAATAGAAATAGCATAATTCCAGTTGCACATCCAGGTAAAAACACAAGGCAGCGTTAAGATATATATCCACGGACTCAGGAATAAGAAAATCATAATCAAACTTCTATTGTAGCAGTGACATGAAGGCATAGGTGATTTATCAGTCAATACTCAGCCGCTAAAATTTAAATTTCAGAGCAAGAAGTCAATCTATTCTAGTGCTCACCCTTATTGCAAGAAAAGCTTGTTAAGACAAAAGGAAAAAGCAATGCAACTATGTAGTTTTACCTGTGGGAGGGGAAGGACTGAGATAATGTCAATAAGAAATGTTGATGACAAATACCTCCTCACTATTTTCTTATTATCCTCCACTAGAACACTGATCCCTGAAGATGAAGCTAAATATCCTGTGCGAAACTGAAAAATAATGCGAATTATGTTCACGACATCCACAAAAGAGCTTAAGACAGTAGTCACAACTGCCAGCTTCTCATCCAAGTCAAGGCAGCTTCTATTCCTGTTGATTATCATGGTGTATAAATACACAGGATCTACTAACAGAGAAATTGCACAGGAAAGCAGAAAAATCATATTCCACTTTTGAAGAAACGAACTCTTTGGGTTCAAAACTTTCTTTCTACATCCAAAGGCATCAACTATAACATCTGCAACCAAAGCAAAACGTTTCAGCACTTCATCAATGCTCCAAATAATTTGAAAACAAAATGTTCTCTTTTGGTCTTACAAAGAAAATTTTTGATTTTCCTCGAGGCTACCCCAGTATTTGTAGAATATAGTCTCACATTGTTGTCCTCTGGGTCCCTACTCTGGATACTGAATGGAATAAGCAGTAAGTAACATGTCAGTCTATAGAGTAAACAGGAGAATGAGTAAGCCCCAAAGGTCTATTAACAGAATTTAACAACTGAAGCAGCAATGAAGCCGAACCCTGGTAAGATAGTCTTGACACCAGATCATAAACACCACAAGATGATAATAAAATTAGTTGCAGGGTTGTAGGTAATGCCGAGCATGAAGCAGCAAATTCAACACAAATTTGTCAATGGGAAGCTTGATATTTAAGTAGATTGGATCATATAACAGACTACCGCATGCTGGGAACTGCTAATAAGTTGGTAAAGGTGTGATGAACGTTGCAGTCTACATTGCCTTAAATTTAGTTCTGCTATTTGTCCATGCTCTAAAACAAACGTAAAATTGTGGATAGCAGTGATGTTATAGCTAGCAATGAGAGTTTGGTCTTAAAAGTACCGTGTCAAATATAAGAAAAAGTTATGAAAAGTGCAGTTCAACGCATAAGAAGAAAATGGCCAAATCGATGGCTGATGTACAATAAGTGGAGCAGTAGGACCAACCTCAAGATATGTAGTTGATGCTCATCCATAGTGAGAAATTATTCAGAAACAGTTCAACTGCAAAATCTTCCAAACAAAGCAAGGATTTCGCCTTTACTCAGGAAATTTTCAACAGCCACCTGAATTGAAAATCCCATTTAGATTCTACAACTTATTATCAGTTCCACCAAAGCCTGCAATCAGAAAAATATACGAAACAATTTTGGCTTTTCACCTGGTGCAAGTCAATACGCATTAACTGAAACAATTCAGAGTCCTTTATAAATTAGCAAGCAGTTGATGGTTCTGTACTAGAAGAGCATCAAAACCTCCCTTTTCACCAGAGTCGAGTAAAGCCATTTGAACTAATTACTATACGGTCTAGCACTTACAACATCCTGAAAAATGCAAAACCTAAACATTACAAAGAGAAATTGATGTTAGACATCTAACTCAGTACTTCTTATGCCTCTTCACTAGTTACAGATCTTCATTTTCTTTTTTTCTTGGGAGGGCAAAACTCAAAGATAACATGAAGACCTGGAGCCATGGCTTCTCATTAAAAGGCGAAACTTTCACCTCTAAGATGCTTTCTTTTGTGAGAACTTCCAATAGACAATCAAATGGAAATGACATGAGCTAAGCACTGTCTACATGCTTAATAAAACAAGTATGAGTATGATTGACCCACTTACTGTTTCGTGGTTACTCCGCCGCCTTCCTGCAGCTCCTTCTTCGACGTTATCTTACAAGTTGCTTAATGAAGCAGCAACCGTCAACAATTTGGGCTTTGAAGCTTTAAAGTTTTCAACTTTGAATCTCATAATCCACCAATTCGTGTTCATAGCAAAGAAAGGTCGAATTGTTGCGAAGACTAAAGAAGTTGGTCTTTGGCGTGTGATCCCAAAACAACAATGTCTGCCTTGGTTGAATTGGTAAAAGCGAGTATGGACTCCACTGACTTGATGCCAATGAAATTTCAGAGACATTAGTTCAGAGCTATGCATAGGTTGCTCCTATCTCTGAACCTCAGTACATTTTCTGTCGTTAAGTGAAAAGAGCATCTTGTAGGGCTGTAGCCTGTAACTTAAGGCTTTCTCATGTTCCGTTTTTTTGCTGTGCTTCCGAGCAACATCCAACCATATAATAATTGGGAGAGAGAAAATTTATACGATTGGACATTGTTTAGAACACATGGGCACAGAAGCTGTGACTTACGGGTTCTCTTAATGTCCTAATTATTTTTAGATTCTGTAATATATTAATGTTAACCCTAATTTATGTAAAAAAGTTTTATCAAATATTTAAGGGTCAATTAATTTTGCTTTTAGTAAAAATTTTATCTTTATAAAAAAATAAATTATAATACATTATTTAAATATATTTACTAATATGCATCAATATATTTATTAAAATTTTTAATACGAATAAATTACAAAACTTATTAGTAAGAATTGATCGGTTAATTCTTAAAAAAAATTAATAAATGGGTAGTATCAGCTAACCAAATGACTAGTTGATACTTAATCATTTATTCATTTAGTCATTTGGTTATTGATACTTACCATTTATTAATTCTTTAATATTTTCATTTTTAATTAATGTGGGTTACTTAATACTCCCTTTTAAGTGCAACTGAGACTGAACATTCAGTCGTTACTTGAAATAAATGTAGTGGTAACAGGATCTAGCAGGTAAGACTAGACATTCAGAAGGATAACCGAGAAATTAAAAATCTAGACCAGACATGCTTTGATACTATATTATAATTTTTAATATGGGTAGAGTACAGAGCTCATTAACAAGAATTGGATTTGGATAAACCATTGTCAAAATAACTAGAACTAGTCATTTGATTAGTTGGTTCTTATCATTTATTAATCCTTTAATTAGTCATTTGGTTAGTTGATACTTATCATTTATTAAATTTTTAACAAATTTTTTTAACGAATGTGAGATACTTTAGCAATATTTGACATGAACATAATCATACTACTTCCAAAACATTCACAAGCTAATGAAATTAATAATTTTTTGAGTAATTATCTCAAATATTTAAAAGCTTAGTAAATGAAGATATTTGACAATTTTGGTGTATCAAAATGTAACACCAAAATTAAAACTGCAACAATAAATGATACTCTTTTATAACTAACGTTACATGTTTCGTAGCATAGGTAAGTACGTATGAGGTAAGTGCACTAATGACTAAGTACGTAAGAGGAAAGTGCACTAATGACTTCCCAGCTCAGTTGACCTCTTTCGTGTGGTGGGTTTGGGTAGGACGATATATAGTTAGTGGAACCTGACCCTCCTCCCGCTTGCTGTATACGTGGCTCGTACATACATATAGGCACAGCATGAGAAGTGGAGTCTGCCCTGAATTAGTTATCTTAAACTGGTTGTATCTCTATCTACTGAGCAGTATTCAGAAGCTGCAGTTATGTTCTGTTCAATGACCGTCACTTCTGCTTTGCAGCTCTCCTTGACCTTAGATGGTGGCGGTGGCTCAAAAAGATTTGATCTTGGGTTAGTTGGTACCTCAAAAAACCCATCCTGTCTCCACCCGCTTACTTCCAAGCCAAAAGGGTCTTCTCTTGTCAGGTTCTTGCTTTATCTCCATTTCATCGTCTTATCTCTTCTGTATAATTGTTTGAAAAAGACTGGTTCTTTGCTGCGAAATTGATTTAGTTTGAGAAGAAAAAGGTTGGAAATTTTCTCTGAGGTGGTAGTAAAAGGAAATAAATGCAGGTTTGTTTCGTTCGTGCATTTGGTTGTAATTTCGAAGGTGGTACAGATTGAGAGTCTTGGAATTTGTTTCCTTCTTTCTTGTTAAACTAGAATCTACATATCTATGGTTATTCTTTCTTGAAACTTTACCCCTCAGTTCTCGGATATGTGTAAAAAGGCGCTGTCGCCTATTCTGTACTATGCACAATTCGTCGAATGTTATCCGTGCTGTCCCTTTGTCCTTTTTATTTCCACGTTACAGTAGTAACAAACCTACCATATGTACCTGGCAAATGAAAGGCATAACAGAATGCCAATATTCCATAATTCTTTCTCAATTCTCCTCCCTTAGAATTTTTCTCATGAAATACCCCCTTCCCTTTCTCACCTTCGTACTGTAATTGTTATTTCTATCATTCTCAGCGTGAAGTTATGTACAAATCACTGTTTTAGCCAATAGCATTGAATTTAGGCTAACTATTTTGAATGGAGTTCAATGTAATGTGTTGAATCTGTTGGTGGTTGCAAACAGATGCCGGTCTAGCAGTACAGATGAACCGAAAACAAGGAGTCTGTTGGACAATGCCAGTAACCTTCTTACCAATTTGTTGAGTGGTGGAAGTCTAGGCTCTATGCCTACAGCTGAAGGTGCAGTGTCTGATTTGTTTGGTCGACCCCTCTTCTTCGCATTATATGATTGGTTCTTAGAGGTACTCAGTTACTCTCCCTTTGGACAAGCTTTGTGCTGGGGCTGATTTTTTATAGTGCCTTAAAATTCAATCGTAAGCCTGTTCAAACAAGAGACATTATACGATTTTGTGATTCTGTCAACATTTCTAAATTACTTTCAGATTGTTATTGTTGATTATTGTCAGCATCTCGAGTTGTAACGTTCCACTTGGTTTGATTTGGCAGCATGGATCTGTCTATAAGCTTGCTTTTGGGCCGAAGGCATTTGTTGTCATCTCAGATCCCATTGTTGCCCGACATATTCTACGAGAAAATGCATTTTCTTATGACAAGGTATTTCATTATTTTTCTTGTTAGCATAATAACTGCACATGTCCTTTGTACTTGTTTTAGCCAGCGCTTATACACATATCCTGTTTGAGAGTCATGCATGTGAATGTATGTTACTGAATTTCTGACTATATTTCTACCATGGTTTAAACAGATTCTATGGCAAATTCTTATTTCACTTTGAGCTTTTTCCCCAACTCCTTAACCTGATTACCATTTTAAGTGCAGTTTTGCATTCATTTTGGTTTAGTCCTGTTTTATCCATTTACTGAGATACATATTTTTTCCCACTAGGGAGTTCTTGCTGATATCCTAGAACCAATTATGGGTAAAGGACTCATACCTGCTGACCTCGACACATGGAAGTTAAGGAGACGAAGTGAGTAAGTTGTATCAGGATGTTGTAATGTTGGACTTCTCATCTCTTACTAGTTGTGAGTAGAAACACTACCAGAAGATAGCTACATTAGAGGGAGATCTAGTCAGCTTGTTCAGTGCATCCTTTTATAGGTGTTGATTCTAAAACCAAGATCTCCATTTATGGTGCATGATTTTCATTAATCAAAAGAGTAAAGTATCTCATCAAAAGTTAAGGAAGAGGGATGACGGGAGTAAACCATTGCTATGGGTTGTACCATTGAGGCTAATTCGTAATGCTCCTGAAGACTTGTTATTTGAGGGTTAATTTACCTAACAATTCCTTTGACTATCTTTAGCTTGACATGATGATATAACTGAACCTGAAACAGGTCATAATCCATGACTTTTTCATGTTTTATGAAGACTATGAAAGCTTATCTTTTTTTCCTGTTTCATTCATGCAGTAATTGCTCCTGGGTTTCATGCCTTATACTTGGAAGCCATGGTCAAAGTATTTACTGATTGTTCAGAAAGATCAATAAGTAAATATGAGGAGCTTCTAAAAGAAGACTTAAATGGTGAGAAAGCCATCGAGTTGGATCTTGAAGCAGAGTTCTCAAGTTTAGCTCTTGATATCATTGGACTTGGTGTCTTCAATTATGACTTTGGTTCTGTCACCAAAGAATCACCTGTTATTAAGGTTTGTTAAGGATGCCAAATAATGTTGCATTCATCATGGTTCACATCAACTTGCTATTTCTTCCTGCCTTTCCTCTCCATCGCACCATCTCTGTATGTCTCTTCAATTCCTTTTTAACCACATGCAGGCGGTTTATGGTACCCTTTTTGAAGCTGAGCATAGATCTACTTTCTACATCCCTTATTGGAAAGTACCTCTTGCAAGGTGGATAGTTCCTAGGCAAAGAAAGTTTCACAATGATCTCAAGATTATTAACGACTGTCTTGATGGACTCATAAAAAATGCAAAAGAGACTAGAGAGGTGAGATAAGTACTCTGCTGGCTTGATAATCTCTTCTGATTTTGAAGCCTGAAATTCTGAAACAGATGGTGTTATTGAAAAGCTATAACATTGACTAGGTATTAAGTCATTATTAGCTCCCCAAATACTTCCTAGAACATCGTCCTATGTATTCCTTTGGTCCAAGAATCAGGCAATGACTCAATCTTAATATGTGAGCATGTCTGGGGAATCTAAATGCTTCTCCCTTCTTATGTTTAGTATATAATTTGCTCTTTCTGTAACATAGAAGGCTTCTATCTTGTTAGCTTAAGCAGTGTAGATTTCAATAAATGCGGAAAGGCAGTTTTCTGTCGATGGATTTTCAAGTATGGATTGGAATTTTTAAAGGATTTCTCCACTACGTTTTGAACTCATCAATGGCAAGCAAGCCACAAGTCATATGAGCTTTACCTTTCTTAGATTCATCGGCAGTAATACTGGATCTTGTCACATGATTCGTAGATTAACTGGAATAATGGAAAATCAATCTACTTCTATATCTTATCTAGGTTAACATGTTTGACAGGAATTGGATGTTGAGAAGCTGCAGCAAAGAGATTACTTGAATCTCAAGGTGGGTATGGACCAAGAACTTATCATCCACCTCGGTCAGACATATTTAAGAACTCATCATCTGTATTTGTACTCTTTAGAAAATGTTTGATGTCTCATTATACCTATGACGTATGCAGGATGCAAGTCTTTTGCGATTTCTAGTTGATATGCGTGGAGCTGATGCTGATGACCGACAGGTGTGTTTGTACACGTAAAATTCTGCTTCAATCTTGAAATATAAGCTGTAGTTGGTGGATATGACAATAGAAATAGCTGGTTATATCACACATATTCACAAAAATTTAATCAATCAGGTTGAATCTGTTTTTAGACAACAAGCGGTCATGATTTTCACATTTTATTTTTGTCATAACAGCTACGAGATGATCTGATGACCATGCTTATAGCTGGCCATGAAACAACAGCCGCTGTTCTTACTTGGGCTGTTTTCCTTCTTGCACAGGTATGATTCTGATAACCATATTTCTCAGGTAGCAATGTTGTTAGTTCAAAACCGCAAGAGTAACATGTAGACACTTTATTGCTGATATTGATCAATAAGTTCATTTTCTTACAAACTAATATCCTGAAGGTTATTCATATAAAAAACTCCAGAATCCCGCCAAATTGAAAAAAGCTCAAGATGAGGTTGATGCTGTGTTGGGTCAGGGGAGACCAAGCTTTGAATTGCTTAAAAAATTGGAGTGAGTATCTCAAGTAGTTACTTGTCTAGACATTTTGTTACTATTAGTGATTATATTAGCTAGGATTGTAACATATACTTGCATGCTTTCAGGTACATAAGACTCATACTTGTTGAGGCACTTCGATTGTATCCACAGCCTCCGTTGCTAATCAGGCGTTCCCTCAAATCTGATGTTTTACCAGGTATTTTGAATTGATAACACAATTATAGATATATCTTGTCTAAGTACTGACTCCCAGGTTTTAATATGTTCAATATGAGCAATTTTCTGTTAATAGTCATCACAGGGTATGCATTGCAAAAATTGTATGTTTTGCTGTATAGGTCATGTATAATGCAGTTTTATATTTCAGATAATTAGCCTTGACTTTACTTCTTTGAATAAGAAGCTTGAATATATAGGCTACTTGCAAAAGAATTTCCAAGTTAATGGTACTGATCTCAAATACTTGTGCGATGATAACGACTTATCCTCTTCCCTTATAAAACAAATTCCATATTTTTTATTATTTGGCTTAAAAAGGATCTTACAAATTACAGGAGGATACCAGGGAGACAAAGATGGTTATACAATCCCTCCTGGGACTGATATTTTCGTCTCTGTAAGTGAAAGCTTTATTGAAATTCTTCTGTTGTGAAACTAATAACAGGAAATAATTTTGTTAAAGTGCAATAATTGACAGAATTTAGGTGGAAACAATAAAAACTATAGAACTTAAATAAAGTGTAGTTAGCTTGTATGTTGAACAATTCGGCTTTGTGGTTGATTCATGGGAACTCTGCCAATAGAAGTTCCTTCTGCTAATCTGCCGCTTTCAATCAGATAATATACTTGAAAATTGCTTTTCAGGTGTATAATCTCCATAGATCCCCTTATTTCTGGGAACGCCCCCATGAGTTTGAGCCAGAGAGGTTTTTAATGGAAAGAAAAAGTGAAGGAATTGATGGATGGGCTGGTTTCGATCCGTGTCGAAGCCCTGGAGCATTATATCCAAATGAGGTATCAGAGAGCTTGCTTAATGTTACCAGCAGGGGTCTGATATTATCTTTGCTAACCTGATTTTGTGATTGTCATTATCAGATTATATCAGATTTTGCCTTCTTGCCTTTTGGTGGAGGGCCAAGAAAATGTGTTGGAGATCAATTTGCACTCATGGAATCAACTGTAGCATTGGCAATGTTGCTACAGAAATTCAACGTGGAACTAAAAGGCTCTCCAGAATCCGTGGAATTAGTTACGGGGGCAACCATTCACACGAAGAATGGACTGTGGTGTAAATTGAAGAAGAGGTCTGATATCCATTGAATACATTTCACAAGAATACAATCGAAAGGTTGTATCTCTGGTAACTGCCAACAAGCAATTGACCCGCTAGATTGTGAAATATTCTACCAAAGAAAAGAAGGCTTACAATATGTGTTAATGGCAAGCCTGTAGAAGGAAGGGAAGCCATTCACAGGAGAGTGTAATTTGCTGAAACTTATTGTTTCATAATGAGTTTCAGATTAATACACAGTGCCATTGTAATGGATCAATTTTCATTTACCTCTTACAGAAAGGTCATCATATGATGTAATGCTTGGGACTGTAATGTGGATAAGACCATAATCATCTTCAGCACTTTCACCGTAACCTTGACTGAACACCGGCAAGGCTAAGACACCGGATCTGGTCACTATCCCATGATTAACGCTTGCAAGCTCTCTGATTTGTTGCGGTAGATATGAGATCGTTACAATTTTTTCCATTGATCTTACGCTGAAAGCTTTCCAGGGTAAGTAATACCAAAGTGAAACCATTAACCAGCCTGTGCCCAGTAATCACTATTAATCACTCGTAACGTTACATAAACAAGTCCTCAACGACGTAGCTTAGAGACATCACTGAAAAAGGAAATGTGGCTCATCTTCTCACTAATAGTTTACTATAAACTGGGCACTTTCAAGAAAAGTTGCCATCTCAGGCATGATTGAAGTTTAAAATGGTAAGGATCAGGGATGGCAACTTAATACCTTGGACACATCTCAGAATTTATGCCTTACTAGCATGCTTGTGTAGTATTCAACTAAAATCAATAAGGGGATGCAATGAAGGTACTAAAAAGATGAAAAAATCAAAATGTTCTACTACAGTCATAAATGGCAACAATATCCAGCAAAATTCAAGTTAAGGATATATAAAGGGTAGCTCATGTAGTTCATCTTTATAATAAGACTGATCACTACTACCATGTCACAAATTTTTGCAGCTAATGAACCAGAAACTGCTGCAATATTCTGTTCTCTAACAGCATAATTAACAAGACAATGATCAGCTACATATTTAGTAGTCTCCAAGGCCTGCACTGTGTTTACCTAACTTTAAGGCTACAAAACAAACTTAATGGCTTTCCAGCAAGTCTAGCTCCACTCAGGCTCATTGGTGGAACTTCTAATTCAAATGTATAGAGTCCACAAAAGTAATGCATATTTAATTGTAGACACGGAGCTTCTTCCATGAGATGGTGAATCTTTGAGTCAGGTACAGTATTAATTCTCAGTTTGACTCTTGAAGGTATGTAAATGGTTACCATGTTAACGAATATGGGAGGTTAATCACGTGGATGTTTTGCAATGCCATGAAACTGTGTAGAGGTCACAGACTGTTCCTGTTGTGGAGATAATCCAGGGTTGATACCATGAAAAAATATGACAAAAAGGACAATGAGACGATGGTTTCAATATGTACCAAATCAGGCGAAACATTCTGGATACTGAAACAACCTGGGAGAGGTTGTAATCTGAAGCCGAGCTGGCCCTTCAGCACAGAAAATAAAGAAGAATAAGAAGAAATTGTTAAATAAGAGCATAGAAAACAAGATGCTACCTCGTGCTTATCTGGTAAACTGGATTGCTACATAAAATATCAACAATAATTAAATTCTAGTACCAATCCCTGCATGCCCTGCTGGTTCCCAGATTGGCCAGTACGTGTTGAAATTAACTGTACCTTGACACAAATGAAATCTCAACGTCAACCTATATGCATTATACTGCCATAAAATAATGGTACGTAAATCATCAAGTACAAGTTAAAAAGGCAGTACCAAGCCTGGAAAGCCTTGCTGATTGCTGTAATAGTCATCACGAATAGGAGGCATTGAGTTCAAGTGTCCCTGTGAAAATATATGAGAAAAAAAATAAAAAATAGTAAGCATAATCATTCTGGAAGATGCATCAAATGTCCTATGAACAAAATGTGATATCTATAAGATTCCATACTGTTCCCTGGATGCTTTGCTGAGGACCATAATAACCATCAAGTGTTGGTGCCCTTGAACCTGATTCCTAAGTTGGAAAAATATGTATCAAATTACAGAGTGCAAGACTTGAGAAACTCTTGAATTAATCAACAATAAAACCAATTTGTTTGTGCAGGACATATGGCTATGAGCTAGATTTTATGCACCATCTCTGGAATTTCTGATTGTGGAAAATGGCAGTTGTCAACAGGATGTGCTCTTGAGTTCATCTGTTTCAAAATTTTATTGAGGTTAGTTAACATAATATAAACAACTGAAATTGGAAAAATTATCTGTTGCTAGGATTCTGTTCAAGACAAACAACCAAGAAATTATCCAGCTTCAAATAGGACGAGGACCAACCATCCGTTTGCAGGTTTCTTGCAAACCAATTGTTGTCCTCTCAGACTCGGATTGCACCTGCAGTGCAAATTAATATCTGATTCAAATGTCATAAAATTCCAGAAAGCTAAAATATATTCATGGCATGTACATTTTCAACCAGTAACTGTTGACTTTACCTTTTTCTTCTTATAGAATTTCCTTTTCTTTAATGGCTTGGAGACAATATTGCTATTGTTTTCTTCAGTGCCGAGAAAACCATGAACAGCTAACGCATTGGGCTTTGAAAAACTCCTAGTGGAGTTATTAGAATCCTTGCAGTTCTGCAGAGCTTCTTCTATTGCATGAAATGCAATATCATAAGCTCCCTGGGACAAAGATCCCTCTTTGCCCAATTTGATAGCTCGCTTACATAAATCATTGAAACGCTGTACCCTGCAGTGAAGACTGCTTGATATTTGAGGCGCAGCTTGACTAATCTTTGCATCTTTTGTCCACCGCTTCAGTATATAGGGGGATGGAATGATAGAAAGACCAGACATCTGAAGTACTAGAATCACATGCTTACAGAGGATTCCTCTGTATTCAAATGACCGACATGTACAGCTTACATTCAAGGCTTCTTCATTCCAGGATACTAGAAAATATTGACGTTCCTCAAAATCATCCACCCGAAAAGTAAGAGCCTCCTCATCTTCACTTTCCTTTTGCAGGTGACATGAAACAACTCCTAATACTTCAACCTGAAACTTCTTGAAAACTGCATCTGTATAGATTGTTGACAGCTGTTTCTCAAAAGATGACAGTGATCTTACAGTAGGTTGCTTGTTTTGAGTTTCAAAATCTGCTTTAGCTTCCATTTCAAACCTATCTTGTAAAAATATGTTATACTCCTCCATAAACTCCTTGAATGTAGATTCCTTGTGGATGTATTTGTCAAAGAATGATGGAATACTCTCAACTCGCTCAGCTGTTGACATGCCAGCTAAAAATACATCCTGCATATAAGTAGGAACCCATTTTTTACGATCTTCATACAATGAGCAAATCCACTCATGCAAACTTAGTTCAAACTTATCAACCATCTTTGACCACCTCTTTTCAAACTGTTCGTCAGTCCAAGATCTGTGTATACATTTATTGAATTTTGCCATAAATTTCTCACTCAGATTCATCAAATGCAAATTATGTGTAATCTTACTCAACACATGCCACAAGCAATGACAATGACGTGCATCACTAAATACATCCACAGCAGCTTCTGTCAGGTACTTTTCTCGGCCAGTAATAATAACTCTAGGAGCTTGGCCACCCACTGCTTTGCTCCAGGTCCGCATTAACCAAGTAAAAGTTGATTTATTCTGCTCTCCAATCAAGGCACACCCAAATAAAATGAACTGAAAATGATGATTTACCCCAACAATGGGAACAAAAGGAATCTTATATTTGCTTTCAAGATAAAAGGTATCAAACAAGACAACATCGGAGAAAATCTTGTAATCCTCTCTTCCTTTCGTATCAATCCAGAACACGCTTTTCATACGTTTTTCATTGTCCAAATCAATGGCATAAAAAAAATTGGGATTTTCAGCCTGCATACACATAAAATGCTTGAGCATAATCTGGATATCATCTTCATCTAAGGCTGACTGCAGACCTTTCTTCTTACCTGCAACTACACCAGATTGCTTGTTTCGTCCCCTAATAGCATTATAGAAATCATCTGGACAAATCTCATGATTATGCTCCTTTATAAAGCTATGAATAATCCATTTCTCATCCTGTGTCCTCTTCATATGCATGCCTGCTTTGCAGTCCGTCTTCACGCATGATTTTTGAATGATGACTGCATTTGAATCACGCTTGCTTCCAAATCTGGAACATGCAATTTTGACATCTATAAATTTTCCAGATTTTTTTGAACGGCGGCTAGCTTTTATTGTGATGCTGAATCCCACAGACCGCGCGTATTCTCTATAGAAAGAATAAGCTGCCTCCTTTGTTTCAAATTTTAAACCATTTTGGGGTTCAAATATCATATCTCTTTTACAAATCTCTTCACCAACTGCACTCTCATCCGTTTCCCTTTCACAAGTAATAACTTCATTTTCATCTGGTTCACCGAATTTTATATCATGTTCACTTGCAAGGGAATTTATATCATTCTCACTTGCATCCAATCCATCTGCACTATCAGTTACAACAGCAGTTGATGTTGATATAGTATCTACTTTCTCTCGCTCATGCGACGGAAGTTCAAGATTTATCTCCATAATAAAAATAAGATATATCTGAAAGAGATCATACTTTTAGAGATACCTGAAAATTTTTTAAGAAGTTTTTTGCAAAATTATACTTCACCAAGTTCTAACCTTTAAGAGATAACTAAAACAAAAACGCAAAAATAACTAAGGAAAAGAAGAAAAAAAAAGGAGCAGACTTCACGATTTTCCCAGAATTTTTCCCTTCCCTAAACATCACCATTCACAATATCATCACAACAAAGCATTTAATTTCCTTTACTTACAAAACCAATTCCAATCCGCAAAACTGAAAAAAGTAACTTCCTTTGCTTTATAAACTACGGTTTCCAGATCCAGATGCAAAAAGACGCAAACTTTGTACACAGCATCTAGTAACCATGTACTTTCTCGGCAACCAAACAGGAGTAATTTCGAGAAAAATTCAAATCTAACGAAGAGAAAACCAAAACAACATACCAATTCATATCCGCTTAGAAGAGGGAGACTGTAACTATAGATGAGAATCAGGGAATTACAGACACGGTATCAAAATCAGTAGGGAAGATACGTTAAAGGTGTTCCCTCACTTAGACTGCGCTTTGGCTATGTTTAGTTTTAATTAAGTTTTTTTAATGAAATGGAATATAATACTTTATAATAGATTATTAGTTTTTTTCTAAAATTATATAATATTAAAAATTTGTTATTCCATGAAATGATGTATAATATAATTTAACAAAATATTATTTGAAAGAAAAAATTATAATATAATACAGTAAAATGTTATTTATTATTTTATATTTTATCCTAAAATTTTTAAATTAACAGTAACTATTTAGAATAAAATAAGATATAATGTAAAACTTTCCTTTTCTATCATATTTTAATTCTTTTTTTTTATAAACTTTCGTCCCAAACGATGAAAAGTTATTTTATTCAATTATATTAATAATCATCCCACTAACTAAACATAACTTTAGGTAATTAGCCTGATATAGGTGAAATGCCTTATATTTTGCTTTCATACAATTTTACTAGAACAAAATAATGAAATAAATTTTCAAAATTTTTTAATTTTACTTCTTCAATTAATTTGAGTATCATATTACTAATATTTCTCGTGAAATTTACCCTTCTAAATAAAAATTACTATAATTTTCTTACTATATAAAAAGGGTTAAGTTTGGATCTAAATGTATTAGTACATTTATAGTGATTTTTTAAGTATCCGAAATATGATTAATATCAAACATTGGTAAACTAAACTAATCCGATCCAATCATGTCCGACCCGAGTCAATCAGCCAAAAACTGCAAATGGTCAAATGACTATCAGCTAAGTGTTTCTGGCACGAGAAGGTTGCTAATTTTGGCATATATAGAGTACAATGAGAGAGACTTTAAAGAGAACACAGAAAGAGGAGGCAGCTTCTTAACTGGTATACTTTGCATAAAGCAATAGCTTAGAACTTACTGCTTCTAAACAAACATTGGAAGGCACCTATTCTGCCAAGTTGGAGCTTCTACACTAGCAAATGTACAACACAGTACTTTCCACACAGCTCTGAGGAACTTGACATTTACAACGAAGTACATGACCATTACAGCATAGCAGAACTTCAAAACCAGGCAAGCAAATTGCAATTATCCTCCCAGCTATCCTGACCAAGAGAAGCTAAATTCTGAAGGCTGCATTTCCAGGCATCTTTTGCATCCCATGCAAAAATCCATGCATTCTACTTGTCAGGAAAAAATTGGCAATCTTTATATGAGCAGGCTAGCTTTTGATACAAAAACGAGAGGTTGACTAAATTAATCGAAATACTTGTTTTGCCGAAAGTTTGCTTCCTTAGCTTGTTAAATGAGCAAGCAGGTACCACCATCTTCAGATGATATGTTGATTGACAAAACCAAGCCTAAGTCTCAATAACCATTACATAAAAGCGTGAATCACTAGTATTCAGTGTCATCCTGACTGCCAAATCTTCTTGTGCTCATGGAAGATAGCAGCTAATCATTTCCAAGAATTGCTTTGTTAAATCCACAGATTCAGGTAAAATGTTAAGCTGCCAATACAGCACAGTTATGCATCCCTTTGGAAACTATTTCTGCCTCATGTATGTCTTGAAGCACCACCATGTAATTGTGAAGATCTCAATTGAGTGTCTTCCTGCATTTGCAAGAATAGGCAGTAAAATCATAGAGCAATAATTTCAAGGGTATTTTGAGAATCTCAGAGCCATATTATCCACACTCACCTGCAAGCCATAACTGAAAGTTGTTGGAGGTCGAAAATCAAATTGTCCCTACATGAAAAGATGAGAATAGGTAACCATACCACTGCTTTTTATATCCATGTACTTAATTAATCATTCAAAATCATCATACCAGCCCATGGATGCTTTGCTGAGTCCCGAAAAATCCATCATGGCTTGGTGCTATTGAATTCAGTTGTCCCTGTAAGTGGAAAGAAAAGTTGATAGGAGGCATCCATAGAATGTTTTTTGTCAATGTAGCCCATAAACCAACATAAAATTACCAGTCCGTGCATATTCTGTTGATTGACATAATATGCATCATGAGGTGGCTCCATTAAGTTCAACTGCACCTGCAATCAGTATTAATTGCAAAAAGATCACATTATCCTCTACAGGAATATGTACATAGTACTCATGACAGAATCTAATGGATTCGATGAGCTTACTAGTCCTTGCACATTATGTTGAGTACCATAATACCCACTCAGAGAAATCCCATCCGAATTTATGTTGTCCTACAAGAGGAAAAGAAAAATACTGAAGACTATGATCTTTATATCAACCATATCAGCTTCATATAATTGCAAAGTACCTTGAAATACTGAATGTTTTGAGATTTTCCTTAATATTTTCCCTTGTTAAATTAAGAGAAAACGCAAACATAAAAGAAATTTAAAGAAAGGGTTCATTTAGTACAAAGCTAACATATTATCAAATGATCCTCGCTGTATATTAGCTCACATTAAGATGACTAACCATTTGCAGGCTATCTTGCGCTTCCACAATCAAGGCACCTGGTTCTGATTGTACCTGAAGTGTCAAGACGCATGCTTTTGTGAAATTCTATTTTGGCATTTCTTCATTGGAGCACAAACATTGTCAACAAACAGAACTGGAGGACACAATTATCAAATTTCAATTCTAAACTAACCTTTCTTTTCCTGATAGGATTTTTTTTCTTACTTGATTTGGTAGCAAGGGTTCCTTGGTTTTCTTCTTCTGTTTCATGATAATTCAGAAAAAGGCCACCAGGTTCTGCTGCACTGTTGTTACAGTTGTTCACATTTACACAATTTTTCAGTGTCTCTACTACTGTGCGGAAAGCAATATTGTAACTTTCTTCAGACAGAGATCCTTCTTCACTCATTTCAATGGCCAGTTTGCAGAGTTCATTGTAACGCTGCACCCTAGATTGTATCTGTTCAGCTCCCTCAGCAAGTGATTGCTTGCTTTTTGCGTCTTTGGCCCACCTCTTCAAAATATAACGAGGTGGGATGTTTCTAATACCACAGATTTGGAGGACAATTAATGCATGTCTACAGAGGAAGCCTTTGTATTCAAACAAATGGCAACAACAGGCCACTTCCGACTTGGATTCGTTCCACGTTACCAAAAAATATTCATTTTTTTCACAGTCTTGAACTCCAAATGTTGTTCCATCTTCATTATCCTTTTTAGGATGACAACCAACTACACCTAAAACTTCGACTTGAAATTTCTTAAATATGGAATGTGTGTAAACCAGTGACATTTCCTTCTCCCAAGGAGAAGGAGACTTTAGGGCAGGCTGTTTATGCAAAGTATCAAAATCTGCTATGGCCTCCTCCTCATACCTATTCTGTAGGATTGCTCCATAGTGCTTCATGAACTCTTTCACTGTGATTTTCCTATGAATGTATTTATCAAAGAAAGAGTTTATACTTTCAGAACGTTGATTTGTGGAAATTCCACCCAAAAAAGTATCCCCAATGTAGGTAGGCACCCATTTTTTACGATCCTCATATAATACTCGTATCCATTCGTCGTTTTGCAGTTCAAATCTTGTCACCATTTTCCACCACCTCATATCAAATTGTTCCTCTGTCCATGATCTGTGTATGCACTTGTTAAATTTTGCCAAAAAATTCTCATGCCGTTTGATGACATGAGCAAGAGTTTCAGGGATCTTTTCCTCTATATGCCAGAGTGAAAAGCAATGCCGGGTATTTGGTAAAACTTCTTCAATCGCTGCCTTCAAGGTTCTGTCTACATCAGTGATAATAACTTTAGGTGCTTTGCCACCCATTGCTCTGAGCCATGTCTTCATTAACCAAACAAATGTAGACGTAGATTCATCTGCAACAAATGCACATCCAAGTAAAATTGGCTGACAGTGATGGTTCACCCCAACAAAAGGAGCAAATGGCAGTTTTTCATGGTATTTCACATAGAAGGTATCAAAAGATACAACATCGTTAAAACTGCTATAGTCACTCCTACTTTTTGCATCAACCCAGAACACATTTCTTAATCGCAGCTCCTCATTTAAATCTATTGCATAGAAAAAGTTAGGATTCTCCTTCTTGATCCGTTTAAAATACTCGAGTAGTACTTGTGCATCTCCCTCATCCAAGTCCAAGTGTCGGCCTTTCTCAAACTGAGAATTTGTGTCATTTGTTAGGAATCCTACATTTTGGTGCCCAGCGGCCTGTCTTGACATCTCAACATACATCCTTTTTGTTCGTTCACTAACAGCATGCAAGATATCAATGTTGTTCTTCTCTGCTAATTTTACATTCCTATGGATTCGAAAATGATAAGCTAAAGCTGGTAAAAGCTCATGATTATGCTCCTTAACAAATTCATGAATTGTCCATTTCCCATCTGACCTTCTCTTCACATGCATACTGGCTTTGCAGTCTGTTTTCTTCACACTCGACCGCCTACTACTCCCACTCTCAGACTCTGGCGTAACTCCATATCTGGAACAAGCAAATTTTGCATCAATGAACTCTTTTGATCTTTTTGACCGTCTACTGTTTTTTATTGATGTAGTGAAGCCCATAGATTTCGCATATTCTTGATAAAAGGAGTATGCTGCCTCATGGGAATCGAATTCAATTTCATTGCATGACTCCAATTCAGTGCCCCCTTCAAATATTGCAACAGCCCTTTTGGGGCAATTAGCAACCCCACCATCCCTGTTATGAACGTCATCAACAATAGCAACCGCATTCTCACTCACTGTGTCACCAGCAGGCAGATTATCTTGAAGATGAACCATATCATCAACCACATGTTGATCCCTTCCTATCATCATTATCATCTATTTCCACGAACAAGTCCACTTCTTTTGATATTTACATTTATGTGGCACCTGAATAGCATCACTCGTCATGCAAAGCTCAATTCTGTTAATGGTTGGCAGTTCGAATAAATGTAAGGAAAATATTTCGAACCAACAATTTTAAACTTTATTCTTTTAAAAATAGAAAAACTTGTGGGTTTGAGAATAATGAAAGCAGAGGTCTCAATCTCCATTCTGACAGTTCAAGAACGTGAAATACCCAAATCCCAGAAAACTACCCCATTAGCGAATCCGTGAAACTTATTAGAAACCCCAACTTACATTTCCTGTTCTTTTGCTATTATTTCTCAGTAACCCATCACAGAAACCCTAGAAGAAACAAAAATTATTGTAATCCAGATATTAACTAGAGAGAGGGAAACAGAAAGATCACAACTTTAAAACCTATTTCATCAATATTTCACTGATTCTCCCACCAACCCAACAAAGAACCTCAACATTGTATATAAGGAACAGAACAGAAACTAAAACCTGAGAAGGGACGGGACATATATAGGCCTCCGAGTCTGAGGCTGGGAGGAGACACGAAGACTACGCAAAACAAAAGAGCGAGTGAGATGAACAGGCGCGTCTGAGAGAAATTTGGGATTCTAGGGTTTTCTTTACTACTCGCCGACGAGTACTCCCACTCGCTCGCTTTTGCCCACTCGCCCCACCGTCTCTGCGGCTTTGGCTCTTAGTCTTTGGCGCGTTGTGGTTTGATGAAGATTGTCTATTTGACTGAGTCCTTTTAATTTTCATTCTTAATTACTGCTGCGGCGCGTGCAATGAGTTTTGAAGAAGGATTTGAGAATTAATTAAAAACAAAATATAAAAGTATAGAGATCGAATAAATTTTAATGTTTAATAAATAAATCATAACGTCCAGGATTCTGTTTAGTTGGGCTTATATTAGTAAAATTTTTGTGAGTAAAATTTTTTCTGTATAGCTTTTCTGAGAAAAACTTTTTTAAGAAGTCAGTTGACTATTTAATTATCATTTTAAAAAGATTTTTTTGAAAGAGTTTCGTACGGTATACTGTTTGGTAACATAAAAATAAAAAATACTTTTAATTTTAACTATATTTTATTTTGTAATAAAAATTATTTATGTATATAAATAATATTTAAAGTATATTAAACAATATGTAAATCACAATATAT
>JANKOD010000193.1:7412135-7423401 GCA_026284645.1 Erythroxylum acuminatum | reverse complement strand
CATGTACAGTCAAGTTCATGTGCAATTTCACTATTCACGTGTAATGGTATGCATGAATATGGCAACACAATACTAAAAACTCTCGCCCCTTTCCAAATTACTATTTTACCCTTCCCATTGGGGGTGAGATGTTACATGACCCTTCTCTTTCAGGCTCAGGCCCTGTCCTAGGGCCAACTGACCTGGGGCCCCGCACAAAATTATTATTTTTTTATAAAAGGATTTCAAAACGGCATTGTTTTTATGTTATCTATAGGGCTTCCGGTCGGGCCCATAAAATCGAACCTTAGAGGTTTGACTCGTTGACCTTAGGTTGGGCCAAACCGTCATCCCTATATATAAGATATAGGATTCATATAAATAAATAAACATTAAAAGATATGACCTCCTTTTTAGTCTCATTTATTGTAAAAATATTTTTATTATTTTCAAAATATGTTATTTTAAAACTGAACCTTTTGTTGCATGTTTATTAAATTCTATTACCGTAGACAACAATGTGATTTACGAGTGTGAGAGTATTTTTTATATATAATGTAATGAATTAAGCCTTAAAGGGATTCAATAGTTTTACTCAAGTTATTAAATAAGCTTGACAGACCAGTTTCTACAATTCATGAAGAGCCCACAAAAATAACGACCATAGTGTTTGTGAGTTAGTTTAACATGCTTAAACTTTTCATGTTCGAAATCAATATTTAGTGTTAAGGGAGGTAAGCTTGTGAAGACTGAAGTATATATTCTCTAATCTGCAAACATAGACAGTGGAGGAATTGTTCTTTGGTTGAGCCTTTGTTCTGAAAGATTTGAAGATTCCTCTCATCCTAAATAGCTTTGACAAGTAAGGATAGTGCTATGCAGAAGCTCCAATTTTCCAGGGTCATCCTTGCATACAAATTGGTTGCACTAAGAGATAAACGAGCTCCAGTTGTTGGGTACACAGTAGATGAAATTGTTGTAGGATCATTTACCAACTAGAGTTTACAAAATCATATTTGAAAAATAGGTGTTCATGGCTTTCCTCCTCCCTTCGACATAGTATGCATTAGTTTGGTATGTATAGGAAGGTCTTCAACTTATCAACTATAGAGACAAAGATGCATAGCTAACCACAAAATAAAAGTCGCTCATGGGTGGAAGTGTTTGGTCCATATCACTCGAGTCTAAAAAAGAACACGGTGCTGTCTCTAAAGAAATTCACGACAGGTTTTAGTAGAAAAACTCCCATTCCGAGATAGCTGGCAAATAACTCTGTCCTCTCCTTCATATAGATTGGTTTGAAGTAATGCCTGAGGGGCCACTGCCTGATATTCGAATAAATTCCTATCACCGAGAGCCTGAGCCACAGTTATCTCTGGAGGTAGAACGGTTCTGAGTCTCTCCATTCCCAACAGATTGTATAGGGGACCACAAGACAGCCAACTATCGAACCAGAAATGTGTTGTGGTGCCATCGTCAAAAAGGGTGAAAAATTCTTGCCTCATAAGTTCACATGTGCTTAGGATGGCTCTCTATGTGGATAAGTGGGCGAGCTTGCTTTTAAGACTCCATATGCTTCTACCCTTGATGAAGATACTATGCATCCATTGACATCAAAGAGCTTGTTTATCCATCATCAGCCTCCATAATCATTTGGCCAACATTGCAGTATTTAGCAGTTTCAAGGAGATGACACCAAGGCCTCCCTTATCTTTAGGTAGACAGATAAACTTCCATTGCATTCTGGCCCGTTTGACAGAGTCTTTAGCATCGTTCCATAAAAAGTTTTTGAATAGCCTCTCTATAGTTTTGATAGTTTTCCTAGGGATGACTAGATGCTCAACCCAAAATATATTGATAGAGTTAAAAACAGAAGAGATGAGTTGCAATCTTCCTGCTATTGCTAGAGTTTTGGTGCTCCAGTTGTTAATTCTTCTCTTGATCTTTTCAACCAGCAAATGGAAATTGTTGGGATTTTACTGCTTATCTGTTATCTTTCAAACACAAATACTGATAAAGCTTGGTTAACTTTGCATATATAAATTAATTGCAGAAAAATAAGAAGACACAATTTTACTTGGTTCGATAGTTAAGAACTATCTACATCCAAGGTTCCCACTTGACAGTGGTGGAGAAATTCACTAATGCAGAGGAAAGTAAAGAATAAGATTACAAAGATTGGGTGTCCTTGAACACCTGCACTATGAGCCCCTCAAACTCACCAGTACCCAAAACAGGTGGTACTCTAGCACTCTTTGCTCTCTTTTGTTCTCACTAATTTTTGCACTCTCAAAGACTGATAATACACTGAACAATTGAAGACTGACTTTCTGTGTTGTGTTATATATCTGATACATAGGCTCTGCCCTTTTATAGCTGATGAAGTGAGGAAGATGAAGACTTCAGATGTTTGGACTGCATCTGCCCATCTGCACGTGCCTCGCATGTGATCTTTAATGACTCCACTGATGTTGTGCGTTTTTGCAAGTGTTACTGCTGTGTTTTGCCTTGCTACATTTTGTAATAACACGACAGTGTATTGATGCTTTAATTGTGTGTTAACAAGTGCTGCTGCTTTGTATAACACGTGGACATGACTTAATCCTTTGGACTTCAAAAGAACGACTGCATTTTGCTTTGGTTTGCTTCAGACGTGAGTTAATGAGTCACGTGGGTTTGTCTTTGCCAATGTCTCTTGTTTTCTGTCACTTTGTGGAAAAACCCGATAGCTTCTCCTTGTCTTCTTTCTCAGACACATTCACGCACTCAACTTCATCTTCAATCCTTCTTGTATTCTTGTTGGTTATGGGTATAGATTGATGGAGAATAAGTGATTGTCATCACAGAAATCGACAATAGTGGGGTTTTAGCTAGTTACAGGGATGCGAAGGTACACCATTGGGAGGGATTGATGACCGAAATCACTGATAGAGTGTAGCTTTTGTGTACTCCCCAAAGCAGTCCTGGACAAGAAAAAGCTACACTTTGTAGAATTAACCTCCAACCCCGAGAGCCTATAAAAGATTTGGAGTGCTTTCACCAAGGTCAAGACTGAGAGCGGATCAGCTTTAGATAGTAGGAACAGGTTGTCGGCAAAGCTAAGGTTGATAATCTTCTGATGATTGCATTTAGAGTAATATTGGAAAGCTTTAATGCGAGCGACTACAGCCTTTAAAGTTTTGTTAAACACTTCCATAACAAGAGCGAAAAGATACGGTGATAAGGGTCACCTGGGCAAAACGGGACCAGATCCTCTGGCCCCTTATTCTAGCCCTACTCTGTCCCCTTTTGATCCAAGTCGTCCATTTATGTGGGTTCCACATAAATGGACGGCTTGGATCAAAAAGGGACAGGGTAGGTACACACATTTGGGGACAGAAGATCTGTCCCTGGGCAAAACCCCTTGGAGCTTTTAATGTGCTGATTAGGTTGTCCATTCACGAGGATTTTGAAGGTAGGAGTAGTTATGCATTCAACTATCCATTGAATGAAGGTTTGAGAAAAGTTCATAGCTACTAGTGCATTAAGAAGGAATTTCCAATCAACATTATCTAAAGCTTTCCAGATGTCTATATTGAGGAAACAATTCTTCCTACCCTTCATAGATCCATAGGATTTAGTAAGTTCCTACAAAAGGAGTATGTTATCACCCATAATACGACCTGAAGTGAAGGCCCCGGGAGATAAATCATTATAATTAGCAAGAACATTCTTCAACCTTTGCACCAGCACCTTCGTGATGATTTTGTGGACGATGTTACAACAAGATAAGAGCCTAAAGTAAGAGAAAGTGACAAGAATTTGAAACAACAGTCTTGTAATGAACCAACCAATGTATATATCTTCACATGTCTTAATTTAAACCTCATTCAGTATTGAAGGATGAGAAAGTTTTTAAATCACTATCTTTTATAGTGTTAGAAAGAAAAATTTAGAAGTACTCTCATATGAAATATTCATAAGGACCCGTTTGACCATTTTTAGATTTTTGTTTCATTTTCAAAGTTGATAAAAAAAAATTTGTTGAATTTTTAATCTATTCTAAAAACTTATTTCACTTTTTAAATAATATGGTTCGCTATTAATTAAATATATATAATTTTGTTGATAATATTTATAATGACAAATCTTTAAGAAATAACTCTATCATGACCATCTATGCTTCGATTATCTATGTCATCAATCACTATCATCACTACCTAACAGCCACATCTCATGACTAATCTCATCCAAGCCCTTCCCCTTTAGGAGAATCAAGGTTGAGAAATAAATGAAATAATAATCATCGGCCTGTTGCCTAGGGAATTTTAGCGACAATCATATATAAAAGGTGATCATCTGCATCTTGTCTAGTGAGTACTGTTTACAATCCTGTTAAGTACCAAGCAATTGGGTCAACAGCAGAAGGCTTTCAGAAATTGTCCGTTCAACATTCAGACAACCAAATCTTCAAAAGAATGGAACTTAAACAGTACAGATTGAACCACACAAACATCAGCAAGGACATCTAAATCCACTAGAAGATTTGTTTTCCACCAGCAGAGTACGTTAGCGTAGGAAAAATTGCATGATGTATACTGTTTCACAATACAATAAGATCATAATTCCCGTATCCAAAACGTACACAACATGTTAAAAGATTCCCATTGGAGATGAACACGTACGATGACAACATAATCCTAACTACTACTATTGCATATTTTCCTTAGCGAATACTACTTTTTCATCAGTACTGTCTCCAACGTCTTTCCCATACTAATCCCTTTTGATAACCAGATGTCTTCTCGAGAAGACCCTACCTCCGTGCAAAAATTTATACCAAGTGGTCTCACATTTTGTATGTTTCTATGCGTGTACATGGCCTTCAACACGGAATTGAAAGAGAGAATATGATTCCCAAAAATCACTTCTCCAAGACAACTTTTCATCTATGATGACTACGAGCTACTGAAAGTCGTAAAATCTGAAGCACTGAGAATTATTTAGATGATTGCATGCAATCTTTGCCGGTAGGAATAGGCATCCAACGAAAGCAAGAGAATGCTATTCACGAGGTGGCATTTACAATTTTTATTTGCTTTTTTCTCCTATGACTTGAGATACCATAATCAGGCCGATTAAAGCTCATTACTTAGCTGCATTTTTATTCTCTGGAGCCTGGGAATCATTTCCAGAAGATGACCCATCTCCTGCTGGCAGAAAAGACCATGCCAATGCTGCAGTACCAAGGGTAACAGCAGCAGCAATTGAGCCCCAAATCCAAACCCGCCTCCTTTTCCTCAACTGCCTATTACGCCTTGCCACCTCTATACAAACAATAAAGGAGAAAATTATGATCTGAAATAATGGCATGCTACCTACTAGGGCCATACATAATTGATATTCAAAAGGGAACTAAACACCCCATAACCAAACCTTAAACAAACCAATATCAAGCCAAAAAAAGATCAACCAAAAGATATTAAGGAATAGAAGTCTCACCAACAACTTCTTGGTTCCTCTGTGACATTTCTCGATTTACAGCCTCGTAATATTGAAGTCGATCTGACAAGCGAGCAATCTCAAAATTCTTCGCCTCAATCTGTGCTTCCAACTCTATCTGTACCTCTGCTTTTGCAATACCCCTTCCGACAGATTCTGATACAAAGCGAGCAAGATAAACCTCTTGGCACAGCTGTTCAATGGGATTGGTATCTAACTGCTGCAAACCATCTTCTGAAGAAATTGGGCATTCAGGAAGCGTCAACCCCACAAGGGACAATTGTTCCCTTGTCCTCTCCCAATGGCTTTGCATATTATTGAGAGCTTCTTCCGCTTGCTTACGCTTCTCTATCTCCATCGACAAATTAAATCTAATCCCACGCAATTCAGCTTCAATGTCACCAAGAGAAAGTCGTGGCCCAGCTTCAGGTGATAGTTCTACCAATAGAATACAAGTATAACGAGTAAGTTTTTACTGTTGACTCACTTCAGGTGATAGTTCTACCAACAGAACATAAAAAGAGTAAGTTATTACTGTTGACTCGCTGAAAAGGTTTATTCACTAATATTTGCACATACATGAGAATATTGTATGAAAGGCAAACCAATAATTGTTATTTTAAAATAACATAGAAAAGACATCATTCAATAACAATATCCGTTTGTCATGTCTCACAGCCCTCACTCATTGGGAGTACATCAAATACAATGGTTTACCTTCCCAAGCATCGAAGAACTCTCCTGTTGTTGTTGGAGCAATAAGTTTCATAGAACTTACAGCCCCAGTGTTGTCCTCGAAATCAGTGTTACTAGTATAACTCATAGACTCCTGTGGATCGTAGAAATCATCTGTCTCACTATCTCTTTCAAATGCAACATGTCTTAGCACATCCTTTTCAAGAGCCAAACCATCCTTCCTATCATTGCAAACACGTTTGCCATTACAGCTTTCGGAGTCAATATCATGATTGACAGATATATGATTCTCTTCAGCAGGATGGACACCCTTAGCATGCTCTTCTGAAGTGGAACCATTGGTGACACCATTCATAAGGACACCATTAGTATCAGAAATGGTAAAAGCAACAGAATGACTATCCGTAGACTCCACGGCCTTAATTCCTGCATTATTTGAATCAGCATTAACCTCATCTTTATCTGTTATCTTCCCCCGTGAAGTCACATCATCCTCAGAAAAGCTCTTCAAAAGACGCGGCCCACGCCTCTTGTGATTGATAATGTATGGTGAAGGAGGAAATGAAGATGGTGAATCAGGAACTGGAGTTGTTTCAGGAGTGGCATAGAGTGCTGGTGATATTTGAGGACGATTAACTTTCCTCTCTATGTTTGATGTGCTCTTTCTTCTCTCCAGGTTTGAATTAGATATGGAAGGCTTTTTGTTGGGAAGTGTATTTGTTCTTGGAGGACGATTCGAACTAGGAACAGTCTTGTCAACAGATTTAGAAGCTCCAGGTTCCAGCAACCTATCCAAAGCTATAGCAGTAAACGTTGGCATGGCTCTGCATTGCAAAAAGCAAAATAAAATTAACCAACATGATTCATAAAAGGAACATGCATCATCTGTAAAAGTTCAACAAAAGATAAAATCACAAAGTAAATACGCTTAGTCTGCAGATTAGGAGTACTCTTCAATAGAAACCCACGAAAAGTAAATTAAGCAATTCCTAAGTTAAAAACTAATGCTGAAGGCAACAATCTATGGTCCTAAAGTTGAGATATCATTACCAAAGTTGGATGATCTTACTTGAAAAACTTAACAATGCTCAACATCCGTACCCATGTAAATAGTCAAATAGAAGCATGTGCTTGCTATAATCCTCAACAGAAGGAATTGTAAAAGAAGAAATTTTTAATCCACACCTAAATCAACCATAAACAAAATTCAAAAACTCTGCTCCTAACACAGACAATTTTTAATGAAAATATATCAAAGTAACACAATCAAGTAGAAACTCGTTACGATAACCCAAAATTCTCATAGATTGGGCTATTTAATTTTATCTAGCTCCTAAGTACAGAATCTTCTGATAAGAGTTTAAATTCAAAAGCCACTCCCAAACTCTCCCTACCTTAGCAACCATTAGACCAAAAGAACCAGAAAAAAGAAATTAGGGATTAGATATTAAAACCCTAGCTTATCGATTCGAAGCCCCACCAAGACGTCTCCTCTGCGTAAATTGCACGCGAACTCTCTCTCTCGCAAGCCGTTTTGTTGGCTTGGAAAATCTAAATAGCTAAGCTTGAAAGTTAAAACAACAAACACACAAACGAAGCAACTAAAAATCATAAATTTCTCAATGAACAGAAAACAAAATCCAGAATAAAAGATTCCAATACTTCAAACAAAACTATAAAGAAAAGGGTCAAATTCCTCAACAAAATTCAACCAACAAAAAGAAAAAAGAGGAACTTCATCAACTATTGACAGCAACCAAATAGAATCATCAGGAAAGAAAAAAGGGGAGATTACATAATTACCTAGAAGAAACAGAAATCAGTGAGGGAAGGAAACAAACAAAAAGAAAGAGATCGTCCACGCAAAGATGAAGCAAAAAAACTATTTCACAATATGCTTATTCAAGAAAGCGCGAGACCATCGACCACTCGACACCTTCACCCACAACATTCCGCCCCTATATTTCTCCGCAAATATGTGAATTGAATTTTCATTTCCTTTGAAATATCATCGCACACCTTGACCTGACCCACTCCCCAAGCATAAAAATTTAAAATTTTTGGTTGCGCTTAGGGCTGACGTGTGAGTAAAGTCATATAGAAAGTGGGTGTGAATGAGCAATTCTGGAATCTCCAGGGGTTGAAAGGCTAAATTTGGGATTCTAGTGGCACCTCCTCCCAGGTGCGTGGAGATGTTACAGTTACGTTTCAAATCCCACCTGGGACAGTGTGCCCTTTTGGAAGGTATAACGGATTATTTTTCTTATCATTACGACGTTTTTTGTCTTTCCTTTGTTATAATTATATATGTAACATCATAAGCATTCTTGTCACCTAGCCTTAAATGATAATCTTTTATTCAAATACGTTGCTTCTTAATATAGGGTTCAATAGTCTATTTCTCTTTATTATTTTGGAGATATTTGGTGGATAACTTTTCAGTTATATTTCAGCGTATTAAAAAATATTAGCTGTTTTATTATAATAATCTATTTTCCTTTATTATTTTGGAGGTATTTAGTGGATAACTTTTCAGCTATATTTCAACTTATTAAAGAGTATTAGTTATTTAATTAAGTTAAATAATTAGTATATTTATTTAGTTAGGAGTTCGTTAGGTTGATTTATTCAACCCAACTAATCCTTTTTTTAAAAAGTTATTTAGGAGGAACTTTTCAAACTATCAGCTAATATTTATTTTCCTTAAAGACAATTATGTCCTCAATCTCATTGCTTATCTATCTTAACCAACTATTGTTTGATGCGAGGAATTATTCAGCTGGGTCACGCAAATTGTTCCCTTATGCGGCATGAAACGCAAACTACTTTTGCGTTAAACTTGTTTGAGAGACAAATATCAACCTAAACATACAAGTAGCCTGTCAATCAAACTGCAGTTTAAAATTTATTATTGAAGTCGTATGTATGCTTGCTGACCTCGTCTGGCTTTTTTTTATTCAAAAATTACCAAAGACATAAGTTATAAGAATCTTATTAATTTGCAAAAAATAAAAAAAATCTGATAAAAATAAATCCTAAAAGGGCCGAAACTAAAGTATCCCAAATTATTATTATTATTATTATTATTATTATTATTATTATTATTAATTCTATATTTTTTATTAGAGATATAAACTTAATTTTTATAGAATTAAATATCTAAAATATAAATTCCTATAAAAATATTCAACAAAATACTAAGATATTTAATATTCATACCTTTATAATTTTTTTAAGTCATATCTTCATAAGTCATTTTACACATAAATAACTAATTTTATCAAACAACTAATGCAATCCGCTGGTCAAATCAGCTGATTGAATCAGTTATCAACTAACAGCTGATAGAATCAGTTAACAGCTAATACAATCAGCTGATTGTCAAATAGGATCACCTTTTCAAATTTTGCAATTCAACCAAATTTTAGTAATGTGTTAATGATAGTTAATGGACACAGCAATACGTGAATCTTACTTTGTAATAATTCGATGGTATGTTTCCTAATGTTAGAAATGTTCAATTTTAAAGACAATTATGTTTGCAGTTGAAAAAATGGAAGTAAAACTAAAAATAGATTAGAAGACCAAAAACAAAGTCAAAGACGAGGTGCTGGTCAAACGGCGTTGTCGTTGAAAGATTCTGGCCAATAAGAAGCAAGAAGAGGTGACATCTAGAACCTTTTAGAGGCTAGACGTGGCATAAGCATTACTTAATGATACTTTTCATAGTTTGCATTATTGACTTGCTTTTATTTAACACTAATTCCTATCTCTCTTGCCAAAAAGTCAAGATTTTTCTATAATTTTTATAAGAAAGTTCTAATTTTGAAAAACAAAAACTGTGATGTAAATTGACTTTCATTAATTCAACCAATTTTTTTTTACTTCTATTCCCTAATTTTCACTTGAAAATTCACTATTTTCTTTTTTTTTAAGTAAAGAAAAGCCTTTCATGCAATATCTTCTTTGTCACAAATTAAGAGTAACTCTTTACAAATTTTATTCAAGATTAAAAGGAATTCTTACATTGTATATCTCAAGCAATTTTCTTAGTTGCTACACTAGCATAACTATTTACAATTCAAAACATATCTTTCTTACTCATACTAGTAAACTAAGATTTAATATATATTATGCGACGAACACATTTACTCAAATGCTCTATCTAGCTTCTTAAAGCTCTTGTCAACTTTTTAATAAGCCAAAGGTTCTTTCTATAACTCAGTTGTAGTACATTTATACCTAAAATTAACTCAAATAATTGTTAGACCTACAAATTAATTGTTATAACAACTAATCTTTTGGCACATTTGACTAGTCGAACACCCACCTACAGCTAGCTAGTTGGCCATCGATTAATCCATTGGCTAATCAATTGGACATTACACATTTATAAATTTTCGTCACTTTGTTCGACTAGCAAAATTCTTACAAAAATCAAGTTGAAAACTTTAATTCTTAAGTCTTTTCAAAGATAAAATACACCTTTTTGAAAAAGATTTAATTCAAAATCATTCCAAATGTTTGTTTAAAGATCAAAAGAATTGCTTTAGAAATTAAAACATTTTTTCTCTTAATTGTAGAAGAACTTATGCATTATGTCATATGTATAAATACTCATACAATGACTGAGCTCCTAATTTATTGAAATGATCAAGGTAAGGTTATAATAAGGATTTCAAAGATTTGCTTAAATGTCAATTTGATATATTCTTTCTTGTTTTGGGGTCTTCATCATAAAACCCTTTAACTTAAATTTCTGCTCCACTTTGATTATTTTCTTCATTCTTTTGTTGCTTATTCATTTAACTATTGCTCACTTTGTCTTTCTATTAAATTACATTTTTCACACATTAGTTAATTTCATTGTAATAAAGCTATTAATATCACAAAAAGTAAATTTACTAATAATAATATATTTTGTTATCATAAAAAAAACAAGGGTTATGACCTCACATGATCCAAGTGTGACGCCCTAATATCCCCTGGGAGGATATTGCGAGTGCCACACACACAGAACATACAGAATACAAAACATTTCGTGGAAGAATACCATTCAAAAATAAACATTCCAAAACGGACGAAACATTTCATACATGCATTTCCAGAA
>JANKOD010000193.1:7382872-7404765 GCA_026284645.1 Erythroxylum acuminatum | reverse complement strand
TTCGGACTCTTCAGGAGCCACCCCCTCTAATCCAGCTACCTATGTATGGGGATCAACATGGCTTTTTGTATCGCAAATCTCTGCGTTAGTTAGACGAGCTTTTGAGTTTTTTTCTTCCCTTGTACCAAAAAAGTGTTGCAACATAAGCTAAACCAATGGACAAAAAGTGTTTTGGCATCTATCTAAAGCTTTGTAGTACATTTTGAATCTTATTAGAAGCCAAATTTCTTGATAAAAGATACCGTTCATTCTTTCAATGTGATGAACACAAAGATTTAACCATGAATTAGCTTGGGACTGGCTGCTTCTACTTGGAGCATTGTAGGCATCAAAGTTGAATAACCTCATCATCATCATCATATCTCGGAGTTCCGTAATAAAGCAAGATCTGGAGAGGCCTGATAGTACGCAGCCTTACCCCAACATTATAGCAAGGCTGTTTCTAATAGGCCCACGTCATCATCAACGTTGAATAACCTGGTTTCTTTAATTTATTAGCACATGTTTAGAGACCAAGCAGCATGTGAACATGAGGAATTGCATCGAGATGATAAAGACTTTTGAGTAGTTACAACCACAATTTTGCTGAATTACCCGTGAGAATGTAATATTGGCAGGCTTGACTTTGCAGATTTGTTAGGTGCCATTCTTTCTCGGTTGTGTGTTGTCTAGATAGGACAGCGTTTTAGGTTAGGCACCACATCAATTTTCATTTGTGGGGGGCTCTTTACTTTCATTCAAAGATCATAATTGTCCAATCTTTACTATATCCAATGAAATAGACATAAGGTGTGAATGTACATATCCATATCATCCATATTTTTCTGGTAGGACCTGACACCATCTCTGAAAGGGAGTCATGGTTCATGACCATAGAGCATTAACGCATTTAAAAGATTCTGCATTACCCATGTACTCCAAGTTCTTATTAGCATTTCCAATTTACTGTATCTTGACACATGTGCCCTCTTCATCTTTGAAAAGTGCTGTACTCCACTAATTCAATGAAAGTCGTGCCTTGAAATTTCGTGGGAACGGGAGTACATGTTAATGAGGATAAAATTGTATTAATCTTTATCAAACTTAACTATTTTTTTCGTTAATTTTCATTTGAACTTTTTTTTTTCTGGAGCAGCTGCTGGCTAACCTAATTCAATACTAAGGCTTCATCTTTAATGTGATTAACTGGATTTTTCATATGAGATTAAACATTATAGTTGAGAGATTCATACAAAACCTCATGCATTCCATATGCTTACAACGAATCCCAACCAAAGATTTAGTTTCATAATGCAACACTAAGCATCAAATTCCAGTCATCCAACCTGATTATCACAGACCAAAATTACAGTAGTGTCGAGAAAAGAAGATTTAACTTATTGTTGCCGCAGCCAAATTTCAGATTTTCGTTACTCATTCACGTAAGAGATTAAATAATATAGATTTAGGCAAGTACACAACTAGTTGTTTTCGATGTGAAAAGAAAGAGTAATACTAATCAAGGAAACAAAAGCAGAAGCAGGAGTGATTCTCTTTATTTGTAGTGCATGACAGGTTTGTTGGAACTTAAATCCCATACACCACCTTCCTTAACATACGCCAAGTACCTTGAAAATTCTGGCTTGGCAGTTGGTTTCTTCTTGCGACCAGAGTAGAAGAGATTGAGAAGTGGGTGACTTTTGATAACCTTTTTGGATGGTTTCACTGGAGCTGGATTATTGGGAAAGGTCAGTTCTTTTGTTGACGAGCTTGATAGAGAAAATACCTTCGACGGCAAGCTTCTTGCCCTCGTCAATTTTCCGTCCAGGAGTCCGGCGGCAGACTCGTCGGCCAACCTCTCATACCTGTAACGGCCTCTCCGTGTGCTTGAAGCTCTAAACATGGCTGAAATGAGATGATCGTGTGACAGGTAGCTTGGAGTTGATAAATGAAAATACGAGAGTAGGTGTGGACTTCGTCAGACAAGAACATAGTTATATAGCAAGACAGAGATAAGCGGCAAGATGCTTTACAATTAATAAATTTCCATATTTGTATGTCCCGATGTGGGTTTGACTGCTTGGTCATGTTTGGTTTGCTACTCATTGCTTTTGTGATTTTTTGTGGATTAGGCTTTTGGTGCTTGCTTAGTGTTCTTCTAGACGGATAGGACTTGGCACATAAAGTTGGACCTTCCTCAATCCTCATCCTCGGTGATGCAAGCTTCCCTTTATTATTATTCTTTTTCCAGGGAAGTTGTGTCATTTACACTAGTCTCATATATTTTGCTGGTCAAAAATAAGGTTGTCAACGGAATATAAGAAGTAACCCTTCAATTCTCGAAACTACAAGTTCGATTCAAGCCCTACATCTGATTCAGCTGATTTGCAATCATGGAAGAGTTTAATATTAAAGTATTTGGTGGCAAACCCGAAAGGTAGTATAGGAAACGTAGTATTACATGGGCAATGACAACAGCTCACCGCCTGTATCTTGTATACTTTGGCATTATGGTAAAACTTGTGACGGAATCACAGCCTTTGAAATAGTCTTGAGCAGCCAGGCCTAGGCGACTGTTTCTTAAAAGAATATGAAGATATGACAAGAAAACGTATAACTGTAAGAGCCGTATCTAATTCTAGACACATTTACCAACTTCTGTACGCCATATGTTTTTCACTTGCCATCAAAAAATTCAGTATCGACCCTCTGAGACACATCACATAGAACTCATCGCAAGGTTATTCGTCGATAAGTTTAGCCAACACACATCAACCCACTTGATGAAATTTTTATACACTTCCGAGGGAGAATATGTATCAATGGATGAATTTGCTTGCTACCGTAATTGGGAATACTGAACAATGTTGTCTCTACCTATTTCCTTTGAGAGTAAATTACATTTAGATACTAAAAAAGATTACCAAATGAACATGGACATATTTACTTTCAAAGCGAAAAAATTTACAGAAAGGATCGCACGGTAACCAGACAGCTAGTATATATTGTATGCTCTACCGCTCCTCAGAATTGAATTTGTTCCAGGCTTCCTGAAAACAAATCATAAATATCATGTAAAGATGCTTAATGTCAGGAAATGATCAGGGGATAACTATTTGCTGAATAATGTCAGACATTATGCTTCATGAAGACTATTGAATTTGTTCTCAGGCTTGCTTATATGTAGTGATTATAGCTGTATGTGAAGAAAGTCATCCTTACACATGCTTTTAAATTTACAGTAAGCTAAGTTCTATTTGCAATTAATAAATCCAAAACGCTAAAGACAAAACAAGGGGTGAGTACAACAAACAAGACTTTTATCAAATAACATTACCATCACCACTTTCACTGTTGCCCCTACCCCATAGATATGAGCGAAGTCTACTTGCCACCAACAAGAACATGTTGCAAGTGACTTCTGCTCAAATATGTACTTCTAACCCCTTCAATTATGTTTGATCATATATACATAAAAGGTGCGTGTATATATGTGGAATAATTGGGCAGTCCTAATAACCTACAATAGGAAAAGCAACCCTTAAATGCAAAGAGTAGAATCAGAATTTTCATCACTAAGTTCAATGTTTTGCCAATTTGAAATAGAAGACATGAAGCACCATGTCAGTATTTTGACGTGTAATTTCTTGTATGTATGCTTATACACCTCTAGTGAATTTAAGCATAACCCAAGCGGGAATTGGCAAACCACCATATCACACATGGACAGGACAGAGAGAATGCCAGCGAGATACCTTAAGAAGATCAAAGACCTTCTCACAAATGTACTTCTGTTGTATGCTTGCGCCTCGTTGTTGCAATTTATCTGGATGAACACACAGAGTAGCTTTCCTATAGGCTTTCTTTACGGCAGCTGAAGTTATTACTTCTGTCAGTGGAATTGGCTGCCAACCACAATCAGGCCCAAGGATCTACCAGTGGAAAGAAATATTAGAAAAGAAGCTAAAAGATCAGATAAAGAAGCATAGAACAGGTTGAATTCAAAATCAATCAGTAACAAGAAAGTGACAATTAAAGGAAATTTCAAGCTTATACTAATTATCCATCTAACCACAAACACTATTGCATGTGGAACATTGCCTAACTAGTCACACTGACATATCAAAAGAAACCAGACTCTGCTTCCAATGTTTATTACTTTAGACAAATACTCCTTTGAGGCAAATGCTCATACTTTATCCAAGATCAGGTGATTGAATCAAAACCTTCAAACTTTTAACGTGCAACTAAAATCAAGTGCACTAAAGGAAATCAGAAAATTTAAATCCATCATTAAATTAATCCAATGAAGATAAAACATACATATTGCAAAGTTGAAAGTAATGCACGCAAGTTCCCCTCCTTCCCAGTTGACCACCTTTTGACATCAGCATCCAGAGTTTCTGCTAGCCTCTGCAAGCCGAATGTGTCCAGGAATTTCAGTGGGGAGATACATAAAATTCAGTTAGAAAAACTAATTGACAAGCAAAATACATGTCGTTCAGTTTGTTCCCTCTGAGCAAGAAGATCCCGCATGTTTTTCTCTGCTAAAGCTTTTGCCTGCACCAGTGCCAGATTAGGTATCAGTTCCTTTATTTTATGCAAAGCATTGATGATTAAACCAGAACAGAATTTGTACCACTCGTTCAGCTGTTCTTCGATGCCTTTCTAATCTAGCTTTACACCTTTGAGCTGATTCATGTTCAACTCCCTCAGATCTCTCGCTAGAGTTGGAACCTTTTGGAAAGGGGATAATTGTTTAGATGCAATAAAAGGTGAAGGGCAACTGTTCTCAAAATTTACGTGGTACAACAGACAATGTCGGAGGACAAAAACATAATGCTGGTTACCAAACCGTGTCATACCAGTATAAACTGAAGTATAGGGATATCTTGGGCCACAAGATGAACCAGTTCCCTGGTATTGAAGATCTTGGAGATCCTGTAATTTAACTTCCATTAAGTGTTGTTGGCAATGCTGGATTTAAATAGATGGTAATTAGGAATAGACTCACAGAGGATGAAGAGCTTGGCCTCACTCCACTATTCCAGGAAGACACAAAGAATTTATCTGAAACGGATCTTTCAACCATTACTTTTCCAAAAGCACGCCCTCGTGCCTCCAGAGTTGCTCTCTCAACAGCAGCACGCTCTGCCCTTAGCCTTGCCTCAATGGATGTCCTATAATCAAGGGATTTCTCTCTTGCTTCTGCACATGCCTTCTCTAACCTTTCACGAGCTTCATTCATTGCTCTTTCGACAGCAACCCGTTCTGCTCTCTCACGAGCTTCTGCAAATGCTCTTTCACGAACTTCAAGTGTTACTCTATCAACGGCCATTCTATCCTTCTCCCTTTCCCGTTCCCTCTCTTTCTCTTCTTCTATCATTCTAAGTCGTTCCTTTTCCATCTCTCTTTCTTTTTGAATCCTTTCAACTTCTTTTTCATCAGTAGGTAGAGTCTCAATTTTTGCTTTTCTTTCAGCAATCTGATGAAATTGAACCGGTTGAGCTATTCGTTGTGCATTACTTGGAACTTCTGAAGTGGTGGGCTTTGTTGTTTCTGCTTTTTGTCCAGTTTCCGTCAAGTCATTTGCTGCTATAGCAGGTTTAAAACTAACCTTGTTGTCTGCAACATTTAGTGTAAATTTGGCCTCCTTAAGCTTTCCCGTCTCAACACTTTCAGCCAATTTCTTCCCCTGACTCTCAACATTTGAATCCACAGGGAATGCATTTTCAATATTTATATTCTGCTGTTCATTGATTTGTCCAGCTTGACCTACTTTCTTCGGACTTTCATTTGCACAAGGTGATTTTGAGGCCTCCTGCATTGGAAAGGCAACCTTTTCTTGCTCTGAGCTTTCTTGGGCTAGGCAAGACACTTCAATTTTTCTATCAATGAACCAACTTACTGCTTCCTTGTTATTACTCTTTGGTGGAGTTATTATCTTAGAAGTTCCTTCAGAGCTAACGTCACATTCTTTCAGACTTTCACCATTTCTGATATGGTTGCCAGCTGATGGAACATCTCCAGTATCCTCCTGAGCATCTACCTTACCTCCCTGATTAAATGTACTATGATCCTTCCCAATCTTGTTGATTTCCTCATGCCCTTTAAAGCCAGCATCTGAATGGCTCATATTAGCCTTTTCCTGCTCGCAGGCTTCCTCCAATTTTTCATCACCACGAGCTTCTCGCTCTTCCACTTCCCTATCTGTCAATACATTGGCATCCTTTGATGTGTCATAGTACTCCTCAAATTCTGTTATACTTACATCTTCTCCAGAACTACTCTCTTTAATTCTGCTCCACATTGTTTCATTTCTAGAATCCTCTGTTGGTTTCTTCTCAATTTCCTCTCTTTCTCTAGACTCTTTCAGTTTCTTATCATTTTCTTCCTGTTCTGAAGCCTCATGAAATCTTTTGTAGTTGTCTTTTATTTCACAAGCTTCTTTTTGCCTCTGCAAATTCTCCTCTTGTTTAACGACCACTTCTCTCCTCCTCTCATTCTCCAGCTTATCATGCATGTCATTTACTCCCCTTACATATACTTCTCTTAAATAAGCCTCTCTTTTTCTCTTCTCATTCTCTTCCAGCTCAACAACCACTCTTCCTCTCCTCTCCTTGTCTTCCTTCTGGCATACCTCTCTCAGTCTTCTCTCATTCTCTTCCCTCACAAGAGCTTTTTCCACTCTTCTCTTGTTTTCTTCTTGTTTATGAGTCTCTCTTAACCTCTTCTCTTTTACTTCTCTTTCACGAGCCTCTTTCTCTTTATTTGCAATTTCTCGTTGTTCACGAACCTCCTTCATCCTCTTTTCTTTTTCGTTTTCTTTTTCAGGAGCCTCTTTCAGTCTTTTCTTATAGTCTGCATGTTCAGGAGTCAATTTAAGCTTTTTCTCATGCTCATCCTGCTGAAAATTCTCTTTTTGCCTCTTTTGTCCATCTTCCCTATCATACATGATTATTTTCTCATCCTTGATGCGTTTACTAGCCTCTCTTGGCTGTGGCCCTTTCTCCATGTGCTTCATGGTCAGCATATCTTCATCTGTATTTTTCTTCAGTTGGATCTCCACCATGTTCTCATGTTTTTGCAAGTCATCAGCCTTAATCTTTTTCTTTTCAGTTGTTAGAGGCTGCCAGTCCACTCCACACATCTCCACACTCTCTTCCCACCTTAAAGCTCCTTGAACCATTTCTACCTTCCTCTCAACCCCTCTCTGACCGTGAGGCAATTTAACTGCTGCTGGTTTCCCACTGTTTTCCTCTTTTAAAAGATCATCTTTTGATAATTGCAATTTCATTTCATATTCACCTAGTTGCATACCAGCTTTAACTGCATTTACTTTGTCTTCCTGTTGTGTGTATTGCTGGAATGATTCTATGGCTGTCTTCTTTTCTCTCTTCCCACCCTCCTGGATACTGATACCCTGCGCCAAAATGTCTCCATTCATTGCATGGCCGAAGATCATCCCAGATTTATTTGTTTGCACCAATTCAAAAAATTGTGTAGCTTCCTTCCACTCTGCAGCTCCATCAATTCTATCAGATCCATGAGATGAAAAGGATTCCCTCCCCTGCTTCTCTTCCACATATTTCATGTCTCCATTTCGATGCTTATGCCTTTCGGTTGAGCCCCCAATTTGCTGAGCTACCGACTGAACATTTTGGCACTCCTCCGTCACTCCATGTTCTTCTTTCGTACAAGTCCCTTGCAATCTCTCATCTCTTGTACTAACAGAAGAATTGTCAAAATGGTTCACCTTTTCTTCTTTGCCTTTCTTGTCATCCTTCGAGCCCAATTTCATCCGACTCTTCCTCTCCATTAGTTCTTTTGCACTTTTCAGCTTTGCTTGAGCTTGCTCCATGGCTTCTTTAATGGCAGCAGCAGAGGCTGCAGCTGAAGAACTTGCATCGACTTCTACATCGAAGTAAGGTGGAGAGTTATCATCAGCAAGCCCACCAGAAGAAACACTTTTACTACTAGAAGCTTCTCTTCTAGAATCCCTCTTTTTGCCATCCATTGGAGGCGGAGGTCTAGAAGGGGGTGGCAAGTCAGAGGGCTGAGTTCTGAGGCTGACACCAGATATGGTGACAAACGTTTCATTTGGAAGAGATCCATTTCTCACATATCTCTTCTGATATTTGAGATCAGTTTCGAAAGATAATTCACCGATAGTGTTGGCAGGATGTGACAAGGTCTTCCTGAGTTGGCCTCTACCGTTCGTCTCCAGACTCAAGTCAATGTTGAGATAACCATCATCACTTGCCTGGAGAAGTGAGTAGCCCTTCTCTTTTTCAGGCAAGACAGTGTCTTTATCAACCATGAAACTGTATCCAGGTACGGCATGTAGCTGGCTTATCTGAGTAAACCCATTTGACGAAACTCCATTGCTCCTTTGACCAGCTTTATGGTATGATATATTGAACTCCATATTCCCATTGATTGTCTCATAAGAATCTCCATTCGACAAGTATTGATCCTCAGTTGAATGATCCAACTCATCCGATAAATATTCAGCCTCAGAAGGAGTCCTACCCAAAAGGAAACGAATAACCATGATGGTCTCAAATTCTCATTTTGGATGATAAAAGTAATCAAATTAGAAAGAAAGCAAACAACGACCAACCGTTAAACAATAGAGCAATTAATCCAGAATCAAAACGAATAACAAGCTCGTCCACTTGCATATAGGGTATATCACAAACCCATCTTCAAATGGAATTTTAGCATTTAAACCAATAAAATGCGGATGTATACTGAAAAGTACTATCATTTTAATAAAATAGGATCTTTTCCTACCCAGACAAAAAACTTTAACAGAACAAGAACTAGCCACCATCCTGAAAGGACACACGAAACATCACTTTGAACGAATATTTGAGCTGAAAATGGTAATAGGGAGTCCTATTACAGAGTTCGAGTTGACCATTTCTTGTTTCGAGCTTCAGAAGAAAAGCAAACACAAGAAGCGAAAAAAAAAGGACCAAAAAACTTAAAAACGAACACGACAGCTGAAAACGAAAGAACGGCACCGGACACAAAAAACAAACATAAGGAAGGAAAACACCGCATTCACATTCTATCCTTCCAGGGAAAAGAAAAAATGCAAAAAGCTTGCGAATTTAAAGCAGAGGAGTGCATGATCATGCATACCAAGCCTCGTTAGAGGAATCATCACGGTCGTCGGATTGGTCCATGATCACCAAATCCTCGTACGAAACCGCGAAGTCATTCTCCCTCAACCCTCCAAAGACCTCGCCGTAGTCAAAACCGGCGCTCCGTACATCGAAGAAAACCTCTGCCTCGTCGAGAACCGGAAGACTGAGCAAGGGAATCGAGGAGGCGCGTGGCGCGTGGAATCCGCCGAATATCTCGGCATAGTCTTCGACCCGCGGCGAGAGATTCGGGGGACCACCGAACCTCTGGGCGCTGCCGAACACGTCGTCGTAGACGGTCTTCGCGGACGTCGGGAAGCTGTGGTGCGCTTTGCCATTGTAGCTCTTCTTGGACACTGCAGTTTTTGGTTGATGAGAATGTGAGAGATTTTCCATGAAAGTGCAGTGAAATGAGAGCCTCAAGCTAGGGTTTGCCTATGATGCTTTTGAGTTTTCAAGTGTTCTCTCTTTGCTTTGTGTGTTATTTTTCTCTCTCTAAATATGCAGTGAGACACTGTACACAGTCGGAACCAGAAAGACGAAAAAGGAAGAGAAATACAAGGAAGAGAGAGCAAGACTTAAAAAGACACAACACATAAAATGACAAAAAAGGGCCTGACTTATTATATTCTTATTTAAGTAGTGTAATTTAGATTTAGATTTTAACCGATGGAAAGAAACGCGGGAAATGGATTGCAATTGTTTTGCTTTGATTAACAAAAGAGATTTCAATACATTTTGTAATGTTATAACACAATAATTAGGCTAGCATGGGTAGCTCAGTTGGCCTCAGGCTCGAATCTCGGCAACGGTAGTGTGAGAGTTCATTTAATGTGGTAACTCTTTGTGCGCGTCGGTGTTGGGCCACCCTTTTGAAAAGCTAGCTAAGATCAGACCATGATTTACCTCCCTCACTACTCTGTCGGGCCGAGGTGTGGAGGTAACTAGGGTGAGCAATTCCACCTTTTAAGATAAAGAACACAATAATTAGAACAGAAAATAAGACAAGGTATTAAGGTGGAGCTTGACTTGGGTTACATGTAAACTTATCTTATCCTTCTAACCTCAAATAATTATAAATATAGTTCTTCAAGCTGTCTGGACTGGACCCTACTCGATCGGAGTTGGTATAAATTCGCAAGTCAAATCATTTGATTAATGGGATTTTCCAGCTGGAGGGTCTTAATCATTAATGCAGTATTTAAGTCGACTGAATCAGTAGAATGTAATGTATTGTTGCTTATTAGACTTCCTTTCCTTCTTACCTTCAAAAGAAAGAAATATATGTGAGTTGTAAATATGATTATATTGCCTGATAATCATTTGTATACTTAATCAATGCTTACTCAGCACCATTACATGTTGTGGACATGGTTAAGTTAAATTTCTTACTACATAGCGTCAATCATATGAAGTGTCCTTAGAGGTAATTACCGAGTATGGTACATTATGCATAATGTTTAATTGCGCATAATACGTCGATTACATTTGAATCTATAGGAATCATAAGATAAAGTTGGCAAGTGAGAGTGAGGGGTTTAGTCAGATAGTCGACCTCCAGTTAATTAGTACGTGGATAACATGCAAACCATATCTCAGAAGAATTCTGGGGAAGGTTGGTGACAGTGACACATAATTATTATACTATATGTGATTAAGCAGAATCACTGTCCTACAACTCCAGATGGTAACCATGCATAACTGGCGGTGGTCACCGCCGCCCACCACCATAAGTACCATCCCCACCACCACCACACATGCAAACAAGCACAACAACATGCGGAGCTTTTAACTCTTTTCTTTGGACAACATCCCATTTCCCCGTACAAGGACAATTTACTAATGTGACGCCCTCTTTCGCCCTTTGTCTAGATCCTCTGTTTAATATTATGGTGTTTTATTGTGTCTAATAAATCTCAACCATTTATTTATGTGAGTTTCACATGAGTCCCGCGTGGGTCCTGCAAAATAAATAGCTAAGATTCTATTAGACAGAGTAATTAATATTGGACAGAGGATCTGAATTTTCTTACCCCAAACATTGCTATGTTCAACCTACGTACATACTAGGATCTTGGACATGCTAAAGTAAAATAGATGACAGCAGAAACTAACGGGGACAATGTATATATATAATACAACTTTACCCGAAGGAGTTCGACTTAACTCCTTTAGTACCGTTAATCACTCACTTGAAACTATACATATTTGATGAACAAATTTGATCTTATAAATCTACCAGTAATTTAAACATCACATTCACATATTGTGAGTACAAATAGACCATATGGTTTTTGTATACAAATAGACCAGACAAGCTAGCAAGGAAAGCTGGGTTTGGCTTGGGTTGGTTGAGAAGTGAAGTGAACATTTTAGACAATCATGTCTTTAGAAACATGAATCATAAATCAGAAACCATGTTTGCCTTGTTTGGTAAGATCTACTTGATTAGTTTTTGTCCTTCTAGGATACTCATCTCTATTTCAAACAGACAAGACAATGGAAAGAGCATAAAAATTGTGTAATTGGAATCAGAATTTTAGTTTTTATCAAACAATTGGCAGTATCTTCCTTTTGAATACTTCGACAGCATTTTGTCCCCAGACCAGCCTACAATTAACCGTATATCTAAAGTGGTGACTCTTCTCTTTGTTAAAGACTTCAACTTTGGTTCTTACAGGACAACTTGGGTTGTGTTATCGTTCAAAATCAAAGATTCAAAGAAAACAATCTTATAAAACGAAGATTTTGTCCTCAGCTTCTTTTCTTTGGCCGTGTTAGTAAGCTATCAAAAGCACTATCTCTGCATGGATGGGTGCATGTGTAATTTTGTAGGCGCAAGAAAGAAACAAAACGAAAGTGTGAATAATTGAAACCCAAGCTGGGGTCTCTAGTCGGTAGTCCCCACCTCATGAGCTCATACCCATACCAATCACCAATACCAAAAAGGAGCAGCAGAGGTGCTCCTCTGGGACCCTTGTGTATGCTACTTTATCTGAATTTTTGCATAAAAGCTCAAGGAAGTCATCATTCCCTGCAATCAAATTACTTTATAACCAAGATGTTCGTTCAAAAATTTAATGCTTTCTTTGAGAAAATAATGCTTTTTGGATTTGAAAATTTCCAGGACTCCGTCGCATAACTATGAAGGCATTTAAAAATTTATAATATTGTACAAATTTTTTCTTTTTGAGCTAACTTTTGGAGGTGGGTTAGGCAATTCTAACATAGTATTTGAGCCAGTTTGTCTCGATGATTTGAGGCGGTGCCCTGTTATATCCCTTTGTCCAATATGTCCATCAGATGTTCAGTCCTGCTCTGGACTGAGGGGGTGTGTCAGAAATCCCACATCGGACAACTATGAAGGCATTCAAGAATTTATAATAGTGTGCAAACCTCCCCCTCTTGAACTAGCTTAGGAGGTGAGTTAGACACTTTCTAACAAAAACCAATGCAAAGGGTAAATATTGAGTTTCGACTTTTCTTAATTAATCCAAGAGTTAAATTTCATGCTATGATTTATGCATTTAAATAAAATTCTGCTGCCTTAAATTACTTAAAATGAATTTCCAAAACTTTTTAGATGTGAAACACAAATCTGATTCTGATTATTACATTTTTATAACTTATAGCCTATCTAAATTTTTAGAATTTAATTTAGTGAATATTGAAGGTGAAATTGAAATTTCGAAAAAAATTGATATAAATTATGGGAATAAATTGAAGGTTTAGTTTTAAAAACATTAAAAAATAAGTTTTATTAATAGAAATAACTCTTATTTTTTTGGTTCTTTTATATTGAAACAATTTTGTTAAGACGAATAAATCCTGAACCATTATTCACAACAGCCACAATCCAATTTGGACCAGCTCGTTATTGCTCACAAACCTAAACTTTGGCCCCGACCCAGAATAGGTGAAGTTTGTACTTACCGAATACCTACGTAGAAACAAAGACAGACAAAACTGAAGTGAATAGAACAAAAACCAAATAGAAGTTTGATCAACAGGGTTTAGTCGGAGTCACTTAGGTATTCGACAAAATTTGACTAAAGTCCATACCAACAAATAGTGATCACAAATTTAAATGTCTTCTACCTTAATGTTTGCAGGAACTGTATCGTCTATGAAGAAGCTTTAGACTCATCATGCATCGGTCATTATGGGCACCTATTATGATGCTGAATTATTAGTTAGGCATTAAGTATAAGAGAAAACAGGAGGCATGGTTTTGATGCAATGATTGGAAGTTTTGAAGCCAACCTGGGCATAAATACCTACGTCAGTTGAAAATTGAAATGGGCCGGTATCCACATGCAATAAACTTTTGCGGTCAACAGTATCTTGATACCCTGTCCACGACTAGCAATAACTTGTTGCCTCCACCGTGAACAAAAAGTACCTGTTGCCTTGATCTGTAACTTTGTGTCAGTTGTTGCCTCCACCGTGAACAAAAAGTACTTGTTGCCTTGATCTGTAACTTTGTGTCACGGGAATCTGGACAAACATGCACCCGTTCTTGTTCTAATCTACGTAAGCGCTTGTCTAACTCATAATCTGCTAAAGGTTTCCAGTCTCATCAGTAAAGAGTTGCAAATTTGGCAAGTTAAAGTAGCATATAAGAGCTCCATTGTTGGAAAAGTATAAATGGGTATCCAATTTCTTCATTGATTATTCCAGGGAAGCAAATAAAACGATTAAGTTCTGGGTAAGAGATACAGTGATGACCCTTCCGGATTACTAATTATCTAGAAGTATCTTCATTGCCCAAGATTTTCTCGAGGAAGGAAAACTGAAGCCTCTAAGCCAAGATGGGTGAGCATGCCCACAAAACTGAAACGGGCATAATACTACTTAACCTAAACACCAAAGTCGGGAAAATAAATTATTGCAGTGGAAAGCAACTTCTCTTTGAAATCCGCCCATAGCAAAAGAACATCCAGGGATGAACTAGGAATCCAAGATTTGGAAACTTCAAGCAGTTTTTGCTACTTTGTCTGGCATTATATTATCTGGAAGGATAAGCTCTGGTGGTATTTCACGAACAACTCCAAGCATTGAATCATACTCTTCATCACGTCGAGCAAATTTCTTGCGAAGCATCTTCTCAAACTCAATTTCATCAAAGCTCTTTGTGTTTTCTGCTGCATGTACCTGTGCCAAATTTGAATAGTTTCTGGCTGATTGGGAGATGAAGGCCATCTCTTCTTCCGTAAGCTTCCTCAGGAACTTGGCTGGATTGCCTCCCCATACCTGACATTTGGGTAATAAATCAAAAGCAATATGAAGAAAGCGAGGAAGACACACATTTGGTCAGGGCCCATGAGGAAGTTTTAAGTTGTTTCTCTTGGATCTTGCCACAACCTCTCTACTGGAGAAAATGTTTAATATTAACATGAATGGAAACTGGAACCAAAATAAACAAAACTAGGGCAACCCATGTAGCTGTTTATAACTCTGGCTCACTAAATTATAGGGATAACTAGCTAAGTTACTGAAGTCAGAACTGCATGCATCTGCTCAAGGCAACCAAAAGATATCTACCCTATTGCCGCAACACTAACAGGAAAAGGAAGAAAGTAGACATTCTTTCATGGTGAAAAACAATATGCGCACCACTCAATGTACAGTCTAAGTTTAAGTATGCTAAAAATTAGATCTCTTCCAACCAATACAATTACAAGTAAAATCATCTCAAACCATATAGGGTAAGAAACACGGTAACACATATCTGTTTAAGTAATAAATAATTCGGTGATGAACTCAAGACTACTAAGCATAATGCCTAACGTGGAATATCCTCACATGGTTAAACAAGAAATGCTTGTATAGAAAGACCCACCTCTCCACAAGGGATCCTTGTGTTTTGCCTTACAAGAGCTCCAGCAGCAACCATGGCATGCTTCTCAACATAAACTCCATCTAGCAAGGTCGCACCCATGCCAACAAATGCCTCATCCTCAACAGTACATCCATGCAAAACAGCGCTGTGACCTGCAAAGTGGAAATTGGAAGTCAAACTTCAAAATTCCAACGCCAAGACTTAAAAAGTATTGGAGTTAAGTTGATTGGATACCATCACTCACCAACAGTCACATTATCCCCAATAATAGTAGGCAAAACCTTGCCACTCAAATTTGATTTTGCAACATGAACAAGAGAATTATCTTGTATATTGGTTCCAGACCCAACACTGATACTGTTAACATCACCTGCACGCACACACAAGGGGAATCGCAATTTCTCATTAGCCATTATAAGTCACACCTATGTTCCAACGGTAAAGTAAAAAGAAAAGGAAAAAGAGAAAAAAATCACCTCTCAAAACACATCCATACCAAATGGAGGAACCTCTTCCCACCTGAACATCACCGATGACAGAAGCGCTGGGGGCCACAAAAGCAGTCTGATCAACGAACGGAGTTTTATCAAACACATTCATCACCGTCCGATGCCTCGACACTGATCAACATCAACATCATTATAATCCACAAAATTGAAAAACCAGAAAAGAAGAAAAATCCAACTAGTGAAAATTTTAATTTACAAATACGATTTAGATCGGACTAAGAACTGACGCTGCTCTTGGAAGTAGTAATTGCCTTGGAGACGGCAACCGACACGATCAAGGGCTTGGCCGGTCTCGCGGATCCAGAATCCGACGGTGTAGATTGCTTTTCCTAGTGTTCCCATCTTCTTCTTCTTGTTGTTGTTTGTTGTTGCAGGAGTGATTGATTAGATCAGAAAAGGCAGGACTCTCAGGCACACACTTAGTCTGTGCGCCCCCCTACGTACAGTTCCCCATTTTCACTCCTTAATCCTCATAGTCATTCTACCACAACGTACAACCTGTCGTTTTACTTGCACCGTATTACCCTTAACTAATGTTGGTGATTAGGAATATTGACCCATTAAATAAATACGTACTAATAAGTTTTTGGTGACCCCTAAATCCCTAATGCTCAGGTAGACGTGTAACCTTATTAAAAAAGATAAAATAAAAAATCTAATAGTTAGACATATTAAAAGTGACTAGTATTAATGACAAATTGAGAGAGTCAATACATTGATGGTTTAAACATGTTAGGAGAAGATATTCCGACGTTCTACTAAGAAAATGTGAGAAAATATTACATAAAAATTGTAAGAGGAAAAAAGGAAGGCTTAAAAAAAACTGAAGGGAAGTGATCAAGAATGATATGACTAGGTTGGATCTTATCGAAGACTTGACTCATAATAGAAAACTTTGGCGTATTAAGATACAGATTAAGGGTCTCTCTTAAAAGAGGACATTCGCTTTATTGTAAGCTACAATAACCTGTGTCCTTTGCATTTAATGCGTAATATTTACCTCCTAGGGTGTATAGCTTAATTAGTTCCATATGTAGTGTAATCAATGATTTTATAGACTTGAACAGAATTACTCGTGTACGTATCTTTTGTTCGGTACGAGTCTCTTATGGTATGCATTTCTCCTAAAGTTTATTGCTAATCTTAGACATATTTTACAGGTACGTTATTTTGTGTTGTATTTAGTACTCTCGTCAATTATTTTAATATTATGAGTATTGTTTCTCTTTAATATTTACTTGTATTGTGTTGTTTTTTTGTATTTAGTTTTTTTTCTTACCTTTTATATTTATTTGATTTATTTATTTATTTGACTTTATTTCTTAGATATGACATTCATTTATCATTTTGTAAGATCTTCATGATATGTTGCAAGGGAACCTATTAGAAATAACATTTCTATTAAGTAAGGGTAAGATTGTGTATTATCTGACTTCTCTAAACCCCGCACCTCAATGAGATTGTAAATTGGTATTGATGGGGATGATAATGATGATATTACTTGAATTACCATGGTTCGGTAGGATTGTAGTTTGTTATTCCATTGAAATTTATTTTTAAAAAATAGTTAAATTTTATTTTTCATTTATTTTTTATTTCTTTCAGATTCCACAATTTATTAAACTAATATGAAGTAATTTCCTTAACTTGAATTTATAACAAACTTATCTAGTTATTTATTAATTAATAATTCTATTACTAGATAAGGAGATTTTTTTAAAAAATAGCAAAATATATAAAAGTAAAAATAAATTTAAATATAAAAGTAAACAATTTAAATATAAAAATATAAATTTGAAAATTATTTTACTAATAGATATAGTTCAAAAGTATACAATCACTGTTATAAAACTAAAAATATTTTAAAAATAGAAAAATTAGATAATTTTTTTAAATATAAAAAGTTGTAAAAAAACTCAATTTATTTTTAAAATAAAATTATTTAAGATTTTGTAGTTTAAATAAATATTTTATTTTATTTTAAACAAAAATCAATGATAAAATAACAATGATCTCTCTTTTCTTTATATTGCAAGCTTCACAATGACGAATTCCTAGTTTCCTTATTTAATTGCTAGTTCCTAACTTCGACCTTCCAATCTTTTAAATCCTGATTAGTAATCTTTGACTTTCAATTCTATTGTACTGTTTTCTTAACTTTTCTTAGCTGTTGGTGTCGACTTCTACCAAGAATCCACTGTAAGCTTAATGGTTATTCTTTTAGCTGCTTGGAATTCTTACCTTCTCCACCTCCTTATCTTCTTCACTCTGTTTATTCTGAGACCATTCACTTATATGAACCTTACCTTCTTCTGCTAGCCTCAAAACTTCAACCCCTCCTTCTTCTTAGGCCCATGTGTGCTTTAGTTATGTGCCCACCCTTAAAGGCCCACATACTTTTACTTCGCCCGCTATTTGCTTGCTCTTATACGAACTAATCCTTCCTATATTTCTCATCCAATCCAAAAAGAGCAAGTGCTTGTTGAACCTCCAATCACCAAGCATTCATGGATTAGATCTTAGGGAATTTTTCTCTTTTAGATAAGCTTCAATGTTGTCCATTTATGCTCACTACAAAGAGCACTATAATCTCTCCCTCAATGGAAATACTTAAAAAAGAATCTTTCAAATGGAGCTTGACCTTTGTAGGATTGTTTATAGATAAACTTTCGATGTTCAATTTGATGAATTCCTGAACCTTTATCACTAGAGAAAGATGAGACTGATGGAATTATTTTTCAATAAAGATAATATTTTTCTCTTTAAGTTTGAATCAAATTTCTTCACTCAAAAGGTCTTGGAAGTAGGTCCATGACATTATAAAAATAAGCCATTATTTCTTAAAAAATGGAAGTCTAGCATTTAGATGGATAGATTAAAAAAAAAAATTATAAAAATAAGCCATTATTTCTTAAAAAATGGAAGTCTAGCATTTATGTTAAAATAAGCCATTATTTCCAAAACCTCAAGCTCACTATAATGGTGAATAATTGTTGCTTATGATCATAAAAAATTAAGGGTGATGCATTCCACTATCACTGAACAATTTATCCATTTTTCTTTAAGAAATTTTTAGGAGAAGATCAGGATTCAAGTCTTCGTTATCTATGCTTGTAATCAAGTTTCAAGTATTCATTATATATTCTTTTAACCAAGCATTCAAAATGATTCCTTTCATAGAATAAATTAAAGGAAATTGATCCTAACATGGATACCCCCTGGTTAATTTTTGAAGACTTCATTAGCACCTTCCATCATTCTAAAGCTAAAAGACATTTAAGTTTGAGAAACTATGTAATTAAGACTTTAGGGATTATGCAAGTCATATAGAAGTTACTGAAATGAGAATAAAATGGCAAATTTTCTCTTAGAATAGTTGTTGGTTTATTAGAAAAAGATTGGATAAAGTTGTTAGTGAACAATGGTTAACCAAGTTTTCGGAGACCAAGACATTCTTTAATAGCCCCTTCTTCTCTAACCATACTGTAATTGAAATTTATAACTTGAATTTAGGTTGTAAGAGGAAAAATCCTTTTCACTTCAACAATTTCTTAACATAGACTGAAGGATTTAATGAAGCTCTCTCTATAAGGTTAAGGCACTTACTTCTAGGGATTCAAATCTTTCATTTGTATGATAAAAATGGTCAAGTAAGAACTTAAGACACTGAATCACAGTAGCCATAGCAATACACAACAAGCATTTATTAAAACAAAAAACAAAATGATTTAGGCTCAGAGCAACTTGTTCTAGGCACTTAATAATAAACCTAAGCCAATCAAGGAAAGGATTGCTTTGAATAGTTACACTCGAGCCCTATAGGTCAATTCCTTAATTGTAAGGTAGAGATCGAGAGTTCAGTGGATGAAAAAAGGTGGTAAAAACATTAGTTTATTTCATAAATCACTCTTATAAAAAAGGAATATTAGCATAATTGTGGCATTTCCAATAAAAGATGGATAATTGACATATTCTTAAACTGAATTGCTATAGGAAACATATAAGTACTATTTTAACACTTTTTTTCCTTTAATAATTGTTCTTTTATATAGCCCTTAAATTATTCACATATATGAAAATTTCTAAGGATGTAACTCTAAGCTTTCTCAAACCATTTAGTGAAGTAGATGTTGGAAAAACCATTTTTGAACTTAATCATACCAAAGCCTTTAGATTAGATAGACTTGATGCTTTTGTTTTTCCCCAAAAGACATAGACTCACACTAAGCATATAGTTATTGATGCAATCCTTGAATATTTCAACAAGGAAAGATGTTGAAAGAAATTAATAAGAAATTCATTAATCTAGTTCCAAAGACAGCAAATCCAAGTTCCCCTTTTGAATTATAAGCATATTTCTTATTGTAACACAATTTACAAAATCATTTGTAAAGCTTTTAACATCAAGACTCAATGTAGCTATAGAACCTCTCATTAATAAATCACAAGATGCTTTCATTAAAAGGAGCAAATTAGGGATAATATTCTACCAACACAGGAGCTTTTTATGAATTATAGGGAAAAAATTTTATAAAAAGAAGTGCAGTCAAGATAGACTTCTACAAAGATTTTAACTCTATTAATTGGAGTTACATTTTAAAGTCTTTAATAACATTTGACATTTCCCAAAAGTTAATCAATTGGATTAAGTTGTTCATTACCTCTATCTCTTATAATGTATTAGTGAATAGAGAGTCAACTAAGCTAACCAGAAGTGGTCGAGGTCTCAGGCAAGGTGATCCAATCTCTCTTATATTTACCTTGTGCACTGAGATACTCAATAGGCTTGTTAGTCATGTTATTAAGCAAGAAAGGAGATTTAAGTATCAAAATAAGAAAAAAAATGTTGACTTTCAACTTATTCTTTGCTAATGATTTGCTCCTTTCTGAGGCTGATCCCAACTTAATAACTGCTTTAATGAAAATAACTAGAACACTCAAGGAGTTATCAGGTCTATATAGATTTACATACCAGAAATAGTTAAATGCTTATCTACTTTGCTCTCTAATTTAACTTGTCTCCATGTCAAGAAAACCCCATTCGTTTATCTAGACATTCCAATCACTATAAAAGGACCTACTTATAGAGACTTCACCCTATTGATTGAAATACTTCAAAGGAGAATTAATAAATGGTGTAATAAAAGACTCTCTTTTGTAGGAAGAGTCTAGCTAATGAAATATGTCCTTAATATCTTTCATATTTATTAGTTCTCACATATGGTATTTTCTAAGAAATTAATCAAAAGTTTAAAGAAGATGCTTAGATGTTTCTTGTGGTTTGGCAATCTCTCAAAGGACTTTAACATGATAAAGTTGAATGAGATGATATTTGTTTGCTTATAGATGAAAGAGGTTTAGGCATCAATTTTATCAAAACCATAAACAAAATTTTTGCCAATAAAAAGGATATACAGAACATTCACAGACAAAGAAGCCTTATAGGAGAAATGGATTATATTGATCACTTTTACGATCAACCTAGAATTCAAGTGTGTTAGGATGAATTCTCCAAAAAGTTATGCTTGACTTGTTATCTACAATATAAGTGGGTTTTGAAAAACTTAGAGATTAGAATTCTTAAGTTACTAATATTGTAATAAAATTTAAGTAAATAAGATAAATGGATTTAGGTAAAGGATTTATATAAGGTGCGAAGGAAAATTGAGACAATGATAATGTTTTTTTTTCTTGTTAGAGTTTTGTGTTTTATCTGATATTCATGATAGTGTTTTCTTTTCTTGTTTGCATTTGTGTTTTGTCGGATATCCTCCTTCTTCTTTTTTCATGCTAATGTGTTTATATAACTTCCTTACCTTCAATCACATCAAGTAGTTTTCCTGTAACTGCTCAAATTATAACTATCTTTCAATTTTGGGTCATGTCCTAATTAACTGCCTTCCACACATTCCTTATATTTTGAATCGTTATGACTCTCGACTCCAAAAATTCTTTACTAATTTTAGTTCCCAAGCATTTTGTAGGTAATCTAGTTGACCTACGAAAATCCTAGAAATTAGTCCTTTTAATATTTGGGCTAAATGAGCCGAATTCCACTTAGGCTATCAACAATTGTCCACCGTATATGCTTGGGTGAATAAACAAAATATATGGTATTGAAGACCTTCTATGTTGGGCCCCGATTCGCATTAAGCATGTCTAAATTATTTTGAGGATTTTAGTTTGATGATTTTTTTAATTTGGTTGGAATAAATTAAGGATTTATTGCTTAAGTTACGATTATTAAATGAAGAAATTAGTGAAATTAGATTTATTGAGAATTATTATTTTATGATGCATTATATGATTTGAGGATCCTATGAAATTAGGTTACAGAATTTACAGGAATAAGAAGGTTAGAGGATAATTGATTTAATTGATGGAATTTAGAAGTCTAAATTGGAATTTTTG
>JANKOD010000193.1:7353127-7382772 GCA_026284645.1 Erythroxylum acuminatum | reverse complement strand
AAACTGTGTTGCATTCATGTATGCATGATTTGGAAGGATTTGAGAATTTTTAAAGGAATGAGAAGTTGAGTTTTGAACAACGAGACATTTTTTGGAAATTAGTAATAAATGATCTGAAAATGTTTCTTTGAAGGATTTGAAACATAACAAATGTTTTGCAAAATGTTTTTGCTTATGTTTCAATTTATAAATATATTATCCACGGAGCCGTCGAGCTCACCCCCCACTTCCCTCCACAGGTTTTGAGCAAGAAATTGAGCAACCGCATCGGGATGAAGCACTCCGATGCATTTGATGGTTTAGAAGTTTCATGTTAGAAAACTAGGCATTAGATAGCCTTTTGAAGTAATGAAGTACTTTGCATTGTGTTCTTTGAGATTTTAATGTAATCGGGCTAAATGCCCTTTGATGCTTTGTATTGGTTTATTTCCTTGTAATTAGTAAGGTGTAGAAGTTTCAAATGTAAAATGTAGTTTGTATATGTATTCGAAGAATATATGTATATATGGTTGTATGGAGAACTTGGATAAAAAGAAAGAGTAAGTGAGATTGCTTATGAATTGAAATGATTAGAATCTTAGGAGTGAGTAGCTGCCTTTGAATTGGAGTTTGGGTTATGCTATTGAATAAGGAAGTTTGAAGTGATTTTCTGCAGGTCTGTAGTTTGGATGAGAAAATGAAGAGTTGGCTAGATCCATTTTTAGGGGAGATGCTGTCCAAAATTTCCTAAATTTGGGCAGTAACTTCGCTTAGGGTTTAGACCATCTTAGTGAGAGAATTCGCATGGGAGGTCTTCTGGAAACTTGTAGAGCGCGTTAAGACCTTGAAAACGGTATAAAATGGGTTAGATTTCGACTTAGGATGAAAAAGTTATGATCGTTTAAAGTTGGCTGCCCGCTATGCAATTAGGTTTCTCGAATTACTATTCATAGGCAAATTTGGGCTGAACCTTCGGATGGCTTTTTCGCCCCTTTAGAGCGGGAATCGAAACTTCCATCCTTCATGAAAGTTGTAGAGGATCTTGATATCTTTAAAATGAGGTAAGATACGTCCCGATCGGAGTTAGGAGTAAAAAGTTATGAGGATCGGAAGTTCGCATTTTACTATTCATATGGTCATTTTGTGCACTATTCATTTGGTAAGTAGCTAGAAAGCAGTTTTGGACATTTTAAAGAACCGAGCTAAGTTTTTAGTACGAAAATGGTTTTAAGATGAATAAGATAAAAAAAATTATATCAGAATTTTCGGATTAGAGGTTGGATATCCGATGCGGGTTCCAACAGAGTTTATAAGGAATCATGTGTACGTATGAGGGAATATGTCTGAGTAGTTGGATTTCGAAAACGGGATCTAACATTCTAGACTTCCACAAAAGACTCACGACCATTTATCAAAATTTTAAATATGGACCAGCGGTTTTGGTAAGTTCAGGAACCCAAAAGAATCCGGCTAGAAGAAGAGGCTTGGAAATGTTGCCAAGATAACCTTAATACAACCCTTGGCTAAAAAGAATCCTTGTTGTAAAGGGAAAATTGGGAACAATGATTATATCAAGACTTATTTGTGTTTTAAACTCTTAACTCCCTACTAGTTTTAAAAGTGAAAAGATTTGTTCCATTTGAATTTCAAATTCCACCTGCTCCTCTAGAGTTTGCTCATTTTGCTATAAATTCCCCTTATTCTTCACCTTTTACTAATTTAAACTCCAAGTAATCTCCACCTTCTTTAATAATTCTAAGCTCTCTTCCTTCTCTTTGTAGTAAATTCCTACGAAACTCGGTAAAACTCTCCCTATATTACGACTATCACATATCATGCATTTTCTTCGTCCTTTACTGACTCTGCCGAGTTGAATGCTAGAGAAATAAGCCTTTAATTTCTCCTTGTCTTTTATTCAAATGTTTTACCATGCAGGCTATAAAACTCGAGGTAGTCTCCATTCTTGTTGAGCCTCTCCTAGCCTTTATTATGTTAAGGTAAGAAACTTATAAACCTTAAAACCCCTTTCTAAACTTTCTTTTAATTTTGTCATCAAAATCTCATTTTTTTTAGCATTTAAGAGGGAATTCCATACTTTGATCACTATTAAGGATTACCTTCGACTATTAAAGTCCCCTATTTACTGGATCTCCTCAATCGTCTCTCTTGTATCTAGGAGAGGCAAGTAAATCAAACTTCTTACCAGAATTTCCGTTATCACAATCCCCGAAATCTATGAAACCATAACCAAAGAATGTGAAACAATAGGTCATATGGGTAGAGAAACTGTACATCTTTTACCATTATACTTGGAAGAGATAAAGACTTCTTTAATTAATAACTCTAGCTAGGAACCCACTCAACCCAATTTGATATCTATTATCTTGACATTCTTTTAGTTTTCCTTTTTGGCTACGCCTCTACGTCCCTTAAAGATGTTTTCTTTTTAACTAGTTTGTCCATTATTGGAGATCATTTTATTTGTTTAGTTGATGACACTTCTGGTTTAAATCCTAATGCCTTCAAACGTTTTTCTTACTTTGGTCTGATCAATAGTTATATTTCTTTTAGCAATCTTATCTTTGAAGAAGAACATACTAAGTTTATTTAGGTCTTGTTGAATCAATTTGTCTTTTACCCAGTAAACAATAAAATGAGTCTAAAATTCCTCCTTTTTTATAGAATAGTAGCCTCGAGTATATTGTTTTGCTATGGGTTGTATTTTTATACTATTCCTTTACAAGAATTTAGGAAGTTATTTGTCCGATCTCCCTCTTCATAGGCTTAATTTAAGTGTGTAGTTCTCTAGATTTCCTAATTTTCTTGGCCTTTATCTTTCAAAGAGCCTATGTTGTAAACCTATCAAGTCCCGTTGTCTTTAAAATCCAAATCGATGGACCAACTCAGCCTTTTCAAGAATTCCTCTAAAAGACCCTATTAGCTGAAAATTTTCAGCCTTCTACTTCTTTTTACTTAATTATTTATCAAAAACTCTTCCTTTCTTACACCAATATGATAGTTTTTGTAATGGGTAGTGACAAGGCTCTTAAGCCTAGCCCTTTTATTACAGTTTTAGGCTTTAAAACATAACAACCATATTTCTGAAGCCGATAGCTTGGTCTTTCTTTATGAATTGTTCCTATTATCCACCTTCTCGACAATCTAGTGGGAGTCCCCATTGAAGCTAATGCCATTAATGATAAATTTATATGTGAACTTTTAGCATTATCTTACTTTAAAGTATAAGATTTTTGTAGCGAATGTTGTCGACTTAGAAGCCTACAATCTTTAGTAGCAAAAGAATTGCCAATAGTTGGTTCCTTAAATCTGGCAATACTCAAAGATAGTACTTCTTGTCTTGGTCTTTTATGGATCATTTAATCAATCTTTATAATCGACTTTTAGCTTCATATTTCAAAATTTTAGATGTTGAAGGTAGAGAAGAGGAAAAGACCTCTTCCCAAAAAGAAGTAAACATAATTACGAACTCTACCATTAAGAGGATATTCAATGAGAAGTCTCCTTCTCGAGCTCCAAGAAAGCCAAAATACTAACCTTGAAGAAATCTGTCAAAAAGTTGACCCCTTCCTTCATTAAAATGATTAAACAAATTGTAGTCACTGAGCCTATTACTAAAGAAACTGCCCCTATTGATGAGACTTCTTCCACCCTCGAGAAGTTTGTGGAAGATATCAGTGATGGTACCTCATTTTTGTCTTACTTTTTTATTCTTAACACAAATTTATACTTTCAATATTCTTTCACAGATAACCAGACATTAAAACTACCACCATTTACCTTCTCTCATGAACCAAAATTTGTGAAAATTAGAAGTTCCCCTAAGTTGAAGAACACATAAGTTATTTCAATAGAGGTAAAATAGTAATTCCCTTTATGTTTATAAAAATTCTCTAAAATTTTGACAAACTAGTTTATATCCTGTAGGTAGGAGATGTTTAGATAATAACAATAACTTTGAAGAAGCCTTTGATATAAGCTTCTTATATGTTTCGCATGATACCTCTTTTGGAGCTGACCAGAGACAAATAATCCCTTAAGCTCAAGAAGCTAAAAAGCTCCACTTTCTGACTGAAATTTAACATAGCTACTTTTTTTAGCATGTTGTCTTATATCAGCTCTGTGACCCAGTTCACTGCTATTGGAGGACTCCTAAGCAAAAATTAAAAAGTATTCTCTTCCTTTAAGAAATCTTGCTATAACCAATTTATCAACTCCAAGAAACTAAACATTTCCCAAAAGCGTTGAGATAATTATAAAGCAAAGAAGTAAAAGGTGAATTCCTCTTAGCATGGATTCAAGGGCTAAAGAAAGAATTCGACTCCTTAGAGAATATAGCTATCAAACATGAAAGAGTCACTGAGCTGATTAGGCAGAAATAAGAGTCTATAAAACAAGATAGTAAACAATTTAATTAGGAGTTTAACAAGGTCAAGTAGATAACTAAAGAGCTAGAAAATTCACTGATGTTGCAAAAGGAAGAAGTCGACATCTGGAAGTAACAAGTCTAATATGCTATTTATGTATTAAACAATAGGGTAAATTTTGTTTTTCTCGATCTATATCAAATTTGAATTTTCATCTCCTTAATAAACAATTTACTGGCCCATAAGTTGACCTATTTTTCAATTCTATTTCCCTAAGATCAATCGCCAGTTGAATAATTATTTTGGTTTTTTAAAGAATTTTATTCTTATTACTTTAGACCTTATCTCTCCCACAAAGAAGGCATATAGTAATTCAAATATTTTCAATTAAAAAAATGTTTATAAGGTTTTCCTTAGGCATTACTTTCCAAAACCTATAAATTCTGAATGGCACTTCCTAATTAGGAGACTATTTTTCCTATTCTCTGTCTTTAATTCCAGATGGCAAAATCACCTTCCACTGAAAATCACCTTCATGAATTCCTATTTATAAACTCTTTTATTTTAAAACTTCACCACCTTTTCCTTTTGTATATTATTTAAAGCTTGAAGATAGACTTTATTTAAATCCTCTAATTCCATCATCATCATAACATAATACTTACATATCTTTAAAGAATTTTGTTTAGACACTCTTAAAATGGGATTATTACTTCCATAGGGAGAACATCATCATAACCATAGGTTAGAGTAAATGGACTGACCCCTATAACAATGTGTTTAAAAGTCTAATATGCCCATAAAGTTTCAGACAAAATCTTATGCCAATATCTGGGACTCTCCTCTAACATCTTCTTTAAGATTTTAATAACAACTTTGTTCGATGCCTCAACTTGTCCATTAACCTGAGAGTAGTCAGAAGTTAAATTCAATAATTGTATGCCATAATCTTTGGTAAAATCTTTAACTTTCTAACTAGCAAACATAGTCCCCTAGTCACTTGTTACTGCATGTGAAATTCAAAATTAATGAATAATTAAATGAACTTTACCATGTCAAATTGTTCAACCTTTTTCATAGGTTGAACCATCACCTATTTAGTGAAATAGTTCATTGCAAACAAAGTAAAATTTTGACTTTTAAAGGAAGACATGTATATTTTTCCAATAAGATCAATGTCCCAACCCCTAAACAAAGATCAATGTCCCAACCCCTAAACAATCATGGCTTAATGATATAGTTTAATTTAAAAGCTAGAATTTGTTGTATTTTTCCATACTTCTAACATTGTTGGCACTTTTTTGCTCAGGATTTATAATCCTTTAATATTGAAGGTTATTTGTAAACATGACGCTTAATAAGTTATCTCATCTTAATTCTGCTTTGATAAGCCCTACATACCCCTTTATGAACTTGCTTCATTACTGTTAATGCCTCAAACATCTCAGGACATCTTAACTCTATAAGGTAACTTTTAATTGGAGTACTTCAAAAAGTTTTAAACTTTGTCCCTTTAATCGTAAATTAATTCATTATTGATTTTAAAAACTTCTAAAGAAATCCCCCCTTTTATAGATAGACGAATGGGATTTTGGTTATACAACACATTTATGAACCAACTTATTAGACATACTTAGTCTAGAGGCAACTTGAGAAAGTTCATTCACCTCCTAATTCTTTTTTCAAAGAATTTTTTTAAATGTTACCTCATTAAATCACCTATATTCTCCTGTTACTTGTCATAATACCAGCTGAGAATCTCTCATAATGAGGACTTATTTGGCTCCAAAATCTACTAGAAGTTCTAATCCTATTATTTAGCCCTCATACTCAGTCTGATTATTAGTACATGAGAAGTCTATCTTGAGAGAAAGAAGAGTTTTTGCTTTATTTAGTGAAGTAATGACTATTCCAACAACAGCTGATTTTTATATGATAAGACCATTAAATTTCAATTCCCAAGATTTGCTTTCACATTTAAACACTAAGTGCTCTAGATCCAATTTCTATCATTTGGTGGCTTACTAGGAAATCAACCAATGTTGACCCTTTATTAAATAATGAGGATAATAAACTAAGTTACGATCTATAAGCATGACGAACCATTTTCTAATATTTCCCAAAATAACTGGTTTGTTCAACATATATTTTATAAAATCGGTTTTCAAAATCACATAAACCTGATTTTGAAGCAAATAATGCTTAATTTTAAGCAAGCAAAATACAATGCCAAATATAATTTCATAATAGTGATTTACTTCTTTTATTTCGGAGTTAAAATTCTACTTAAGTACTAAATAGCTTGCTTGTGACCTGCTTTATTATTTGGTCCTATTAAGCACCCAACAGATTCCTCTATGAAAAAATGTATAACTTTAAAAGTATTCTCTTTCGAGGTGGCATCAAAATTGAAGGCTTAGTTAAGTATTATTTGATTTTATCAAATACCACCTAATGTCTTTCTTAATTTTCAACTTCAAGAGAACTAAAAATTCTTTTATTTTACTAACAAAATTAGTGATAAATCTTTTGCCATAATTTACTTAACCTCAAAACCTTTAAAGTTATGTCTTATTTTGAGGTGTTTTTTCTTTAAGAATCGCTTTTACCTTATTCTTGAATAATTCAATTCCTCTTTAACGAACTAAGAAACCTAGAAAGTTTCCTACTTTTACTTCAAAAGTGCACTTTAGAGTGTTTAACTTTAACTTATGCATTCTTATTGTTTGAAAAGCTTATCTTAAATTCTATACATGGTCTATACTCCTTTTGGACTTAACAACAATATCGTCTATATAAACTTTCAATGTACGACCTATTGAATCATGAAAGATAGCATTCATAGCTCTTTGATAAGTGGCTTCACATTCTTCAAGCCGAAAGGCATTGCAATCCATTTAAACGTTCCTATTGATCTAGGACATCTAAAGGCTATTTTAGGGATATCATCTTTATGTATAAAAATGCGATTATAACAAGAAAAACAAAAAATGCTTGGACATTGCATCAATTAAGGAGTCAATAATTGGAATCATATACATATCTTGGGAGTGGTAGCATACAAGTCCCTAAAGTCAACACAAACACCTTAACTTACCATTTTTCTTTACTATAGGTACAACATTGACTTGCTACTCAATATATTTGTCTAGTCTAATAAAACTACGTAACTTTTCAATCTTCTTTTTAATTTTTAACTCAACTTCTTTGGACCAACTTATAGGAGGTTGGCAGTAAGGACAAAATTCTTTCTTTATAGAAAATCTATGTTCTACCAACTTTCTGCTTAATCTTGGCATTTCAATATAATTCCAAGCAAAATAATCTTTAAATTCCTTCAGAAGTTCAATTAATAATATTCTTATTTTTGGATCAAAACTTTTATTCACAAACACACGTTGAAATTCTCTTAAACTACTCAAATTTATTTCCTTGAGTGGTTCCTAATTCTGACTACCAAAGTCATCGATTTTTATATGAGCAAATTCAATTCTTCAAATTGGCCCTCATCCTCCATAAAGAATTCTTCCTCTTTAAAAACCAACTCAACGTTGTAACATCATTTTAGCTCCCCGAAATTCTCTATGATTTGATGCATTCAAAATTTGATTTTTACTGTTGCAGATACACAATTTCTATTTGTGAGAGTCTATTTATTAGGTTCTTTCACAATTGGAACCTTCATCGGCTTATTAATAAGCATAATAACATTTGACTTCACCAATATTTCTAACTCTAAACTTATCTTTTCTTCATCCTTATTTTTTGAACACTCTCTATGAGACACTTTCAAATTTGAACTAGCCCACTTTCATATTTAAACTGGCCTCACTTGATCATTATACAATTTTTTCTTTACTACATCCACTTTAGAATGGAAAGGTTGGGAATTAACCCAAACAATTTTTATTTCATCGTCTATCCACAAAAGTAAAAGCAGATGAAGAGATAAAGGAATACATAAATTGGAATGAATCCAATCTCACCCTAACAGGACTTGATAATATGCATATATGCCATCGACAAAGAAAGCTACCAACAAGGACTTCCCACCTACTGTGATATTTGCAGGAAGAATTCCATGTGCCTTAATAATCTCTTCAGTAAATGTGGCAATAGACACCTCTATTGGGATTAAATATGTAACATCTTTTCCCAAAAATTCCATCATCTTGGTCAGCATATATTCACAACCGACCCATTATCAATCAAAACTCTTAAGGTTGATTTACCATTAACATGGGCTTTAATGTATAAAGGTCTTACAAGTTAAGTCATATTGTCAACTGATTTCTCTAGCATTACCTTCTCTGGAATTCCTAAACACATGACCAACATAGATACTTTGCATTCTCTTTTCTTAGATAAATGTTCTATTTTCTTCCCTCAACTTTTGCTAAAAAAGGCAAGAAGCTTCATAGGCGAAATGACACATGAAAACTGAATGTGAATTTCACCTCCTGTGAAGAAATCATCGGTACTCTCATCTTGACTTTCAAATCAAGGTGACTTCCTATAAAATCTAAGGTTGTGCCTTTCCTTTATTTCATTTTACCCTTCTTTAGTAACTTCTACATGTTCTTTCTTATTCTTTAGGTCTGAAGCACTTTCCTCATAAGGAACATGTCTTATAAAAGGTGACTTCCTCCAAATAAGCTTCTAAAAAGGGTGATGACTTATTTCCTTTGAACATGTTAGCATCTCTCAGTTGTTGAAGTCTTCTCTTTTAAGTTTTGGTTAGTGAGATTAAGGTCTTGGGATGCCTCACTAGATGCCATTAATAGGATGGAGGCACTCAAGCTGGTACTACAAATCAAGATTGTCTACACTGAAGCATCGAACATCAAATCTTTGCTCGAAAATTTGAGTGAATTATGTCTTGTGGTTTCGTCTTGCAATCTTTACTTTCTGTTGGACTCTAGAAATATGCCGATTCTTGTTAGGCATCGGTAGAGAGAGAGAGAATGTCAGAGGAAAGACAGTGGGCAAGGGGGCGTGAGTTAGAAGCTGAGGTGGCTAGGTTGTTAGGATAACAGAATGTACGAGGGGGGGCTTATAAAAGGGGAGAAACAAAGAAGAGAGGATAGGCAAAAATATTCGTGAGAAGTTTGTGACAGAAGGCTATAACCTTCTGAGGAGCAGCCATTGCTCTGGTTAGGAGCAGCTACTGCTCTGGTTAGGGGAGAAATACTACATTTCTCTACTGTAGTGGCTAGTATATTGTAATAGTATAGTTAAACTCTCAGTGTTCTAAGGTCAGGTACCTAACAATTCTCATTCTTAGAATTAACATTCAAACTATAGTTTGGAATGAAAATGCTAGTACCTAAATTCATAGCTAACACCAACCGATCCTCTATAATCTTCAGCTTCCTCTTGAAATCCAGCAAAAGTCATAAATTAAACTCAGTAGCATTAGTAGTTGCAATAAGTGGAAATGGATCTTCATCTATTAACATAGTCTGACCAACTTCAACAAACAATAAAACTCCTTTGTTAATTTGATCTTAAATAACATTCTTGAATCCTTAGTATGAATTCGTAGGGTAACTGTATGTATTGTGATACTTATAATAGTCCCTCTTTTAAATCTCTTCCTTTGTAAGAATTTTATATTCTAGCAGCAAAGTAATGAACTTTTCCTGCAACAAGAAATCAAAGATTTCCTCTTTTTTTGAAGTATCAAAAGCGTATTGAATTTGAGTGGTTGGTGGTGGTATTTTCCTTCTAGCTTAGAGTGATTTTTGTTCTAAAGCAAGACAAAATACAAGTTCTAGGGATATCAACCTCAGCCACTACCAAGTTATATGAGCTTTTTTTCCATAAGATAAGTGTCTACTAAACTTTTTTTTGATGATGTCCCTCTTTTTTAAGAAGTTTTTCTTCTTCAAACACTTTTGATATCAACTCATCAAAACTTTTTTCAAAGTTCAATATTGAGATCCCTCCGAACCAACTTCTTAGACTCAGTCTTGGGGAATGCAATTCAACATCAACTTCTGATTCTCTTAAATTAAGTAATGAATATATCTACATTATCACCATTTTTTTTGAATAACTATAAACAATTTGGCTATACTAACCTTAGGTTCAGTTTGACAAAATTAAGCATGAAATGGTCTTTCCATTTCTTCCAAAGAAGGTAGAATTCCTGGGTAATAAATCATACTACGAAAAAGTTAAATATGTTAACGAATTTGAGAATATCAAAAACTTAAAATTAGCCAATTTGCCACACTTAATAGTCAATCTAACAATGTGCTTAATAATTGACTGGTCATCCTTATCAAAAAACAAAGTAAACTCAAGAATTCTATAGCCATAAGGATAAGGATTCTCGTATTCAATATGCTCCGAATAAGGCTTATAGAATTCTAAGCGGTCAATTTGTCTCATGCTAGGCCTATATGGCTCTTGAACAACTTCTCTAATATCTTACATATAAACTTGAAACGTCATTTGTGAAGGAGCAATAACATAAACAAGATTACGATTTCAACTAAAATGTAGACCCCTAGGCCATAATTTGGTTTATTAGTTTTGAGTTCAAGACCAAATTCATATCTTCCAAGAGCTTAGGGCTTGACTACCTATTGACCATTTCTAGAATTAATGGGTAAAGACAAAACAGGAATATCCTCTCTTTTATGAGAAAGAACATATCTTTCTTCCACAGATATAAAATTTAAGGACGACTGCACTCACCAAATTCTATTGCATTTAGTGTAAGCAACCCCCTGAGCTCTTTAGAAGTCTGCTTGCTAGGGATGGAGAATTATGTCTAACAACCTATACTAAAGCAGTAGAAAGTTTTTCCATCTTTTTTGTTAATAGTTTGATTACTTCAGTCGTATAGACCAAATTGGACTTTAATTATGAAACATCACTTGCATAGACAACATTATTTCTTATTTATAGTTGCAGACATTTAAACTCTCGCCAACTGGAAACTTAGCTGAAGACGACACTACTCCAAATTTTCAATCATTTGGGATACAAAACCTTTGTTCCCTACAGCAATAAGGACTTCTTCCTCTAAGGCTAGAGGCATAACTACTTCTTTTCCATTCCTCGTATATGACATTATATCCCATTGAGTGTGCCAAATTATTGATCACTTCTCTTATCAACTTAGAATTCAAGCATACTAGTGAGAAATTCCTCCCAAATTGTGACTAATTTCTTATTAGAGATATAAGTGGGCTTTAAAAAACTTAAGGAAATAAGTTACCGAAGAGCTAAAGAGTTTTGGAATAAAATTTAAGTATAAAAGATAAATGCATATGGTTAAAGGATAAATACAAGGTGCATAGAAAACTTGGGACAATGATAACATTCTTTTTTCTTGTTTGAGTTATGTGTGTTGTTTGTTATCCTCCTTTGTTTTGTCCTACTAGTGTGCTTATACACCTCTCTCAGATTCAATCACCTCAAGTAGTTTTCCTGCAACTGCTCAACTTCCAACTATCTTCTAATTTTGGACCACATCTTAATTAACTATCTCCTACATGTTCCTCACATTTTCAACCGTCCTGACTTCTAAGTCCTATACTTCTTTATTAATTTCAGAGCTCCAGAATTTTCTAAGTAATGTTCTTGACTTGTGAAAATTCTAGCAACTGGATTTTTTAATCTTTGGGCTAAATGGACTAAATTTCAATTAGGCTATCAACAAATTCATACACAATATTCGAGAAATGACAACTTTCGGGAAGGGAGTCTAAAAGCTAACACCTCTTGGACTATGCTAAACATTCTTAAGTTGATGAAACATGTGAGACTGGAATTCAAATCAAAACTTGAGGATGATGGCTCTACTAACTTTTGATTTGAAAATTAGAGCAATATAAGGCCTTTGTGCAACATCAATTAGCTCTTCTGCTTTATACAAATTATCTCAAGAAATGCAACTATCCAAGTAGGCCGTGGGGGACAATCCTTAGAAAATAAATATTAGAACATAGTCTAAAATTTTGAAGCATACCTTAAACTACTTCCCCAATTACATTAGGGAGGATAAAATCAGTTGGACGAGACATGCTTCAAGTAAATTTACAAATAGCTTTGTAAGTAATTATTAGGACCTTGAGGCTTTAGATTTAAATGAAGTAAAGTTGTGTGGTTTAAAAGCTCTCCCAAAAATCTCCTTTACACTCTAGCTAGTGATTAAGAAGAGATTAACTACCTTGGGTAGGCTGATTGTAAGGAAAGGAACCTAAGAATCTTTCAAGAAAAGGATCATATCCTCACTTATGGATTGATACATATGATTAGAGAACAATTTTATAATTCAAAATATACACATTATACACAATAGTACTTTAGTTATTGATTAGTATGAAATGGACCTGTCTTTCATTGTTTAAGAAGAGATGGTACTCCTTGTAGTAGTTAGTTCAGTTCACAAGAAACCAGTTATTTAATGCTTTCTCCTTTTGTTATGCATCGATGTTCATTTGTAACTCTTTTGGAATTTTTTATTAAGCAATTTTATTCAATTTTTTTTATGAAGTAAGTTCAAATCAAATAAATATTATTTTTAAGATATAAAAACTAATATAATATAGTGAAAGTAAACACAATAATTACTCTAATCAATTACACTATTTTATTACAAAAATATGTAACTAAAAATATTAAAATATTCATAGATAATATATCATTGGTACTTAGATGTCAATTAAATAAAATTTTCAAATTCAGAAGTAATCATGTTGTATGATCAAACAAATTTATATATTTTTAAAGAATAAAAGCTAAATGTAAAAGTCACAGTAGAACCTTAAAAGTGAAATCAAACCACCTCTAGTAAATTATTGAAAATGATTAAATTATTGTGTAGGCGCATCCATTTTAGAGAGTAATTTTCCTTTCTTTCAGTCCCCAATTTGATATATGAGCTCCATTGTCACGTCTAGGTATAGCATGCTTTACACTTAAATCTTTAACAAGCATGCATCGTTAACAGTAGTGTAGAAATGGTTGATGTAACTGGGTACTTACCTTGATATCAAAATATAACTAGAACGCACAAGACAGAGTGGCCTTGTTTTTATTACATAGATACGAGGTCTTCTTTCTGTCTTTTGTATTTAGGTATCTGTAAGTGATGAAATTACTTACTGCCTCAAGCTTTCAACAATGTACGCTGCATACAGGTCCCTGCAGCAATACATATTTTATTAATTCAATCTGAATTAGCATGAAATGGGTTGAAAATTACTCACATTGAATATTTGATGGCTTCCACCGCAGCTTCAGCTGGCAGGAAGTCTTCCACGTCAACTTTCTTGTTCTCGTTTTTTTTGTCTGTTATCAGCAGTTAAGGTAAAAGAATACTAGTTACTCAAGACCAAAATCATGAATTACTTCCATGAAAACCACTGCATTAATATAAGTGGATACAGTCCTCAAAGAAACGGCGGATTTCGGCCAGGCGATGAGGGGCAAGCTCTTTGATGTCCTTATAATGGCGGAATTCAGGATCATCAGCACATACTGCAATAATTTTGTCATCCTTTTCACCCTGAAATGAACATTGCCGCTTAGTGACCACTAATTCTTATGGGAGACAATAATGGGAGATCCTGGAGGGAAATTTTATAGATTTTCATTGCAAGTTTCTGTTATTCACATTAAAACTAACCAACTGTCGAACATCATTTGGAAACATTGATAAATCCATAAATTATATTGTTCTCAATAACCATCTCTTTGTCTGTTATCCAAGTGTATAAGTCAAGTGGGAGGATGAACACATTCTACCTGGTCAAGCATGGGCATTAAACCAATGGCACGGGCACGAAGGAAAGAACCAGGCAGCACAGGCTCCTGTGTAAGAGAAAAGACAATGATTAATATAGTTTAACCAAATATAGAGACATCGCAATTTCACACTGAGACAACAGTCAAAGAAAAACATTACCTGCATCAATATCAGAACATCCATAGGATCACTGTCCTCACAAATAGTCCGTGGGATAAAACCATAGTTGTGTGGGTAAACAACTGATGAGTAGAGAATACGATCAACCTATTTTTGAGAACCAATCATTATTACTCTCATTTGACATAACACGTGACCAAATTTACAAACATGCAAGCGCCATAATAACATGTAAGAAAAATTGTGAAACAAAGGGAGCAATATTGCAATACACCAGCTGAAGTAATGCCAAATGACATCACGACATCTTCAGAAGTTTTAACTCAAGTTACTAAATCTACAAAAATCTAAGACACCATGGTCATAGACTCGCATGGTTGGAATGATTTTAAATCCATCGACAACAGTAAATGGCATCCTCAACCATTATTTTCTGAATAGCAGATTTAAAACAAATATACCTTAAAAAAGACAGATGAGAAACAAGAGCATCCGCAAACTGCCCTAACACGTAAAGTATACTAATATATTCTCACAAAATAATACTTCCATAAATGAAAATGAAATTAAAATAAAACTCTGTCATGGCCTGTTACATTCAGCAAAAGAGCAAACTGTGACACGAATTAAGATGGAGGGCAAAAAGAAGGGAAAAGAAAGACTATACTTTTATGAGCCCAGTTGTCTTGTCAAGTTCGTATTTGACTTTGCTGCCTTTCCCAATTTCCACTACCTGCCATTCAGGCTCAAATTAGTTCTTCATGCAGTGGCCAACCATGAAATACAAAGAACTTTAACCTTGATAAATCTGCAGTCATGTTATGTGACAGCTAAAGCCCTATCTAGCTTATACAAAACTATTTACATTAGTTTCATAAATTGCAATCCAGATAGAAGACTCAAGATGCCTGGACAGGTGACTTTAAGGCACAAAACGAGGAGACAAAAAGAGTGTTCCCTTCGATAATGCAACAACCAAAATCCAAGGAAAACCAAACTTACACAGTTGAAAACCAACGGAGCACCCGGCCCTGAAAACGTCAAAGATCTCATGCCATTAGTGTTAGATGTAGAAATTGAACAAGTAGCAGGTTTTGAAGAGTAGCTGTGGTATGTAGCAAAAGAAAAGTTACCAATTTCCAAATCATGCCAGGGATGAGCAGCAACAGATCTACGTGACATTGATGAAAGGATCCTTTCATTGAGGACAGGAGGATGTCCGTATGGCCTCACAATTGTTTCTTCGCCATTGTTAGCCATGCTGGCCTTTCACTGTTTTGAAACAAAAGATAGCAGCGATTCAGCCACTCCGAGAATACGTCTTATGAATATACCTTCGTTAGCCACAGACGATAGTTGATATATGCGTCACCCTCGTTGTTCAACAGTAACGAATTTTTTAAAATCTCGATAATTGATTCAAGATAAGCAGTAATCACATGAAAAATATTAGCAACAACATAGCAAAACTTTTCAGGATGTTAAACAAGGATCAAATTTTGGTATAAATTCGAAAGCACAAAATCAGCAGGAGCCAACGACCAGAGGGTCTTGCTCTCGCGAAACGATTTGCAGTTACAAGCAAATCTACCAATATATGATAGCTAAGCAACATGACCGCAGCTTGAAGATTCGGAACTCATTAAATAAACAGGAACCCTATTGTTCTCCGTAGTCTAGCCCAATTCAGAAACACACGATAGGACAAATCCTAGTAAAAAGAGCAAGCAAAGAACAGTCTGAAGTTGTTTAAGACAAAACAAAGGCGTTCAACTAGCGAACTCAAACTCTTCAAGATCCAAATATCAACAAGCGCATCATCAAAACTATAAGAATCAAACAACAATAATACTCTACTATTGGCCGGACTACATTCCATTAAGAAATTAACAAAAGAAGTACACAGATAACACTAAAAAGACAAGCTTCAATAAGATGGGCACTCGTCAAACAACTGATCAACTCTCCGAGAGAACGAAAACCCAGATAGAAATTCAAAGGAAAATCCAAGATAAAAAAAAATGAAAAAGAATGGTTCTTGGTACATAGATTAAAGATAAAAGGAAGAACTTACAGAGAACCCCTAAAGTGAAAGGAAGGCTTGAAGATAAGAAAAGATAATGTACTAATGTAAATATGATCACTTCCGTTAGCGAATATGTAGAGTAGAGAGACCAATAAAGAGCGAAAGGTTGCTTTAGTAATGGAAGGTGAAAGAAGGAAGAAAACGCACCGTCAGTTCGTGTACACAGTTTCAACGGCCAGTCTTCCGCCACTCGTGACCGTAGGATGTGAATGAGGTTTGTATGAATGAGGTTTGTAGAACATGAGCATGAGCAGGGCAGGCATCGAGTCTTGGGAAAATGAAGTCATAGTCATCTTTCTTATTTTCTTCTCTATTTTCGGTGCAAGAGATTGTCTTTTCCCTGAAGAAAAAATCAGTTAAATGATTATTATAAAATTGCCAGACCAAACCATCCACGTGAGTGGCTGGCCAACGTAAAAAGTTTTAGGAATTGAGTCTGGCTTGCCCAACACCTTTTTTTTTAATAAAGCGGGAATAAAAAGATTATACGACAAGTTGTGAGAAACAGATTCTTGACATATTCTCTAGAAGGAGTACATGACACCCAATGAGAGGAGTATCAAAATAAATAGTGTCTATATCAAAATGCTCAGCATAGTTCGCAAGCCAGTCGGCACATCTGTTACTCTTGCAGTATATATGACGATGTGATCTATCCTCTAGTTATGGGATTGAGAATCTGTGATCGACTCGCCGAGGAAAAAATGAGATTGATCGCCGCTACCGGGTCTACTTTAAGTTTGATCTGAAGATAACCGAGGTTCCACACGAGCATGAGCCCTGTATACACTCCCCAGAGTTCGGCAGACACCGATGAACACCAACCGAGATTCTGGATGAAACCTCCTAGCCAATTACCTACACTATCGCGGAGGATGCCTCCGGCTGTAGCTGACAATGCGGAGCGTTTACTTGCGTCATCCGTGTTTAACTTGACCCATTCATTAGGAGATTTGCACCAGCCTATGAGCTAATCGTGTCGAGGGCGAGGTCTCGAAATGGCACTCCTCTGCCAAGTAGCTGACTTGGGGATTTGATCTGTATAAGACAAAATAACAAAAATGGATAAGGACGGCCAAATAAACTGCTCATCAAAAAGTGTCATATTTCTCCAATTCCATAAGAGCCAGCAAGTGGCCCCAAAGATGATCGACCAATCCTGCCCAAACACACTTCGGTGGTCTTGAAGATTTGTGCTGAGCCATTGTCGAAGCGGCATAGCGAAAAAATCACTATTCACTAGGTGAGGAGGGAAAGTGTTCTACACTTGGCGAGCTTTACTGCAGTCTCTCACCGTATGCTGCGAGGATTCATCAAGAGCACAGTGATAGCATGTTCCATCTGTAATGAGGTGCCTTTTGACCCGATGTTGGTGAGTAACCGATCTTGAGTAAGGAACCAGAGGAAGGTTCGGATGCGTTGAGGGCCATTCCAAAGCCAGATTACCTTCCAAAGTCTGGAAGGTTCTGTGTCCTCGTGATCCATTAACATGGAATAAGTGGAAGTGACAGTGAATTGTCCAGTGTCTGATATTCGCCAACTTAATTTATCCTGCCCTAGGTATTGCTATGGGGGGAAAGTGCCTGCTATTGATCTGCAGATCGACGACGGGAGATAGGCTTGGAATGCATCCCAATTCCAATTCCCGTCACTGTTGACAAAATGTTGGACCTTGAGGTTACGAGAAGGAGTAGGAATAGGGTTGATGGTATGGTCAATAAGAGGTCCCGTGCCCTTGACCCAAGGGTCCAGCCAGAATTGGGTCCTAGCGCCATCTCCAATCACCCATTTCATGCCCTGAAGAACTAGGTGCCAGGTGGTTTTGATGCTCTTCCAGATCATGGATCCGCCAGTTGTGTCGATAGTGGTGGGGGATTTTTAACATCAAAGTTATATTTTGCCGTGAGAACTTGAATCCATAGAGCATTCGGCTTGGCAAGCAGGGTCCATCCTAATTTGGCTAAGAAGGCATCATTGGTTTCACGGATTTTTCGAAGGCTAAGACCCCCCATCTCTTTTGGTTTGCAAACATCCTCCCAGTTAACTAAGTGAATCTGCTGGTGACCATTAGACGATCCCTACAAAAATTGCCGCATTAACTTCTCTAGTGCATCGTAAAGACTGCGGGGCAGCCGGACCGTCTACATGGTATAGTTGGGTAAAGCCACTATAACGAATTGGGCTAAAGTGATGCATCCTGCAAAGGACAACAGTTTGGAAGCCCAGCCTAATAAGCGTTGGTGAACCTTGTCCAGGATATATTGATAGGTTTGCTTGTTCACCCAGTCATGTAGAAGAGGAACGCCTAGGTAGCGTCCTAGATCTTGCGCCTGGATGAAGCCCAGTGCACTGCTTAAAGAGTGAGCTGTTGAGTGAGGAATATTCTTTGAATAGAAGCATCTAGGTTTAGCTTGGCTAACACGTTGTCCCGAAGCAATGTAAAAAGAACTTAAGGTATCCCGAATAATGTCCATTTGATCCATAGAGGCTTCTAAGAAAAGAATGAGGTCATCAACGAAGAACAAGTGGGAGAGTGGCGGTCTGTTTTTACTTAATTTAATAGGGCGCTATCTGCCTTGTGTCACAGCGTGAGTGATTGATTGTCCTAGGCGTTCCATACACAGGACAAAGAGATAGGGTCATATGGGGTCGCCTTGTCGAATGCCTCGAGATGGCCTAAAAATCTCACTAAGTTCGCCATTCCACCTTACTTGTAGGAAAGCCGAGGAAATGCACTTCATAATGAGATTAATCAATTACTCGGGAATGCCTACATTGAATAACGTATCTTGGATGAAATCCCATGAGAGGCAGCCATAAGCTTTCTCAAGGTCCACTTTGATAGCCATCATACCTTTTTGACCTGTTTTCCTTTTCATTGTGTGAATGACTTCTTAGGCGATAATAATATTATCCGTAATCAAGCGCCCTGGGATAAAACTGCATTGGGTGGGGGTTATCAGATCGTCAAGGTAAGGTTTAAGCCGATTAACAATGATTTTGGTAATGGCTTTGTAAATTACCGAGCATAAAGCAATGGGCCGAAACTATTTGATCGAAGTGGGAGACGGGATCTTCGGTATAAAAACCAGAATGGTGCGGTTTAGACTAGATTCCCATACCTCATGTCAGAAAATTCGCTGGAAGAATAATATCAGGGAAGGGCCCACAATATCCCAATGTGATTGGAAGAATAAAGTAGGTAGGCCATTAAATCCTGGGGCCTTGTTAGGTGCCATATCAAAGAACCTTGTTTTGATCTCATCAGGAGGGAGAGGTCGATCCAAGTCTGCTCTAACTTGGAGGGTGAGGCGGGGACCCTACCCATGGAGCTGCCTGTCCATCGGATGAGGGCTATCCGCCGTGTATAGTTGCGCACGGACATGTTGAGCGAGTCTTATGATGTTCGACGAATCTGACAGCACATTGCCAGTTTCATCTTTCAAGGAGGTAATCCTTGCTTGTCGTTGTTTGGCCATGGTGATTGCATGGTAGTACCTGGTATTGCGGTCAACCTGACCTAGCCATTAGCACCTGGAACGTTGTTGCCAGTAGAGTTCTTCTTGGTATAGGACTTGCTCCAATTCAACCCGGAGATGTTCCTCAAGTTCTTTGAGGGAGATGGAGTCTATATCTTCTAGGTGCTTTTGAATGCCTGCAAGTCGGGCCAGAAGACGCTTTTTTCGGTAAAAAATGTTTCCAAACGTGGTATAGTTCCACTGTTGTAACTGTTTCGAAAAGGTTCTAATGGCCCTGTTGAAGTCAGGATTGGGAGGGGTCCAATTCTCTGCTACAAATTGACTAAAGTCAGCATGCGGCAACCAAACGGATTGAAATTGAAAGGAACAAACGGTCGGAGGAGAATGCATATTGTTGTTGAGCGACACTACTAAAGGCCGATGATCTGATTTCAGGAAAGGGAGGTGAGTGACTGTCGTGTTCTGGAAGGTAGTATGCCAGTTACTGGAGCAGAAGGTCCGGTCCAATCTAGCGAGTATGTGGCCTCACCTCTAGGTGAACCGAGGTCCTGAAAATCCTAGATCTTGAAGCTGGCAACTTTGCACACAATCCCGAAAGTAGGAGTTGGCGATAGGTTGTAGGTGAGAGCCGCCTAGTTTATCAGTACTTTCCAACTTGGCATTAAAGTCTCCACCCAAAAGCCAAGGTTTGTCGGTAATCCTTGAAATAAGCCGTAGGTATTGCCATAGATAATTTTGTAGCGAATATGTGGGGCTAGCATAAATTGCAGTGAAAGCAAACGACAACTGGTCCCACTCCACATTGGCATGCACGAATTGGCGGTAAGCTAACAGAATATGGACCACAATATCAGCGTTCTAAAGAAGCCATATGCTGCCCGAAAATCCTCCTGCTTCCACACTATAAGATTGAGAAAAACCTAAACTCCGAATAACTCTAGCCATTCGAACACCGCTAATCCGAGGCTCCACAAGAACAAGAAACCAAGGTTTATGAATACGAATATAGTTCTTGATAATAGGCTTGAAGGTCCTAGCTCTAACCCCTTGGCAATTCCAGATAAAAATCAATATAAAAAAGATCCGGAGGAAGGGAGATTAATCTGTCTGCGATCATACTGTAGTGTTAGTCGGGATCTGACCTTGAACTGGCATAAGGGCCAGTGGAGGCTCCTCCATTGGAGTATCAGGTTCAACATTGATTGTCGTGTCTGATGTGGAACCGTCATCTGGATCGGGTGGTCTCAGAGGGGGTATGTTATGGACTTGACCATCCGAAGTCGAGCCAGGGTACGTACGGTCGTCAGTGGGGTCCTCTTCCATGTCCCCGCATTCCAAGTCCGCAGGTGTGGGCAGAGTAAAAGATTGATCGTGAATTATAATATCTGCGTGGGATGGGATGGATTGGGCCACGTGGGCCACTTTAGGCCTTGGGCTTGCTGGTTGGGCAGGCTGGGAAGGAGGTGATGGTTAGGTCTGGCAGGTTTGGCCCAGTATTTGGGCTTGGCTAGCTGGGTCCACGGCCCTGAACCGAAGAGGAGCGTGCGACATCGTTTGGTGATTGGCGTTAAACGCTCCTCTTCGCCCAGCAGACGACGCGCGTTTTGATCGACCCTCTTTAGTCAGAGATGGATTTGGGGATGTCGTCTAGATTTAGGTTTGGCTCGCCGCATGTTGAGGAGCCGAAGTCAGGGTCGCATCAGATGATTAAGGGATGTTTGTGCCGTGGTCCAACGACTTTAAATCGGAGCTGTGAATCCCAAGCCCTTGGAGATGGCTCGGGGAGGAACGTTAAGGCGAGTTAGTCATTGTGTCGTGGAGGTTGTTAATGACTGGTGAGGACGACGAAGCACTTGCATCCATGGTCCATAACTTACCTATAGGAGTCCATCTGAAGAAGGTGTAGGGCGGGTGTCGGATGGGTCGGATGTTACCAGTCCACTGTGGGGGTTTTCCTGCTCGGGTTGTTCAAGCAGTCTCATGGGGCATGTCGGGGCCCTCTGTCCGACCCTCCCGTAAAAGAAGCATATCTGGAGAAGCCCTTCGTAGGCAACGTGGATGATTTCGCCATCGAGCTCTACAAGTGGTCGGAGCGGGGAGTTGAGTTCTATAACCACGACTACTCTAGCAAATTTGCCCCTTTGTGTACAGGTTATGTGGGTGTCTATTTTGACGGTTCTCCCTACCAGATTCCCAAGTGTGGAGAGGATAGAAGGGTGGTATCTAGCAACTGGTAAATCGAGGAAACAGACCTAGGTAACCACGTGTGTTATTTTCCCATAGGAGGGTTGAAATTTAGGGTATCACGGTTGAACCGATAAAGTATGCCCAACGATGATCCACAATCCCTGGGTAAGAGTGTGAATATAATCTTCCTCCTCCATAGAATTAACCACGTAAAATTCATTTTCAATATCTACAACCTTCATGGGGCCCTTTGGTTTCCACATGGAGAGTAGTCTAGATTTGAGCATATGGAAACCCATTGTTCGGCCTAGGAGTTGATGATCACTGCATTTGCCCTAATTTTGTTGAGTTTGCCCTTTAGTGTGTTGGAAATTTCCAACCCCAATCTGAAATTTCCTTGGATAACAGATATGTCTCCCTCGATGATTTCGATAGGGTCCTCTTTAGGCCATTCAACATCTGTCTCGCCTCTACCAAAATCGGTTTGGCCAATGACCACCGAACTGTAGATGGGTGGTTTGGTCTGTGGTGCAGGTGCAGAAGGAAGGGGGTCTTCTTCCCTCTCCCGGAGGCGTACTTTCTTGGTAGCTTGGCGATCAGTTTCAGTGGAGTTGAGAGCAGTTGTAGTAGAGAGCATTTTGATTTTCTTTAAAGACTATTAGTCCTGTTTGTTTATGGTAAATGCCTACTTGTCCTTAAAAGAGTTGGGAAACCTTTGTGCGATGGCATTAGGTTGGCGTTGTCACGTGATGAAGTAAGAAATTTGAAGTTGTATTTCTTGTGTTTCCTTTTTTTTTTAAATACAAGGGAGATGAAACACAAAAGCTAAATAGCTACACACTATGCCTCTGGTAAGAAGCATAAGTTATATCCTTACGTAGTAGGGTTAGACAACCTGGGGGGCCTCCTGAAGGTACATAAAACTAATCTAATGTAGACTTGTAAATTTAGCCAACCAGTCAGCACATTAATTTCCTTATCGAGAGACATGACGTGGCTTCACCACCCACTCTTTAGTCATTAGTAACTTAATATCCTAAGCCAAGGAATAATTTGTCAAATTCCTCCCTATCGAGTCCGATAGAATATTGAAGACAATTAGGAAGTCTAAGTTTAACTCCACTTGGCAATATCCTAAGTTCCAGGCCAAAAGAAAACCCGAGTAAACACCCCACAACTTTGCCTCAAGAGGGTATTTCTTGCGTTTCTTAATCCGATGGAAAGGTAACGACTCCTTAATGGACACTGGTATATGTACATGATAAGAGAAAAATAAGACATTCATACATAGGATATATACAGTTGAGATTTAATTAGACAATGTGTTTAAGATGTATTATTGGCTCTCCTTAAGCTTACAATGAGGTGTAATCATGAGTTTGTCTTAAAGTAGTGGACATATTGGAAAAGATAAGGCCTTTATCATAATATCAATGATCAGAGGATGAAATATGATAGATGAATATGACTTTTGTAGCAACCAAATCACGAACAAAGTAAATGTCAATTTCAATGTATTTTGTGTGAACACAAGTCACCGGATTTGTAGCTAAGAAGGTAGCACCAAGATTATCATACCAAAGAGTAGTGTGTAGGTGAGAAAGACCATGTTCACCAAGAAGCGATGTGAGCCAACGAAGTTTCGCAGCAGCGAGAAGAATGCTTTGATATTCAGTCTCAGTATTAGATATTGCAACTGTGGGTTTTTTTTTTGTATTCCAGGAAATGAGATTTGGTTTTAGATATATGCAACAACTAGACATGGAGCGACGATCATCATGACAAGTAGTCTAGTCAACATCATAGTAGGAATGAAGGGAGAGTGAGGGTGGTTTAATGAAATGAATGCCAAAAGAAGTGGTGGAATGAAGATACCACAAAATTCTTTCCATAGTTGACTGATGAGTGTCGATAGGAGATTGTAAGAGTTGAGAAACTTTGTTGACTAAAAATTGGATGTCAAGACGAGTAAAAGATGTATTGAAGGGCACTAAAAATTTAAGATACTCAGTGGGATCAAAAAGAGGAATGCCATAATTTTTGGAGAGGGGAAGGGTGAGGGTGATCGTGGTAAGGACGCGTTTAGAATTTTCAAGGTTTGTTCGAATGAGAAGGTCTTTGATGTATTAAGATTGGGAAAGAAGTAATCCAAAAGATGTAGCTTTAACTTCAACTCCAAGGAAGTGATGAATAGGACTCAAGTCTTCTATAGAAAAAGCAAAGTTAAGATTATGACTTAAAGATGAAATAGAGGAGGAAGAAAAATTAGTAATCAAAATATCATTCACATAAACTAACAAAAAGGTTGTATGAGACAGGGTTTTGTGAATGAATAAAAATGATTCAAATTTGTATGAGATAAAGTTAAGTTGTAAGGCCCCAATTATACCCTAGAAGCATTGTAGTATATTTAGGTTGTATTAAAAAGTGAACATAAAGAATTGAGTGTATCTAAGCATAATAAGGGACATAATGGTAGTTAATTTAAAAGACATGGGTAAATTGGTAATTTCTTCATTTAGGCATGGACATGAATAATTATATGTGCAAGATGGACTAGAATTAAATCAATTGATGATTTTATATGTCAATGTGGGAACCACAGGAAGAAGAAGGACTGAATGTGCAATTTTGCCAAAAATCAACATATGGTCTAATGGGATTGAAACATGTGTTTAAGACTAGAAACTTCATGAAAGGGGAGTAGAAGAGAGGGGAGAGGGACATGCATGTAGGGTTTTAACTCTAGAATCTTCTCTTCTCATGTCCTCTCTATTCCATCTCCTTAATCACATCATTTTCATAAGGAATCAAGCTAATCTTAGGTGAAAATTAAGGTAAAATTTTGTGGTTTTTCTTCTTATCTTCATCTTTCTTGCTTTGCTCGTGAAGAGCTGGAATTATAAGGTTGGATATGGGATTGAGATATGTATTTTTGGTGTTCTAGTTAGTGAAACAAGCAAAGCTAAAAGGGAAGAGAAGGAAGAGCATTAGAAGAAGAGCTAATTAACAAATTTTAAGGTTTGGGACTACACTTAGTTAATTTATGTATGTTTACATATTTAAATGTATACAAAGATTGATTTGGACATGGAATGATGGAATGATGTTTGGGTGTTACTTTGGATGGAATTGGTTGAATATGACAAGAGAGAGTAAGGTTTAGTGAAATTTTCTCTTAGGTTCTCAGTTCCCCTGAGCCAATCTCATTGTTTTAGCCATAAATCGGCGTATAGACTTCCAGATTGGAGATGAAACTTAAGACATATAACTAAAAATCTCTAGAGAGACTTAAACTTAATTTTGGCTTTATGACATTGGAAATTGAAATCGAAAATAGTGACCTAATGTTGCCCCCTATATTGGAGCAGCTTGTGATGTTTGGTGCTTATCTCATAGTTTAGAAGTCCCAATGGTCTAGTTTTAATGCTATCGAAACTAAAGATATAGGGAGACAAATGTTTAGAAGACATTAAAACCTAAATTGAATGTTTTCTATGTGAAAATTACAAAACAAGTGGAGACCGTTGTATAATTTGTTTTTGCACTGATTTGCTTGCATATTTTTAGACCCACCGTGGGTTTAACCTAAATTGCACCATTTTGAGTTTTTCGCTTCCATTTTTTTAACCGAATCATATCAGAATCTTTTTGAAGGTTTAAGAAACTTTTTATACACCTAGAAATAAATGAAATATGACTTACCATATGTGAATTAGGTGATTAAACATTATAATTTAAGACTGAGCATAATGCATGCTGAAGAAAATTTACATGTACATAGATGATTTGTATGCATATTGATTGCTTATATGTGTGTAGTATAGCTATACAAGTTTACATACCAATTTTGTTAAGATAATTAAGTACAATTTAACATGTTTTATATTTAAATGAGGTATAGGAATTTATATACTGGTTATGTGAATGTACCTAAAGAAATACAACTAATCAAAACATATAAAAAATGAATCATACGAGTACTTGTGATTTGAATACTATCCTAATGGTGATAAGTTATGACTTGCATATATGAACTTTAAAATAGATTTTATGTTTTCAAATGAATATTATGTGATTTGTCAATATATTAATTATGAAATTGGTAAATGATTAAAAGAAATGTTGCGGTGTCTACTTCATTGTCTTGGTGATGTATAAATAGGCATGCCTGTAGGGTTACAGTGCAGCTGCTATAGTTTGACTACAAAATGTAACATTCCCCATACGAAACCTACAACCACCTACACACATGACACCCAAATTTATGACATGCAATTCTATTCGTTTATAGGGATTGTCATCACTCATTTATCTGTTCAATGTTGTACATATACATATGACAAAATTTCATATTCTTTAACATTTTCATTTAAAAGTAGTATTACATCATTATATTTATATGCTAATCCAAAAGAGATATTACACACAACTTAAAATTTTAATTACAAACTATTAAGAAACTACAATTTTCTCCATTACATATACATCTATTCTTTAATCAAAAAACACATCCAAAGGTACTTTTATTTCTAACGGTTGACCTTGGTCCTTATAGATGATCCCTGTTCCTTACTCTTATTACTTGGATCTATATGGATTAACACTCATTCTAAGCTTGAAAGCTTAATGGGGAAACACTTAGTTTAGATGACTACTTACATCAATCATCCGCCAAGCATACACACATTCATGAATATCATAAACTCATGTAAACAATGATGAAATAATTAAGCAAAGTACATAATGCAAATATGCTTCAACCATTTGTCATAAATTCACATTTATAAGTCAAATATTGATTTCCAAAGCTCATCAATACAAATTATTCATATTACCATATTGTATCTCTTATTTATAACTGTTTAATTTCATTTCTGTGTTAGGCCTGCACATTCTTGTGGACGTGGATAATAGGAGCTGTGGATATCCCAAGATATCAAATTATGGATACCCGAAGTCATCAAACTATAAATACCCAGAGGTATTGAACTGTGGATAGCCGGAGGTATCGAACTGTAGAGACCCTATCTTCTCGAAATGAAGACACCAGTGATATCAAACTATAGCAACTGCACTATAACCCTATAGGCATACCTATCTATCCATCACCAAGACAATGAAGTAGGCACTGTAACATTTCCTTTAATCATTTGCCAATTTCATAATTAATATATTAACAAGTCACATAATATTCATTTGAAAACATAATCATACGAGTACTTGTTAACAAGTCACATAATGACTTGCATGTATGAATTCATACATGCAAGTAATAACTTATCACCATTAGGATAGTATTCAAATAACAAGTACTCGTATGATTTATTTTGTATATGTTTTGTTCAGTTGTCTTTCTTTATGTACATTCACACAATTCTAATATATAAATTCCTATACCTTATTTAAATTTAAAACATGTTAAATTGTACTTAATTATCTTCACAAAAGTAGTACGTGAACTTGTATAGCCATACTACACACATATAAGCAATAAATATGCGTACAAATCATTATGTACATGTACATTTTCTTTAGCATGCATTATGCTCAATCTTGAATTCCAATGTTAATTACCCAATTTACATATGGTAAGTCATATTTTATTTATTTATAGGTTTATGAAAAGTTTCATAAACATTAAAAAAGGTTTCGATATGATTAGGTAAAAAAAAAATAGAAACGAAAAACTTAAAATAATGCAATTTGGGCTAAGCCTACGGTGGTTCTAAAAATAAGCAAACAAATCAGTCGAAAAACAAATTACACGATTGTCTCCACTTGTTCTGTATTTTTTACGTAGATAAAATTCAATTTAGGCTTTGAGGTCTTTTAAACATTTGTCTCCCCATATCTCTAGTTTCCATATCACCAAAGATAAGACCATTTGGACATCTAAACCATGAGACATGCACCAAACTTCACAAGCTGCTCTAATATAGGACCAGCATCAGGTCACCATTTTCGATCTCAATTTTCAGTGTCATAAAGCCAAAATTAAGTCTAAGTATCTTCTAGAGATTTCTATTTATATGTCTTAAGTTTCATCTCCAATTATAATAATCCAATTTAGAGGTCTATAGGCTAAGTTATGGCCAAAACAATAGAGATGATTTAGGTGGTCCGAGAACCTAAGACAGAATTTCACTAAATGTTGCTCTCTTGTCATATTCAACCAATTCCATGCAAAGTAACACCAAGACATCATTCTAGAAACCATTCCATGTCCAAATCAATATTTGTACACATTCAAATATGTACACATACAGAAATTAACTAAGTATAGTCCCAAACTTTGAAATTTGTCAATTAGCTCTTCTTTCTCTTCCCCTTTAGCTTTTCTTGATTCACCAATAAGAATACCATAAATATATATCTCAATCCCATATCCAACCTTATAATTCTAACTCTTCAGGAGCAAAACAAGAAAGATGAAGGTGAGAAGAAAAACCATAAACTTTTACCTTGATTTTCACCTAGGATTAGCTTGATTCCTTATGCAAAATAATGTGATTAAGGAGATGGAATGGAGAGGAGATGAGAAGAGAAAATTCTATAGATAAGTCCCTACACACACCCTCTCCCTCTCTTCTACTCCCTTTTTCATCAAATTTCTAGTCTTAGACACATGTTTCATTCTCTTTGGATCATATGTTGACTTTTGACAAAATTGCACATTTGGTCCTTCTTCTTCCTTTGGATCTCACATTGACACATAAAATCATCAATTGGTTTCATTCTAGTCCATCTTTCACATATAATTATTCATGTCCATATCTAAATGAAGAAATTATCAATTTACCCCTGTCTTTTAAATTAATTACCATTATGTCCCTTATTGTGTTTAGATACACTTATGGCTTGTTTGATTGAGTGGAATAGCTATTCTATTACTGATGTATTATTGATGAATACTTATTCTTTTGTTTGGTTAAAAAATAACATATAGAATAATTGATCCCAGGTTTAGTTATTCATGCACTTTGAGAAATAGTTAAAGATACCTCACCTTATCTTTACCCATTCCGCATTTCGTGGAATAGGTAAAGACAACCTTTCTCTCTCATATTATTAGGATTATTATTATTGTTCTTCTTCTTCTTCTTCTTCTTCTTATTATTATTATTATTATTATTATTATTCTTGTTTTTGTTGTTATTAATTATTATTATTTATTTTCTTCTTCTTATTATTAATTTTGTTGTTGTTGTTGTTGTTATTATTATTATTGAAATAATTAAATCGTTAATCAATTCGCAGACTATCCCTAAATTTTTCTTGACGCAAGTAAATAAAAATCACAACTGCAAAATAATGAAAACACCGACGTTTGGTAACGTAGTTCGGTACACTTTGCCTACGTCTGCGGGGCCCTCACCAAGATTAAATTCTTTCACTGTAGTTCACAAAAAATTACACAAGATTGGTCTACCCCGTAAGACCCCATCTATATAACCGACTCACAACCTAACTACCCGTGAAAGATTTTCACACCCAATAGTACGACCGCCTCGTACTAACCTCGACAGAGGATTTTCTCAACACTCTTTTGAAAAACAAGAACAGTAACTAAATCACTCAAAGATAATAATAAGTAAAACAAAGAATGATAACTTCCCAGATCTGAAATTCTTCAACAGTAG
>JANKOD010000193.1:7329699-7340099 GCA_026284645.1 Erythroxylum acuminatum | reverse complement strand
GTGTTCCTTCCATTACAAAAAATCTTCTTAGTGTTTCTCGTTTTACTAAGGATAATAACACTTACGTTGAATTTTTTTATGCTTATTGTGTGTTTAAGGATTTGAGAACCAAGCAAGTAGTTCTTCAAGGATGCCTTAAAGATGGATTATACCAAGTCGATTTGGACCTCTCTCGTCGATCAACCTCACCAAACTCCGAAACCAATCAAAGAGTCGATTCTGGCATACTTCCCAGACCTTTGTTAAATACAAACAAGTGTCACTTAGCTTCTGCTGTAACTCATGATCCTAATATATGGCATGCCCGATTAGGACACCCAAATTCAAGAATTCTCAATCTTATTTTACGCAAATTGTATCCCTCTAATCTCAATTCTCATTTAGATTTTTGTGATTCCTGTAAGGTTGGGAAAATGCATCAGTTACCATTTACTACATTACAAATCTCAGCTACTAAACCTCTTGAACTCATATACTCGGATATATGGGGACCAGCCCCATACCTTTCCTCTACAGGGTCCAGATACTATGTTACATTCATTGATGCCTTTAGTAGGTTCTCATGGATTTTTCCTCTAAAACTAAAATCTGATCTATCTGCTGCGTTTCTGAGATTTAAGCTACAGGTTGAAAATTTGTTGGATCTTAAGATCAAATGCTTTCAAGCAGACATGGGTGCAGAATATTTAAGTTTGCAAAAAACACTGACTCTACAAGGGATTCAGACTCGATTTTCCTGCCCATACACCCATCAACAGAATGGGGTTCCTGAGAGAAAACACCGAACAATAGTAGAGGCCGGTTTAACCATGCTAGCTCATGCTCATCTTCCTCTCCAGTTTTGGCAAGAGGCTTTTGAATATGCTGCTTATCTCCAGAATCTCACCCCATCATCAGCTTTGAACTTTATTTCACCCTTTGAGAAACTATTTCACCGAACTCCTGACTACAACTTTCTGAAAGTTTTTGGGTGCTCAGTGTTCCCTTATTTACGGCCCTACTCCTCTCACAAGTTTGACTTCCACTCACAAAAGTGCCTATACTTAGGCATCAGTTCAACTCATAAAGGGTATAAGTGCATGGACAGGACAGGTCGAGTCTTCATCACCAGGCATGCCATTTTCAATGAGGTACAATTTCCTTACTCTGAACTGTTCTCTTCTTCCTCTACTTTTTCTTCTCCTTCCACGCCTTCTTCCCCCATTACTACATTGCTGCCACTCACTACCCATATCCAGACTTTCCCTCCAACCACAGATCACAATACACAAACTACCGATACCCAAAGTTCCTATCCATTAGCTACTACTGAACCTACCTCTTCTTCTCCGATATCTCACCCTCACCCTGAGCCACGTCCCATGCACCGCACCCATACCATGACCACTAGATCCCAATCTGGCATTTTTAAACCAAAATTTTACATGGCAACCGCAGCTACAGAACCCACCTCTGTCCAACAAGCTCTTTCTGACCCAAAATGGGTTGCTGCCATGCACGATGAGCTCACTGCCCTTCACACAAACAACACCTGGGTACTTGTCCCTCCTTCCCCTAGCTATAATGTGATCGGTTCTAAATGGGTCTTTCGCATTAAATACCGACCAGATGGCACCATTCTCAAATATAAAGCTCGTCTTGTTGCCAAGGGATTTCATCAAACCCCTGGCATTGACTTTCATGAAACCTTTAGCCCAGTTCTCAAAGCTTCTACCCTTCGCATTATCCTTTCATTAGCTGTTCATTATAATTGGTCCATCAGGCAGGTTGATGTTAACAACGCCTTCCTTAATGGGGACCTAACTGAGACTGTTTATATGTCCCAACCTCCCCAATTCTCTGACCCCAAATATCCTCACCATGTTTGCCGCCTAAACAAAGCTATTTATGGGCTCAAACAAGCCCCAAGATCCTGGTTCCATAAACTGCAGCAAGCACTTCTTTCCTGGGGTTTCCTAAACTCTGTTTCTGATGCAAGTCTTTACATCCACAAATCGGCAGGTACTACTACTTACCTTTTAGTTTATGTCGATGACATTCTCATCACTGGAAATGATCCTTCTTACATAGCCAATCTCATTTCAAGACTAAACTCAACCTTTGCCCTTAAAGACCTTGGGGACATCCACAGTTTTTTAGGCTTTGAAGCCTATCGCGATTCCACTGGCCTCTTTCTCTGCCAATCTAAATATATCCTAGACATTCTTAAAAAGACACATATGGAGAATTGTAAACCCAGTCCTACACCTATTGGTAGTAGCTCCAAGCTTATCCACTCCGACTCTCCTATTTTTGAAAATCCCACTCTTTTCAGAAGTACCATAGGTTCTCTCCAATATCTTGTCCACACTAGACCAGATATCGCCTTTTCAGTCAACCGTCTCAGCCAGTTCCTTGTCCAGCCTACACATGCCCACTGGGCTGCCTGCAAACGCATTCTGCGTTATCTCAAAGGCACTATGCATCTTGGCCTCACCTTCACAAAATCCAGTCTCAACCTTTCTCTTTACAGTGACTCTGATTGGGCTAGCTGCCCAAATGACAGAAGAAGTACCACTGGTTATTGCCTCTTTCTAGGTCACAACTTAATCACTTGGAGCTCAAAGAAACAAACTGTTGTCGCCAGATCAAGCACCGAGGCAGAGTATCGCTCAATGGCTGCTGCTACTACTGAAGTCTTATGGCTGCAAAATTTATTTTATGAACTCGGTATTCCCATTAGACTACCAACTGTACTCTGGTGTGACAATATGAGTGCTATTGCACTAGCCTCAAACCCCGTTTTTCATGCTCGCACAAAGCACATTGAGCTTGATGTTCACTTTGTTCGTGAAAAAGTTTTGGCCGGAGTCATCCAACCTAGATATGTGCCATCAGCAGACCAAATTGCCGATATATTCACAAAGTCGCTCTCACAACAACTTTTCAATCACTTTTGTATCAAATTGAATCTAAGGTTTTCACCTCAGTTCAATTTGAGGGGGGATGTTACAGATACAAGTCTACTCAACAGTAACGTACACAAGCAACCACAGGAACATTTCAAATGAAAGTCCAACATTATTCTATAGACTCTTCAACACCGGAATTACTCTCCAAGGAAATCTATTGTGCAAGTTGTGTGAATTCTTTTAGAACCTGTGAGGTGGCAAGCTCACAGCTACACATTTGCGATATTCTCAAAAACATAATTTGTTACATTTGTATTATAAAAGAAAATGATGTAATAGAGAGAAGATCAGTTTTAGAAATAAAATTTCCAGAATTTTTTTCTTCTCTCTCGATACTCTCTCTTTCTATCTTTTGTATTGGCTAAGCCTTTTCTGTCAAAACTTTTCAGGCTTCATAAGTACCTTCATTCTTCTATCTTTATTTTGCTCCTGCTCTATATTAATAATTAATTTTCCATGATGAGGCCACATTAAGTCATAACTTTTCTGACTTAGTAGAATAGAGAATTTTCTCTCAGATTTTACCAGTCAAAGAGTTGAAAACCTCCTTTCTAGTATGAGTAGTATTATGAAATCCTTTATTATTTCTCTTACCAAATCTCCTTGATGGAGGAGATGAAGGCAATGATATATAGCTACTTGTTATATTTAGGAGTACAGTTCATCTTTAGAAGCCAGTCAAATGCTTCCGTGAATGTTGTACCTGTATTAGAAATAACACTCAATTCCTTGATCTGCTTCCGTATAAGACTCAAAATCGAAAGTTCTAGTTGGAGCCAACTAAGTTTTTTCCTCGAGCTCTGCAATTAAAGCGCTGCCTTTTGTCAGCCGTTGAGCTTCAGGATTAAGGTTGGGAATAGATTACCTGTTCTTCGGAAATTGTATGTTGGTCCAAACCTTAAAAAATGAAGTCCCCCAAGAGAGTCAGAAACCTGAAAATGCCAATTAGATGGAATCAAGTCACCCAAAAGGGTCATAGAAAAGAAACATAAGTTGATTTCAAATGCTCACATCCTTGGAATTTATGCACTTGCTCACAAGTGTCCTGGTATTTACAGAAGCCTGACGCTCGCTAGGGCTACTTGGCAAACCTTTAACTTTTGGTTTTGCTTCCCGATCTTTACACAGTAAACTGGATTTTTTATTTTATTTTATCATGTCCATTTCCTTGTGTTGATGCGATTTGTCGGCCTTACGCAGTAACAACCAAATGATCGGCTGATTTTTTAGGGCCCTGCAATGTATCTCCCTAACTATGTTAGGTCGATGACGTTAAAGCCTCATTCAAAGGCAAAGTCCCTCGTGATGGGGTATAGCAGTGGCCTTATACCATACTTTTCACTAAGCATAATTACTGTGATTAGCGAAAATTAGTTGAAATCTGTAATAGTCGTCAAATAAGGTAGAATGTTTCTTGTTTAGACGTTTTATTTTATATGAGATATAGCTTTACTTCAATCTATTAAACAAAACAAAACGATTTCTGATAAGACAAACTATTTGTCGTCAAGTTCTATGAACTTGAATTCACCAGATATTTGTGCATTTATTAATCAGAGGTTTAAAGGAAGACAGCTATTAGGTTATCGTGGTGATCCTGGCGGTATATAAAGAAGGTGGACTTAATTGACATGTCTTCTAATTATATCAGAAAATAACTTTAATTATAGATGTATTATTAAATCTTTTTTTGGAAAAGTAAAAGAAAATAACATACTTAGACACGGTCTATTTTATGAATGTGTTTTAAACTATATCTTCTACGGAAACACATCTATTCCAAAGACATGTACATTGACAAGTTCTATTATTTTCTATTTTAAAAAAAGAACATACTTATGTCTCCTCCTGTATTCACCCAAAGACATCTAGAAAATATCGCATTCTTTCTTAAACACTCCGAAATTACGCCAATGTACGTATATAAGATATACAAACTATTTTATCTTTTGTTGAAGAGATTTATCTTACATAAACACGTAATAACCCTTGTTCGTAGCTTTTTTCAAGGTTCGTTGGTTGAGTCTAGGCATATGTGACGGTGTCTTGGAAGTGTCACACTTTGTTAACAGTTGGTGTCTCCCATGAGCTGCATATTTTAATAATCGTTCTCTTCTAAAAAATGTGGTTCGTAGAACTCAGAAGTCCCGGTCGCCACTTTCATTTTTCAGTTTTTTTATTTGTTCTGTATAATTTTCTGCGTGATTTGGAAACTGATTAATTGATGCAGAAAGCCAGTAGGTTCTTGTTTTTCTAAAAGAAAGCATGTCACATAAAAGATTCACGTTTAATTAGAAAAATATTGTAAGCTTTCACCAACTTGGGGATCCCATCAAGAACCAGGATTTTACCAAATTTCATGACCAGTAATTTTTGGTGTTATGTCCAATCCTAGTTGTATAATTATGGCATATTTTTAATCAAAAATATTTTTATTTTTTTAATATTAGACATTAATAAGAGAAAAAAAATTAGCAGATTCTATAATTTTACTGAAAAAATAATCTTTTTCATGAACTAAAATATTGAAACATTTAAATAAATGTGTGAGGCTTGTTAGATAATAAGTTTATTTAATTACTTTGACATGACATTTTCATATGAAATGTCATTTATGTATCTATAAAAAATTTAATAGTTGTGACTGTATATATTATAATTTTATTTAAAATTTTAGTAGTATTTATATAGAAATTGTTATATTTTAATGTTGCTTAAGAATTATCTTAAGTACTGCAGTAGTCTTTGGTAGTTTGGTAATTAATATAAAATTTATCACATTAAAATAATTAAAGAGAATATTGTATTATTCTTGATTAATATTACTTTAAAAACTGTTAATCAAATTAGAAAGATACTTCCAAAACAATTCTAAACAAAAGTAATAAAAAAATAATTACTGTTTATGGAGAAATAATATAATTAAACTTAAATATAATAGACACTAAATATATACTTTATATCTAACTAGAATATTATATAGTAAAATGAGGGTAAATTATAACAAATTCTTAACTTTACTCAATTTAAAAGTGATGCTAAAACGCTCTAACTTTCAATTTTTTCTAAAAAAAGTAACTAGCCATTAAACATCTTATTAATGTTGTTGATGTAACTAATCACGTTTATCTTAACTTTCTTATTGTTTTCTTCTAATTATTTTTAAAGCTGGTTTGCCTCAACTACTATAACCTTAAACTTGTTCAACCTTTAATGGCATCAATAGAACATGTTAAGAAAACTCTATAACTATTGTAGAGAGAGTTAGGTAAAAAGTGCTACCTTCCTTGAAGTTTAATTAAGTCAGTTTATAATAAGTTCTTTAATTTTAATTAAACTTTAATTAGAATTACAATTAGTTCTAATTAAATACCAACTTTTTCCAAATAAAATCTAATATATGTTATTGATCATTATTTATTTAATATCTCATATTTTATTCATAAAGTTTCTGAAACTTTATAATCAAATCCAAATTTATTAAAACACATTTTCTCACTTCAACACATTCTTTGTGTAATCCATTAGGCCTCTAAATATGTTAGCAATGAATGTAAATTATAATCCTAAATTATATTTAAGAATAAATTAAACTCCTTTAATTTTATCTTTAATTCTTTGATTAAATAATTGATATCTATAGATTGAGATTAGCGTCTAGCAATTATTTATGACAACTCAAATATTTAGGAATGTTAAAATGATGTTTACTAATCTTGCTATCATTTTCTATATAAGTCATCATTTCATCATATAATATTCCAATTATACATATAATATAGAATTAGTGTCTACACTATTGGAGTTCGATCATATTAGTTCTCTACCAGTAGTATTTGATTCTATTATTGACATTTGTAAACTTTTATACAAAATGTCATTCCACCTTGGTCTAAAAAAAATTTCAAGTCAATATTAAACAAGAACATCAGACCATTCTTTCTAATCATTTTAGGGTGATCAATCCTATATTGATCACTCAATTATCTTCATATAGTTCATACTAAATCCAATGATTACCGACTAAGTTACTTTTAACTAGAATATGTCATAAGTAATATCAAAACATAACAATCCCTATATGAGATATTTTGGTGATTGCAAGTCAAGTGATCTCATCACACTAAGAATTTTCACAAATGTACAAGTAATGTTCCAAATATAATTCTTATATTCAGTGAACTTATTCTCTAACAAGCACCTAGATATTTGTTTAAGTATTTTCATATTTTAGTTTATGAGATCGGCTACTTCTTTCAAAAGGGAGAAGTATAACAGGGAGTCTGATGATATATTATTTTTACGAAAATTTAAAGTTTCAGCATTTTAACTTTATTTTTTAAAGTTCGGACTATTATTGTAAAATTGAGTAAAATTCTAAGATTGTTTAATAATTTACTCTTAAATGAATATAGTATTAAAAAAATATAACAACAATAATTCAGTAGAAATTCCACTGACACGCGGGGTTTGAGATCCAGTAGTACACAACCTTATTCCAAACTAACAAAGGCTTTTCACAAATCAATCCTATCATAGGATATTCAGGGATGTTACGATGGAAGTCCCATGGTACACCCTCATCTGGAAAAATTCCTTAAACCCAAAAGCTTCCTTTATTACTTGTTTAGCTATCAAAAATAGACTCTAAACAAAATGCAGGTGGTTTCGATTGACTGAAACTTCATGTGTATTATGTTGTAATGAGAATGACAATCGTGATCACCTATTTTTCGGTTGTGAATACACTAAAGCCATATGGAGTAGGATACAATATATGGTGGATGCGATGAACCCTTCCTTTGAATGGGAGCAGACCTTGAATCTATTCATCAACTTCTCCAAACCAAACAAAGAGAATTCAGTACTTTATAAATAGATATTCATCACTTCCATATACGTGATATAGAAAGAACACAACTGTCGAATCGACCAGCAAAAGGAGTTTGGCAAGTACCACCTAGCTGAGAATATTGTGAACTAGATACGAGCGACAATGGTAGGAAACAATGTTGCCTCTCTACTTAATGCAAATTTGAGAACTAAGTGGCAATTATAACTCCTGCTTTTTTGTTTTTGTAGTGGCTGTGAATTGTAATTAAATTTCATTTTCTTTACCTTGCTTTTTTTAGAAGCACCTAGTTAGCTAGAAATCCATAGTGGGCGCAAAATACTGTAATATTGTTGTAGCTTCATGTTGGACCCCAAACTTTTCTTAGCAGATTAGAACTATTAAATGAGAAATTTTGGTGATTAGTCATGAGTAAAGAACAAATTAATGAAAATTTTTGAATGAGAAATGATAGACAAGAGTAAAGTAGTGAATGAGAAATGTAGATAGATTCATGATTTGCTCTGGTGTTTTTGGAGGATAAGAGATTATAAAATGGGAAGAACTAGGGTAAAAGTTAGAAGTAAAATGAAAGCAAAAATGAAGTTGAATTTGTGTAGTAAGATAATGAAGAATATGTATATATGTGTATGTTCGGTTATTAATGTTCATGTTTTTTTCTAGTTATCCAAACGAGATGATTGTTGATTTGGATTAAGCTAGAGACATATAGCTACATTTCTTATGAAGACAGCAAATTAAAATTCTGTCTCTAAGAATCTCAAAATTTGTCATGAAGTTGAGAACTGAGTGCAGTACCTTGGGAGATGCTTAGGAGTATCAAGTGATATCGTCTGTAAAGACGTTTCGTCTGTGATGACGTCATATCGTCTATGAAGATGTATCATCTGTAAAGTTGTATCGTCTGTAAAGACGCTTCATCTGTGATGACGTCATTCGTCTTAAGCATTGCATCGTCTTAAGTTGACTTTGTTTCGTCTTAAGTTGACTCTATTCGTCTTAAGAGTTGTATCGTCTTAAGTTGACTTTGATTCGTCTGCTTCTTACATTCGTCTGCTTTTGATTTTGCTTCATGCTATCGTCTACCTTTTGCTTTGTTTGCTTTGTGATTTGTCTGCTTCATCCAATCGTCTGCCTTTTGCTTCATCTACTTTGTGATTCGTCTGCTTCATGCTATCGTCTGCTTTTTGCTTATGTGATTGAAACTTCTTCTTCTGTGCACTATTCGTCTGATGCTATCGTCAAATCCATTTTTAACCCTTTATACGATAGAAATTATCTCTGAGGTCTTCAAAAAATTTGTAGATCTTGAAGTCCTCTTTCAAACCATCCAAAGAACACCTTAATCCGATATCTGTAGGGAATGTTATAACAATTTTTCCAATTCTGTATCGTCTGATGACGTCACATCGTCTATAAGTGATGTCATATCGTCTGTTCCTATTTTTGGCCTTGTAGCTAATCGATTTTGTCTTCTAGGTCTTCATTAAAGTTGTAGATATTGAAGTCTTCTTTCAAACCGTCCAAGAATGATCTTGATCCAACATCTCTATTGAAAGTTATGTCAATTGTCCCAAGACATGTTAAATATGATTGAGGGCCAAACCTTGCTTGATTCTTCTGGCCATAACCTTGTTATCCGACCTTCAATTGAAGTGAATCTTAGACCAATAGACTCATAACACATTTCTTTTTATGTCTCCATGAAAGGATGTAGCTTTTGGTAATGATTCGAAAAAGATTGTTTGAATCAAAGTAAGGGTATCGATTGGAAGAGTGTGAATTGGCTGTTTTACTGAACATACTTTGGTATTTTGATGATATATGGATTTGTAAAGCTCCAAATGAGATGATTTCTGATTTTTGGTAAACTAGAGACATGGAACTACAAATTGTAAGAGAAATCGACATTTAATTCAGTCTATAAGACTTTCAATTTCTGGATGGAAGTTAAGAATAGTGTATTATTTTAATATAAGAACAGCTGAAAATGTTTGGGGCAATACTTTCAGATTTCTGAACCAAATGGATTGATTTTGGTGTCATTAGAAACTTAAGACAATGGGGAACTTTTTTCTAAAAGAAAGTATTATGTCAGAATATTCAAGGGTATTTTTTGGCAAGACATTTAAGCATAAAAGACATAAGGCATAAATGGAAGGGCAAATTAGACATGTCTCAATCATTAAGGGCATAATTGGAAGAAGAAGTGTTGTCTTGCATTTTAAGAAGAGAGAAGGACCAAAATTGAAGAGAAAAAGAGAGAGCGTCATGAAGAAGGGAGAGAAATATGAAGAGAAGAAGAGGAGAGAAAGAATAGAAAACAAGCTAGGGTTTCAATTGTGTTAGTCTTCACGAGAGATTTTGGAGCTGTTCAAGGAGAGAAAAAGGTAGAGGAAGAAAAGAGCTTCCTTTTGAGCCAAAGATCACTTCATTTGGTGAAGAATGAAGGTAGATCATTTTGAATCTTTTGAATTTTTGGAAGGATTTTAGTTCGTAAAGTTTAGAAAATGTTTGGGTTTACGTATTCTAGAATCAATTTTAGTGATTGTGCTTTGAGGGATTTTCAATTGAAAACCCTATTGAGTGGAATTTTT
>JANKOD010000193.1:7308685-7322011 GCA_026284645.1 Erythroxylum acuminatum | reverse complement strand
TTGTGCTGATTGCGTTGAACCTTAGCAATTGAATCCCCTTCTATGCTTTGCAAATTTAATTTGCTCTCTAGTCTCCTCCCGTAGCTAATTGTATGCGTGTCTGCTGTAGCTAGTCTATTGGACAATTGAAATGTCTGTAGCTTCCATTTTGTCAATATCACTCAAAATTGCGTTACCTTGTATTTCGTCACCTAGAACATGCAAAGACACAAATTACTGCAGAAACACAAACAAAACATCACAAAAGTCCACCAAAAGAACATGAAACACAAAGAATTAACATAACAAAATGCAAGTTATCACATATTTTTATATAAATATAGAATATTTATATAAAACACGTGCATACTTAGCTAAAAAAATAAATACTCAAATATCATATATATAGTAACACATTACTTAAACAATCTCTAGAAAAATCTAATATAGATGATACTTTACTTAAACATAACTTCCTACATGGGATATAGTTAATTAACGCATATGATAGAGCCTTTAAAACATGAAAACTCTAATTATATCGATAAGGAAGCCTCTAGGGTAAAGATTTTAATAAATTCCTTTGTTATGTTTTTTTTGGAAAAGGTAATATCACCAACCATCAATATATTTTTGTATTAAGTGATTCTCAATTACAGAGGAAGCTTAAGAGTTAACATTTTGCAAAAATAAATTGAGTTTTTTTATATTAGTATCATTATAAAAAATAATATCTCAAATAAAATAATACCTGACATCATTATATTTCATCTTTTTATAAAACATTTGATATTTAGTTAAATATATACCATTTTAAAGATTGCATTAAACTACAACGAATTCAAAATCTAAACTAAGTTCAATAAACAATCCTCTCATCTAAATAACTTCTTTACAAACTTCTTTACTAGTCATATACGCAACTTCTGTAATATACAACAATTATAACCTATTTCCAACGGACTACAATCTCATTTATTAAGATCATTTGCATAATCTGAGTTAATATAACCAACTCATCATTGTTTTATGTCTAATTCTACCAATGTAACTGTAGAATATGTTTTATGTCTAATTCTAAGACATAATATAATTATGTTTTAATACATAGAAAGCATATTATTGAAGTCAACTTCCTTTTTTACAATTAATCAGGTATTGCACCTTGCTTGTTCTATTATTGGAATGTCAACTTTCTTCTTCAAGATCTATTTGCATCCAATGATCTTCTTTATTAGTGGCACTTTCACTAGCTTCTAAATCCCATTTTCTAAAGGGACTCAACCTCCTCTTGCATAGTTACAAATCACTTTACTAAAATCATTAAAAGAAATAGTTTTAGAGCATGTAGAATTTTCTCCAATATTATATGTTTCTTATACCACTAATAAGGCATATTGATATATGAAGTATTTGTGGTATCCTAATTTCTCTCATTTATTATGCTTAGTTATGTTACATGGCTACTCTTATGATGAATTTTTATCTTCCTCTACCTTGTCATCCTCATCATCTTCGTAGCCAACAACTTAGATTTGATCAGATTCAAAATGAGATTGTAGTGGAGAATATGATTAAATGCTCTTTATCTCCACCTTTTTTGATTCACTCTCTTGATCTATATTAAAGGAAGAAACAAACTCTTTTTTTTGTGAATATAGAAATTTTATCAAATACAACATTCTCACTAATTGTAATTTTTTAATTTTAGATTAGAACATCAAAACCTATATCCTTTTATACCTAATTACCCAAGAAATATACAGTTTTTTAATTATCTAATCTAATTTACCATCATTATATGATAACTAAGTACATATGAATTAGAGTAGCTAGCATGTTTATCAAATCATAATTCTTCAGGAGTCTGAAAATCAAAAGATATGCAAGCAGTGCAATTTGCCAAATAACATGTTATGGATAATGCCTCAACCAAAAACTTTTAGATGAATCAACGTTTGATAACATATTATGCTCTCTATCTAACAATGTTTTGTTCATGTGCTCTACGACACCATTATATTGAGGTGTTCTTACAATAATGCAGTTGTATAGTTATACCATAACTTTTACATAATTCATTAATTAAGTATCCTATATAAAATTCCAAACTATTATCAGTCTTATGCTATTTATTTTTTTTCGTTTAATTTTCAATTAGAACTTTATATTACTTAAGTATAATAAAGACATAACTCTTATGTTTGAGAAAGTAGAATCGTACCTTCTTACAATAGTCATCAATGAATATATAAGCACGTATTGAGCTCCACCTCTCAAAGAAGTTTCAGGGACTCTTTAAAAGCTTGAATGAACATAGATAAGAGCACTTTTGCTTTTGTAAGTGAATGGACCAAAGTGGACTCTTACATTTTCTAAATACACAATGCTCACCAAAATCTAACTTTGTTATACTTTGGTTGCCTATTAACCCTCTTTTACTCAGTGTTATCATAACTTTTTCATTATGTATCCACATCTTACATGCTGTAACTTGGTGATGTTAGAATTTGAAAAAGAAAATGTAGTCACTAAAACAGTACCTATAGTAATAGTTCCATCAAGAAAATATAAAGTACCAATCTTCTTGGCTTTGATCTCGACCATAACACCTTTTTGTGAATTTTAGATTTTAACCTCTACTAGTATATATGTACCTGTTTAGATTGAATGTACTTAATAAAATTAAATTTCTTTTTAAATTTAAAATATGTCAAATATTTGTTAAAGCTCTTACTACACATCATGCGTCTTAATTTAGATCGTTCTCACGCCAAATTAGATTGTTCTCTTACCAAGAATTGGATAAGATTTGTTATTCTCCATTAATATAACCCTATTATTGACATTTTCATAAGTAGAAAACCGATTCATGTGAACCAGAAGTTAAAATGGTAAGAAAAGAGATTTAAGATTTAAAAGATTCAACCAATATTATAATAAAATTAGTTAAAGATTAAATAAAATTTAAAATTTAAAATATGATTAAAAGAGATCATCCTTCTGAAGTTTAATTGAAAAAAGAGATCTTAATTGATTTATTTTAATTTATAAGAAGTTATTAGTTTACAAAAATTGACTGATTAATTAATAAGCTAATCAATATTTAACAATAAGAGTTATTAAAATAAATCGAATTAAAAAGTTAAAAACTAGATCAAAAAATTAGACAATTTAAGAATTCTACGATTAAAAAAGCCGAACGGGATAAGTATTTTAACCATCAGTAATATCCAAATTTGAATAATGATGAAATCTTAATATTGTCTTTGTCGTTAAGAGAATATCTTATGAAGATTCCTTTTCTCATCACTTTTATTTCTATCCTTTAAGTTATAATAAATAGCATTAATGTGCCTTATGTTATTTACTATAGCTATAAATAAAATTCATATTTTTAGATTTTGACTAAGGTCGTCATTTTAAAGTTTTAAAATTTATTTAGCTGATTTTTCCTCTAACAACTAAACTTTCAGATTTACTTTCACTAAACCTACCATGTAATTATTTTTTCAAGGAGGTCATCATAAAACAAACATTCTTTGATATCTTTCATATTACTAATCTCCCAGTTAGTTTATGTCTCATATATCGCCAATCGATTATTTGTAGTTTAATGATAAAATAATTTAAAGAAATTTTTTATTTTTATTTTGTACATTTTTGGATGTATATGATAAAGTCCATATGATAATTATACATTACAAATAAAATTATAATAAGATTATAATTATAAAATTGCATTTGTGTATTATCCTTCAATTATTCTTCCTCGTTGTTTTATTAAGAATGAACATTAATAGAACGTAAAAAGACTAACATACGTTATGTTTTTCCTTATTAAATAAATAGTCAATTTTATAGACTAAAGTATGAAAATACTTAAACAAATATGTGAGTGCTTGTTAAAGAACAAATTTATTGAACTGACCCAACATAAAAATCCATGTGAAATATTAGTTGCATGTCTATAAAATTATATGATTGCTTCAAATTTGTAGTGCATTCATGCTGTCCCGATGCACAAAAGTTTTTGTACACTGAAATGTATTTTAAAGTCTTCTTCTTTATATATCTGCACATATTTCGGGCACATATGACGTTATCTGTTTATGGAAGATAAAATAATTATGCTTCGAAATGCATACCTTCTCCACTGCATTACTCTGTCTTGTCCATGCATACACGAAATGGTACGGGATTTTTAGTCATTTTTATCCTATCTTATAAATCTCAGTTATTTATTTACGCAGAACCCACATAAATAAATGGTTGAGATTTATGGGACAGAGTAAAAATAGGATAAAATGAACAGAAGATCTTGGCTCTACACGAAATATCCACCGCTTGCACTATTAGGCACTAACCCATGGATATTAATGTGACAAAATGCTATAATGATTCAACTTTCCTCTTTCATTTATCCTAAATCAAAAGGATAAAATCTCAACTGTTCTATACAAAGACTTTCGTTAATATTCTTAATAGAATTAATGTTTTTTTATGAAAATTATATTTTACTGTCCAGTTAAAATTTTATTGATGCTATATATGTGATATTTTTTTCTAAATATATTAGAATAAATTTTGACATAAATTGATTAACAAAGTTCAAAATTTGAATTATAAATTTTAAAAATTCAGACTAAATTAAATTGAAAGGAGTGAAAATATAGTTTTTCCTATAAAGAAATGACCACCTAATTACCTTCGTTAGCACTGAGAGAGCAGCGATGCCATTTGGTAGCACAAGTAGTACGTGAAATCGGGACGGAATCTTCTGTTTAATATTATGGTGTCTTACTCTGTTTCATAAATTTCAGTCATTTATTTATGCGAGTCTTGCATTTATTTATGTGAAATCCACGCAGGACCTACACAAATGAATGGTTGAGATTCACGAGATAGAATAAGACACCATAATATTAGACAGATGATTCAGTCTAAGTAAAATCATGTATACCGGAGCTCGTCATCTATGGAATCTATTACCACTGGGGAGACTATGTAACGGCTACGTAATATAATTCTGAAAATATTCGAATTCAAATGATGATAAAGGCCTTAACTGACCTCAACTAGTCGGTTCGGTTTCTGATCCGCAAGTGTTTCACAACTCCTATAACTACATAACATATTCTTTTGTATTACATTTTTCTCACGTTCGAAAACCAGAGAGTGAAAGAGAGGATCAGAGGCTTCTCGACAGGTTCTCTTGCGGAAAAGGAAGGCACATTGCGTACTCCGAGGTTTTAACTTAATAGAGAACTGTACCCATCTTCTGTTTGCCTCTTCCATTTTCATGGTTTCTTGTAGGTTTTCGGATCTCCTTTCCTATATCCAACACCCAACTTCAAAGAACGAACTCTTTCATATTGTTCCGTTTAATTTAGTATTCTTGTAGAGTTACTTCTGTATCTTAAAGTGATTGTTTTGTAACTACGTGAATGATTATGCATTCTTTCCAACAGGGGAACCGTAGACAACCTCAAGCATCTTGAGTATAGTTGATCAAAATCTTGAATCTCTTTTGTGGGTACTTCTCATTCTCTTTTACAGTTTCATTGGCTTTTTAAGATTCATGCTTTGTTTTTGATCGATATCAAGTTCAGTTTTTCCTAAGTTGGTTACCATCGTTTCATTTCTGGCAGGTGGAATTTGCAGAACTTTTGCAAAGATGAATGATCTTATGACACAATCATTCTTAAGTTATGTGGAATTAAAGAAACAAGCCCAGAAGGATCTTGAAATGGAACTGGACGTTGAATCCGGCAGACTCAACCCCACCGACTCTCCGAACCTCGAACAGTTCTTCCAAGAAGCCAACGGGATCACGCTTGAAATGGAAGAAATCACCAATCTCTTGTTTAATCTTCAAACTCTTAATGAAGAGACCAAGTCTGTTCATAGTGCTAAAGTACTACGTGGGTTGAGAGACCAAATAGAATCAGACATAGTTGCAGTCCTCAGAAAGGCCAGGGTTGTCAAGGCAAGGCTAGAATCGCTTGACCGATCCAATATCTCCAATCGCAAAATCTCTGAATTGTATAGGGAAGGGAGTCATATTGACAGAACAAGAACATCAGTCACAAGTGGCATGAGAGTTAAACTTAGAGAGTTGATGAATGAATTCCAGGTTTTGAGAGAGAAGATTGTGACTGATTTTAGAAATGATCTGAAAAGAAGGTATTACAATGTGACCGGAGAAGAGCCGAGTGAGGATATGATCGAAAAGATGATTTCTGGAGGTGAGGGAATTCAGACTTTGACAGTGAAAAAGGAGGTGGATTCTAAAAGCAAAGAGAGGCATGAGGCGGTGATGGACATACAAAGAAGCTTGCAAAAGCTGCATCAGGTCTTTCTTGACATGGCTGTTCTTGTGGAGACACAAGGCGAGAAGATTGATGATATTGAAGATAATGTAGCCAATGCAGGTAACTTCATCTCTGGTGGAACAAATAGTATTTACTATGTCAACCAGATGAAGAAGAAAAAGGCATGGTTGTACTGGTTGTGGGCTGTTATTTCCATCATACTTTTGGTTTGCATCATCTCAATGTTGGTTTCTTGATGGAAAGCAATACGAGAGATTTACTTACGAGCCATCAAATGAACCACTTCTGAACGGTCCTACAACTGTAAATTCATTTTCTTCTTTTCTTTTGCCTTTCAACTTCCAGAATTGCAATTTTAATGGCTTTCACTTGGTAGTATTTGGTTTTGTTTTAATATGTGATCTTTGTTGTTTGAATTCATTTGTGACGAGGTTTTACTTTCAGCGTTTTCATCCAATGAGTATTGGGCAAGCTACTCTTACTCTTCGCCTAGTCCTTGTCTGGATTAGAATCCTGTGGTCATCTTATACTCCTGAACTCAAGGTTTTCTTCATCAAGCTTCATTACATTCGTTGATAATGATTAATGATTTCAGATATACTGGAGGGGATAAAAGCATGAAGATTTAGGCCATGTATCTCAAACTTTCTTCACACTAAAAAGGGTAAAATCTGAACTGACAATTCAACTTATTTATGACCATCGGATGTTTCAAATACAAACAAAGCCGCAGAGTGATTCGTTATATACTGGTAATCTCTACAACGTGAAAGCGTAAATTAAGGCAAAAGAGAATTATTTTGATCTCTTTATATCTACATGTACTAAGTACTACAATTCAGGCAATTTTAAGATGCTGCGTAGCTGTCCACGATTGCTCAGGTTGTAGCTGGACTTTTCCAATCTGTCGCAGGCATGGAAAACACACAATCAAGTTGTTAAAAGTATGACCAGTGACAAATATTTGACAGGAAGCTGCAAACTGAGGAAGTTGAATATTACAGATTTTCTAGATACTAGAGCAAGTTCAACAAAACAATTTAGTTGATTGAATTATCATTAGGAATCTCCGCATAATAATACACATGAATCAAGAATACACAAAGCAGGCCCTAAGAAATATAAACAAGTTAAACATATAGATTGAATATTTAAATACCTTGGCATTTTCAACACAAACAAAATCTTTGTAAGAAGCTTCCATTTGAAGATTTGGGTTCCACAGTACAGCATCTGACCAACTGCAAGGGTAAAGATTATTGATCACCAACATTGACGGAATTATCAGCCAAATCTAGGAAAAACATCAAAAGTGGTTCAAATGAAATTACTTTGTATTCTTGATTGTTATGACGTCCCCCAAGCCATTATCAAGTATCAACTCATTGGGGGCATCAAGATAAACACAATCTACAAAGCCTGGGAAGGTGACCACGTCCCTGGGTCGTTAACACAACAGTTAGAAAGTGTTAGCATATATCTTTGCAAAAATATAGTCAAGTTTCCAGCTTATGAGTAAGCTGTTGCTATTTCAGAACATTTACACAAACTCTAAATCACAAGACAAAAGGTTTTTTGACATGGAAATAACATGTTAAGCTGTGACCCTTATTAGTTTGAGTTTCAATCTCCAAATTTTGATGATAGACTGAGTAGTTATTTTTGGCTTACAAACGAGATCGAGGTCAAATGAAACTTATGATATCTTCATCAATTTTCAATACTAAAAAAAGTTCTAAGTGACAAGAAGCTATGAATAATAATATCTTGTGCTTTTTGTCTTTCATCAATATTTGTTACTAGATTATTCGTCTCTCAGAATGGAAAGCACAATTCTTTTCCAATTACTAAATGATCTATAATTCAAATAATACACCATGCATTCCCTACTTGAAGACATGTGTTCTGAGAGATAAAGGTCACTTACCTTTCCTCCTTACCCTCCAGTGGGTTGGTAGGATCTGGATCTTTGTTCAGAGTTTTGCAACCTTTCAAACCTCTTACAGATACGAAAGCCACTGAAGCCTGCATGATCACAATTGTAGTTTACCAGATTCAATTTCTATCTAGACCATGTAAGACATAACTATCTAAATTTTATGAACAACCGCAGGTTATTTTCATGTAAGATGCATGAACGAATTATTTAGTACAACTTTTTTCAAGGGAACGAACGCACATGAAAGTATGTGTGGAGAGCAGTGGTAAATGAAAATGGCTTGCTATCTGTGTTTGTAATCCTTAGTTCTGTAGAGATGCTCTTTGCATCAAGAGTAACCTGAAAGAGGAACATATGAAGAAAGAAAATGAAAATGGATGAATATGCTGTAATTTAGTCCACAAATTACACATCAAGATCACTTGAAAGTCACCTCCAGAGTTGCTAAACCATTATGGAAGTGATGGATTACCTTGTATAGAGCTTGAAAACTGAAGTTCCACATGGTACGACTATAAGGACCATCCTTGAGCTCAAGAGTCACAACAGGGTTTCCATCAACATTTTCAGAATCAGCAACTGACCAATCCATATTCCTTGCAAATCCATGCTGTTTTGTATAAACAAAATTTTCAACGTGATAAGCACAATGTAATTAGAGTAGTAGTACCTTCATTCAAATAACAGAAACTGTTCATATATGACTGTCAGGGCTTTCACTAACGTAAACCAAAGCCCTATCTAAATCTAAAGAAGTAAAAGTTAAACCTCAGAGAAGCCACAAATTATATCAACAAAATTGACTGAAAGCTCAGCATCAGAATCACCCAAAATGAACCATCATTAACACCCCGAGACAAACAAAAACACAAGAACGAACACTAAAAGATGAGTCATTTGCCATACCTGTTGAATAGGGCCAGGTCCAAACTGTGGGAAACAATGGGGAATACCTCCACTATCCACGTGAAGGGATTATCAGTATCATCCTTAACAACCAAACAGAAGAGAAAAGATAAATCTTATAAAAATTCTAAAACCTGATGGGCTTTTTCTTGTTGAAAACAGCATCTGGCCTAACAAAAAGGAGGTCTTTCCCACCAGCAACCTTCCAAGACGTCACACAACCTCCAAACAAGTAAATCTCCGCCTCACTTGTAAGTAAAACTCGATACAGTCAATTCATAACTTTACACAACAAAGTAAAACCTCACCCTCTGTATCTATCAGTCTACACATACATACATACATACATATACACACTTACCTACCGTGAGGAGAGGAAAGTACGACCTTTGGTAAGTTACCTTCACCTTCGGTGACTCGGACACCAACAGTAACTCTTTCTTTGCTCGCACTAGCAAATGCCATACCAGAGGATCTGTATATCCAGAATTTCAGACAAGAATGTAATAATCAGAAATTTCTGGACTGGGAGTTTCAAAATCTTAAGAGACGAGTAAAAGATTCGAAATTTTCGTGGATAGAAATTGGAAAGGCTCACCTGTTGAATCGCCGAACATTGAGGTCTGGGAGAGAAAATGGCATAGAAAGAATCGCCATTTATATTTTTTAACTCGGAGAAAAGAAATGGCCGGTGGTTTGAGGCAGTGAGGTGCTAGTGCTACAATCAAATGCTCAACGAACATCGATCGGTTTATGTCGTTATTGTCATTCTGTTTTCGTATTCGGATATTCCCGTCATCACGCTTGTCCTTTGACTTGTCATGTCCTTGGGCCGCTAAAGTTTAGAACTGGGGCCCAAATATGTAGCATCGAGTCCTACAGTAGCATTGCCTATCAAAATTCAAAGGCCACCTAGACTGATTCAACTGTTAACGTTTGGTTAGATTTTTCAAGAATTTAACCTTTGTTTGGATTCTTATTTGCACAAGAGAAAGGAAAAGAAATATTGAGAAGAAAAGAGGAGAAAAGAATGGAAGAGAAATGCGATTTCCTTTCTCTTGTTTGTTTTCCTAATTTATCAAATGAGGGAATTGAATGGAAGAGAATTTTTTAAGACCTTTATGTCCTTGTTTATAGAACTTGTTTATCTTTACTTGTTAGATTTAATAAGGATACAATGGTAATTTACTTATATTAGGGTTATCTTGTCTTGAATTTCCCTTCCTTTCCCACCAATTTGGTGGAAAATATAATTGGTCCAAATTTTTCTCATATTCTTCTCCATTCTCTTCCTTTCCCTTTGCTTATTTTTGTCCAAACAATAGAAATCAAGATAAATGTAATTCTCTTCCTTTCTTTTCTCTTCCTTTCCTTCAACTCAAACAAAGGCTAGAGTTGGAATCTCTTAGAAAGTAATGAATATTGAAAAGGGAAGGTTGTGGGCGTAAGATCGAGGATAATGTGAATACAGTGTTTTGTAGTAGAGGAGGAGACATTACGCTTTCGTCGGAGGGGTAAGGCCAATAGAAGCAAATTTTGGTTGTCAGGGAGAATTCTGCGAAAGAATATGACAAGAAGAGGGAAAGATGAGGCAGGATATATAAACTTTCAGCCTCGTGCTCAAAGAAATGGAAAATTTAGTTTTTATATTTTTGGTAATATTGTTTTTTTTGGCTAAAATCTTATTTTTACACAATATGCATCTCTCACAACTTACAAAAGATAAGAGAAGCGCTCAAAAAAGAGAAGGAAAGAATGTACTAATTCTCTCAAAAATTGTGGACAGCAGTAACATGCAAATTTGAACAAACTTCTTCACTAGACTTCTATGTTGGATAATACCACTTTAGGCTATAAAGAAGTTTTCCAACAGCACACCAAAGGCAAACATATAACTAGTAATGATCTTATTTTATCAAGATTACTTACATAATCCGAATAACATAACCAACCACATTTTTCTTATTTCTACCAAATTCTAAACAAATGTTAGTAGTATCCTCAAATATCTCAAAATCTATTTCATAGTTTGTCCAGTGTTTTTTACCCATATAATCAACTAACTAAATTGACCATATGGTAATGTCGAGAAAGGTGCAAATCATAACATACATAATACTTAGAGTGAGCAACATATGAGATATAATCAATATTTGTCGCAAATTTTGGTGATGAAATTGTTGAAAACCTAAAACGAGTAGCAAATGGAGTACTTATATACTTAGTGTTCTTCATTCCAAAATGCTCTAAAACTTTCTCAACAAAACTCCTTTAGGTTAAATAAAGTCTACATGCAACTCTATCTATCTAAATCTTCATATTAAGAATTTTCTTAGTTGCTCATAAATCTTTCATCTCAAATTCACCACTAAAACCTCCTTTTGATCTCAAACATATTTTTGGAAGTAATGAGCATATCATCAACATAAAGTAATAAGTAAATGAATGAGTCATTACCGAGATTTCTGAAATATAAACAACTATCACATTGGCTTCTGGAATAGTTGTGCCTAACCATAAAGGAATTAAACCGTTTATACCATTATTAAGGAGACTATTTCAAATCATACATTAATTTCTTCAATAAGAAAATATAGTTTTCATTGACTTCAATCTCAAAACCCTCAAGTTGTTGCATGTAAATTGTGTAATAGCCAGTTTTTCATATTGAAGGATCAGAACCCTAGACTATTGCATAGAAGTCATGTCATTAAGAATTCATGAAATGCATTTCATTCACATGCATATCATTAGCATACATATATGAATTATGATTTAATACACACTGCAAAGATAATATATGCACTCAATTGACATATTTTAGGGTATAAAAGGTTTAAAACGATCATGATGTGAATTGTGTATTGTTTATGTCTTGAATTTTAGTTTAGTGGATTATAATTAATAAACTTGGAATTAATTGTTACCATTCGAAAATTGATGCATTTAAATGTACATTTAGTATAGGAAAAATGCCAAGTGGTAAGACAATTGGACACATGAAAAATTAGGATGACTAAGCTTATAATTGAGTGACATTTGACATAGATAATTGAGTGACATTTGACATAGGTAATTAATTGACAAATGGCATTGATCATGGAGTGACAAATGGCCTAACATATTGGCGACAATTGGCAGCTTAAGGAAGGAACAAATGACTTACATGCCTAGGGACATATGTCATGGTAATAAGGTGACACCTAACACCTAAGATGTTAAGCTTTTGCAGGAGTAAAATCAATTTTGTTCATTTCTTCTTCTTTCTTCTTCTCACACCACCGAAATCCTCTCACCTTTACATCCCTATGTGTTGTCTATGTTTGTGTCTAATTTCTACATCAATAATCCATGTTTTTTACCCTTCACAAGATAGTTAAAGAATCAGATTATTGTTGTCCTCTATTTTAGCAGAAAACCAACCTGTGATTACCTTGAATCTGTGATGATTTTGCATGCATGGAGAGCTTAATTTAGCTTGATATTTGAGTTGGAATTTAAGCTAGACAAGTAAGTAAAAGATTGATCTTTATGGTATGTGGTAGAAAGTTTATGATGTTTGAATTGGGATGGATTGTATATGATGTTGATGATGAAGTGTGCTGGAATATGATGTATGAACTTGGACAATTTTATGCTTGTTTCTTGATGTATAAAAAACCGAAAGTTATAGGTTGTTTTATGGATGAATTATATTGGATTTTGAGGTTAATGAAGGTGAATTTATGTTAAAGAAAAGTGCTAATATATTGGTCTTGAAATGGGAAAGAACTAGGATTACATGTATAATCAACGAATGATAGTTTCTGTTTTGATTTTGATGCATAAAAGACCATAATTTATGAGCTACTAAATGAATGAATTGGAATTGGAATTGGATATGAAATTGATGAGGATTTGAAGTATAATTAAGGTATAACTGAGGTATAAGTAATGGACTATGTTGAAAATGTGTTGAATTTGGTATGAAGATGTTAAAAGTTGGAAAATTTTTGAAGGAAAATGAAGGAGGACCTTCGGTTTACCTATCCCACGATCGTGGGAGCTATATAAGCTCCTTCCCACAATAATGGGCAATGCTATGAAGTGAAAAAAATGTGTTTTGTGTGATGGTTAAACCATATAAGGGTAAGTTGCTTTACTTTGGTGCATTAGGACATGATTGGG
>JANKOD010000193.1:7293408-7308585 GCA_026284645.1 Erythroxylum acuminatum | reverse complement strand
AAAAAATGTGTTTTGTGTGATGGTTAAACCATATAAGGGTAAGTTGCTTTACTTTGGTGCATTAGGACATGATTGGGGCTTAAAATGAACCTAACAAGTTGCTTGATCAAGTGATTAAGTGTTTGATAAGTTTAAGTTGTTAATTGAGGTTATAAATTAAGGAATGAATTGTTTGATATCAATATATATGAAATTGGGAAGTATGAATTGTTAAATAGTATAAAGATGTTCTTATGAATGTAAATGTAATCCAAAGGATATAAGTACTGAAATAGATATGATTGAATGAAAATTGGGAAATTGTGTGAATATATAATGCTAGGAAAGGATTGATGAATGTATGACTGATGAATTGAGGGTAACCAAAGTTACTTAAGGCATAAACCTAATTGTAAACTAGATATATATAAGCTATGATGAATGAATGATCAAGACTTGTGAATAAAGATACATACCCGGAATAGTCAATTAAGCATGCATTGAACATAACACATATACATGTGTATGATTAAGTACTCATTTAAATAAACAAGTTAATAATGTGTAATTATGTGTGTATTGCAGGATATAGAAGGATAAATAAACCGACAGCATCCAGACATTGTCGGATCGTTAAGGTAATAGCCAGTGACGGATCCAGGATTTTAGTCTTGGGGGGGTTAAGACAAAATTTTTTAGTCTTAGGAGGCAAGGAAAAAATTTTTTTTTAAAGGGGGGCTGGGTTTTAGTTAACAAAGGAATTTTTTAGTCTATTTTAGTCTTGGGGGGGCTATAGCCCCTGCTAGCCCCCCCTTGGATCCGTCACTGGTAATAGCTATCTGGAGTGTACTGTAAGTTAACTTAGATGTTTTCTCACTATGTTTGAATTGTTTTTGATTAACTTGTCGGATCGTTGGGTGTTGGACATAGGAAAGGAGTTCCGAAAACCGACAGCATCCAGACAACATCTAGACATTTTGTGAATGAAATGAGGAAATTTAGTCATTTGAAATACTGGTGTTTCTGTGATGCCATAATAAGTGAATATAATTTGTCTAACATGCCATTCTCATAAGGTATGTTCTCATATATCCTCTGGATGTTCGGGCATATGCTCTATGGTAGTGGTGCGTTACAAATTGTCTCCTCAAACTCACTATACGAGAAGGCAATCTTAACATCCGGTTATTCCAACTTTAGATCAAGAATAACAATTAGAGCAAATAAGATGTAGACATAGCTATGTTTTATGATAGAAGAGAAAATGACATTAAAGTCAACTCCTTGTACTTGAAAATAACCCTTAGTAACTAACCATCCCATGTACCTAATATCCTTATAACTTAAAATATTGTCTTTCCTTGTAAGGATCCATTTACAACCAACAATCTTCTTATCTTTAGATGGTTTCACCAAATCCCAAGTTCCATTATTATGGAGAGCTTTCACCTCCTCTTGTATAAGAAACATCCACTTGGTAGAATAATTAGAAGAAACAGTTTCCATGCATATGGAAGGATCACTAGCTCCTTTAGTTTCTTGTACAGTACCATTGGCAAAAGTAACATAATCTGTAAACTTTGGAGGCATTTTTCTTTCTCTATTACCTATTTTTGGCAAGGAAATGTTCATCCTCTTTTGTTGACTCTTCCACTTATGTGAAAGTATGTCACTAAAATAGGTCTTCTATGGATTCAACTTATGAAGAAGATGTACTTTCCACCTTAACCTCTACCTACTTCTTTGATTTTTGCACGTTTGAATCAGAAGAAACACAGACTTCTTTCTTGGGTGATGCATGACAGACTCATCGAATGTAAAATTCTTATTAATAACATCTTTGAGTGATTTGGATAAAGAAGTCAAATAACAATTATGCCCTTTTTAGATCTAGGTTCAATTTTTTTGTTAACATGAATATAAGTATGACAACTAAACGCTTGTAAATTGGAAAAATTAGCAAGATTACCAAACCATAACTCTTTTAGAGTCTTGCATTCAATTGATGCAGCTGGAGAATAATTCTCCAAATAATAAGTTGTAAAAGCTATTTTTACCCAGAAGTCCTATGCCAAACTAGAATAAGACAACATACATTGGACTTTGTTTAATGGAGTTTTATTCATTTACTTGGCTATATTATTCTATTATTGAGTTCCATAAACTATGAAATATCTCATAATTCCTTCTTCTTTATAGAATTTATTGAACTTACCATAACATAACTTTAACTTATTATCAAATTGGAGGCACTTCACCTTCTTGCCTATCTATTTAAATACCAAAGCTTCCATTACTTGAAAGTAACAAAGGCCTCATTTTTCTAATTAAGAAAATAAACTCATACCTTCCTAGAGTAGATGAAGGTAAGCATGCATCAAACATTAGCTTTGGAAGGAGCATATACTGTTCCTTAATATTTGAATAAATATGATTGAAAGAACCTTTAGTTTTATGAACCCTATACTGAAGCTGACTCTCTTGTGCTGAACCCTTATATTGAAGCTGACTCTCTTGTGCTTGTCAAAAATATAATGTTCACAAAACTCTAAATTTAAAGTAATTTAACCATCAAGAAGACGCTTTTTGCTCAACATTGTCAAGTCCTTCTTATTCATGTGTTCTATCTTCACATGCCATAATTTGTTCATATTTGAATCTTATATGGAAGAAGGAACTTCCACCAACCCCATAATAATAGATGCTTGCAATACATACAATCTACTAATTTTATTTGCTTTCATCACAATAAGAACACCTTTCAAAACCTTCAAAATTCCACTTCCACTAGAATATTTGCAACCATTATCATCTAAAATAGATAGAGAGATAAGAGTATTTCTCATATTAGGAACATGTCCTACCTCAGTCAATATTATGATAATGTTGTCATACATTTTAATTTTGACAGTAACAATACCAGCAACCTCGCAAGGATATCATTATCCATTAAAATAACTAATTCGTTTGGATCTGACACCATTTTCAATCACTATGTAAACATCATTATCTTTACCTCATCTTGCATAACATTGCTTTAGTGGTCTTTTCAACTTTCTAACCCTTTTATTTGTTCTTGTTCTTGTTCTAAAGATTGAAACATTTAGATTTAATATGCATTTCCTTCTTATAATAATTGCAAGTCAAGTGACTATTTTTTTTACTTTAATTTTTATCTCAGTCAGCTACTACTACTAGGCTCCTTTATAGAGGACCTTCTTTTAACAACTAAACCCTCTGCTAGACCATTATAGTGGCTTATGGAGAGTTCCTTGCCAAAGAGCTATTTAGACAATAAAGATGCTTTTCATCTTCTCCAATTTTAGAGGCTTGTTATTGCAACTTAATGTCTGTTTAAAGTTCTTATATGACGGAGGTAATGAACAAAGAAGTATAAAAGGCTGGTTTTCATCCTCATACATAATCTCCATATTTTCCAAGTCCAAAAGTATAAAAGAGAACTTGTCAAAATGAGACTGTATAGATATACCTTTTGTCATAGCAAGGGTGTACAAACAATGCTGCACAATCAATTTGGTGGTAAGATTCTTTGTGATATATAAAACTCTAGTTTGTCCTATAAATCCTTGATTGCCTTCTGAATAAGGACTTCACGCATAACTTCATTAGAAAAGCATAGTTGAATGGTAGACTAGGCCTTCTCATCAATCTTTGTTTTCTTATCTTTATCCAACATAGTAGGAATTTGATTCTTTCCCAATAGTTCTTTTATGCAAACTATTTTGCTTCAATATTGCTCGCATCTTGACCTATCATATAGCTAGCAAAACTCATAATATGCTTAAATTTCTTAATATCAAAATTTGTTATCACCATAAAAATATTGGCAATGCTTTACCAGTTTGATAAGGGTAAATTACAGTGGAAAAAAATATTTATCTGGGAAAATAAGAGTGTAAACAAATTAAAGAAATATAAGAAGACAAACAGAGAACATATAAATTAATATGGTTCAATTTTAGTCTACCTCCATAGCTGATGGAAGAAGAAAATCCACTGATAATCAAAAAGTTGGTACAATAACAAGAGAGAACAATCACAAAAAAAAAACCTAAATCTAAATATACGCTACGTGCTCACCTCTCACAAATTATAAAAGGGAATAGAAACACGCACAAAAGGGAAGGAAAGAATCGAGTAATTCTTTCACAAATTGTGACTCACAAAATGTACTCGTCAATTGTAGAAAAAACTATATAATTGGTAGCTAATTAGCATAGTGGCAGGAGAGCCACGTAACAATATCATTAATTAATAGCGGGTCAATTTTATAACAAGTCAAACATTCAAGCATTTTATTATTACTTTTAATAGTTTTGACTAGTTTTATCAAATTAAGTAAATTTCAAGATTTAAAATATAATTTATCAAATAAAAGTATAATTTAAAAAATTTTAATAATAAAATAAAATTAAGTAAATAAATATAAAATATATTATTAATTAAGTTAAAATTCTTCAATATCATCACCAATCGAAGAATAATAATCTTTTATTATAATAAATATTTAAAATAGAATAAATAATATAAATGTAAATATTTACTTAAATAGATTTGTATCTTCTATTCTCTTTTCCAATAATTATATGAATGAAAAATTATTAGATGACAACTGTAAATTGACCTAAATTTAATATATTTATAAATATACTTTTTAAAAAAAAAATTCTTACAATCCAAACCTCACTTATAAATTTTTTTGACTTAATTTTTAAAGTCAAACCTAATTTATGGGTTCATTATTATACCTCAAACTCTTTGCTTTTTAGTCTTAATTCGTCGAATTATATAAGCTCAATCAATTTGTATTTGTCTAATCTGATGTTTATAACTTTTAAGTCTACAATTTTGACTTAAAAGTCCTAACAGGATGAAAGTTTCTTTGTATACGAAGATATGATGAGATCATACGCGTAGTAAGTGGGATTATCAGCTAAATAAAATGTAGTTCATTTTATTACATTTTGAGTCAAACAAATAAACATGGCTTTCTTTCAGTTTCCTTCGCAACTTCTTTTGTAAGGAAACCTCCTTTATGAAAAACTTGCTTCAATCTTTCACGAAGTTTTTGATATGGTAGACTATAATACAGTTGAAATTGTAAGATGGTAAAAACATGTACAAATTGCATTGTAGGAAATTTCGCGAACTTGAAGATATCTAGCAAGGAGGAAGATCATTAGGCGGAGGTAGAATTGATTGATCTTGTCCTGGTCCATCTTCTACTAAGAATGCTGTCTTCAGACCCCAACCTGTATGCAGCTCCAAGTGGCAATGAAAGAACCACACACCTAGTACATAGTCACAATAGAATGATGTAAGAAATGTCAGGACAATCAAACTTTGTGGTTTCACTGTAAAAGAATATGTTTTAAAATGTTTTTCTTTATATATAGTTCTGAACTTGGTACAATACTTGAGATGTATGTATCCTTACCTGGATTATCAGCTCGAAATCGAATAGCGGTCCATCCACCAGTAGGAACACCGACTGTGTTTCTCTCAATAGGATCAACTAGATTATATTTTGCTGGGTCTTTGACAGGATCAAAGTTTCCGATTCCGGTTCCAAGAACAAAGAAGTTGTAGCCATGGAGATGGAATGGATGAGACTCAACTGTTAGCAAGTTGGTGTCTTGAAGTACTAACTCAACAGTGGAGTTAAAAGGAATCCTGCTAAGTCTTGTTCCATGTACAGTTCCAAGACTTGCTGTGAGCGGTGCACCTGTATAATTGAAAGGGGTCGGGGGCTTGTCTGGGAAATCAGTCTTGAATACTCCTGTCTTGTTGAAGTAATGAGCCTGAAGAAGACCAATTTGAGGCATAACAAAAGAGATATTGTTCAAAGACGCTAGGATCCTAGTTCCATTGACGCAGGTTGGGCATGAATCCTTCGCGAAACCAACGGTGTAAAAGAGCTTTCTATCTGCTTTAAGTGGGACATTGGCTGGAAATTGTGGAGTGTTTAAGCTCCTGAGCTTCCTGACGTAGCTCATGGCAAATTCTGTGTCATTAGGTGCAGGCAACTGGGGAAGTGACGGGAGGACAGTGTTTGGGATGCCTTTGTATTGGAGAATTCCTGTGGCTGTTTTGTTGTCCACGGGAATTGGAGCGTCGATGAAAGGCCTTGTGGCCATGAAATATCTGCCTGGAATTTGGTTGGCCTGGACAAGAACATTTGTGGTCTGGCCAGGGGCAATCAATATACTTGGAGTTGTAAAAGGCTTCGTATAAACTGCATCAACCTCCACCACAGTCATATTATGGCCAGAAATGGAGAAAAAGAGTTCATCGTTGAGCGCAGCATTGATGATTCTCAGGAGATAAGTCTTGCCTGATTCAACCTGCATCGCAAAAGTATCTGCAACCAAGAGAAAAAGGAATATGCATATAAAATTAGGACCCAATAGCATCCTTATCATCATCAACTATTCTGGTTTCAGAAGTACTTTAAAAGCTTTGGTTGCGTACCGTACTTCTCTACTCTTTGTTTCTTGCTTCTACATTTATGCTATGTATCGTCAAATTCTCAAGTTAGAAAGTTTACTTACGTTTCTCTGAACATGGAAAGAGCGGCCCTGGCTTGCCGTTGATTGTATGTGCATTCGACATATTTGGTGGCAAACCCATGCTAATTCCTTGCTTTTCAACCTCTTCAACATCAGTGTGCCACCATTCCCCTTCAAACACAACACTTTCTCGTCAGCTTCGACCTAACTGATGAAAAGCCTGGAGAAACTATGAAGGAACATGCATGGATTTTGGAACTCACCGAATAGGACATTGACTTCCATACTGGGGCGAGGAAAAGGATAAGAAGTTCCTTGTTTGGGCATAATAACAATCGCACCGTAAACCGTAGCCCTAAGCCAGAGGATATGTGCATGCCACCACAGTGTTCCTCTTTGTCCTGTCACATTGAAGTCGTAAGTATAGCTATTCCCTGTCTGGATTGGACACTGAGTTATGTAAGCCGGCCCATCTGCCCATCCATTGCGATATTGCTTCAATCCATGCCTGCAGCAAAATCCATGCCACATTAACCAATAAAAGCCAGAATTTATAAATCAAAATTTCGCCTTTTCTCTAGCTAATTTCGATTTTGAATTACCCATGGATTAGTGGATTGAGAATAAATCCAGGTACTATGTGTTTTGCGTTTGCTTTTTATTTCCAAATAGCTAGGCATCCTTACCAGTGAATTGAAATGTTATACTGCGCATGATTGGTGACGTTCACTATAACTCTATCTCCTTCTGTTGCATAAATAGTAGGCCCTGGAAACCTCCCATTTACTGTTACAATAGGTTTTGCATGGCACAACCTACTAACATTCTTCACTTTAATCTGAAATAATAGAAGAAAGAACCAATTGAGGTCATAAATGTTTGAACGAATGGCCAAAAGAAAACAAATGCACAAAAATCATTTTAAGCATGTTAATGATGATCAGTGCATGACTGCATGCATTTAACTCACATCAAACTGATACTTCTTTATGGCAGCTTCTGCTGGAAAACAAAAGAAACCCAGAATTCCAATGAAAGCAAAGGTTAACCCTGCCATGGATCTTCCAGTATTTGCCATTTTTCCTGCAAATGACATACCTGGATTTCCTGCCTACTGATGAGGTATATCAGGTGAAAACACAAAGCATTTAAAAAGGATGTATGGAGGAGAAAAGGTAGGCTGTGGATTCATAACAGAAGAGGGTGTGGATGATTAGGTAGAAACTCTAAAAGGAGCTGTACTCTAAAGCTTGGAAGCAAAATACTGAAAGAGACTACATGGCCACTGACTGGCGTAGAGCCTGGGATTCTTAAAACTTGTAAAAGATTTTACAGGAACATGAGAACTGTTATCAGTTTTTTATTCTTCTTTTCCTTAAGATGCCAGAATTGAACCCAAAGCACCCTCATTCTGCAATTTTGTTTCTTGCATATAAGGACTAACTCCGAACATTTTCCTACTTTTTTTCCTCTCATGAGAGAATGATGCATAAGGCCAACAGAATTCCTCTGGTTACGCTTTTTCGTTAAGGAAAAGGAACAGCTTCAAAATGATGAATTTGCCCACAAGTTTTCAGTATCCAAAGATACATTTAGAAAGTTTGTGTTTTGCAAACTAAATGCTTCCATTTACTACCGTTGTGAGTGCAGGCAGGAAAGCTGTCGTTCTCAGTACACGAACTAAAGAAGGTATGTCTATTCATAGTGACCAAGAATCAATGTAGCTTTTAACCTTACTTAACTCAGAAGTTACATTTCACAAGCTTTTTGTGGGATTTCTTTTTTCCATAATTCAGGGTTGATTTGCTTATTCAGGGGTTCATATCCACAACAAGATGCTTAGCAGAGAAACAAATTGTTGCTTCAGGATAATCCAATTCAACAAAAATAGTTGAGGAGAAATATCAATCTTAAAGTAAGAAATCTTATGGGGACCATGTAAAAAACTTCAAAGGAAAACCTTGTCTTTCTTCTATAATACTGACAACTAATTTGTAAACTTCCATGCATCTGATCAATTTACTCACTAGCAATTATTCTTTTTACATGTAGGCTCTTACTTGATTACTGTATTATATGTTCTATAAATATTTCAACTCAAAGTTTAATTTTTTCTTTCTGTGTCTTGGCAATAAATTGCACATAACGTCTAATCCTCTATGAAACATTTTCTTTAAGTTGAAACTAAAATCTTACTTTTTTTGTATGACTTATTAATTGAGAAACTGTAATACAATACAATGAAGTAATTGAGCCCAAAAAATTTATCAAATCAAAGAAAAATAATTTAAAAATTTGAACAAATAGATAAACTTTAGAACGTTTGACATGTTGGAAGAGAAATCGTATGAATAGAAGAATGGTTTATCCATTAATTTCAACATACACTATAAAGTTTAAAAAAATGTTGGCCTCACAATCCAGGAATGACAGAGATTCGGGAACAGAAGAACTGATCTCTCACAATCCAGGCTTAGGTAGGGAGAGAACGTGACAAGCAAATATGATTAATTTTTTATTTCTTTAAATTTTTCACTAATTTTTTTAACACCTTAGAGTCCTTTAATTCTACTTCTATTTTTTGATGTAATTTTTAGTTTTTGTTTTATTTTTTGGTAGATATTTTTTAATTAATAAACTTATTTGGTAGAATTATAATATAAAAAAAACTGAAAACAAAAATTTGGTTAAGATTTGTAATAAAAAATTAAAAATTAAAATAAAATTAATTTTATCATCTTGTTTCTATTTTTTAATTATACCCTTATTTTAATTACTTTTAATATAATATATTATATTTTTAAATTAAATAATTCTCATTATAGTTAAAAATAAATTTATACTTATTTCTATAAGTAAAGAAATTTACACATTAACTTTATCAGTAAAAACTATAAATTGAATGACTCAGGCTTGGAGCCTCGGTCTAGCCTAGGCTCGAAGACAAAATTGAAGATGTCAACCTTCCCCACTCAACTAAAATCAAGCCTCGGTATGACAATTTGTCATTCTGGTAGGTAACAGACGCAATGAGGGACTATATAGTTAATATTGCTTATACAACTTAAATCGTATTTCCATGCGTATACTATACTACACAAGAAAGCAAGCACAGAGCTCTCTGAATATGCAAGCTGAAATTCTATCACCACCGAGCCTAAAGTGTCTGCCTTTTAGTTTCCAAGGCAATCATAACTTTGAGAATGTGTACAGCTAGCTTGGCTTTCTCTTATTTCCGTTGATCGTGGACACTATGTTCAGTTGGTGAGCCATAAACAAATGGAACAAAGTCGCAGCCACCAAACACAGGGCGCATGAAGGTGTTGTCAAACTTGCGCCAGTAGTAACGGACAGTGTGCATTGGCGTTGTCAAGAGGTTGAGTATACTTCTTGGCTGAGGATGCTTAGTAATATCATCTAAGGAATCTTGCCCTTCTTTAAGAAGATGCACCAGCACCAACTTCGAAGAATTTGAATCTGATGCATTTGTGGAGATTTTTGGAACTTTTTTGTATGAGCAACAAAAATCGTATAAGAGGCTTGGTCATCAAACCGAACACCAGAGCAGAACCAAGAAGGAAATGTCTCATTTTATTAAGTTGGTAGATAAAAGCAAGAAACACACAGTGGCTGGTTGCAATAGTTCAATTATAACCCCTAAAATTTCCACTTGTTACAACTTATATATGTTGTTGACAACAAAATACAACATTAATCAATCCAACTCCATTGTTTCCCTTCTTTACTGTTAACTAAGAGAACTAATAGTACACACTATGGCCGAAAAATTCTTTTATATTGTTACAAGATAGTCAAAAAGTAGGTTGATGATAGGTCCCAACAACTGCGACTGACGTTAACGTTAACAACTTCTCTTTGGGTGAGAAATAAACCACAGTTTTTTAAGAAATGTAATACTTGATATCCATTGACGACAGTGTTGGCTGCTTAAATAAGCACAGCCATGAACAAACAAACCGAAATACAAGGAAAACTTACAACTACTAATTGGAACATGACCCACGTAAAACAGAGCATAACTCACGTAAAACAGAGCATAACTAACGGAAACAAATGACGTCAAATTCTCAACACCTACTGCATGCAACTTCTGTCCCACCTCATCCCACATATTTGGGATTTGGTTTACGTGACCGAGAGGAGCATCGTGGCTTAACAATACCTCCCCGATCAAGAGGATCCTTGTCCTCAAGGTCCATACGCGGAAACTGCTGCAGCAACGACTAGGTGGACTCCCAAGTGGCTTCCTCTCTTGGTAAACACTTCCACTGAACCAAACCCTCCGCTTCAAACTTGTTCCCCCGCTTGACCCAACGCGTATCCAATATCCGTAGAGGCTCTAGTAAGAGTATGCCCTCATCAGTCACTAGTGGTAGTTCTGCAGATTGTTCGACCAAATCTCCCACAAATTTTTTGAGTAATGAAACGTGAAATACTGGGTGAATTCGAGCTCCTGTTGGCAGCTGAAGTTTGTAAGCGACTGCTCCAATTTTCTGCACTACTGGATACGGCTCGTAAAATCGTCTCGCAAGCTTCTGATGGACACGTTTAAAAAGTGATTGTTGTCTGTAGGGATGTAGCTTGAGAAGCACCATATCTCCTACTTCGAAAGTCACATCCCGCCAGCCTTGATCCACTGCCTCATGCACCAATGAATCACCACTATGGTAATTAGGAAGGAGAAGAGGCAAACGACCATACAACTCTTGGAATGGGGTCATGCCTGTAGATGCATGGTACGTCGTATTGTACCATAGCTCTGCCCAAGGAATGTAGGTACTCCATTTGCATGGCCATTGGTGAACAAAACAGCGGAGGTACTGCTCTACATAACGATTGACTACTTCCGTCTGTCCGTCGGTTTGCGGATGGTATGCGGAGCTTAGTTTTAGCTTGGTACCTGACATTTGGAAAAATTCTTGCCAAAAGCAACTAATAAAAACAGGGTCCCGATCACTAATGATTGATCTGGGAAGACCATGTAATTTAACGACCCCATCAACAAATTTTTCAGCCACTCCTTTAGCAGTAAAAGGATGAGTTAAAGTTAAGAAATGGGCAAATTTACTTAACCTGTCGACAACTACCAAAATTGTATCCTTTCCGTGGGATGTCGGCAAGCCTTCAACGAAGTCGAGAGTGATATCGTCCCAGACTTGGCACGGAATGGGCAAAGGTTGCAGGAGTCTGGCAGGAGAAAGTGTTTCTGTCTTCATTTGCTGACATACCATGCACTGCTTGACATATTCCCAAACTGCTTGGTGCATTTTAGGCCAGTAGAATTGCTGAGCTAACTGTTTGAATGTTCGTAAGACACCTGAATGCCCTCCTATTTTGGTGTCATGTGCCTCTTGCAATATTTTAGTGTGTAATGCCTTACACGAAGGAATTACCACTCTCCCTTTAAATATCCAAAGTCCTTGGCGTTGTGAATATGGTCCTTTGGGTTAAGCCTTGGCCACCTGCTCTATTGACTAAATATAAGTGTCCCCTGTATAAGCCTATTTAATCTCCTCCCATAAAGTGACAACAGCTACGTGTAGATGATGGAGTATAGGGCTGTTTGGTTGGCGTGAGAGGGCATCTGCACCAGAGTTCTTGCGGCCTGGACGATAAATAATTTCATAATCGTAGCCCATTAATTTTGCCACCCACGTTTGCTGCTCTGGTGTCGCCACACGTTGATCCATAAAATACTTCAAGTTGCGGTGGTCGGTTTGGATGAAAAATTTCCTTTCCAGTAAATAAGATCGCCACAAAAGTATGGCTTCCACAATAGCAAGCATTTCTCTGGCATAGGTTGACCATGATTTTTTTGTGACTCCAAGTGCACGGCTCATATAAGCAATCGGCTTACCCTGTTGAGTTAAAATTGTGCCGATGCCGTCGCCTGAAGCATCAATTTCAATGGTGAAAGAATCATTGAAATTAGGCATAGCTAAAGTGGGGGTGGTGGTCATTTCTTGCTTAAGCGCCGAGAAGGCTGCTTTAGCCTCTTCATGCCACTCGTACTTCCCTTTCTTGAGTAGGTTGGTGAGGGGCTGAGCAATGATGTCGTAATTTTGCACGAACTTCTGGTAGTATCTTGTCAAGCCTACAAAACCACGCAATTCAGAAATGTTAGTAGGTCGGGGCCACGCTAGCATAGCTGCAATTTTTTTATCATCAACCTTCACTCCTTGAGGTGTTATTATATGCCCCAGATACTCCAGTTCTTGTTGTCCAAAAATGCATTTGCTTGCCTTAGCAAAAAAATTTTGCTGCCTCAAAATCTCCAAGGTTGTGGCAACGTGTTGTACATGCTTGTCCCATGTAGAACTATAGATGAGAATATCGTCAAAAAAAACCAATATGAACTTTTGCAGGTGAGGTCGAAATATAGTGTTCATGATGGCTTGGAATGTGGAAGGTGCATTACAAAGGCCAAAAGGCATGACGAGATATTCGTAATGGCCATTATGAGTACGAAAAGCAGTCTTAGGAATATCAGGAGGATTTACTCTTACTTGGTGATATCTAGCTCGCAAATCCAATTTTGTAAAATATGAGTCGCCGTATAATTCATCTAACATGTCGTCCATAGTTGGAATGGGGAAACGGTCTTTGATGGCGGCATTATTCAGTGCACGGTAGTCCGTGCAAAATCGCCAACTACTGTCTTTTTTTTAACGAGTAAAACTGGCGATGAAAACAGACTAATGCTAGCACGTATAAGTCCCGAATTCAGCATCTCTTGCACCTGCTTTTCAATTTCTTCTTTCTGAAAATGAGTGTATCGGTAAGGACGTACGTTAATCGGTTCAGTGCCTTCCTTGAGTGTAATGCAGTGGTTTACTTCACACACAAGTGGTACGCATGAGGGCTCCTGGAACACGTCTTTGTACTCTTGCAATACCTGTTGCAAATCTGAATGCTCCAAGCCACAATTTGTTCCATGTAAGATGTCCTCTATAGTCGAAGGGAAGCATACCGCAAATAATGTTTGGCCCCATCGATACTCTTTTGAGATTTCTTTTAATGTTGCCTCCTGAATAGATTGTTCACCCAATCCTTGCAACCTTCGGGCTTGATTATTCCAGATGAAGTCCATGGTTAATTGCTTCCAATTACAAACCACAGAACCCAACATCTCCAACCATTGAATGCTAAGCACAAGGTCAAGACCTGATAACGACAGTGAGAAGAGTGTGAGATAAAACTCAGTTCCTTCTAAATTCACCGTTACCTTATCAAAACATCCTTGACACTTCAAACGCTCTCCATTTTCCACCCGAACAGTAAATGTTTCTATTGGTACCCCTGGTAATATCAGCATGCTTGCCAAATGATCATTGGTGAAGTTGTGTGTTGACCCACTGTCGATCAGCACCACTACTTCGAGAGAACCCATTTTTGCTGTCATCCGCATCGTTCTTGGCCCGTCCATCCTGTCAATGCATGTAAGGTGATTTCTGGCTCTGGTTCAGGTTCGTGTACCTCTCCCGTGACGTCTCCATGGTCGATTTCTTCCGTTTGTTGGTCAGTGACATCCTTACAGATCATATCACTTGCGTAGCCATCCAAAAATAATAAATGCGGCTTTTGGCATTGATGGCCAGCTGTAAATCGTTCGTTGCAGTTAAAACAAAGGCCCTGCGCTTGTTTCCTCTGCATCTCTTCCCAAGATAAACGTCGGATTGGAACAACTGGAGTAGCTGGACCCACACGAGTGGGTTATAGAAGAGCTAGAGGGGCTCTTGTAGGTGGTGGTCGCATGAATTGCCGCTATCGTGCGAGCTGCTCGTCTTTCATCCGTGCTAAATCAATGGCCTCCTTGAGAGATTTTGGTTTAAACATCAGAATTCCATTAGAATTTTCAGTTTTTAAGCCGCCTATAAACGTACCAACCAATGCCTTCTGTGTCCATCCACGAACCTTGTTGCTGAGCTTCTCGAATTCACGTTGGTAATCTCGTAATGTCCCCAGTTGTTTGATCTTTGAGAGAGCTTCATCAAAGTTTTCACAATCTGATGGTCCGAAGCGAGCCCATAATTCCTCTTGGAACCTCTCTTATGAAATCACATGTCCCTCTTCCTGTAACGTCTGATGAAGCCACTGCCACCACTGATTTGCTTCCCCTTCAAGGTGGTAAGCAGCTATGGAAACCTTTCGAGTTTCAGGAGTACCTTGGTATTCAAAGAATTGTTCGACGCGATTGAACCACTCGGTTGGGTCATCCCCTGCAAATCGAGGGAATTCCCACCTTACTAATTTGAAGGAGACGTTTTGACGACCCCCATCATTTCCTTCGCGCTGTGGATTACCATGGTTGGGGTTCTCTTGATTAACGACCAACATAGTCGAAATCTGATTGAGAGCTTCCCCCATCCGTTGTAGTCCTTCTTGAACTGCACCAAGTCCAAACTCTAAGTGCTCAATATGCTCCTTGTTAGTTCCCATGCTCTGATACCAATGATAGGTCCCAACAACTACAACTGAAGTTAACGTTAACAACTTTCTCTTTGGATGAGAAATAAACCACAGTTTTTAAGAAAAGTAATACTTGATATCCATTGACGATAGTATTGGCCGCTTAAATAAGCACAGCCATGAACAAACAAACCGAAATACAAGGAAACCTTACAACTACTAATTGGAACATGACCCA
>JANKOD010000193.1:7241358-7267372 GCA_026284645.1 Erythroxylum acuminatum | reverse complement strand
CTTTAATTTTTATGAGTTTTTAAATAAATAATGATGATGATGGTGATGATAAATAATAATAATAATAATAATATTATTATTTTTATTATAATTATAAAATTTAGGTTCAATCTTAGTTTAAATATTATATTTATTAGTAGATTTATTATATATTAATAGACATTATTAGTGTGTTTTTATTTCAACAAAGTACTTTATTTTATACTATATTTTTACTTATTCTTATAATTTTACTTCTTATTTATTATATATCAGTTTAATACTGATTAAACCTTTAAACCTTAGATCTTTTATTTGACCAGTTCGATGTCCGGTCCAGTTTTTAAAACATTGGGAAAAACAAAATTGACCTATATAGTGGCTAAAGTAAGAAACTCTAACTTCTCTATAGGATTTCTAAGTTTCGTTTGGATTATCCACAAGTTGCTATTTTCTTTGCTTACTCCAGTATATTAGCTTCCTTCAATGTTCTTCTTTCACCCAATTTGTTGTTTTGGCCAAGTTTTTATTGAAAAAGAGAGTTTTCCCTTTTTGAATTCTTGAACAAAAAAATATTGGATGAATTCGCATTTGAAAGGAGTGTTGGTGAATGAGGCTAATCTTTTTCTTTTCATATTTGACATTATTTTTAATGCTTAAAGAATCTTAAAAAATGACCTTCGGCATCGCAACAACATGCCTTTATTCATTTAGAAGTAAAAACCTATGATTCAACTTCAAAACATTAAATAGAAATAGTTATTTATGTGGACTAATATTCATAACGTGTCGCTTGAGTTTTGGACTACTAAAACATCTGTCACCTAGTAAGCTTGAAATAAAGATGTATGGATGAAGCTATGATATGGATGAAAAGAGTGAGTTATGTGAGAATATGTGTGATTATCTATATGCATCAAGAGCTACCTTAGATGATTATATTACTGATACTTAATAAAGGCGATAAAATATACGAAGATAATGTATTGGTCTACTATCAATGGAGACCTCAATTATCTCAATAAGGTAAGAAATGTATGGTAACAGATAGAAAGTTTTGAAGAGAAGATTATTATAAGCTAATGGAACTTTATAATATGAAAAGGAAAATGGAGTTTCAATTGATGTCATAATAAAGAATATTAAACACAATGTCATAAAAGTGGACAATAAACATGTTACTCAACCTTTTGAGGGGAAAAAATAGCCTTTGATCTTAATGACCCTAGAAACTCAAATGGTGAACAACACAGATAGCAATAAGCTAGCTAGTCCACAACTAGTTGAGCACACCGTGATCCATCTCTCTCTTATAATTAGATCAAGTTTCCTTATTTCTTTTTATTTAATGCTCAAAATTCTATTGATTTAGGTAATGATTCAAAACTACTATCAAGAGGAAAGCTAAAGGAGGAAAAAGGTAACCATTCAAACCTTAACCTCGTTTTGATGACTTTTATATCTTATAATGTGAGAGGGTTTAGTAGCCTTAAATTAACAAGTGTTACGAGTTTACTTTTGATTTGTCTTTTAGAAACAAAGTTAAAGATGGATAGCTATAAGAAGTTAATCTAAAAAAAGACATAGGTCTAGTATATCCAATCACCATGCTCATTATATTGGTAGAATATTAGTAGCTTTTGACTATGACAAAACATAGATTCCTCAAATTTCAATATCAAATCAATTTATCTATATGGACATAAGGCTTATGTAGGAGCACATCAATTTATGGGTCATTTATATTTATATACTTCTAATTTTTCTTTTAAAAGGAATTCCTTATGGGATAAGATCATAAAGATTTATGATAACGTTAAAACCATATAGATTATTCTTGGTGATTTTAATAACATTATTCATCCATCAGAAACTAAAGGCAATGGTAGTTTAAGAAATTACTTGAAAGACTTTAGTAGATCTATAAGTCTATATAAGTCACTGATCTCAAGATGGAGGAGCAATTTTTCACTTTGAGTAACAAGCAACAAAGGAGATGTTTGTTAAAGAAAACATAGAAAGGGCATTAGCTAATAGCCATGGTTAACTATGTTCCTTAAAAGCAAGGCCTTATTCAATGCTTCCTTATATTTAGACCATACCCCTGTTTAAAATTTGAATTTGACACTAAAGAAAAAGAAATCAATTAATCCCCTTTTGATTTAACAACTACTTGGTAGAAGATAAGGGATATGAAATTGTTGTCACCAAAGGACCAAGCTATACTTTTTAGGGTCCATAAATACTTTGTATGAATGAGAAAACTGTATATGGTTAAAGAGGAGCTCAAAAAGCTTAATTAAAAGTGTTATAGTAAAATCTATTTGACAGTGTTTGATATTAAAGCTTAGTTAAATTAGACCTAACAATATCTTTATCAAAACTTTGCTAGTAAAAAAAACGAGATAAAAAGGGCAACCTTACAAAATTATATTCAAGTAGTAGAAGTGAGTTGTTCCATCCTCAAGCAAAGATCAAGAATACAATAGTTAAATGAGAGAGATTAAAAAATACCTATTTCTTCCATAAATTAGTCCTCTTAAAGAAAAATTCGACAAAATAGTCTCTCTTACAAAAACTGATGGCCTCTTAGCTATACAAGTTGAATTGATACTAAAAACTCCTGATTACTTCACAAACACCTTTGGTTCTGATTCTAACAACTACTCCTCTATGCAAAAAACATGAACCTCATTGAACACATTATCATTAAAGTAGTGTTAGAATTTTTCAACAAAAGCAAGATCCTTAAAGAAATTACAACATTAAGGATGACAATCTAATTGGTGGTGCCTCACCTAAACCTTTGAAAAGGAGATCCAGAAGATGTAAATTTATGGTCCAAATCTGGATTAACCCATTAGGTTGAGGTTGTACTTTATGACTCAAGATGTAAGCCACTAACCTAGGTTAGGTGACTAGGTGCTTACATAAGTAGTACAACCATCCATTAGAATATGATATCCTTAATCTTAACCTATACAATGCATCCATTTAGCTCTACTCATAATGCCCTAATGGCCTTATATTGTGAAAACCAACTACCTTCCATTCATTGATAGCATGAGATGCTTCTCTATTGTGTCCTCTAAAATTATAGCGTCAATACCATAAATGTAAGAATAAAGGACTAAGGGTTTTCATTTTGTTTTGTCCTTTATATTATCATAAAATTCTTTAATTGCCTCTAAGTAGTAATCTCCTTGTAAATTCAACAAGTGATCCCATTGTAGACTTTAAAGTACATTCCAAATCTTGAAAACTTGATCAATATCTAAAATGGTCTTTTAAATGAACATATGATTGTTTCTCCTTTTGTTGAACCATTATATGTTCTCCAAATTCCTAAACCTCAGAATATCCTTTAGGGGGGATGGTGTTAATAAAGAAGCATACAATGAAACCTCACTTCTTATAGTCCTTCTCTTATATCTTGAAGGCATCTTACCATACTTAATCAAGTATTAATGCCAACATTTCACCTTAATTCATAAACTTTCATCTATAAAATTCATTTCCGCAACACTTCACCACAATTTCAGTAAGCATATAAACTACAATGCTAAGCATAATTCAACATATTATTCTACAAACTTCACAATGCCAAGCCAATCATCTTCCTAAATCATAATAGCAATATCATAAACCTAAAAACAATCCATTTAAGCTTAATATCCAACTTTAGTGCACTACTATTATGAACTTAGCTAGGATAACTTTGAACAAAATAAACTCAAAATCAATGCTTCAACATCTATAAAAAACTTGGAAATTAAAATTCCTAATATATGGCTATGGATGAGAAGCTCTACAAATTGAGTGTAAATATAATGTTTTCAGACGTGGATTTTGTGGTTAAGGGAGAAATGCTGAAACTTTAAATTGAGAGGCTAGAAGGAGGAGGGTTTAGGACTTTAAAAGGAAAGATTGTGAGTATACCTTTTATAGTAATAATTATCAGGATGAGACTGACACCAAACACACTTCAGAATTGACACCAATTTTGTTATGCCTTTCTTTAAAAATTGAATGCCTATAATACTAGTGCTAGACATACTTCCCATATCGTTACCAAATCTATTATGTTTCTCCAAAATACTTGCTCGCTCTTAAGATCGATGTCAGATATACTTTCTATAGGTTATACCAATGTTGATTCTAATCTCTATCCAAATATTCTCTGTGTTGTTTTAACTTTGCCACTTGTCCCACCTTAAAGACCGATGTCAATTGTGCTCTATAAACTCTAATTCATACTTGAACTTGATTTTTTCTTTTTTCATTAAGTCTCATCCTATGACTTACGACTCATGAAAAATAACATGTATGTATGTACTAACACACAAAAATGTAAAAAACTATAACTTGAACACTTCAAACAATAATAAACAAAGAAAATATGTTAGCTAAAGTACAAAACTAATGGAAAATCCAAAATTTTCATCCTTTGTACTTAAATATGACATTAACCTTAATTTTAAACAAATAAGATAATCAAACTCAATCAAGTGGGTTAATCAGGGTGGATAAGTCTCCTTTATTTTCATGTAAGTTTGGTAAGGTAAAACTCCAAGAAATTCCATAAAACTTTATCTAAAAAAGAGCATACATATTAGTAAAGAAAAATAAAAAATTAAAACAAAAAAGAAAGGTTAAAGTTATTAGGTTACCTCCCAATAAATAGCTTCTTTAAATGTCTTTTAACTGAACTCCCTTTAAATTATTTTCTCATCCCAAATCACCATTGAGATGGGCCCAATTCTCTTCCTACATAAAACACAAAAAATAAAAGAAATTAGTAGGATATGTCTTTGAATCTCTTAAAAGTACATGCTGCCGATAAGGAGGCAAAGTCTTAAACTCTGGGTTAGGTTCTGTTTTGGTAGGAGGTAAAGGTTTTAACTCTCTTTTAACCTAAAAGAACTATTTCTAATGACATGCTCCTTTTTTTCCTTAAATCCTAAGGCTTTACATATTTTCCCAAAATTATCACTACAAGCCTTTAGAACTTCCTACACATTAGGGGCTATTGAGTTTGTCCTAAAATAGTCCTTATCAATAAGAGGCCTTTTCAAAATCTAATAAATATGGAACTCTACTCTCTCCTTGTCCACCTTAAGTGTAAGCTTTCCCTCAATAACATCAATCACTATCCCTCCGATAGTCGAGAAAAGTCTTCCTAGGATGATAGGGACTCCAACATCGTACTCTATATCCATCACAAGAAAGTTAACTAGAAAGATACAATTTCCTATTTTTATAAATAGGTCTTCCACAATTTTAACTAAATACTTGATGGACTTTTCTACTAGCTGGAGTGATACAATCAACAACTTAAGATTTGTTATTCCTAGCTTCTTAAAAATAGATAGAGGTATTATATTCATACTAACACCTAAATCACATAAAGATTTAATTGGTTTAGAATCACCAAATTTGTAAGAAATAATGAAATTACTTGGATCCTTTAAATGTTAAGGTGATTTATTGTATAATATGGCACTACATTTTTTTTGTCAAAGGAATCGTAGCATACTTCTCTAATTTATTTTTGTTAGAGAAGATATCCTTTCAAATTTTCACATAAGTTATCATTTGAGTTAATGCTTTAGCGAAAGATATATTGACATTTAGTTTCTTGAAGACATTCAAAATTTTGTTAAAAATACACTCACTTATCTTCTTATTAAGTATTTAAAGGTATGTAATTAGCTACATATAAGGCTTTATGTATGGCTTAGATCTATGCTCGTAACTAATGTTGGTTAAAGATGTAATCAACATTAGTTGCATTCTGTTTACATCTACTTTTTTCTCCAAATCAACATTAACACTGGATGAAGATAAGATTAACACTGATCTGCTTCTATTTCTTTTGTTTACCACCTCTTCTTTATACCTTCCTGAGCTTGTGACTTTGTGACTTCCTTATCTATGGCAACATTAAAGTCAAATGTTATACCTCTCCTTAATATGATGAAATACACTTGGTTCTTAAGGTTTACCTTAATGTTACTAGGAAGCATTTCTTAACCTATTTCACTTACTACCTTATCTAGTTGGCCCATTTGAATGATTATATTATACAGACATTTCAAATTAATACATTTTATATGTCTTCATACTTATAGTAAACATAAAGTGTTTAAGTGTTTCCTCTAAAACCATTAGTTTATGGTGGCTATTAAAACTGAGGTATATTTTAAAACCTACGTGGTCTCGTAAGTCTGCCCTCTCCAGCTGCTCATCACTCCTTTTATAAAAACTTTTGGTGATTCCTCTACCCAAGTTTATATATTTTAAAAATAAGGTCATTCCTTGTACCTTACGTTCTTTCATAGGCATTCATATGATTTACTTCCTTACTATAACTCAAGGCTAGCTTGGCATTCATACATGTATAGACTAGGTGGCTATATAAACCACATTGTTATTATACCTCCTTATAGCCCATGCCTTAATTCAAGATAATCTTTTTATGATTCATAAGCTGCTAGTTGTGTTGCTAAATCTGAAGATGTTTACACCTCAGAAAGGGATGCCTTTGACTTCTTACCACTTTGGTTAATAATTTTCTTACTAAGGTCTCTATAGTTTTTAACCTCCTTGATAGTTTTTGTGTAAATTATTCCTTGAGTTTTAGTGTCTACCAAAGTTTGATAAGTCAAAAGAAGGCCCTCATAGAAGAACTACATCACTAGTTGCGAGGAGTACTAATGATGAGGACACTGACTAATAAGAGGTTTATATCTCTCTTAAGCTTCATGAAAAACTTTTCCTTCCTTTTGTGTGAACCTTTGTATTTGCATCCTTAGCCAATGGTTTTGTATGGATGGAAGAATATCAATATGAATGGGCCATAAACTTGATCCCACTTCTCAAAAGATTCCACCTTGATTGAGATAAACCATGTTCTTGCTTAGTCTCCTATGTGGGATGGGAAGCACCTCATCTAAAACTCATCTTTTGTGAGGTCATTCAGTAAAAGTGTTTGGATCATTGAAGACAATGCATCGATGAATGTGATCGTGTCTTCACTAGATGATCTACTAAAGGTCAGGAGTGTATATGTACGTGATTAAGCTTATAATTCCTTTCCCTTTGATTATGTCTAATTCATAAAAGAATTGCACTAATCACTAGCAATTGTATATCCCTTATACACATTATAGCCACTGTTGTATATTCATAACTAGATTATCTAGTTGAGCAACCATCTCCACTCTCCTTCTAGCTCATTTTTGTCTATAGGTTCATTCAATTTCAGGGTCCAATTGAAGTTGAGAATCCAATTTATCACTTTTAGGTCTCCTATATTTCATCAACTACCTAAAACAAATGAAAGAAATAACAAGTAAAAGAAAACTAAATTAAAATTAATAAAAATAACAATCTTAATTCCTTAAAATCAGTACCCAAAACTTCATTTACTTTATAACTATAAGCGTACATAATCATTTTTAGATAGCTTACTAAAACTATCTATTAATCTTAGTTAAATAAATAAACTAAATAAAGTAAACAATTGATGAAAAGAATTTAATTACTAAACTAATGAAAACACAAGAGAAATAAACTAAGAGAAAAGATCAATAAGACAAATGTTAGGGCCTAAGGGTTCACTTATAGGAAATTCTAATTATCATATAAGTTTGAATATTTAAGTTAAAATAACAATTAACTTAAAGTATCTATGTCTTCCATCGAGGTACACTTGTATATCTAATTAGGAAACTATCATCTTTTTATATGTAATTTAACCTAATCAAACTCATTAAGCATGGTTAATTTACATGGTTATCAATAAATTCTAGGATAATGTCATTATTTACTGTTAAAGTGTTTATTCTTCTAGTACACAAATTATATTTCACCTATTATTCCTTCATACAATCCTTAATATTGAATCCATGTTGGCTAATTGTAAATCCAACATTAAGAATAAAGAGAATAAATTTAACCAATCAAAAAATCAAATAATGTGTAAATAATTGAATAATCTTTATAAAATACATACGTAAACCTAAATAGGGCTTTTATCCACTAACCATAATGAAAGAAAATTACAAATAAGTAAATCTCAATATAGAAGAAAATAGAATAGAAGAAAGAATTAATATAAGTTGTCATTGGCTTCCCCAATCTTATCCCTAATCTTCTTCCAATGCTAAAAAAATGATAAATGATAAAAACTAAACAAGAGTCTCCTCAAAAGTCCATTAAAGGTCTCCTAAGTTAATTTTAATACATATTTTTACATTTAGGGTTACAAAAATAAAGTTCTAGATTGCTTGAATTTGAGAAATCATATATCCTTACAAGTTGTGTCCAAGAACTAGTCCCGGACTAGCATCAACAGTGATCTTGATCTTGTTCTAGAACTTTAAGTTTTATAAAGCCATATATAACTGACATCTAATACTGAATTATAACAAAAGCTGATTTTATACAAATTTTTGGAAAAATTCAGATGAGTTTGAGGTCGATATTTGATCAACTCTGACAATAGTCTTGTTTTACTTCTTAGTTTCTCGGACCTTCATGAAAAACAAACGCCTATTCTACAAGCAAGTTCAACACCTGTTCTATCTTGTTCCATTAACTTCTTCATTTTTTTTAATTTTTTAGTTAGAATTAGTTTCTCATGTATTTTACATAGTTGATGTCCATCTTTTTATCTTCTAAATAACTATAAATATCACTGATTTGATAAATGTTGAGAAAGTTGCATTAAATCCCATGTTTACTCCTTAAAATTATCACCTACAAGATAATAAACTAAACATAAGAAAACATTATATAATATATATTAAACATGCTTTAAATGTGTCAAATAAATTAACCTAAATAATTGTAAAATATATTAGAATTTTTAATATGGGTAGAGTGCAGAGCCCATTAACAAGAATTGGGTTTGGGTCAACCATTACTAAAATAACTAGAACTAATCATTTGGATAGTTGAACCTTACCACTTATAAACCCTTTAACATTTTCATGTTTAGTCAATATGGGATACTTTAACACTCCCCCTTAAGTGCAACTGGGACTGGACATCCAGTTGTCACTTGAAATAAGGGCAGTGGTAACCGGAACGGGTCGTTGGGACTAGACATCCAGACGGAAAATAGAGAAATCAATAATCTGGATCAAACCTGCTCTGATACCATATTAGTTAAATGGTAAGGGTCAACTATCTATATTGACTAAACATGAAAATGTTAAAGGATTTATAAATAGTAAGGGTCAACTATCCAAATGACTAGTTCTCTGATACCATATTAGTTAAATGGTAATGGCCAACTATCTAAATGACTAGAACCCTTTAACATTTTCATGTTTAGTCAATATGGGATATTCTAACACTCCCCTCAAGTGCAACTGGGACTGGACATCTAGTTGTCACTTGAAATAAATGCAGTGGTAACCGGACTAAGCCGCTGGGATTAAACATCCAGACGAACAACTGGAAAATTAATAATCTGAATCAAACCTGCTTTGATACCATAATAGAATTTTTAATATAGGTAGAGTGTAAAGTCCACTATCAAGAATTCGGCTTGGGTCAACGATCAGTAGCACGATCTTCTACTGAGATAGAATATCGAGTCATTGTAATTGTCGCCTTTGAAACCAATGGGTCTAATCTCTTATTCAAGAGTGGCGAATTCATACCTCTACTCCTGCTTTATATTGTGATAATATTGGTATCACTTATACTTGGTCCAATCCTGTCTATCACTCTAACATAAAGCACATTGAAATAAATGTGCATTTTGTTCTTGGTGGCACAAGAAAAATTGCGTGTTGCTTATGTATCCTCTAAAGATCAGCTAACCGACCTTCTCACTAAAGTTGTACCATAAAAAGGAATAAGTGGGAAAAGGTGTTGATTGTATTCAGCATATACATTTGCTATATATACAAGTATAGTTGCAGAAAAGTAGGATTTGGTTACAACAAAAAGATAACATCAATTTGAATAACAAATATGGTAACTAATTGGATAAGGATTTGATAGTATCTTCCTTAATACACCCCCACAAGATAGTGGTGCCATCAAGCGCTGCTAGCTTGGTGCAATTCTGTTGAAAAGGATGCTTGGAGACATCTTTAGTGAGAAGGCCGGCTAGCTAATCTTTAGAGGAAATATGAGCAATATGCAATTTTCCTTATGTCACCAATTGTTGAACAACTATCCAAATGATTAGTTCTAGTCATTTTAGCAATGATTGACCCAAACTCATTTCTTGTAAATGGGCTCTACACTCTACCCATATTAAAAATTCTAATAAAATAAAAAACTATGAAATATCTATCAATATATCCTTTAATTTTTTAATGACTCATATAGGCACCATATTTCTCAAGTGCTTTCTTAAATATTTGCCACTAATATAACTAATACATTAAAATAAGGAATACTGGCTCAATAATGTTACTTATACTCTTACACTCATATGTAATTTTAGGGTTGGGTAACTTGTTGTTGGTATACCTTAATTATGTATGAAAATCTAGCAAAAACTATCACTTGTCTCATTGTCTAATAATACACAATCAAACAATATAGATTGATAGTGATGGTTTACACTAACAAATGAACAAGTTGCATTTAGTATTTGTTCATGAAATTAGTATCAAACGTGGCTATATAAATTCAACATAAGCTACTTGAATCCTTGTATTCTACCAAAAAATTATTCCTTATCTATCCTTTCTCTTTATAGTCAATTTCATAGAAAAATATATTGTACTTTTTTTTCATTCTAAAGAACATCTTATATATCACTTTAATATCTCCTTCTTCAAATCTCACACATCTTAAATGTCTATATAGTTAAGACAATCCAATTGTACCAATTGCACTTATAAAAATAATCTATATATTTGTGCATTGCCTATATTTTTAACTAACATTCAATTTTAATCTACAACTTACTTGGCTATCCATAATATAATGTTGACTTATAAACATTACATTCCATGGAATCAAATAATGATTGTGCACATTTCAGAATTAATTATGGTAAAAATACCTTCAACCAACTGAAAGTGTTGCACCCAAATTTTCTAATTAATATTGGTTTCATTTTATTTAACCCTTATAATTTGTGCAACCAACCTTAATGACAAACAAATGTTCTACTCTTAAACTCTCCACTCTCATCTTTCCCTCTTCTTATTATAGTAACCTCCACCAATGAAACTTTATATATTTTTGGTACAAATCAAATATCTTTTCATAAATTTCAAACATCAATAAAACCCTCTTCACTCTATTTCATTATGTATTATACCAAAGATGTCACATTATTCTTTAAAAACTACCATTATATAACATAAAGTATAATATTGGATTATACTACATATGACATCATATTATAAAAAAAAACCATTTTACATAAAGAAAAATACTTCACACCAATTGGCCAAATGTCACATTGGGATAACAACTCTTACACACACACACATTGAAACTTTGCTCTTGCATATATATAAGCACTACAAATGTCTCTGTCCTTTTCAATCTTTCCTTCCCTCCTTACTATTGCAAATTTCGTTCTAAACAATTAGCAATAAACTTAAAACTCAAGTTTATTAGTAAAATTTTAATTGCATATTACCGATAAACATCTCATATCTCACAACAACATTCTCACTTATAATTCTTATGGATGTAAATGCATGCCACAAAAATTTAAATAGCAAAATGATTATAACTAATGCAGACATTTGGATATTGAACTAATAATTGTAAAAGTTGACTGTGATATAAAAAATTGGAAGTTCACCTTAGACCAAGTAGGAAAATCTAGGCGGGATCACAAAAATACTAATGGTAGGTAAAAATGGTTGTTTGGTATGATAATTTCGTACTGCTTAGTTAATAACATAAATATGATTACATATTAGAGATAACAATATTAAATAGAGATCAATATATGTAAAATTATATTACAAATCGGAAGTGGGATGAGGGACACTATCCTCGTGATAATATGCAGAATAGGCAATGGAAAATGGGCCACTTCACTTATCCAACTTAAGAGTTCTTTGTGAAAGCATATTCCAAAAGTCCAGGAATGGATGGTAGGAAACTAATGGGCAAACCATCCACATGAGATAACCCACTTCTACTACACTACAATCCTTACCAATAATCTGAAGATAGATATGTCTTAAGCTCACTTTACTAGCATCTTCTCCTACAACTCTTGTAGAGAATTCCTGAGGAGGAAGGAAAGAGAATTGAGATGGGTATCCTTTACGCTATGGTTATGCTTGAGGAATGAATTTGCAACCAAAAATAGACTGAGTTTCCTCAATGTTCAGGGAACTGCAGACTCCAAGCTGAATTTACATTACATTTATGCTTTGAATGTGCTTACACTAGCTGGACAGGAAAGAGTACAAGCTTTCCTAACTCTAGACCAAATACTTCTCCACTTTCAAGATATATTAGAACGACTTCAAAAAGAGGAAACTACAAATAGTTAATTCCATGGGAATCAATATGTACATCCATATGAAACAAATGAATGCTAGAATTTTCAAAGATGAACAAACAACCAAGGAAGATGCACTAAGGATCTCCTTAAGAGTTGGAATTACGAGTAACCACAAGGACCATTTCGTTTCAACACTAAACACAGTACTGCAGCTTAGTTTTCATATTGCTCCTTGTTTTGTACATTTGGCTTAGCTAATCTATAGTTTTAGCTTTCATTCAAAGCCCTTTTGATCAGTTACAAACAAGTATAAGTTTAAAGAAAATGATGAACAAACCAATGTAATATGATACGAAACTTACGGTAAGAACAAGTAAGCTTCTAACGCAAGAGATTAACATTTTTTGGATTTTTTACTTTTTTATCCTTAATTATATCAATCATAATATTGTCTATCAACTAATTTTTAAAAATATAACTAATAATATTATTTGAAGTGATTGCCAGTTGGCCACTAGCCAAAAAGTATCTAAGGAAAGATTGCGTGACCTGACTTGGAGAAAATAAGACAACAATGTAACAGCGTAGGAACAAAAAGTCCTTGTGGGATATGAAGCGTAGGGTAGCTAGTGACAGATTTTGTAATCGATGGTTGGAGGTACAGAATCAGTTGGCTTGCTGATGAATAACCTAAGTTCTTCCAGAAAGCACTTCCTTTCTCATTCATCACCTTCTCTGCACCCCACGTTGCCTTAGATGGCCTGTATATTCCCTCAGTACCATGTGCTGTTATTATCAGCTTTTCATGGTCTCTTTCATGGGGTCCTTTCTCCTTTATGTCCCTATCTGTGAAAACATATGTTTTCAACATAACAGCCTCAAAAGAAATGCCTAATTAATTCCTTGGATAGTGGAAACATAGAGAAGAAGCAAACAAGTATTTTGTTACAATTCCGATAGTCTAGCAGACAACAGTGATGATATTGCGATATCTCATAAGATGACAGACAGGACAATGAATTGTTCACTGGAGCTTTCTCAGGATTGCAGAATCGTTGAATTTTGACTTTTGACATGATGATATTTGCCAAAACCATAGATCTTGCCTCCAGCTTCTGTACTCGACTGTTGGAACCTGAAAGAGAACAATATAGGCAAGCTTGAGGGTGGGGAATAGGAGAAAATTTGAACAGGATATTTAGTGCTACTGCTACCTCCAAAAACTTGGAGAAGGGAAAGCGTTTGATCATCCTTGATGGAATTCCACATTGTGAGGGTTTTGTGTCTCAACATCCCAAAAACAATGTAGATGCTGCAAATGGAATTATTACGGTTATTAGAATCAAAACTACGGTAGAATCCAAGTCACTGTAAAAGAAGTAATTACATTAAAGCAGGACGAGTCAAGATGTAGATCAGTGACAAATGTCGAGGAGTTTATAGTTCTTTCAACACCTAGCTCAGGAGTATGTGGTAGCAATTCCAGTTCACTTCCTAAGCCTGCTTGCTGCACTGAATTATGTTGAAGTTCTGGAAAATTTTCAATTGTTGATGGCATATTTGGCGTTGGAAAACTTGCCACGTAAGCAGGAAACTTCATAACATAGATGCGAAGAAGAAAATGTCAGTGCTAAGACAAACTTATTCGGGTCCCATTTTAGTAGATCCCATTCAGTGGAAAGTTACCTCTTTCCCTGACAAGTTGATGTTGAACTCTACTCTCGGATTTACAGCAGCCAGTTTCATTGACAAGAACTGCAAGTGAATGGAGAACCTGTTAGATATGTTTTCAGAACTAATTTATGAAGAAAAATGCTTAACAAAGCAGGAACCTCTGGTTACCTCAACTTGTCTCTGAAGAGATTGAACATAATTGATAATTTCATCTAGCATTCCTGCCCTTCCGGTTATTTTATTGCACCCAGGGACTAGATCTTGCAGGCATTTCATTTTCTTACTTATCTTTTCCCTCCTGGCCTACAAATTAGGGACAAAAATCAGTCTAGGGCACCAAAATTTGTTGTAAGTGTTATGAATACATGTATGAATTAATTCTTATAATTGGAAACTGTGCGGCTCACTCTTTCTGCTAAGCTGTGACTGTCAGTGGCCTGGCCACGACGTGCCCGCACATGTATGTAATCTGGCTTTTGGACCACTGAAATCTTCTGATCTTTCTTTGAAGAATCTGCAGTAGTTTCTGTAGTGCTCTTGTGTTTGACTTTGGACTCCACTTCCACTTCACTTCTAGTCCTCTTCTCTTTACAATCTTCTGCTGCAACAGACTAGACACAAAAATATTCAAAAGGATGGCTGTGACTTACAAATTTCAATCAAAATCTCGCACATCTGCCTTCATAAAATATTAGTTACTTCGTGAAATTTCAAGAACCGATGTTGCAAGTTTCTAGCAATCAGAAATGAAGAAGTTGATGATAATGATTATGTTATTTCAACGAATTCGTAGTAGCATATATAAAACTTCCTGTTATTATGTTTCTTCTCTGAGTGCTACTAACTGTTTTAGTCTTCTCTATCGTGTTAACAAACTCTCGTTGCTCTCCTTTAAACGATTCGAAAATTTAGTGAATGAATTTGGAATGAGAAAAACATACCCCTGATTTCCTCTTATTTGAACTGTCACTCTCGGCTCTGGTTTGCATCTGCTCCAAGAAAATCATGGTATTGCCTATCGCCTCTTCTTCCATGTTTGCTGCCTCTACAGCTCCTATCTGGTAACTAGATGTCCTTGATAAGCCACGATCACTCTCAAGAGAATGTAGCGCTCCTTCAGTTTGCATCAACTCCATTTCTTTAGCAAGCAAATTCGTGGAAGCTAATGACAAATTGGCATAATTCATCGAGTCCCCATTGCCACACGTTTCATGCTTTTTCTTCCAATCAACAGTACCTCCAACTACTGAAGTGTGATCAAAGATACCTCCAAACTGAGGCAGTAAGCTTGATTCAGAGGAGTTGTTTTGGTTCAAGTAGCCATGCTGTTGCTGGTACAGCCACTTGAGCCTCGCTTGGTATATCTCTTGCACTGTCACGTCCATACGAAAGGCGTGTTTTTGAGACATCATTAGTTCAAGGAAGCAACCGAATGTCCTAAAAGACTATACGCTTAAACATATCAACATCTCAATCCTCCAACTTTGCTAGTGTGAGACATACATTATATGCTAGCAAAGTAACAGTTGGTTTGTAACCTTCCGTGATCAAAAGTACTGTAGGGTAGTGATAAGAGCAGATGAGTCTATCTTAGTCTGAAATAAATGCAAAGATGGCTACGGATACAGATACATTTACATAGAGATAAGAGAGAAAAAGCATATAGTAGAGAGAAACAAGAGAACCGAGTAATTCACAAAGGAATGTAGACCATAAACAATAGCAGTGGGCAATGGTCCCCAGCGACATAGAGTGGCATGTGGGAATGTCCGTATGAACAGGAAATGGAGAAGGTTGAACGGGGTTCCGTTGGGATTATAGCCTTTCATGTTCGGTGGAGATACTTTGTTAGGTATTGCAGTTGCTAAAAGGAAACATTTAAAAGACCAAACCTTTGATCAACCAAGCCACTCCAATTAGTTAAGTACAACCAAATTACATTATCCCCAACCCCAATTAGTTATAGTGTGTCTATAAATGCATGTGCAAGTCTGCCTGGATGTTGTCTTCTTTCTTCTTCTTAAACATAGTAGATGGTTGCGATAAGTTATGGTAGAGGCTTTTGTGTAAAAGGCTTGGTTTTGAATCCCTTAAATGGCTAAGCAAAAGGGTAGTATACTGTCACATTTCTTCCCTTTCAAGTTATACCAGAAAGATTACATTTCAATGTATTCTCAAGTTATATCAGAACAATTCATCACATGATTCATATTCTCTTAAAAAGAGGAAAAGACATATAACCTATAGAATTATAGAGGACAGGCGGAGGAGAGGCGTGATTTGCAGAGCATATCTTTGTTTCAGTAAGAAAGGTACCTGCACGGATAAGGTTAGAGAAGGGTTATGGGGTGACCCACCGACAATGTGTGCCAAACTAGGACAGCAGAGAACAGTCACACCAACCTTGTTACCCATCTCAGCAAACCCAACTCTCACACTGCAAATCACAACCTGCCTCTTAAGATAACATTTACTATGTAGTACCAATACACAGTATCGCATGCTATATAGGAGATAATCTCAGCCATGCCCCATCCACAATACCTATATATATTTTGTATCTTTTGTTTAGGGAATCTTCGAGTAACTTGTACGCCAGTGGAGATTAAATCCTTTTACACGTTAATTTGAACAGAGAGATTCATGTTAAAGATTACTTCTCTTCTAACTCTCAATTGAATTCAGGCTCATGAACATAACATGGAACATGCCAATTCAATAAATAACCTAGTAAAAACCAAGGAGTTGGCATATTCTATGATCTCCTTAAGAGTTTCACAACTATGGTCAGAAAAAGAACATTTAGTACCGCCTTCCAACTCAACTTGGTGGCATTCAATAAACTCACTTGAAAAAAACTTTATATTAAGAGACAAGATCACTTCACCTCGATATAGAAGGATATAGTGCCGAGGTCTTAGGCCCCAATGTATTGTGAAGATATATATATTATTATGAGAACAGTAAAAAACTAAGGAGTTGATGCATATATCTTATGAATGATGGGTATAAGGATAAGTGATAGGGTGGTGGGGGACCAAGAGTTGGGAAGTGTTGGAGCAATAACCCCCCGCCAGCTTCATATGCTGTGTCTCTAATGGACCATTAGAAGTTCTCTTCATTTTGTACATGCCTAAAGCTTCAACCACATAATTAGCTAACTGTCAACCAGATGATTTGACTATGGGAGATAAGGGTAGAGGTAAAAAAGTAATTGTTAGAGAGAAGATATAAAAGTTTTCAAATAATAAGAGAAACCGGAAAAAATTAAAATTTCTTAAAAACAATATTTATTCTTTTGCCCTCAATTCGTTTATAACAAAGTTTAAATCACTGATGCCGATCGAGCCTAGCTCTTTGGCATCGTCAATGATAATGTTTGATTTACATTTATCTTAACAATTCAATATTTTTAGATAAGATCACAATTCAATCTTTGTAGATAAGCGTAAATTAAACTAGATCATAATATTAGCTATAATACTTTCTGTAAATCTCTTTTTGATTTTGTTTTTACTTGTATATAAAAGCTCAAAGGCCTTTCTCAATTACAAAACTAAAGCAATAACACATCTTCTTATACATTCTTCACAACTCTCTTTATTGTATCAAAGCCAACACTCAGTCTCTCCTAATTTTTATTTTTGGCAACCCATCTTACACTAGTTTGACCATTCACAAACTTAGCACACCTACAACTCTCCACAAAAACATACTTCAACACATACCAGTTTGAACTTCCCAAAACTTCGATCACTTACACATCTTCACAGCAACACACACGCACACATATACTAGCCTAAATCATCCACAAAGTCTGCTTAATTACAAACTCAACTACACACCACTACAAAACCACACATTCACACACAATTGTCCACACCTCACTACACCAATCCAAGACCTTTCCACACACAGCCATGGCTGATCACACAACTTCAATTCTACCCATCAATCAATTGACAAATTTTCTTACCAAACCTCTCGACACAACAAATTACCTGGTTTGATGAAATCAGGTTCAAGTCGTTCTCACAACTTTTGGCTATGTTGACATACTCTTCTCTTCCTAACAACACATCCGAATGTCGATACCACATCTCCAAAATTTGTTAAATGGCATAAATATGACCACCTAGTCTACTGCTATCTCACCATATTTCTCTCCAACTCCACTGCTCTGTTAGAATCGTATGGAACTGTTTCTATAAATGTTTTTGACGATTTTCTTATTGATTGAGTAATGCATATATACACAATGAATGATTCTAATGTAACCATTGAATACAATATGTTAGAATCTAATGGCCTCAATGATGACAGCTGGTAACGTTGTCAGTAGCTACAGTTGGAAAGCAGTTATAGCAGGAGCTAATCAACTAGTGTGCAGGTGCAGTTTTAGCTTTGTGAGCTGCAGATGAGAGTTGAACCATCCTCAACTCAACGGGCCTGGAATCATCGTTAGGCTTGTCAATATTGCAGACTGGACTTGGTTTGATTTGTTGGTCCAACACTCTAACACTCTAACATTAAAGGGAAAGCATGTGCATCCAAATATTCTTAGGTGATCATACTTAGGTTGTTTGTGAAATAATTTTTAAAATGGTGATAGGTTTTGTAGAACTGGAGTGGGTAGATTATTGATCAGATATGTTGTTGTATGGAAAGCCTTAAGCCAGAAGGTTAGAGGCAATTTAGCACGAGACAGTAGTATAAGACCAATCTCAGTTATATGACAATGCTTTCTTTCAGAAATCCCATTTTGTTGATGGGTATATAGATAGCTAAATTTTGTGTTAATGCCATGTTGATCAAGAAATGGTAATAGCACTGTGAATTCCCCTCCCATGTCGCTGTGTAGTGATTTGATTTTGTGGTTGAGCTGGAGTTCAACAAGAGATTTAAATTGTTTAAAAATGCTCATGGTTTTGATTTGTGTTTCATAGGATAGATCTAGGTGAACCGAGACAAAGCATCAACAAATACCAAATAGTATCTATGACCATTCGTTGAAGGGTAGGGACTTGGACCCCAAACATCGATGTAAATTATTTCCAAAAGATTAGTGACAGATATATGGTCTGTTTGAAATGGTAATTTATGGTGTTTTCCATATTGACAAGAGTTGTAGAAACCGATGGATTTAGGACTAAATTTGAGTTTCATTGAGTGCAAAGTGTGTTGTAATACAGTAGTATTAGGATGCCCTAAACGAGCATGCCACACATTCACATTTGATTCAGAAAGAAAAGCAGCACATTGATTGGATATTGAGTAGGATATATTGTTGATGGAAGGTTGTGCTGTGTTGGATAGTTTACTGATAAAAGGTTGTGGAGTGGTCGGTTTGGAACTAAGACTGTACAGGTCATTCCTAAGAATTCCCTTAAGTAGAATCCTCCCTGTAAGCTTGTCCTTAAAAACACAACAAGAGTCATCAAATTTAACAATAATCCTATTATCTTTGGTAATTTGAGAGATGCTGATTAAATTCTTGGTTATTTGGGGAACATGTAGAATGTTATGCAGTTTGATAGGTGTAATGGAAGTTGATGGTAAAAGAGAAGAACCAATGTGAGAAATAGGTAATTTGTTACCATTACCAACTACAAATTGCGCTCTACTGTTGTATGACTCTTAAATACTTAGATTAGATAAATCTGCAGTGACATGATTAGTTGCCCCGCTATCCACAAACCAGTTAAGCTTAGAAGAGGAATTTGGTGAAGTAGCAACTGAATGATGAGCCAAATATGCCTATTGAGAAGTGTTATTTATTTGTTGGGAAGGTTAATTAGATCGATTTCCTTGCCAGTGAATGTCAAAACGCTTGTAGCATTTTAACGCCTCATGCCCTGGTTTCTGGCATAATTGACAATGTAGCTTGTTTCTACCCCCTCGTCCTCTGTTCCCTCGGCCTCTATAGGATCCTCGACCAGAATTTGAAGTGCGAGTAGATTGAGGAGAGTATGTTACTAAGTTAGCAGATGCAGAGGACACAACAATATGAGAGATAGAGTGTTGTTGTTCAAGCCTGGTCTCATGCATCATTAAGGTGTAAAGAACATCTTGAAGAGAAGAAACACCCATAGATCCAGTGAGAAGTACAACCACAGAGTCATATTCATTGCCTAAACCACTGAGAGCACTAAGAATCAATTCTTGCTCTGTCACAACATGACTAGCAACCTTAAGTGAGTCGCCAATAGACTTCACCTGCGGTATATAATCAGAGATGGTTAAAGCTCTTTTTTGAAGAGATGATAATTTTTGCTTAAGCTGTAAGACTTTAACAAGTGAAGTCTACGTATATAGGCTAACAAGTATCTTCCAAAGCTCCTTGGAAGAGCTAGCATGATTAACTTGGCTAATAACAATGTCACCAATGGTGGTAAGGAGCCAGCAAAGAAGAAGTTGATCTACTCAGACCCAAGCTTTATAAGCAGGATTAGGAGTAGAAATAGGATCAGCTGTATTTTTTATAGAAGAAATAACAAATGGAGGTGAAGAAGCATGATTCGGTGAAATATAAGCTTCTAGATCCAGTGCGTGTATAGCTGCAAGGATCTGAGGATGCCAGTTAAGACATTTGTGCTGATCGAGTTTCAAAGGCAAGTTAAAGTTTAGTGTCTTGGATAGGGTAGAGCATTCAATGGAGGAAGAATTGAGGACAGTGCTGGAACCATGATCAGTGGAAGAAAAAGAAGACCTAGTAGCCATGACGACAACAATTAGATGATGATGAGTCGGTTAGGCTTTCATACCATGTAAAAACCGTATGGAACTATTTGTATAAATGTTTTAAATGATTTTCTTATTGATTGAGTAATGTATATATACACAATGAATGATTCTAATCTAACCATTAAATACAATCTGTTAGAATCTAATGGCCTCAATGATGATAGCTGATAATGTTGTCAGTAGCTACAGCTGGAAAGTAGTTATAGTAGGAGCTAATCAACTAGTGTGCAGGTGCAATTTTAGCTTTGTGAGCTGCATATGAGAGTTGAACCGTCCTCAACCAAATGGGTCTGGAATCATTGTTGCGCTTGTCAATATTGTAGACTGGACTTGGTTTGATTCGTTGGTCCAACACTCTAACAGGGCCACCGATTTGACATCGCGTAGACTATGTTATCAGAGCAGACCAAAATCCAAGTCATTTTGACCCGTCATTCTCATATGGTAAAATACTCTAGCAATGTTAACACGAAGATAAAAAATAAGATTTTTAACATTTCTCTACCCCACTTTATTCAATATTAATCTAAAGCATATGGTTAAATATAATCATCAGAACAATCTATCATCTAAACAGCTTTCTTCATTTCATGTTTTATAAATCTAATATTAATATGTAATACATAATCAATCACAAAATAGTATCAATTCTGAGATTAATGATAATCATATTTAACAATTTTATAACATTAATGAAAGTTTATAAATCACTACTCAACTTTTAAAAGAACTCCTAAATTAATTCAGGGTCAAGTAAATATAAAAAACAAAAGGTATGGGCAAAAATAAATTAAAAATTATACTCAAAATAAAATGAAAATATGATTACATACATAAATAATTACAAAGAAGATGAATGAGTATATATGTAGTAAAAAAACATGTAATTCCTATTGATAAAAAATATGAAAGGCATATAACTTTTATATATACGTGGATATATAGTTAAGTGATATGATTGAATTATCTTATATTTTCTTATGCATTTCAATGTCTTTTCAATCCTATTTTTGTGTTTAACTACTTAATTTGTGTTTACATACAAATTAAATGATTGAACACAAATATATGCTAAAAAGAAGAAGTTTGACAAAGTTTGTCAATATGAGATGCTCTGATGAGTTTGTTAATGTTTCAGGGCATTCGGAGGAGTTTCAGAGGAGGTCCGCATCAAAACCTAAGCCTACAATCGTGGTCACAAAAGTCACAGACAGATGCGAGGTCGCTTCCGAATTTGAGTTTTCGATAGACTTTTTAGACCTTTTAGGCACAGGAAAACTCTAGGGTTTACCCTAAATGAAAAATACTATATAAAAAAAGATAAATGACCTAAAAAGCTCTCTCTCTATTTTTCCACTTTTGGGAAAACTCCTAGAAGAGAGAAGGGGAAGTGGAGAAATTATTGTGACATCTTCAACACTTTCTTTACTTTTTAGCTATAGTCTTTTGTTCATTCGTTACTTTCCATAAGCTTAGCTATTTTTTTTTTTAGTTTCAATGCTTTAATTTCATATGTGTGAATCAATTAATATTCATTCCATTAGTTTAAAGCTTTCTTAGTGCTAATCATAGTTTTACATGTTCTAAAATATTTAGACTGAATGTTTGATGGATTTTATAGTTGAAATTTATGGATTTTGTAAGGAATCTTTATGTTATATCAATGGATGTTTATTCCTTCAATTTTCTAGTTTTAATCTTAGTTGTTTGAGATTATTTATGTGCTTTTTTAGGTCTGAATTTATTGGGTATTTGAATGTTTAACAGTTTATGTTATGGGTTTTTGGTTATTTGTGATGCTTTTGATTAATTTGTGCTTAATAGTTAGGATTTATGCATGTTCTTAGGTTCATGGTCAATTGAATTGGGTTTTGTGCAAATTATGAGTGTTGGAATTTTTATTTTGATACAATTAGTTTAGATTTTGTAATTTGGGTTACGATTAGTTATTTGTTAGCCTAAAGATTTTTTATTTTTATTAAGTTAGTGTTGAATTTTGGTTTTTATTAATTCGTTTATAATGTTCAGCCTTGGTTTTATTTAATTAAAGTATGAGTTTTGTTCATTTAATGTATATTTTGCTTAATATGAACATGTGTGGCTAGACTACTTAGGGGTTTGAAAATATTATAAGGATGAAGGGATGGAAATTGTGAAAATGGAGTTAAACTTGTCTTGAATTGGTGCTTGTAGGTCTAGGGTGGTTTGGGATTTAGGATAATTGTCATGAATTATGAGTTGCTTATAGAATTGATCACTCTTTAGGTAACTTTCTAATCTGAAGGCTAGGGTTGAGCGTGTGATATAAGTAGGTGGCCTAAGTTAGTTGTTTCTTAGTACCTAATGTGTCTTGGCTATTGAACTTAGAGAGCCTATCTTAAGTTGTAGTGGAGATTGAGGCATTTCTAGAGCTTATTAGTTTTGTCTATTTTAAAGAAATTAAGGGTTCGAGAGCTTAATCGAATCCATAAGCTAACACCATCATGAGAGGACCTTTTATTTAGTTTCAAATTGAACATCCACGAATCTTGAAGATATCTCAAACCCACTTCTTAACCATTGTTATTAGTCTTTTCTAAATTTGCTTTGTGTTTGTCTTTTTGGTTATGTTCATTACATCTTAGCTGTTTTGTTCTCATCATTTCAGGGTGTTTTGTTTTCTTTTGTTTACAACATTTGAAATAGAATATGCATCCGAACTCTCTGTGGTTCGATCCTAGCTCACCATTTACTGCATAGTTTGGTAGTTAGGAATTTATTATTTGATAGCTAGCGACATGCTATCATTAAGATACAAAAGATGCGATAAGATGAAAAATATCTTTATAATATGTAATATATAAAAATATTTAATAATCTATTACTATCTTTATCACTTGTATATAAGAACGTATAGTTAGGATTTTGTGAAAATCTTCATTTTTAATTAGCTCCTTGAAATAGTGAGTTTGCTTTCTTGTCGATAAAAGGTAAATGATATTAAGGTTTTAGTTATGAGATTTAATCAGAAGAAATATATTTGGTGAAGAGAGTCTCTTTATTTATCAAGTCAAGAATAAAATGAACATCAATTTCACTGTATTTTGTGTAAGCATGAAAAACTACATATGTAGTAAGAAAAGTAGCACGAAGATTATCGTACCATGGAATATGTTTGATGTAAGACAAACCTATTTCACAAAGAAGAAAAGTAATCTGACATATTTTAATAGCAATAAGAGTAATATTCATGCTTTGGCGCTAAACTTGATAAAATTTAGTTGTTTTTTGGTACTTTAAGAAATAATATTATGATCAAGGAAGATACAGAAACAGTAAGCAAAAAGATGATCATTAGGACAATCAATCTAGTCAGTTTCATAATAGGCCTATATTATAAGTGAGATGCCCCTGGTTAAGTGAGTGCCATGGGAGAGAGTGGATCTAAGATATCGTAGAATATGTTTATTCACAGCCCAATAAACATCGATAAGGTAATATAAAAATCAAGAGACTTTATTTATTGTGAATTGGATATTAAGGCGAGTAAGGCAAAGGCATTGAAAAGCAGCATGACGATGGCTATGATTTTAAAGAGATAATGAAGTTATGAGTGTGTTAAAGGTGTGGAGTTGTTAAGGCACGAGTAATAAAGTTCCTTAGTATATTGGGTTTAGGTTAGTAAAAGGCTATTAAGTGTGTTTATAACTTTGATGCCAAAGAAAATAGTGAATGAGACCTGAGGCTTTAGAAGAGGTTATGGATAAGGGAGATATAGCAGGTGAGTGAAGATTTTGCCATACAAAATAATTAGTTGAACCAAAAGTGTAATTAAAATTTTGATAATTTGAGTAAATAGTAAAGTAGGAGAATTATTGTCTACCATTAAATTTATTAATGTGGAGGTAAATTCTATATTGTTTATGTTGTTAGTATTTGTGTTGTTAATGACTAATCTACTTATATTGTTTTTTATATATTTTGATAGTGTACATGAAATTTTTTTTGCTAAATGTTTATAGATACTTTGAGATAGAATAGTTTAAACATAGGGGACACATCATAAGAAAATATGTGTTTAATAAGTCAAGTATAATTGTCATTGTTAAAAATAAAAGACATATAACTTTTATACATATATTGTTGTTATATAACTAACTAAATATATAAAATAGGATTGGATAGAAAATAAAGATAATATCTAATAATCCATTATTCTCTTTGTCACTAAACTATAGAAAATATATTTAAGATTTTATAAAAAATTTCACATTATGAAAAGAAAAAATAACTAAAAAAAAAAATCAAAAGCTACTCATATACACTAAATCAAATGTCTAATTTGTTGTATAAGTTCCTTTTACGATTAATCTTCTGAATTTTTGTATCTTTTAATAATTGTATAATTACAACCTAGGCTAATCAATATAAAAAGTTAGTAATGTAAAAAAATTATAAAATTAAGTATTTTATTAGGTGTACTTTGAAGCATTTATGCTTAATTTTATATTCTAATATCTTGGTTGTTATATTCTAATATCATTAAGATTAAGAAACTTAAAAATATCTCCAGTTATAAAATAGCATCTAAATGCTATTATTTAATTTAATTAAAGTAAATAATAAATGTGATTTAATCTCAACCCCACTTAAAGAAAATGACATTGGTCTTTTTGCCATAAAAGTTTAGACTGAAAGTCTCTTGGTGATAATTTAAAAGACCATAAAAATCTGTTAGACATAATTTTATTAATTAATTTTAGGATACTTGCGTACCCTAAAATTATATAAAGTAGGACAAAATTTAAAAGAAGTCACATTAAATTGTATGCTTAAGGTTTCAAAAAAAAACATTAAAGGACATAAATTTATCATGTTGTTTTTGCATTACTATGTAAAAAAACAAGATACAGTAAAACCTCGATAAATGAATATTCGATAAATTAATAATCTCGATTAAATAATAATTTTCTCTAGTCCCGACTTGGGCCAATGAGATAAAATAATAACCTTGCTAAATGCATAAGATAATAATTTAAAAAAAAAATCCTTGAGGCCCACTGAAAATATAAAGTAATAATTCATTAAATAAGTATGAAAATTACATATATAATTCATAAAATAAAGCACTTCCTAAATAATTTTTATTTCAAATTTTATGCTTTCCTAAAATATGTATCTATAGTC
>JANKOD010000193.1:7192598-7212908 GCA_026284645.1 Erythroxylum acuminatum | reverse complement strand
ACACGCCTGTCCGTTTAACGGACAGTCTCGGGAGAAATAGTGCCATTTTAGCACTTCATGTCCGTTTAACGGACATGATAGTCCGTTTAACGGACACTCTCGGAGAAAAAGGTGTGCCAGCCCAAACCATGTCCGTTTAACGGACACTCAAGTCCGTTTAACGGACATGGGTTTAAAAGGTAAAATTTTGACTTTTTAAAGAGTAATCAAGGTTTAAGTCCTAATGAATGTAAGCTCACCACCAAAGTGAGATGGCATAAATATCAAGTCAAAGAGGTCAAGAAAGTCAAGAAGAAGAAGAATTGTCCCGGGAATGGGTCCAAGCAGGGCTCACCTCCCGGGGCAGTCGGGCTTCGGGGCCGGGGTCCGACAATTTTTTCTTCATTTTTATCTTTGATTTCATTTTCTATTATAAGTAATTAAGCATGTCTAGTGTCTAGGTGTGATGAACTCTAGTTTGGAATAACAATATGTTTTAATCTTTTCTGTAATGCAATTATATTGATTGATCTATTGTGATTCAATTATGTGTTTTTCCTCTTATTCTAATATATCCAAAGTATTAGTGCATGATAATGATTGAGATTGAGAAGTCCTTTTGTATGAATGGATCTACCATAATTAAAAGGAGTTGATTGCAAACCTAGAGATAGGCTAACATAAATCCTTTAGATTGAGGTCAAACTTAATAATGAAATTCATAAATTGATAATACAATCCTAGAGTTTTAACTAGAAATATTTTTGTTAATCAAACAATGGATTAGTTATTAGTAGTCTCGAGAGACTTATTAACATAAGATAGGAATTTCTATGGTTCAATAATCAATAATATAATTGCATAATAAAAGATTAGTTATTTAATGATTTTTAGGGTGATTCATTACCTAGACACTAATATTTGTTGTTGATTTTTCTAAGTAATTTATTTCGTCTTGCATTCATTATTGTTTCCAATCTTAGTTTAGTTGTTTAGCTATACTTTTAATTAAAAACCAAATCTAATTCATATGCTAGATAATAGGAAAAAGGGTCATTACTAGTAATTATAGTCTTTGTGGGATCAACCCATACTTACCTGTGCTAGCTATAACTACGTCGTGTACTTACAGTTAATTTAATTATTGGTATAGAAACAACCAATCATCCCCTATCCCTGCCATCTCAATGACTCAAGGTTACCAAATGCCAACAGTGGGTTGTGTAATTGTATATTATGACAATGTTTTATGTGTTAAAATGTTGATTATTAACGAAGACCCTTTAGCCCTAATGCATTTTGTCTTTGTGTTAAGTGCTAAGTGTTGACTTTGAGTCTGCTTTATAAACTTGTGTTGTGTCATGTGTGTGAATATTGTTTGTGTTGTGTTGAGACTATTGGCTTGATTTGTGAATGTTGTCTCATGGTCTCACGAAATCTAGTATAGTAGTATGTGTTTCTAGGATTTAAGGAATATAGATTATGGATTTAAATAGTGAATTTGACTTATTTTATTTTGGAATTGGAGTTGGAACTAAATTTTGAAATACTATTGTGTTTTCACATCTTAAATAAAATTCTCTCTTGTAGTTTTATCTATGTTAAATAAAGTTAGTGAATAAAACATTGTCCTAATATAAAATGAAAGCTAGGGAAAAATTAGTAAATGAAAGATTAAAATTAGTGACAAATTTATAGTGAAGAATTACTAAATGAAAGAGTAAAATTATTTTATGAACCAATTGAGTTATATATTGTCACAAAGTAGTTGTCATAAAATGATTTATAAATTGAATTGTGTAATCATACAAAATAGATTAATTTATAGTTAAATTATTTTATCACAAAAAAAAGTTATAGTTGTGAATTTATTATTGAATTACGTAATCATACAAAATGAGTTACAGTTGTCAGTTTATATTTGAGTTATGTAATTACACAAAATGAGTTGTAGATGTAAATTTATGGGTGAATTATGCAATCATACAAAATGAGTTAAAGATGTGTTTATGGTTAAATTATGTAATCATACAAAATGAGTTATAGTTATGAATACATGGTTGAATTATGTGTTTATACAAAATGAGTTATAGTTGTAAGTTTATGTTTGAGCTATGAAATCACACAAAATGGGTTGTAGTTGTAAATTTATGGTTAAATTATGCAATCATACAAATTGAGTTATCATTATAACTTTATGGTTGAATTATGTAATCATACAAAATGAGTTATAAATGTGACTCATGAGTTTATGTTTGAGTTATGTAATCACACCAAATAGGTTATAATTTTTAATTTATGGTTGAATTATGCAATCATACAAAATGGATTATAGTTGTGAAGTTATGATTAAATTATGTAATCATACAAATTGAGTTATAGTTATGACTTTATGGTTGAATTAAATAATTTTACAAAATAAGTTATAGTTATGACTTTATGGTTAAATTGTACTCGTGCAAAATGGGTTATAGTTAACAAAACATGAGAATTTCTTATATAGAATGTGCTTAAGCATCGAATTTTATTAAAGAATCATTTATATAAGTTCATGAGGTTTCCTTGCTTGTGTATATCATATGATTGTTGAGAAACTACCATTCCTCTATTTGTTCATGTTATGATATATAAGTTCACTTTGATATGAAGTTATTAAGTTCATTTATTTTTACAGATAAATAGAAGGAAGTTCAAGTACTTTTAATAATTCAACTGCTCTAGGAAGATTTGATGATCCAAATTAGACTCATGTTAGATTGGTTCATAGAATAAAGGGCCATACTATTTGTTCACATTATAACAAGCATTTGAAAGGTAGGGGATCGCAAAATTAAAAAGGCATTTAACTAGGATAACAGTTGATGTCGAGCCTTTTAAGAAAGTAATTCATGAGTTGAAATGGTACATAAAGACTTTTTTTAAGATTATCAACATAAGAAAGATAGAAATGAAAATTTGAAATACAAAATTGGTAGTGGAAGTTCCTTTTGTGATGATCAAGATGATAGTGAAGATTTTGAAGTTGGTAGTATTCCTACCTAATAAGAAGGGAATGTTGCACCTGATGTTAGGAAAAGAAGAAGGGAAATGTCTAAATTTTGTGCACAATAAACAACTCACAGAACTTAGTTTTGTTTTTGAAATAAATAGTTATTTAGATGAAAAAATAATGACTTGCACTACTTATAGGTATTCAATCATATGTGAAGGTTGGACAAATAAAAGACAAAATCCTATTATCAATTTTTTAGTTTATTCTAAAAAGGGGACAACGTTTTTAAAGTCTATTGATACATCTAGTCTTGTTAAAAATTTTAATACTTTATTTCAGATATTTGATGAAGTTGTGAATCAAGTTAGGTTAGCAAATATTGTTCAATTCATCACTAACAATGATTCTGCTTACAAAGTAGCTGGAAGAAGATTGCAAAGTAGGTATGATTTTTTTATTGGACTCCATTTGTTGTACATTACATTAACCTAATGTTGAAAAATACAGGAGATGCTAGATATTTTCCTATCATTGATGAGATTATATAAAAAGCAAAAAGTGACCAAGTTCTTCTACAATTATGCATAGGTCCTGAATTTAATGAGAAAGAATTTTAATAATGGTAGGAATTTGTGTTGTCCTACTATTATAAGATTTGCTTAATTTCTTATCACTTTAGTGTTAGGTATAAAGTTGGATTGGAGATTTCTAGAATTATACTTAAAAATCATGAATTTTAGTCTCAATGTCAATTTGTCATTCGAGTTTGTGAGACTTTTGTGAGAGAACTTTGTCTGACTGATAGTGATGAGAAGGAAACAACGTTTTTTTATGATGTCATGGGGAAGGCGAAGGAAGCAATCAAGGTCAATATGAAAAATAGACCTTCTTTATATACACCTTATTAGTCATTAATAAGAGATGATAAAGGCACTTTTATTCTCTGTTATTTACAGGTAGCACAATTTTGAATCCTAGTGTCTATTTTAGACCAACATTTACAAAAAAACAAACTAAAGTTAATAAGAGAATACTATTAACTATTATAACAATCGTTGCTTAAGAGATGATGCAATATCTCTTAAGCATACAAATGAAGATTTATAAGGATGTTTCTGGTGATTTTGTGATGCTCATTACTATTCATCAAAGAGATAAACTTAATCTAGGTATATATTTTTTCACTTTTATTACTTATTATAAATTCACTTTATTTTGTTTATAATGTTACTTTTATGATCTTTCAGTTGCTTGGTGAGACCAATTAGGAAGTGGTATTCCAAAACTACAAAGGTTTGCAATTTGAATTCTGAATCAATGTGTGAGTGCAACAGGGTGTGAAAGAAATTAGAACATATTCGAATTCATCCATTCCAAGAAAAAAAAAGATTGGAATATAAAAGATTGAATGACTTGATTTTTGTTCGATACAATTTAAAGCTTCGAAAAAGGTATATTATTATCATTTATCATTATTAAGTTGAATATAATATATAGTAATTTCTTAATAAATTAATTTTATTTGTTTATTGGGACTCTTAATAGAATAAGTAATTCTATAGATCAAATTTATCTTGATCGTATCGATCTTTTAACGAATTGAATTTTTGAAGAACCAATTTTGATATATGAGAATAACTTAGAAAAAAATCTTAGATGGGAAAGTATTGATATATTATTTGGTACAATGAATTTGAATAATAGTGATGATAACATTCCTCTCAATGATGAAGATTTTGTACCAAATAAGAATTAAGGCCAATATGATTTAAGCAGATATTCAATTGGATAAAGTTATAGGATTTCATTTATTCTCTTTTTTTAACTTCCCTTATATTTAATGCATATATTAAATTCTATATATGCAATATAAATATAAAACTTTTAATTGTAAATTTTTTGTTTCAGATTTTGCTTCTAATTGGTTGTGTTTCTCAACACGAACTCTTGTTGTAATACTTATAGAGTCATGAAACTTTAATATTCTATCTATTTGATGTATTGATATAATTATTTTTATTATATGATAAAATTGTAACATTTTAAGTACTTTGTATTATCCTTAGTTTTACATTTGTATAATGATTAAACAATATTTTTTATCAATCGTAATTATTGTTTATGTGAAAAAATATTAAAATAAATAAATAAATTATTGTTATTTCAAATTTCTTTCATTATAAGTTTTGGAGACATGGTTAATATAAAATTAAAAATTATATAACACAATACATCGATGAACTATTAGTAATTTTAAAAAATATGTACTATTTTATAATTTTAAAAAATTACTCAAAATGGTATTCAGTATTGACTGGTATCGATATAGTACTATATTAGAATCAAATCTAATACCAATACTAATACGATATTCATAATATTATTTCGAAGTGAAATGAATCAGGAGTTGGGTGGATTATTCGTGATGCTGATGGTCGATTTATGTCATTAGAAAGTTCCTTTTTTAAAATTAAAAATTGAATTAATAAAAAAGGATAAGTTACAGAAATAAAGATGTTCAAGGGAAAACCCTTATCATACAATTCAACAGAAAGTAACTATCCCATCATATTAAGAGAACAACATAAGGAAGTAGAACTCTAGAGCTTTAGAACTTCGTTAATTTTTTGGAATAAGCTACTACAGTAGTGTCAATTCCTTGGCACCTTTAACAATCTTATTCTTTTTGTATACCTGACTAGAGCTAGTATTCTAATGGCAATGCAAAGATCTTCTTCCAACTTAAAGGGAGTATTTTGTTCTAGAAGGCAACATACCCCCACCCGAAGATGTGCTACCATGAATTGCTTTCCAAACAGATCTTTATATACGTAAAGAGGAGCGAACATTTGGGCTGTAAGTTTGTTGTAGATTCCTAGTCATAATAATCTCCTGAATTTCAACGAATATTAAGGATATCAAACATTCTTTAGTGGATGATTTGTTTTTGAAACGTCGAAGATTTCGTTCCCTCCAAAGCCTGTAGATACAAACTCCCTAGATAATAATATGAATAGGTAATTGTTTTGAGAGACCATTAGTGATATTTAAAATAGATATCCCTTGATGCATCCAATAACACGGAGCAGTGACATATTCTCATATTGATTTGTTAAAAAGACATTTTAAAAAAAGGTGGCTACATGATTCTAACTGCAAGGAGCACAAGGGACAATTTTTGTCTATTTGGACATACGGAATTCGATCTACTGTAGAAAGTTTGTTCTGGATGGCCAGCCAGAAGATGAAAGATATCCTCGGCGTTAAATGTTTATTCCATACCGTAGTGGCCCAAAAAATTGAGGATCGATGCCTACGTAAGTTATCATATATGATTCTGTTTGTGAGCTTGTCAAGTGGAATACCTTTCCAAAAAAAAGGTATTAGGTTCCTGAGGAGTGGGAGGATAGCTAGACTGAAACTGCATTAAACTTCTAGGAAAATTCCATACGTTTCCGTCAATGAAGGAGCTCATTCGTGTTTTTAAAGGAAAAGATGAGGAAGCTCTTGAAAGATTCGTCAGTTGCATTAAGGGGAGATACTGAGGATTGGAAGAGTCACGTTGGAAAAGCTGAGTCCGCTATGTCTCAAGCAAATGTAGGGTTTCACTCTGACTTCGCTAGAACTTCGTGGGGAAAACGACAACGTTAGCCAGACCCACCAGATAAAATCACGGAGACAACTAAGGCTTTTAATATTCGTCAAGAAGAGCTTCCCGATGGCATCTGGGATAAAAGCAAATTAACTCCACAAGTTGAGGACATGGATATTGAGCACTTGCCTAATCTGTGCGATGATGAAACTATGACAATTAAGTATAGGGATAAACATGAATTATTGTCCTGTTACTATTTCAATTGCAAATTTTGGGACGAACTCAAGAAGTCTTTGAAGGAAACTGTGATCGTCAAGGTTTTGGGTAAGTCAGTGGGGTTTTATTCTCTGTCATCAAAAATAAATTAGCTTTGGAAACCAAAAGGTAAAATTGAAATAGCTGATCTGGAGAATGATTTCTACATGATTAAATTTGCAAAAGAAGAGGATAGACATGTTGCTTTGAGTAAAGGTCCTTGGATCATCCAATACCATTATCTTATGGTGCGAGCATGGAGTCCCAAATTCCATCCTTCGATTGCTAGCTTTGATAAAGTCCTTGTTTGGATAAGGATCCCAGAATTACCTGTGGAATACTACAATGCAAATGTGCTCGTAACCATAGCTAGATCTATAAATCAACCAAAAAAACTTAATGGGAATACTTTTCATGCAACTAGAGGAAAGTTTGCACGAATTTGTGTTAAAGTTGATCTTCGTAAACCATTGGTTTCGATGATTGAAATTGAGGATGTGAAATATTGAGTAGTGTACGAAGCTCTTCACAAGTTACGTTTCCACTGTAGAATTTACGGGCATGTCTCAGAGACATGTTCCATAAAAAATTCTAGGGATAAGACTGGTGATACTATGGCTAAGGATAGTCCAAATACTGAGACCTCTAATAAGGATGACAGATGGCCCATTCATGGGGAATGGACAACTGTATCAAGGAAAACTAGAGGGCTACGGACAAAAACTCAGAATTTGAGTTTGGGTACACGAGATTGGAAAGGGAAGTCAAATGGAGGAGAAAATAAATGGTTGTCAGCCAAATTTAATTATTGGCCAAAGTAATAACAAAAATCTTCAGAAACGAGGGAACAAGAAAAACATGAGTGTTAATTCACGCATGGATAATAAAACAATGTCGAAGTCCAATACAGAATCAATTTTCAATTTTATGGAAAAGAATGGTGATCAAAGCTATGGGAAGGCTCAAGAGGTGTGTGATGACAGCCCAAAAGAAGCTAATGTTTTTCCTCCAATTGCTGAAAATAAATCTACTTATGTTCCAGATAAAGCCAGTACCAATAAGGGTCAAGCTAGTAATATGGGAGGTGTCTTTTATACAACTAGGCCCCCGAATATTGCTGGAGATAAAGAGGTGATGATGGATTCGATAATGTAAATAATCAGACGAACAATGTAGATATCGATCTGGCCATTGAGGATAATTCTATAGAAGTTAATGTTTTGGCTAAGCAGACCCATATAGTCATAGCTGATTAATTGTTCTTTGATCCTCTTTTTTCTCGTTAATTAATGATTAATTGTAATATATTAATGTGGAATATTAGGGGTGCTGGCAATATAGTTGCTCGGCGTCATGCTCGAGAATTCATTAAAGCTAATAGAGTGGATATGGTTATTTTAGTTGAGACTAAAGTTTCTTTCACTAATCAAAAGAGGCATTGGCAAAAAATGGGGTTTGATGGCTTTTCTATTCGTGATCCGAACGGTCGCTCTAGAGGTATTTGGGTCTTCTGGAAAAATATTTGTTGCAGCTTTACAGTTGTAACATTAAATTCTCAAATGGTCCCTGGAAATGTTGTCATGGCTTATGGGAATTGTTAGCTTTTGTCGGCTGTCTATGCCAGCACAACTCCTAGTCTTTGAGACCAAATGTGGGATAATTTGTAGGGGAGGTTTGCAGGCAAACACCTTCCTTAGCTAGTAATAGGTGATAAATGATGTTCTTAGTAGGGAAGAGAAGCAGGGTGGTCCTTTTTATGCAAACAGGGATGCCAAATTTAGTGACATCTTTAAGGATGTAACCTTGTTGATCTTGGCTTTGTGGGTCAGAAGTTTACTTGGGTTCGACGTTCTTCCCCTAGAACTGCTGAGGGCCTTGATCGAGCAGTTGCTATAGTAGAATGGAGAATTATGTTCCCTGAAGCTGTAATCTCCCATCTTCCACGGGTTTACTCTGACCATAATCCTATTCTTACTCAGTTGGGTGGTCTTCATCGCACTGGACGGATGAAAGGTTTGAGGCTTTTTAGATTTGAAGCAGCCTGGCTGACTGATAATCACTTTCATAATCTAATTAAGAGTACTTAGGACCCTAATATTCATCCGCATGAAGCTCTCGAGAGGATTGAGAAAGCTTGCACTAATTTTAATAAAAATGTTTTTGGAAATATTTTTCATAGGAAAGGCACCTTAAAGCTAGAATTGATGGGATCCAACAAAGACTTCAACAATATGATTCTTCTAATTTGAGAGATCTTGAGAAAAGGCTTTCCTTCGAATATAACCAAGTTCTTGCCCAAGAAGAAGTTCTTTGGTTTCAAAAAAGTAGAGAGCAAAATATTCTCTTTGGTGACAAAAACATCAGGTTTTTTCATGCCACAACTGTGGTGCACAGGAAAAGGAATAAAATTGAGAAGTTAAAATTGAATGGTTCTGATGATTGGTGTGATGACCCTGGAGCTATTAAGAATGAGGTTTTATTTTATTTCAAAGATTTGTTTGCCAACTCTGAAGGGAATGGTGAGAGTAGTATAAGTCACAATCACTTAACTTTGACTACTGATGCAATTGATTCTCTGTCCAAACCAGTTCAGTCTGAGGAGGTTTGGAATGCGCTTAGCTCAATGGGAAGTTATAAATCTTCAGGTCCTGATGGCTTTCAACCTATATTCTTTAAGCAATATTGGAATACGGTAGGTGGTTCCATTGTATCCATGATTCAAAAAGCTTTTATCAATGGAGAAATTGACAGTAAATTAGCATAAACATTGATTGCCTTAATTCCTAAAGAAGTTTCACCAGATTCTATCAAGAAGTTCAGGCTAATTAGTCTGTGTAATGTTACATATAAATTGGTGACAAAGATCATTGTTAACCGGCTGAGGCCATATTTAAAAGCTATTTTCCACCCTTTTCAGAGTAGTTTCATTCCAAGCAGAAGCGTTATTGATAACATTTTGATGACCAGGGAAATGATGTTTTCTATGAGGTGGTCTAAGAGCAAAGCTGGATCAATGTTAATTAAAATCGATCTTAAAAAGGCCTATGATCGGATCAACTGGAAATTTTTAAAAGGTACTTTATTTGATTTTGGCTTTCCAACTATAATTGTTTCACTTATTATGAATTGCATTAGGAATACTTCTCTTTCTATTCTTTGGAATGGCGAACGCCTCCCAAGTTTTTGTCCAAAAAGAGGAATTCAACAAAGAGATCCTTTGTCCCCTTATCTTTTTGTTTTGTGTATGGAAAAACTTGGGGCAATGATAAACCAACAAGTTGGAGATAATAGTTGGGCTCCAGTAGCCTTTTGTCGTGGGGGAGTTAAAATTTCTCACATGTTCTTCGCGGATAATGTTATCCTCTGTGTGAAAGCAACAAGCTCCGAAGCTCAACGAATTAGTTTTGTTGTGCTCAAGGTTAGTGCTGCCTCAGGAATGAAGATTGATGTGGATAAATCAAAATTTTATTTTTCTAATGTTATTACTCAAGCCACAAAGGATTATGTGGAGGGCATTTTGGGCATTAAAGCCATTGACCACCTGGGCAAATACCTTGGCTTTGATCTCGGTGATGGGAAGATGAGAACTAGTAGTTTCAATAACTTGGTAACTAGAATGAATCAAAAGTTATCTGGGTGGAAGGCTTGCTTGCTGAATATGGCAGGGTGTATAACTTTGGCAAAATCAGCTCTTAATGCGATGCCCAATTATCTAATGAAGGTTGCTTGGCTTCCAAGCCATGTTTGCAGTAAAATAGACCAAGTAATAAAAAATTTTGTTTGGAATAGCACTGATGACAGAAGAGGGATTCACTTAATTTCTTGGGACAAAGTGACTAAACCGAAATTTACAGGTGGATTGGGTCTTCGACAAAGTTGCATAATGAATAATGCACTTCTTGGTAAGTTAATTTGGACAGCTCATGAACAGCCCAATAAAAATTGGGTTTCACTTATTTGTGGCAAGTACAGTAAACGGCGGAATTTTCTTGAGTGGGAAAAGAAATCAAATTGCTCAAAGGTTTGGCTAGACGTCATTAAAGTTCGAGATGAATTCAGAAATGGTTTCAAGTACAGAATTGGTAATGGTTTTTCAGTGTCAATTTGGCATGATAATTGGTTGGGTCAAGGGCCTTTGATTAATAGGCTGAATCAGGTTGAGGAGGAAGATTGGGACTTGATGATATCTGATATCTTAGATGACTTTGATGACTGGAACTTTCTCAACCTCTGTGCAGAAATTCCTGATGAAATTCGTAGTGAGTTTCCTCGAATTCGTAAACCTATTACAGTAGCAGGAGAAGATAAACTCATATGGGGCGCTTCTTCTTCTAGACGATATACAGTAAAAACAGGCTTTCAGTGGCTAACTTTGAAAGATGAAGATGAAGACCAAGAAAAGTGGAATTGGATTTGGCAAGTGTGTGGTCCAAAGATGGTTAAACTTTTGTGTTGGCTGATTTGGCATAAGAGGGTTCATACTCAGCAATGGCGTTTTCATATAATTTTGTCTCCAACTGAGGGGTGTAAACGATGCGGTATGAGGTCTAAATCAATTTTTCACCCTTTTGTTGGTTGTCCAAAGGTGAAGGAGCTTTGGAGACTTAAGCTGCCATTTCAGTTTTGGTTGTCTCCCCCAAGCTCAGTCCTAATGGCTCTTGCTGGAGACACTATTGGTACTACATTTGAGAGAGCAAGATAGCTGGGCTTGGCCCTCTATTTCTTTTTTTCTTTTTCTTTCCTTTGTTGTTTTAAATTTCCATTGCACAAAAACAAATTAAGGGCCTTTGCGGGACAATTGTCATACCATAAAGGTGAAGTAATATTAGTTTAGAGTCTAATGCTTTAGATGATGTATTGGTGTTAAAAGATTCAGTCTCTAACCATTCTATTTTTAGTCTTATTATTGATAATTGCCTTATGAGGAAGAATGATACGAGGCAAATCGAGTTTTCATTTTCTTTTATTTTTGCAAATCAAGGTGGCTATGTGTTTGTTAGGCAATCTCAATCTCTTGCTATGTCATTGTCCCGAGGCAAAAGTCATATGAGGGTACCTGGTGTATACTTCCATTGCCCCCATAGAAAGGACCGCAAAAAGCGGATCCAAAACAAAGGCCAGTTGTAGTATTAAACGCGCGCACGTGGCGGCACACCTGAAAGGACCTTAGACGTCCTGATGCCACGTGGCGTTATTACTGTTTCTATTTCCATCGCGTTCGCTTCTCTATTCAGCAGAGCAGACACTTTACTGGAGCGAGAGAGTGGGAAAGAGATGGAGAAGAGAAGAGTAGCGACAATGCTGTTGTTGTCGGCGGTTTTATGGGGGGCGGTGTCGGTGGAGGAGTGCTGGTGTTGGAGTAGCAGCGTCGGTAAGAATGTGGTTGAGGAGAAAGTGAATGTGGCAGCGGAGAAAGTGAGAGCCAAGGCAGCAGAAAGAATGGAAAACGCCAAGGACAAGGCCGGGTCTTTGTATGATTGGAGCCGTCGGAAGTACTCCGAGTAATTAATCGCATACCTTCCCTCTCCTTCTTAAATATTTTGGGTTTATAAAGAAAAGATTATGATCGTGTTGGACCAAGATATTTTTGTCTAACTATCAGATGGTGTACTGCGGAAGTCAATTTTGTTAATGGAGTCTGGTGGGGATATATGGTTAGTAATTAGTTGAAGATTATGGTAACCTGTACGAACCAGGCAATTAGTTAATTTTTAAAGGTTGCATCATGTTTCTTAATTGTTACTTTTTAAAAGAATGGTCGAGAAGAAGGCTGAGATTCAATGGACAGAGTAGGGACAGAGGATCTTGGCATCCAGAAGAAGGTGACACTTGATGAGATTTGGTCTCCAAGTAGAGGATTAGAATTTATAATTCAACCGAGCCTCAATTAGTTTTGGATATAGTGGCCCTACATAATCATGACTATAATTAGAAGTTTCGTAGTATAAGACGTGTGTTGTCAAGGAAATAACGAAATCTGATTAAAAGGATTGGCTATATTAAAAATGCACTACTTGGTGACACTTCCCTCATGCCAATGTAGATCAATCCTTCATTCATAAGATAGATAATGTAGGGGGTCAAGCTAGATGTTCTCTTCTGTTACCAAGCAAGCGAAAAGTTTACTTTGGTTATAGAAATTCACTTAAGGCCTCCATAATTAAGTTATCGATGATTATCCAAGTTTTTAAGATGAAAAGGAGGATGTTTAATGGATAGAACAAAGGACAGGGTTAGCAACTGACAAGGTTATGTTAATGAAAATCAGTAACGATGAAGCTGATATACATAATGTTTTGAGCTTTACGGGGCATGTTTGTTAGAATTGCATGATCATAAGTCCTAAATGTTAAAGAGGCAATTCATATGCTTGCTTATGGAGCTCTTAACAACGTTATATTGGTGCCACTAGTGGACCTGGATTTGGACAAGAGAGGGCCAAAAAGGCAGCTCAAACTCTGATGGATAGAGCTGGAGACACTGCTTCGAAAACTGCAGGTATGATGGATTCTACTGCATCAGGTGATTATTTTGCCTTTGTTTTTGTACTGGCAACTAAGTTAGTCTTATTTCTTATGTACACTTGAAATGGAGCTACTCTTCTGAATAGTTTTATCTTTCCAGAATCATCAAGGTATGCTTCTGAAAAAACCAGAGTGGCAGCAACATAGCACCCCGAAAGATAGGTGATATGGACTATGCTTCAAGGAAGGCAGACGAAGCTATGAAAAAGGCCGCTGACAGAGCTAATGATGTGAAAGAAACAATGGTTGATGCAATGGAATATGGAGAAGTTCAAGCGGCAGATGCCTATGATGGAGCTAAACAAAGGCTGAAGATGGTGACAGACGTTGCTTCGGATTCGGCTGATGAGGTCAAAGACCGAATGGACGGAGCAATGAGTTACGAGAAAGAGAAAGCGACTGATACCTATGATGAAGCTAAAAACAAGCTGAACATTGCTAGAGACGGGGCTTCAGATAGAGCTGCCGATGTTAGAGACACAATGGCTGGAGCAGTGGGATATGGGAATAATAAAGTGGCTGATGCTTACGTTGAAGCTAAAGAGAACTTGAATATTGCTATGGACATGGCATCAGATAAAGTAGCAGATGCCAAAGACAGAGCATCTAGAACAGTGGGGTATGGGAAAGATAAAGCCACTAATGCCTATGGTGAAGCTAAAGAGAAGCTGAATACTGCTATAGTGCTATGGACATGGCTTCAGATAGAGTAGCAGATGGCAAAGACAGAATTGCTGAGACAACTGGATATGGAAAAAATAAAGCTGCTAATGTTGTTGGTGAAGTCAAGCAAAAAATGATGAATACTGCCTCAGATATGGCCAATGAGGCTAAGAATCGGACGGAAGGAGCAATGGAATATGGAAAAGATAGAGCAAGGAATGTCTATAGCATGGCCTCAGAGACAGCAGATGATGCTCAAGGGGCAATGACAGGATCAATGAATTATGGCAAGGAGAAAGCCTTTCATGGCTATGATGAAGCTGAGCAGAAAACTAACATGGCAGTGAACATTTTCTCAGAAAAAGCTGAAGATACCAAAGATAAAATGTTTAGGGCAGGTGGTTGTCGAGGAGATGATGCAGTGGAAGCTTTTGATCGAGCTATGCACAATGTTGGGGAGGCTTACATATCAGCGAAAGAAAGTGTGACTCGTCAGGCCAGGGCTAGCTATGAAGCTGCCAAGGAGAGGATGTCACAGACAACTGGTGATCTTGGAGATGCAATGAGAAAGGCGAAGGCTACAGCAGAGCCTGAAATCTAGCAAGACATCGGAGTCTAGTTTCATCTGTGAGTCAATACCATTTCCCTGGCTTCAGTCCCTTCTTATAGACTCTTCTTTCTTTTCTATTTTTTTCATTTCCTCTTATGTTTCCTTTTATATGTATTTCAATCCATTTTATAACTTCTAATAAGCATAACTCCTTTTAGCTCTTCTTCAATTTTTGGCTCTTTCAAGTCTAATTAAAAATTGACGTTCAAATCTAAGAGCAGTTTACCAGTTTCTCAATTTTCATGTATTCTTCTAGATCTATGTCTACATGCAAGCTATTGGAAGAAGAATTTCATCCGCACATTAGAAATAAAATATTGGCGCCATGGATTTGCATGTTTTGCTAAGACATGTAAATTGTTGGTAGATTTTCAACTAGTGGTCTAGAAATTGCTGAAATCTAGAAATTTGTGTCTTCATGTAGCCACTTAGAGAACGATTATCTTGCAAAACAACCTTAAATTGTCATGGAGTTGAGCTAGTGATTGAACTAGTTCTCTAATTTAACGATAATTGGGCCCAACTATTACACTAACTTGGCATACTCACTCTCCGATGCGATGATTCCTTCATTATAGGACTCCATTTGTGTACCAAAGCCATTTCTGGTTTCTAGAAATGCAAAGTTTCGTGCAAGGTCTTCGCCAGACATTTGTAGATAAGAAGTTATTGTTTCTATTTCAGAATCATTCATTCCTTTCTGGTTCAGTCTTTTTTCGAGCAGGTTGTCGCCAAGTTCTCTTACAAATTCGATCCCTTATTTTTAATCCTAATCTGCAATTTCAACTTCTCTTTTGTCCTCCTTTTCCCGTGGATAAAATTGAAAGGAAAGGATATCATATAACTAATCATAAACCTGTACAGGTTGCATTGCATGGCACTGCTTATTATGTGATGCATGCAAATCATCACATTAAATTCTTCACCGTGAGTTCTCACCTTCTACCATATTTGTATGCTTGTGCGAACCTCTTGACCTGTAGTCACATTTCGTCAACTTCAGCCCAATGAAAAGTGTTCTAAGATGGTGCTCGGAGGTGATCAAAAAATGGTTATGCTCAGGATCATCCACCTTAACTCCCACCTGGATTCTTAATGGGATTAATAACAACCTATAAGTAAGGCAATTTGCAAAATATGGATCGACTTTTCATTAGGCCGTTGTTTTCTCGTATTCAGTTCGCAAAATAAATTGAAGATGAAACGAAAAATTGGTATCTTACAGTGATGGTGAAATCAAGAAAGGCTAGACTGCATTTGCTATTTAATTTGATTTCAGAGAGGCTATTCCGAACCTGGAATGAGTTTCGATGTTTTGAAGTCAAATTAATCTTTACAAGAAGCCACAGTGTTATGCCATGTGAATTTTGGTAAAGAGCATATAGTCTCCATCTTCATGTGCAACAGTTAAATTAATACATACCGAACAAGTTATCATTTGTCACCATCAAAATTATGACCCACAAGAAGAAACATTGAACGTATCCCAGAAAATAGTAAGCTCATATAACCCTTCAATGCACTTAGTGGGAAAAGGCATATCAGAAATGGAAGGCGCCTGCTATTTCTCTATCATGGCCTATATTATCCCTTTTGCTTCGGCTTTGTTTAGTTAGGATCTAAAATGACGACTTTGTGGTTACGTTCAAGGAATCCAAAAGGCTGTCATTGTTCGAGAGGGCCATATTTTGGTAAGTGTGAAAGATCTTTCGGATATGAATCGAAATAATAGAAAACAACAGACATAAATAGGGAGTTAAAAGGATTTTTATCTTTTCAGTGGAGAAAAGGAAACAATCTCTCTCTACATTCTCTACTTTGTCTTCTTATTTACACGAAGAGTAGATTGGAATAGAGAGCAATAACAACCATGCTCGACTTAAAATAATGACTAGTTCATCGAATTGTGATGGCTGTGTATGATTTATGCTGTATTTAGGTTATTAAACATTAGAAGAATTCGGCAGCAATTAGTGATGAGCAAGAAATTCCTACTCTCTACTTGTTTACGGACATCTTAATCTGATTCAGGACTAAGTCTATGTTAACCCCGCGAATAGTGCCTTCAAGGGTTGAGTTTCTTACATTTCCTTCTTCTTCGTTGCCTGTTTGTTGTTGTGCATCCAGACCTTGAAAACTTTTCTCTTTATCCCCACTTGAGAACAAAACTGCTGCACCTCTTGCTCATTTTGTTTCTGGATCTTCCACTCCAACTTTTCAGCAAATTCCATCATTTTGTCTTTCTGTTCTTGACTGAATTTTGTTCTGAACCTCTTCTTTGACGATGAAGATGGATTGACCGATGCTTGCGCTTGCAAATTTGAGCGGAATGTATTCAGATCTTCGCTTGATGATTCCGCCGTTCCGCCAAAAGTCATCATTATCGGTGCAATCGGAGCTGTTCCAATATGTTGTCTGAGATGCTGGTGAAAAGAAGGCTGCTGTGGAGCAAGGGAAGTGGTGAGTTGTTGATGAGGTAGTGTAGTATAACTAGTATTTCTTTGGCTATTGTTTTGATAGTGATAATTAGCTAAAAAGTTTGGCTCTCCATCAATCTCCTTCCTATGAAAATTTCTATGGCATTCACAAGCTGCACATCTCAAAGATTCAGGTGTGCCCTCCTCACCACTTGCCATGAATTCTCCACAACCATCCACGACATGCCCTCCCATATTTGCTGCATGATTCCTTAAACATTCTCGGTATCTAATCGAGGATGCTGTTGATGTTGGTGGTGGAGATCTTGAAATTAATCTACTAGGAGTTGGTGCTGTGTTAACAACTGTAGCTGACACTGGAATTGAAGCTGGATCTGATGCAGTTTGATCGTCTCTTCTTCTTTCTGCTGAATCTGGAATTATAGATATGGAAGGGAGTTTGGAGGAGGAATCTCTATCCGCTGTATTGTACACTGAAGAGCTTGGCATACCTCCTTTATCTTGGCCTCCCAATTCCATGATAACTGGTTTTGAAGAAATGTCAGTACTGATTCTTCAAGTTTTGAATTTGTCAAACCCTTCTTTCTTCTTAGTTCTTACTGCATCATTGGCATCGTTTCCTTGATTTCAAGACAAACTAACAGGTTGCTGCTGTGATTTTCTTAACCCTACTTCAGCCTATTCGGTCAAGCAACAAACTTGATGACGAGGTAACTCCGAAGATCACTCCCCTCTCTCTCTGATTTTGACCTTTATGGGTGCAAAATCCGCCAACCCATTTCAATATTTGAACCCTATTCCTGAAGAGTAAGCAAGCGATTGAGCAGTAGATAGACAGACGATTCGATGACCAAGTACAGATCAACACCAGGACGAGCTCAAACCTTTATTCAAGAAAAAATGACGAACTGAGTGAAAAGATCTTAAAATTCCAAAGTAAAAATGAAAGCTTCATGGGCCCCTATCAGATTTAACCAGCTAGCCTGTCCCATGACTTACCTTGATCAATTACAACTGTAGATTTGAAGTGAAGAGCTGCGAGTGCACACTCCCAGAAGTGGCCGTGAGATTCATAACTGTGGTTGTGAAATATAGAAATTAGGGTAGAGATCTTTAAGCCTTAATCACGCAGAAATGTGGGTTGGAGGTTTGCTTCCTACATCCCATCCAATCCCATAAAATACATCCATCAAAGGAACAGGTGTGTTTGGTTTTGTGGGCTTTGTACTAAGAAACAGTGGATAGTTACAAAGTCACTGATGACATTCCGAAAGGAGGTTCTCTTCCCAGAACAACCGACAAGGTCGTGATAGTTCCCTGACACGAAAAAAGGCTCTGACACCACTGAGCCTCCAAATCAATTGCGCCTTGGATATTTTGGTGTCACCGTCTCTTTGTGTCCAGTTCCTTAATCAACTGCGATTAAGGAACATGTGTTTAGTGAAGAGAAGACCAGCTAGCTAGCAGAGAAAGGGTTAAATTTGGGGGGTCCTAATGATTAGATGTCTGCTTTGCTTGGAATCTTCCTACAACCTCAAATTCATAGGGACTGATCTCAACAAGCTCACGTTTGATAAATGATAAAGGATGTTAGAACCCGGTAACACAAGCCCTAAGTAGGGTTTTAGGTTTTTGAAGGAAGTTAAATCCACTAATGAGCGAGTGGAGAGAAGAAAGGTGGCTTCTTTCTTTTGTGGGGGTGGAGAAAATCAAAAAGTGTGAGAGAAATGCTCGCTGGTCCACCGCACAGTTCTTGTCCTTTTAAACATGTCAGATTCTCTATCTATCTTAATCTCTTTACTCGAGGCCTTTTTGTTGTGCGCCTGCTCATGCAATTTCTCTGCGACTCCACTCTTTATCCTAAGCAGTGAGTTTGGTTTCCCGTCTTTTTCATTACAACAATTGATGCCTGTATGTTTCCCAGTTCCCACTGTCGGCATCTGCTCACACACTGTTTTTGTTCTTAATTTGATTGCTTTTGTCCACTAATGACTCCCTCTTACCTCAGCCTGTACTGTTGAAAGAGTCTCGTTCCAAGTTTTACTGTATTATTTGACTCTTTCCTCTTTTTCCCTTTTGGTATTCTGTCTTCTACTGGGGGCCATTTCTGTTGGGTTAATCCCATCACTGTAACAGTGCAGCTCCATTTATAGGTTTTAATTTGCTAGTTAGGAATTATACCGTGATAATTGCATATAATACAACTGTATTCCACAATTTAAAACCTTAAATTTTTATATTGAAAATATAAATCTTTTCCAGGGTCTTCTTGAAAGTCTACGAGTACGGCAGTTTTTGGCTACTTTCTCAACAAAGTTGACGCAATAATGTTTACGACAGCTTCCATATTGGAAGGTCAGGTCCCACGTTTAACTGCTGGAATTTACTTCTTTTTAGGATTTTTGGTTTAAGAGGTGAACATATAATAACACTGATGTATTCTGTGTTAGCTTAACTAGCAGGTAGTATACGACACTCGTACGTAGAGTCTGCTCAAGAGCTCTTTTTAACCACATCACAAGCTTATGTAGCTTGTAGAAACAAGGAAGTCCCTCTATTTCTTGCTCAATTTATTCTCCTAATCACTTATTTTGTTGATTTGATATTGAAACAAAGTGTAACTGAGAAGCACAATTATATATATTCAATGCTAAAATCTAAATACAAAGCTTAGTTTGTGAATGAAAAAGAGTCTTTTTCTAGGCTTCTAAACCTAAGTGCTGAATGAATTTGCGTGAACTCCTGCTTTATTTCCTGACACGAAGGAAGGCTAATTCTGTATGCCAAATATAGAAATGGATGCTTCACATATGCCATCTCTCTTGTCATTTCCCTTCTCTTTTATTACACTCAAGCCTCGTTGGTTAATATATTACCTCCTGAGCTACTCAACACCTAATACTTTAGATTAGATGCATCGAACGGTCCTTGTGGGAACAATTCCCGAGTGGTTAATTGATTTGTAGAAACAAATTGGAATAATGTGTTAGAAAGTGCCTAAGTCACTCCCAAAAGTTAGCTCAAGAGGGGAAGATTTGCACACTATTATAAACTCTTGAATGCCCTCATAGTTGTCTGATGTGGGATTCTTGACACACCCCCCTCAGTCCAGAGCAGGACTGGACATCTGATGGACATATTGGGCAAAGGGACATAACCGGACACCGTCCCAAATCATCGAGACAAATTAGCTTTGATACCATGTTAGAAAATGCCTAATTCATCCCCAAAAGCTAGCTCAAGAGGGGGAGGTT
>JANKOD010000193.1:7168558-7185954 GCA_026284645.1 Erythroxylum acuminatum | reverse complement strand
ATGACATAATGCGTTGGAATTATATTTTGCATATCCTTAAATTTCATGTTGCGAGTCTTACGCTTAACACCAGTAGCGAAGTCAGGAATTTGATTCGGATTAGGCAATGTATATATATTTTATCCAATCTATCACGAGCAACGACATTCTTTTAGGTGGACAATCTCTGTATACATATATATCTTTTTTTAAAAAAACAAAATTGAGGGTGCCCACCCTCCCTTAGCAGTAGAGCTTAACACGTACGCCCTTGACATTGACTTCTCAATTTGTTCTGACCCTTGCGAGTTTATTGCTGGCCCCATCTCTTATATCGACATTGATTCTTCTCTTGTTCCTTACTGACATCTCATTCAGGTTGTAGCATCTAAGATTTTTAAAGAGCCATAAGCCAAGTTGTATTACTATGAAATTCAGGACTTATCTGATAAAATTCCATATCTTTTGAAAGTAACGGACTTCATATTGTATATTTCAAATAAGTAGAGTGTAGGAGCGTAATGATGTATTAACATAAACGATTTCATTGGTGCAATTAATGGAATCAATGATCAAACGAAAATGTTAAATTTGACTGGGAACTCTTCAGTGAATAAAGTTTACATTTCAAGCAATTATAATTTTACTTTACGAAGAAGGAGTCAAGGAGATATGTCTTTCTGACGTGAATGCTGACAGGTGTGACCAAAATTATAATAAATGAAGTTGGACCAGTGAGCAGAATTCACGTGCAAATTTAACATAAAACAAAATCAGCCAGCAGTTTACGACAGTGTCTTTATATACAAAAGCTTATCGGACTCTGAATTCTGAGAGCTGACTGATACGATTGGCATTTTAGCAGTCCTTAACTCCTTATAAATACATACATGCACCCTGAGTTTTCAAATTTTTACGTTATAGAGTAATTTATGAGCCGCATCTGATCCTGATTTCTCATCGCAATTAGATGAGGAACTCATTTCACTGCTAGTTATCATCTCCATCCCAGAAGAATAGGATAGTTTCGTGACTCTTGTTCATATTCTTCAACAATAACTCAACACACCCTGAGTTTTCCTTTTTCATATCTATATTTTAACTTCTTGTATATTGCAATTTCAATTTTAATTATTATGTAGTTTAAATTATAATTTCTATCCACATAATTGTAAAATATACTCAGTAACTTAACAATATTAAGCTGTCCTAAATTGAAAATTGTGTATTCATGATATTATACAAATTAGAATTTTGTTAGAAATATTAGGTTTGAATAATTTTTTGAAATAAATAAATTACAGAAATAGAAATAATTGTCTTAATTAATTTTAATCTTAAACTTTAATTTTTGGACTGTCAAATTCAAATACAACATTAACTCAATATTTATAGATAATTAGAAGCTGTATCAGGAATAGAAAAATAGCAAATCAGTTCATCTTTATCTAGATCAAGACGAATAGAAATAAACGCGGCTACAAGTTGAACTACTTTGTTTCGAGGCATGCAAAGTTAAATATATTCTCAGGCGCCGAAAGCGAAAAAGAAGCAAGTTCTTTCAGGATAACTAAGGCGGCGGCCTGATGGATGTAACAGAAGGTTTTCAAGCATCCATATGCTTCTTAGCCTAATCTAACCTTAATTTCGGTTTCCTCATCTCCATGGATCTTTGTTTGGAGATAAAAGGTTGAAGGCAACTTTTGCAAGTTGGTACTTATCCTCTGCTGTCCAAATCTCTTCCTCAACTTGAGTTGTTCGTGTAATAGCAAACAGAATCCACACAATCGTTAAATATCACGGTATGACTATCAGCTTGCTCCAAGCATTTACAAGTGTATGGATAATTATCGTCATATACCATTTACTCTGAAATATTTTCTTCATGCTTCTCACTTTGAGTCTGCAGATTCGCAACCGTTATGAAAGCGAAACCTTAATTGTTTTGGCATGTGGGCCGTGCAAAGTGCAGATTCTATGTGGTCAGCAGAAACGGGCCTGAATTATGGCTTTCGTAACCTGTTGTTCATTAGAGAACATCAGTGAAACTTTACAGAAGCTGATAACCAGATGCTCTTTTGTTTTCGTTTTTCTGCAAGAGATTTGTGAACATGTTGATTTCTTTTTTCTTTTTCTGGTTTACATGATTCCCAAACCAGTACCTAACGACTCATATTGTCTAAAAAGACCTCTCGAGAGATCCTGAACGCTTGGCTGGCTCACTTTGTCTTGCATCAAAAAAAAAGTTGGACGAACTGGTTCCCGACGCACATGGGCTTGAGATTAGAATTTGTTGAATTAGACTGACTTTTCTTTTCTGATGAAATGAACCGAATTGGGTTCAACTTTGCATCTAATTTGGGTTTTGAACTGGTCATCTTGTCGTTGCAAAGATGTCCGTGCCTTCCAAGAAACGAGGACAGGACTTACTGCAGCAATACTGGACAGACAAAAGCCGTTTATATACCAAGATTCAATCAAATAAGAGCTAAACTTCAAAGTAATTTCGTCTTAATTCTTCATTGGGCTATCTACATGCAGCCAGAATCAACCTTTAAGTTTCCTTTCGTTTTGGTTTATGGGAGAGAATAAGTAACAAATTTGAGAAATCATCGCATTCTTTGAGAAACTGTGTTATTATTGCAAAAGCTAGAACTCTACGGCAAGAAGACAGCAGGCAGTGCTTGGAAGTATGCTGACTGCGACAACAATAGAATAAGCAGTGATGGTTAAAGTAGAAGGTTTAGTTAGATAAAGACCATGGGATGAGAAGTCCAATAAACATCAGTGGGATAGTGTAAAAATTGTGAAACTTTATTAACAACAAATTAGACAACTGGTCTAGTGAGCCAAAGGTATTGAAGTACTCCATTAGTACTACAGAATTACAAATAAGGTGGTCATGATTTCTGGAAAGTGGTGGAGAGGACTAATAGGTGTGGAGACAAATTTAGAAGAGTCAAAGTGTGTGCGGTGAAGAAGGTCACAGAGTATATTTAGATTGTGTGAGAAGAATGCTAGTGAGTTTAAAAGTCGCTTTAATGCCTAGAAAGTAGTGAAGAGGACCTAGATCTTTCAAGGTAAGAGCAGAGTGAAGACCATCAATGAATGAAATGTTGTGAAGAGGTAAACAAGTAGAAAAGTGATCTAAGTGGAGGAGTGAATAAAGAGAGAGTATGGCTTGATTAACACTATAAGGTGCTTTGTATAGATGGCACATATAATAAAAATGATGAGGATCAGCAAAAAAAGGTGGTATCAGAGCCTATATGAGCTAATAATGCGTGTTGCTTTACAATCCTCCAATGTATTTAGACAGAGTTTGACATAGATGAAGTAATTTCACTTTCATGTAATCTAAAACTACATGATTTTAATCAAGATGATCAGATAATGTATAATACTTATCTAAACGTAGATGATATTACAATTTAGTAAGATGAGCTGTTATCACTAATTAGCAACATGATATATTCAGCGTTTCTCTCTGGCTAGACCGAACTATAACGAAGATAAACCAATTAGCCAAATATATGACAATTTAAGAGAGAAGATCAAATAGCTAAATGATTGACAAGGTCACCAAGCTAAACGAACTACAGTAGTTTCAGGGACAAGAAACATCTGAATGTTCTAAGCACATGAACTTACATTTGGCAAACTGAAACTAATAGCAGGATTAGGAAAAGAACAGAACTGTAAGAATCAATCAAGAGCTTGTTTATCCGGTCACAATGGGAAGGAATTCTGAAATAATCGACGAAGAAATCGGTCAATCAAGACAGAATTAACACTTGCAAGTTCATATCATAAACCACATAAATGTAATAGCAGAATAGAGTTCGTTCAAACATTCATTAGTAATTTAGTACCTCCAACTACCCACACATTGCTATGATTTTGCTTCTTTATTACCTGCTTTAGCATCCATTAACCTCCACATATACCAAGACCCAACAGACCTATAAGGTCTCCATTTCTCACAAATCTCCTCCATTTGCAAAGCCTGAGGCAAATCCTTAAGCCCATATAAACTTTGCACTCCTTTTCTCACCCCCAAATCACCCACCGGTAACACATCTGGTCTATGTAGCGAAGACATCATAAACATGTGAACAGACCAAACGCCTATTCCCTTCACCGCCGTCAAGCTACTTAACAGCTCATCATCACTCATTTCAAGTATCGACAGATCCGACAACAACCCACTTTTGTACTTCTCAGCTAGATCATGCAAGTAGCTGGCTTTCCGACCCGAGACACCGATTTCTCGGAGCTGTTGTGCAGAGAACGAGAGGACATTAGCTGCGTTGACTTGTGACTCGCCGCCACAGAGTGCGATGAATCTAGAGTAGATCGATGTCGCGGCTTTGGTGGCGAGTTGCTGGTAAATAATACTTTTTGCTAATGATAGAAATGGTGGGTCTTGAGAATCGTAGGTGGGTGGTTTATGGATGTCGAGAAGAGTAGCGAGGAGAGGGTCGTTGTTCCGGAGATGATCAAGAGCGAGGTCGATCTCGCCTTTGACTGACAAGGTTTTAGTGACGGATAGAATGGAAGAGACGGTGACAGTAGAGGCTTTAGTGCAGGAGTTTTTAGTCGGAGCTTTCCTGATTTTGCGTGATGGGAATGGGATCTTGGGGGCGGATTGTGAAGGAGAAGATGGGTTGTTAATAAGATGGGTAATGGATCGGGTAACAGGTTTTACCATTTTGAGATGTGGCGGGTGAGGTTTCGCCGGGAAGTCGTTGGGCTAAACGGAGAGTGATAGCACGAGAAGGAGAAGGAGAAGGAGGAGACGATTACCGCCATATTTGATGATCCGTTATAAAGGTTATCTAACATCTGTATGGGCTTTAACTAACAATACAACCCTCGTAACTGTTACTGCTGACTTGGCCTGAGGGTTATGAGCCTAAGCCCAAAACTATTCCGTACGCCTTGTTCTTAGCACATGAGCTTTATTATGAGGTCTATGGAACAAAACCTAGTTAACCTTTTTCTATCAAGCATTCTTCCTTCCAATCGTAACATTCTTCTCCATTTATAAAATATATTTTGAGGAAAAAAACGCATAAGATTGGCCATTTTGTGGTCCCGACACAATTGAAGTTAAATTGACACGTTGTCACCTAGTGTATTAATACAGTTAAACTGGATAAGTGTAAGTAAGTGACAGTTACATATCCGGACACACCTGTCTCTTATACAACATCAACACTTCTAATTTTAGGAGCTCCAACTCATTCCCCGTATCCACCGCTGAAGACCATCCCAAGAACACAAACGCAACCCCATCTCGGCTTCTGCATACTGCACCTCGGCATATCCCTTTTGAAGCTACCTTCTTAAGTTTTGTACCAGTTTCTCTATCTGTTGGTGGTTGTTGTTGATACTTCTATACATATCTATATATACACCAAAGAGAGCTTTGATCACCATGAGTTCCAGAGACGATAGCGAAGATGGAAACATTAGAAAACCGTTTCTCCATACAGGAAGTTGGTATCGGATGAGTTCAAGACAAGGCAGCATGATGGGATCCTCTGCTCAGATCATTCGTGATTCCATTTCCGTCGTCTTTTGTGTCCTCATCGTCGCTTTGGGTCCTATCCAGTTCGGCTTCACCGTAAAAACACCATTTTCCTTCTCTTTTTGGTCTATATTTACAGTTAGTTTTGTTTCTTAATCCATTTCGGGCTTGTGTTCGTGTAGTGTGGGTATTCTTCACCTACACAGAAGGATATTGTCCGAGATCTTAATTTGACAGTCTCAGAGGTTTGACTTTTTGACTTCTAATCGTTTCGAAAGGTTGTTTCTCTCTTGTAGAGGATTGTTTTTGGTGATTAACTGGGCTTTTCGGGGTGCAGTTTTCTGTGTTTGGTTCCTTGTCGAATGTGGGCGCTATGGTTGGTGCTATAGCTAGCGGTCAGATCGCAGAGTACATTGGTCGCAAGGGGGTATGTGAATTGTTTCTCTTTTCTTTTCATTTTCGTAAAAGGGTTTGGAATGGATGAAGGCAGCAGAAACTTCAAATCCAGAAATTCTCTTTTTGGATGTTTAAATTTTGGAATAATCCTGATCTGCTGCATTGATTGTTGGATTGCAGTCACTAATTATCGCTGCAATTCCCAATATAATTGGTTGGCTCAGCATATCCTTTGCCAAAGTGAGTTATCAGCCGTGCGCAGAGGACTTACAATTGATAGCTTCCTGTGTTATTCAAGCTTACATGTTTAACTACTTGTTGCATTTGCAGGATTCTTCCTTTTTATTCATGGGAAGATTGCTAGAAGGTTTTGGCGTGGGTATAATCTCATACACGGTAACTTGAAGCTACCGATATTAGTTTTCTATTTCAAGTTATTGTGAAATTTATACGAGTAATAATTCTGGATTATTTACGTGTAGGTACCTGTCTATATAGCGGAGATATCACCTCAGAATATGAGAGGAAGCCTTGGATCAGTCAATCAGGTTGGCGATCCTCTCCGAATCTTTTCAATATCTCTTTTTTCTGTTACTGTGGTTTTCATTTCTAATGGTGATACTAAATTGATTAGATCAATTTATTTACTGACTAGCTCTCGGTTACTATTGGAATCATGCTGGCTTATTTATTGGGACTTTTTGTTAATTGGAGAGTGCTTGCAGTCTTAGGTAAGCCCTTAACTCTTTGGCGTTAGATTGCTGGAAAAATGTCAAATGCTGTTCAGGCCAATCTTTTATGGATGAAATTGTCATTCCTCCCTAAGAGGAGATCTTAATGCTCGATGGCAGCAGTTACTTCATTTATATTCATTTCAGTAATCTAGCAAATAGTTTGATGACTTAACTGATGCTGCATCACTCTGATTCCCAGGAATTCTACCTTGTACTATATTGATACCTGGATTATTTTTCATACCAGAGTCTCCTAGATGGTTGGTAAGTTAATATGCTCCATATTATATGGTAAAGTATTCACTTTTCCCCTTTCATGTTCTCTCATCCACTTTTCTTCCCATTTTTGGTGGTCATTTGTTCTGCCGCCAGGCAAAAATGGGACTGACAGAAGATTTTGAAACCTCTTTGCAAGTATTGCGGGGGTTTGACACAGACATTTCTGCTGAAGTGAATGAAATCAAGGTATGTGGTCGAACTTCTCTCTTTCTTTGCTTCCTTTTCTCTATTTACTCGCATAAATTTGTGCATCAGGTCCAGATTTTAGTTAAGGTGGTATATTCCACATACATTAGTATATTGTGGACTGAGTCCTGCTATCAGTCACTAGTATCCATGCAGAATTGTTTCACGTGCATGTTTAAATTCTGTTGAAGTTATCATATGTCATGGATTTATTGTTTGCAGAGATCAGTAGCATCATCAAGCAAAAGAACAACAATCCGATTTGCTGATCTGAAAAGAAGAAGATTTTGGTACCCTTTGATGGTAGACTGATTTGTTCAAATTCCAGTGGCTTTCTATTGTGATTATTTTTATGTTTGGACCAGCTTCGGTGATAAGAACCATATTTGCTGTAGGTAGGAATTGGATTACTCGTGCTTCAGCAACTAAGTGGTATCAATGGAATTTTCTTCTATTCCAGTAAAATATTTGCAAATGCTGGTAAACCAAACTCTTCTTTGACTTGGTTTCACTTATGAGATATGTTAGAGGAGAATATGCTGTTCAACATTTTCCTGTAGCCCTCCTATAGTTTTCAATGTCAACACTGATATTCTTCAGACTCAGTTGAACAAGATGGTTTCTTTTTATCCTTCACAATATATAGTATTACAAAGAGACCATATAGCAATCACTAAAATTATTTTCCAGAGGTGGAAATTGATGTGTTTGTTTCCTCTACTTTCCTTTTGTGTAGATGTGTTGTACAATATTTATCCAAGTAATTTCTTTAAGGTTGCTGTAGATAATTTCAGTGGATATGATTTTTGCTGCTTGGATAGTGCTCAAGTGGATGGTCTATGATGATTGATCAAATTTGGCAGGGATTTCCTCAAGTGATCTTGCTACATTTGGACTTGGGGCTATTCAAGTAAGATGAAGCGGCATCGATAGTGTTATAGTTCTTATTCTCTTGGGCATTAATTAAGTGGCGAGTGTGTGGGGAGCTGTGGAAGTGTCAGTCATGTCTCGAAAAAAGAAAAATGAAAAAGGGCAGTTAATCAAAAGAAAGATTTATATGGCCATCTAATTTCAAGTTGGATCTTCTGTAGGTTCTTGTTACTGCTGCTGCTACCTGGTTGATGGACAAAGCTGGACGCAGGCTTCTTCTCATTGTGAGTTTCTTAGTGCATAGTGGCAAATTGAGTGGTGGAATGCAAATTTGATCTGCAGGAAGTAGTGGAAAAGAACAAAGATCTCAAATTTTAGTCACTTTCGCAGGTGTCTACATCTGGAGTTACTATTAGTTTGTCGCTTGTTGCAGTCGCCTTTTACTTCGAGGTTAGCAGGATAACTTCGACTCATCTGTCAAATAATGATCTAAATGTTTATTCCGTCTGTCATCAATCACTTATATCTCCATTTATCGGCGCTGACTTGTACTTTTTATTTTTTAAATATTCCTTACTTGTTCAAATGTTAACAGAGTGTGGCGTCAAAAGATTCCCATTTATATGGCGTAATGGGGATACTGTCACTTATAGGACTTGTGGTATGATTCCCTGTAAACTCTGTTCTTGTGTTGTGTTCCTGCGTGTGTCCATGTGCACCCTTTGCTTGTAAAGAGCTCCTTGTTATGAATGTGGAGCCACTTCTTTTCAGGCTGTGGTAATTTTCTTCTCTGTCGGACTTGGAGCTATCCCCTGGATCATAATGTCTGAGGTATACAATTATCTGCGAAGTTTTATTCATAAACGTTCAAGACATGAGTGGAGAGTAGATGGTGTTATCCAACAATGGAACCTCATCAACTTCCGTTCGTTTCTTTCAAGTGCTCAATGTTTTCCTGAATTGCTCATTTTCAGATACTACCGGTCGATATTAAGAGTCTTGCAGGCAGTATAGCAACTTTAGCCAATTGGCTCTCATCCTGGTTGGTCACTATGACAGCAAACTTGCTCTTGAGTTGGAGCAGTACAGGTTCTCTCTCTGTTGTCCACATGTTTACAATTGTATGCTATGCTTACATGAGTGTGTTGGTTTAGACAAAGACAATCTCGAATCTGACTGATGGGACTGTTGTTTTCGTTCAACAGGTACCTTCACTATTTACACCGTGGTGTCTGCTTTTACAGTCGCTTTTGTGTCTGTCTGGGTCCCCGAAACCAAAGGAAGAACTCTGGAAGAAATACAAGTGGCTTTCAGATGAAAAGTTTGCCCAAGTATTCGAGATCTGCTCTCAATCAATGTTGTCAAGATTGCAGATTTCTTATGCAACTTTGTGGTTTGTTTCTCCAAAAATATGGGGGGTGTGGTGTTGAAACAAAGAGAGAGGAATAGAATTTCATTAGCAATTATTAAACAAACTTCTCTTCGATACATTTTTCAAGTAGTGAAATGCACCAAACAGGACGGTAATTGATGACAGAGTGCAAATAGTACAAGAATGAAAGATGCTGGTTGCATTTGTCAGTTTTGATCTCCGCCTTCGTGCAGCCAAGCAAGGGACTTCTTCAAAAACCTATTGAAGACACAGGGTCGTTCCAGGTGAACCAAATGACCTGCCTTCTTTATGCCTTGGAATGTTGCGTTCTCACCTAGTTGCCTGCGGTAACGTCAATCAAAATAAGCTGGTTACTCGCTAGAATGCGATTGCTTGGAGTTAGTTTGTTCTGGTGCAAGACACAATATAGTCTGAAATTTTTGTTTCAAGTTTCAACCTCCTAATCAACTAATCTTCTGAAATTGTTAACACCTATGACTGAAACGATCAAGAGTGAAACTGTTTTAAGTTGCAATACATACTCTTTCATGTTCATTGCGTGTTCCAGCTTGAAGATTTGATCATCTTCACCCCATAGTAGATGTATTTTCTGCAAGACAATACAAACCTGCTTCAGTAACAAAAGAAGGAAGAGAAATAAACATAAACATAGATCTACGTTGATGATTCAATCGTTTAAAGTTCACTAACAAAAGAAATTACTTTGAACGACGTTATTTGTACTCACTAGCAATAAGAAAGTAGAAGTTAAAATACTTGCATTACCTGAGAGAACTTGGGGATGGTGGGATCCTTGTTGCTGACCACGAGCCCTTCTAGGAGTTCTCCTCTTTCCTGCCTGTTGGTGTACATCACCTGCAATTACTCGGTTTAGGACAGGTGAAATTGAGAAAGGTAACTAGTTACTGGTCCTAAACTTCTAATGTATGCAATGTCTAGACATGCAAGTCCGATTTTCAGACAATCCCTGCAACGGCTTTCTAAAATGCACTATGCAGTCAACACAGATTCTGACAAAGACCGGTCCACGTGGGCGTTTGTGTTATGAAAAGCCTGTGTGGTCTCGCCGTCTTGAAGGTGATTAGGTGAGAAGCAGTTGAACAACGAAAATTGCAAGTGTTGATGGTCCATGAGGGCCCTACGATGACTTTGCAGCAATCGGTTCATTGCGTTCGCTTTCTATTCATCCTTATTAATTCTAAATAGTCAATTATGTGATTAATTATTAATTATATGAATATAATTTAAATAACAAGAATCACAGAAATAATAATAATTGCAGACAGTAGGGAATGGGGATGACAAGTCAATTTTTGAAATTAAAAATATAAAATAAACTTTTTTTAATTCGGTTCGAATTTAGACATCCTAGATCCGGATTCAATTGAAAACACCTAAATCTAGCTAGATCCAATTGTCAACCCTAGCAATAAGAGGCCTTCTAGTGAATTATTAATTTGAATTAATTTTTTCAAAACCTAATTGTATCCTATGATTGCTTGGAAATACAATTTTATTTGAAAACTATAATTGTGTATACTTTTATATTATTCTACATAAAATCCAAATATAGATATTTATTGACCATTCTTTCCAAAATAAGAGGTGTACTTAGTGGGATCAAATCGACCTGTACCAAAGTTGGTAATATTTTATGAATACACCACCTAAGTTAGATGTACCAATAATTTTAAGATAGGTTCTATTCGATATGGGACAGAAACATTCTTATGGCTGTTGCAGCTACTTTCTTTAGGACAAGGTATATCTCGTTGCAAGTTTTACGGAATCCTTGCGTATTGCATGTAAGATATTGAATCCAACTTCATGAAAATATCGTGTTTGAACACGTGAATGTTCTCTTTTAACTCTTGCAGTGCAAAAGCTGATTTTAAGCAGCTAAGGATGGTCCTCTCAAGTTTGTACACAATCACGATGAAAGTATATATCGAACCTTCATATGGAAAAGGAATGACTTTAGTAAAATGAAAACCTACCTCGAGAAAATCTTTGAAAAGCCGATTTGGGAACCAAAGCTTCTTGTAGGCGGCAACAGAGAGTAGAGCTTTAAGGCCTTTGACAGAATTGGGCAGCAAAAGCTCTGAAGAGGAGTTGAACCCTAGTCTGCTTAGAGTCTCCTCGCTAATCGAATCTGTCATGGCAATGATCGAGCCAGACACGACCATGCCCTGAACAAAGTCGGGGTACAACTCAGCCATCTTAAAAACCACCATGCCACCATAACTAAACCCCACCACCACACACTGCTCCACTCCAAGTTTCTTTAGACCCTTCATCAAAGTTTCTGCTTGAAAAGTTGGTGATCTGTCAGATTTGTCGGTTACGGAGCCACCGAAGAAGAGAAGGTCAGGAACATAAACAGAGTACTTCTTCGTCAAGGCACCAACTTGAAACTGCCAAGTGACGACACCCTCTCCGGCAAAACCATGGACTAAGACTACCACGGGCTTTTTGGGTTTGGTTAAGACTGCGGTGTCACCTTTTTGGCCTTTCTTGGGTTTCTTGACGGTTTCAACCGGAACCCAGAAGTTCATGACAGTACCCGGCTCGGTCTCGACGGCTTGAGGCTGAATACCTGCCATTTTCATTAGCCCGTTTATCAATGGCCTCTGAGCTGCAACTAGGTTCACCATCTCTATTTGGCTAGCTTGCTGTTTCTAATCAGTTCGCGCAAGCTTGTGAATGAGCGTGAACGCAAAGATCAGGGGTTTTTAAACAGCGAGAAAAGGTTGGTTTGGTGCTGGGTTGTTATTGGTGATGGCCTTCTTATGGCATTGAAAATTTGCAGACAATTTTAAACAACTTCCACACTTGGAAGCTATTGAAATTTTATGATTACTATGGCTTTGACAAATTCCGCATGCATATACTTGAGAGGCCCACGCCATTTCAGGAAATAATTCCAATTTTGTATTACGTACGAATTTAAGATAAGAGGGTTTAAGTATTTAAGTTTTTAAATTTTAAGAGTTAGATTCCAATTAACTCTGTCCGTATATATTAAAAATAAAAAATATTTGACTTTTATAAATCTTGGGGGTCTACCGGTCTAGTATATCACTGGGCTCCAACTAACTCTGTCTATGGTGCGGACTCTCTTATTAGTGAAAACTATATTTCATTCAAAGTTTAACGATTGTAAATTCAAATAATATTATTATATGGTAACATCTACACGGCCATCAATCTAGTAATTTTATAGCGATCCTGATTAATCTAGACTGACCTACTCATGTACATTAACATATGACCTTACATTAGGCAAAATACATATATATATTCTCGTCTATAATAACTATAATATAAATCAGTGAATATTATCAGATATATATAATACTAATTTAAAACGCCTTATCAACTTAAGAGTTATTTATCATAAATAAGTCATTATGATTAATCAGTAATGAATTTTAACATAAAATAAACATACTTATCTAACACAAAATCTTTCAAAATTCAAAAAAACTTTAGATATTATTAACTTTCCAAAGAATTTTTTATACCACCTAATGTTAAATTGGTACAAAAAGGGGTTTAAGGTTTAAAAGATTCAACTCACAAAACCAACCAAAGATTAAATAAAGTTAAAGAATTTGAAATATGATTAGAAAAGATTATTCTTATTTGACTTTTAATTGAAAAAAGAGATTGTTAAATATAAATTAATTGATTTATTTTAGTTTGTAAGAACTTATTAATTTACAAAAATTGACCGAATAATTAATAAATTGATCAATTTTTAATAACAAGAATTATTAAAGTAAATCGAACCGAAAAATTTGACGGTTCAAAACTTTTGAACCGTTTAGTTTTTTAATCATCCAATGGCGCCACTCCTAATCCTAAAGGGCAATGCCGTAAATTATTGAAACATGCCATATGATGTTGAGTGTATGAAGGACCTTGTTTGGCAATCAGCGGATTGCATTAATTGTTAGTTGATTCTATCAATGGTTAGCTAATAGTGAATTAATATAGTTAATTTGACCAGCATTTACATCAGTTATTTATTTAAAGATGTTTCGATAAAATTAACTGTTTAGTATTAACTATTTATGTGTAAAATGACTTACGAGCATCTGATTTAAAAGAAAGATTTATAAGGACACGAGAATTAGTTGTTTATATCTTAGTATTTTTTGAATATTCTCATAAAAATTTAGATAGAGCAAAAGAAGTCAACACGATCATTTTTTCTAATATCTTCCATCGAGTCTTAAGAACACCAAAAGCCCTTTTAATACAACTTCTCAATGACAAATGAGCTAGATTTAAAACTTATCGAGATCCTCTTGGATTTGCACCACAAAGAGCCAACTGAAGAACCTAAGAGATCACTAAAATGCCACTAAAAATAACCTTGAGAATGGGGTCGAGCAAATCACACCAGGAGTTTTTCTTCAAATGCAACACCAACGAGCTTAATATGAAATTGGGTTTATAAAAATGATATCGATTAATTTCTAATTTAAGGAAATATAGTTTTTTGTTATTTTAATTTTAATTTTTTAAATTTTAAAATTGAGATTATATTTTTAATATATTAAATTAAAGTAAAATTATTTTGAAAAAATGCTTATATTAATATCTTAAATTTTAAACTTAGATAAAAATAATTAATTTAAATTTGACTTATTAATTTTATATTAAATAAGTTAAACACAATATAGAAGTGATAATAATATTATATACTAAATATTGATAAAAAAGGAACCTAAATATTGGGTTTATACAAAAGTAATTAAGGTAATATAATTAGAGATAACAAATTTAAAAGTATTTAATTTTTTGAAAATTTTAATCTAATGAGTAACTTTTTAAAATTTGTATAAATTAATTTAAATTTATATATCTATCTATATCTCTATCTATATCTATCTCTATTTCTTTAAGTAATTTTTAATAACTTTTGGATATAATTATCTTTTAATCCCCTAATTTTTTAGCCATTAAAAGAAAACTCTAACATTTTCAAAATCAGCTTATAAGTCATTTACCAAATAATTCCAATATAGTCATAAATACACTTACTCATCATTCGAAGGGTATTGTTTTTCCTTAACTAAGATTCTTGTCCTTTGACAAGATCCTAACAATACGCTTGTAAATTAGCTTATTATAAGATGGATTCACCACAAGGAATCGTTTTTATTATATTGAGTCCAAAAAAAAAAAAAATGTTCCCGCGATCAAAACTTTCTTGCACGAAACCAAACCTAGGTCATCTCACATTGTCTTTTCCTGTATATTTTGTACTAACGTTGTTTGATTCGGATCAACTACACCCACCTACCATCCTAATCCTTTCAACGCCATTTGTTCGCCCGAGCTGGTAAAGCTATCTAACTAATCTGTCTCCTCCCATTATTTTACACTTAAGCTCTGACATTTTTTGAATCATTTTATGTGTTAAGCTATAAATCTCTTATTTCTTTCATTTACCAAATATTTAAAATCTAATTAATAAGAACTTATCTTTTCCTCCCTAAAATCATATGTTAACGGACAAAATTTTGTTTACTTGCTCGTCTCATTTAACTTAAATAATATCAATTTAAATTCAAGGGGTGTGGTTGAGTGGCAGAGACTTATCTATCCTTAACCAAATGTCAGGGGTTCGATTCTTGACTTTAGGTATGGAGCAGCCTTAAATCCTTGGACCAGCTGTCCCATCCTGTGAGATGCCTACAACCGCCGGTGGATACCCTAGTCTAAGATTAAAAAAAAAACAATTTCAATTTCAAAATATAATAAATTGTCCTTCAATTTATGACTATAAAGTTTTATACATTTATGGTTAGGTATATTTTAAATTTTATTATATAGTCGGACGTCACACATAAATTAAAAAGATAAAAGATTAGTACATTAGCCAAGTGTCATACTCATTACTGCTGCGGGACTCCATCCGAAGTTTGGATAACTTGTATTGCTTCTTTCAACGCCTTCTCTGTCAGAACCAATCACTTATCTTTTAGTATGCTAACCAAACATTTTAATATTCCTATCTCTTTTTTATTAAATCTTATTTATATATTTTTATAGAATTCACATAAACATATAGTTAAAAATAACTTGCACGATACAAAACATGGCACTGAGAATATGGTGTCATTTTCAAGTCTTATCATCTATAGACTTTAGGTGAAGCTGGTAATTTGGTCCATCCAAAGGACCAAACCCAAGGACTGGACTTAACATTAGTATGTGATCCGAAACTGGACCAGTACATGGTTAGATATAAGCTTAAAGGAAGTTTGACATAATCAGGTTCGTACTTGTTTGTTTCGTATTAAGTCATCAATTTGTATTTATTTTATACTTAATTATCTTTAATGTGTTGAAATTATTATCCGAAATTAATGAAATTATCTTATAATCGTTTACAGATGATTTTCAATACCTTAGAGACGAAATTGAATCAAAAAGATGCAAAAGAATAAAGAAAATCCAAAATTTCAAATTTAGCAGCAATTCAATGACTAAGCGTAGGCACGCTTAAGGATGGAATAAATTTGCAGATCAAATTTCAAAAGTCAAACTAGAGATTCTTATAATCTTTAAAGATTATATTGTCATCTTTCAAGAGAATTGACCACCTAAAATTGGGGGATACATTATCTGAAGAGAATCAAGAAAAGATAGGAGGAAAATCGAAAAAACAAGCATAAAAGGAGAGAGGATCATTGTTCACGCAAGCTAGCTTTAGATTAGGTTTTAGACATAATTTCGTTGCTGCTGTTTTTCTTTCCAGTCCTTTACGGTTTATGCACTTTTTCCATTAGTATTTTCGTATTTTCCAGTAAAGAACCAGGGATGGAGACTTTAAGCTTTGTTATTTCTCTTATTTTCAATTCTATTATGAGTAGCTAAACTTATTGTCTTGGTTGAGGTGATTCGTGTTATCTGCTATTATGTGTGAGATGTTTTGAATAAAGTTTATGTTGTTAATAAACATTGAATATCTTCAAATTCACCCTTTTTAATTGAATTCGTTGGTTTATAGGTGCACAACTAGAGATTAATTTGTTCAATCCCTAAATTAACGAAATATGACGTTAAGTTTCGCTAATCACAAGTAGCAATTAAGATTAACTTCTCTACGTTAGAGTCGAAAATTTTAGGGAGATATTCGCTTGATTGATTGCATGTCGTACATGTATTTATTGCTCATTGGTTCTTGATTCGTAAAGCTATTATTCAATTAAACCTAAGATCATATCTAGGTTGTTGTTTAATAAGAATGATAGGATACATGTTTCTAGTCATTACTCTTAAGAGAAAACTTCCCCAATGAATGCTTGTTAATGATTGCAATTTTATATCGAGGATCTATATTAGCGTGATAACATCGATGATCCGAAAACCAAGGTATTTCCCATTCAATTTTCAGATCTCATTATTTCTATTGATTTGCGATTTTTATCATTTTTCTTCCTTGAATTAACGTGAATCAAAACCTCCCTCCATTTTGCTACTTTGTTTTAGTTTTAAACTCGCTAACCTTTATTGATAAAAATTTCTCGTGGGAACGATATCCACTTACCATTAATGGAAGTGATTTCTTTTGAATTTGGTTGCAGGCGACAGCAGTACCAGTAAGAATTCCATCTTGAAATTCTCCATGCTAAACCTCTTTAGCACTTTATCTATGTACGTGAATTGAGATAATCCAAGCAACCTTTTTGATCTATCTCGATAGATCTTTATACTTAGTATATAAGTTGTTTCTCCTATATCCTTCATGGCAAAGTTCTTAGATAACCATATCTTAACAGACTGGAGCATTGAAATATCATTTCCAATAATCAATATGTCATCCACATAAAGCACTAAGAAAACTATCAATATGTCATCCACATAAAGCACTAAGAAAACTACTGCAGTCCTACTTACCTTCTTGTAAACACAAGGTTTATCCAATGTTTTTTTAAAATCAAACTCTTTGATTATTTCTTCAAAATGGATGTTCCAACTCTGCGATGCCTGCTTCAGTCCATAAATG
>JANKOD010000193.1:7120471-7132663 GCA_026284645.1 Erythroxylum acuminatum | reverse complement strand
GCAACCTTCGGGTTTCCCGTTATGTACCCTACGATGAGGGGGCGCTACATTTTTGAAAATGGTTTTAAAATAATAGTCAAAGACAAAAACAAATAATTGCATAAATAAAAACAAATAATCAAAATAAAGATAAAAGAAAGCAAATAAATAAGTTAAAAAAGAAAACAAATAAGTAAATGAAACAAACAAGTAAATAAATAAAATAATTAAAGGGACAATTGTTACAAATAAAAGTTCAAATGACTTATGAAAAGAAAAAGAACTTTTTATGAAAAGAGGGTGATCTTTTTATCTAAGATTCTCTACCTAGATCTAGTTTTTTAGTTTGTTATTAAGGATCAAGTCTTTAGCAAGCTCTAATAAGATCATATCATACATGATCATTTCTCCCTAACTCTTCTTAGTTTTTTTTCCCTACAGTCTTTAAGTATAATCTTTTCGTATCTTCTCATTAAGATGCTATGATATATCTTCTTAACATGTCAGAACTATATAAGTTTTGACACTTTTAATTTACTATCAACGTTAGTCATTTCCAACTTTTCTCTTACTACTACTACATTCTTGACCTTATTTCATCTTGTAAGATTGTACGTCTAACGGAACATTATTGTTTTCTTCATCATTAATTTATAACTATGTACTTGTTTTATAGGTCAAGACTCCACCAAATAAATGCACGACCAACTTAGTTGTTTACTTTGAGTGGTATATTTTTGTCACATAAAATTTCAAATACTCTCCTCCATTTAAGTCATCCTGATTTGATAAGTAAATTATGTCTTTTTTTTATCTCGCTATTATTTTTTATGACAGATCTAAGGTACTTTAAATAATATTTATTTGGTATAATTTATGTATCAATCTTTACCTCCACATTGAATGCAACCCGATAATCTGAAAAGTTATATTCCAAGTACTCAGTTTTAGTTTTGTTCAATTTAAAGCCTTTAGACTCTAGTTTATCCCTTTAAATTCTAACTTGATACTAGCAAACTCTTTTATTTTATTTACTAAAACAATGTCATTAGCAAATAACATACATCAAGATACTAAAATGTTCCAACATTTTATTTTTAGAAAAAATAGTCTCATGTTAAATTTTCCATTAATGTAGATGACGTGGCGAGATTAATAATTTCTCCATGTACACGTAACTGTCTCATATTATATTAATGTAATGTACAAAATTTATCAATTAATAGATTAAAAATATCAAAATCCTAAAATAATTATTCTTCATAAATTTAGCTTCATAATTATTTTAAAATTTTTAATTTATTAAATAATAAAATATATACGCAACATTGCGTGATAAAAACACTAATCTAACGTAGCTTACAGTGTTATCCATATTAATATAAAACTTAACAACATACTATTCTTGCTAAAAATTGTAAGCTTAAATATTTTGGCGCTACTTTTTAAAATTGAACTATAAATTTGAGTTTTTTTAGTAATTAACTATTAAATTTATTAATTAATTTAATCCGAAAATATTTATGAAATATCACACAACCCAAATAAAAAGAATATAGCTAGACATGAAATTAATTAATCGCTCACCGTGTTGTTGACAGATTTTGAAAACGCTTCCATGTTTTGGGCAGTGAATGAATAAGGAGCATCCGATTTTAAAGTCGTTTCTTAACTTATAAATAAAAGAAAACCTACAAATCAATTTGCTTCTTGTATTATATAGGAATTTTAAACTCTAATTAACTAGGAGATTGATTTGAGCACGGGGTTGGCTATGGATATGGGTATAATAGTGGAATCGGATGGGGATGGGTATGAAAAATAAAAAAATAATATTTTGTTTGTAACTTGAGTTTCTGTATTAATACCAATAATATTATTTGGTTTGTTGCATTAATGCGAATAAAAGATAATACAATATCATTTTTACCCTCAACAAAAATGAAAATAATTTGCCTTTCATATGTTTATTGGGCCTATCTCCATATGTTTGTAAAAAAAATTAATCAATTTTGTCAATAATTTTTATCGCAATTTTTGAGCATTAGATAAGCTATATGATCATTTGTCAACAGAGCTGCATAATGCCAACAATACAATTGCAACTATATTTCTATATTATATTTAAAATGGAATATAAAGCATAAAACAACATCAAAATAAACTTAAAACATAAAGTATCAAAACATGAAGCAGGATTTCTCACAGTACCTAAAACATAAAACATCAAAACAACATCAAAATAAACTTAAGACATAAAGCTTCGCATGTCAACGGGAAGGCTGAGGAACACATCAATCTTATCTTTATTTGAGCAGAAAATGCCAGTTGCTTTATAGACATCACCACTTGGAAGGCCAATTTTTATTAACTCTTCAACCACGTCTTTCATTTTTTCCGAAGCAGCTTTGTCACGTAAATTTTCATCTGCAATAGCATTTACCATGGTTGCGAAATTGCTATTAAAGCCTTCCACAAAAGTACAAAAACCAGAATTGATTTCTTGCAGTTGTGGCCTGACATATAAGGAAACTGAAATAGACGACATTTTCTTTCTTTTTGCTATATTCCCTCCATTGTTGGTTGATGGTTGTTTCTGCTTTGCACTCACATTTCTCACATTTGTGTTGCTTGTATAAGCTGGAGTTGCTTGCGAATTCAAATACACATCATTGTTTTCTTCATCAAATAATAAATCATATTCACCAACATACTCACCACCACTTACTGTATTTTGATCATTCTCCATATTTTGAACAGCAACCACATATCCCTGAACGTTCAACCTAGTAGCTCTATCTCTTCCATAAACTGATTCAAGTTGATTTAAATATGGGAATTTAAATTCCCACATTCCTTTTCCAAAGGTTAAGGCTTTATCAAAACAAAAAAGGCTTGACTTTTATAAAGAAACAGACGTTAGATAAAGATGAAGGGCTTGCATCTTTATACGAAAGTTAAAAACTGTAAAAAGTGATTATGTTTTGTTGTTTTTGAAAGTCATTAAAAGCTTTACAAAACAAATAAACAAATACTAACGTAGAAGACGATTCGCTATGTGTTTTTTCTTCTTTTTTGTCAAAGAGTTAGAACCATATACGAAAAATCAAATTAAATCACAAAACAATTATAAGGAAAAAAAGGAGCAGATTGGTTTTATGATTCTTGTTCAATCTATAATAACTATATGCATTTTCATATTATCAAACCATATAACAGATTGGTTATTCTCTTGATTAAATCATAAAACGAGAATATATAAGAAAAAAAATGAGTAAAAACCTCATTTACAATGAGATAAAACCAGATTCTATCCAGTTCATTTAACATCAAATTAAAATGAGGGATTTCAGAAAATATACCTGTAGGCGCAGAATAAAAAACTCCTTCGTTGATAAGACGCGATAAGGCAGGATGAGAGATTATAAGGAATTGAGAGGCGATCAGAAAGTAAAGAGGATGGTAGGGCAAAGGCTGGGGATAGAAGAGTAAACAATAAACGTGATAAAAACTTAGATTGGAATAAAAACTCGATACCTACCCCTTGGTAGGTTTAGTAGATTTTCAAATTTAATAGGATAAATCCATTACTCTGAAATTGAAAATCCCAAATTTTTTACGATTAATTAAAGAGTGCAGGTTTAATCTACTTAAGAGTTCGAACATTTGAACCAGTGATTTTGTTCCTTAAAGTTGGGCAAGCCGAGGCTCCGCAGTATATGAAGAATGTAATGGGCCGTTAACCACAATGGCCACAAACAGTAACTGTAACCCTGTCTCTCTCCTTCTTCAGACTCCTCTCTCCCGCCATCCATCCCGTTAAACCCTATTAAAACCCTATTGCCGACCGAGCAAAACCACTCTGCTCTTTTCTCCTTCCTGTACTTCACTCTCATACGGCGATGGAAAGCGGAACCCTAATTGAGCCAATGGACGCAAAGGTCGGAGAATTGCTGAAGGAGGTCCATCTTGATCACTCACCTGCCTTCACCAACCTTGTCAACGACAGCGTTTCGGCTATCAGAGAATGCATTTATAATATCCCCGACGACCTGCTAGTTCGTTTATTTCCATCTCAGTTCTCCTTTAGAATTTTGTTTGATGAAACAAAACTTTCTTTGAAAATTTTAATTGTTGTTGTGAAATTTGTTACGGTTTAATTGTTTGGTTTTTCTTATTTGGGGTCATTTATCAAGCAGGTCACTGCAGACGAGGCTCCTGGTTTTGTAAGAGATATCGGCGCCGATAAGGTCGAGTTTAAGTTTAAGAGGCCTAGGTCCATAGAAGTTGGCGGCAGTTATTCGATGAAATGCATTGTGAAGCCTCAGATTAATGTGGACCTTTTCATTCAATTACCTAAGGTATTTCTTTTTTCTTTTTCCATCTCTTTCGTCACAGTGTTATGCTTGGTACGCTTACTGAATCAAAACATTTTGATTTTGTGAACAACTTTTAAATTGTTTTCGATTTGTGAAGTAACTGAAGTTTGTTTCTTGTGACAGGAGTGTTTCCACGAGAAGGATTATTTGAATTATCGTTATCATGCAAAGAGGTTTCTTTATCTTTGTGTGGTTAAGAAGTATTTGAAGTCTGTGTCGGCAATTGATAAGGTTGAATGGTCTGGCCTACAGAATGAGGCCCGTAAACCTGTGCTGCTCGTCTATCCAGGTTATTTTGGAATTGTAGAAGTGATGAGCTCTTAGATTGACTATTGTTAATCTGTGTTTTCTTTTTTAATAGACAAGAAGCTCGGTGAAATTCCTGGTTTATTTGTAAGGATAATTCCTACTGCAAAAGCCCTCTTTTCTGTATTGAAATTGAAATTGAAGCGAAACAACATCCGTGCTTTGAGTCAAGGTAGTATGTCTTTGGAGTTCATAGTTGTTTCTACTATTTAGTTTTGTTGCAGTGTGTTGATAGGTGCTCTTTTATGAACTTGAAAAGGGACTCTGCCTGTGCCTACACCCATATATAACACTAGCATCTTGGAAGACATGTTTATGGAGGATAATTGTGAATTCCTGAAGAAAACCTTTCTTGAGTGGGAGCAATTAGGAGAGGCTTTGGTTTTGTTGAAGGTATTACATATGTTCAAGTTTATAAAATAGGATGGTTTTGTTAGGTGATATTGAGAAAGCAACCTAATTGGTGTAGGTCTGGCTTCAGCAAAGAAGTTCCATTCACACTCACGATTGCCTGAATGGATATCTGATGGCTATCATACTGTCATACCTTGCAACACATGAGAAGATCAACAGTTCCATGAGGCCTCTGCAGATATTTCGTGTTACATTAGACTTCATTGGTATGCTAAATGTTTCTTACATGCATACATATGAAGTTAGATTGTTGATATCTTTTCATCTCTTTTTTTTGGGATCCTTAAGATGCATAATTTGTCCATACGCTAAGAGTTTACGATATTTAACAATCGGTAGTTACTATCATATTGGTGACCCAGTGTGATAATAGAATTGATAAATTGTTTTCCTGGTGAGTTGACATGAGTCATATTGGTGCCAAGTTATAGTTCTTTTCCAAGCCAATTTTTTACTTCTCATTAACATCATATATCACCAGGAAAATGGTGATCATGGTATGAAATTGCCCAGTAAACATACTTTTGATACTATTTTCAGTAATATCTCCTACCTTAAGCAGAGTATTTGTTTTTCCTTATAGCAATGTGATATACTTTGCAGCCACTTCAAAGTTGTGGAGCAGAGGACTTTACTTACAAGATGAGGCCAAAATTTCAAAGGAGGTAAGTTGTTTCCTTAAGCATTATTTTAGATTGGATTGCTCCATTCTTTCTTCCTGTGACCTCATTTGAGTGCACCGCAGGCAAGGATGTTGTATAAGGAAAATTTCCCAGTTGTGATATGTGATTCTCAAACTCAGTTGAATTTGACTTGCAGAATGAAAAGTAGTGGTTTCACTGAGGTACTTTTACTAGCTTGTATGTTAGATTTTTTGTGCCACCTCTAACTCGGCTTTGCCGTCTTGTCTCCTGGTCCTGTTATGACATCGGGTTTTAAAAAGTTTTTCTCCTTTTCTCTTGAGTTCAGCTGCAAAATGAGGCTTCTCTGACGCTTAAATGCTTTGAAAAATCTGGAGATAGTGCATTTGAGGATATCTTTATGGCCAAGGTTGATTTTCCTGCTAAATATGATTATTATTTGAGGTATGGATTTTGATTTTACATGTGTAGATTGATAAATGTTTTAGCTTGTTCTGCTTGGCCTCCATCAAACTAGCTTGAATTGCTTCATTCAATAGCTTCTATTAATGGTGCCTTAAAATAGATCGAGAAGAAATAATTCTATGTTCACACACGCACACACATACACATGAACACTGACACACACACTCAACATGCACGCACGCACGAACTCACACATGCGCGCGCATGCACACGCACACACAACGAGACAGACATAAAGGAAATTCTCATTAAAAAATTTCCACATTGGAAATTAATATTCTGACTTGTGCTTCAGTATAAAAGATTAATTTGTGTTTTCTTTCTTTGTCAACATGGAAGTTGGTAAAGTTCACAAATTTTTCTACTTTAAGCTCTGCTTGAAACCTCTGTTATATAAATTGTTGTCCTTAATTATTATCCTTCTTCTCCTAGATTGAACTTCAAGGGAAATAGCCAGGTCAATGCTTCAGGATATTGCCAGGATGATGAATGTTGGAGATTGATTGAGCAGAAGGTACAGAATCTTCTAAGTCAAGGACTGAGTGACAGAGCCAAATTTGTGCGAGTTATATGGGGAAATATTCCAGCAGAATGTGATATAGAAAAAGTATGCAGTTCTTATAAAGCTTCGAGTTGCAAAGTTTGTGCTTTAATGTTTTCAGACATTGTAACCATTTTGCCTTTCAGGGTTTCTCAGAACTTGATAAAGAGCCAATGCTTGTTGGAATTTCAGTGAGCTCTCTGGATAAAGCATTTAGAGTTGTTGATATTGGCCCAGATGCTGAAAATAAAGAGGAGGTATTTGAGTCATTAAGGAATCACGACCTGCTTTCCATTGTTTTACAAGTTCCAACTAAGGACTTATTTTTTGGCAGGCACTCAAATTTAGAAAGTTTTGGGGGGAGAAGGCAGAGCTTCGGAGATTTAAAGATGGTAAAATTGCGGAAAGCACAGGTGAGGCTTTATCTTAGTTATATTAATATTCTGAAGTACACACTCATATCAGGGTATCTTGACTTTATTTCTTTTTTGCATAGTCTGGGAAACTGAGCAGTGGACAAAACATCTCATAATGAAAAGCATAATTGAATATGTACTTTCCCGTCATGTTTCTTTATCAAATCCAAATGCTGTAGTGATTGCACATCAACTTGATTTCTCTGTTCTTCTTGGTACTAAAGGTAAGATGATTAATAACAGTGGCTAATTTCTATCGTTATCACTTGTTTTTTTTGTTCTTGATGTACTTAGTACTTTTAATATCTCTTACAAAATATTAGTTTTTTCCTCAGATCCCCTGAAATTTTCTGCAAGTTTGCTTGGGGCATTTGAAGTTTTATCCAAGCGCTTGCGTGGCATTGAAGACATTCCGTTAAAGGTGTATAGTGTTCAGCCTTTAGACCCAGGTATAGTTTGGTTCATCATATACTTGCATGTTAAAGTGAGATGTAGAATTCACATTTTATAGGAGCTCATAATTTCACTTTTACCTATTTAAGCACGTGTGTAAGCACTTTGGTCGGACAGAGTGCATCTTAACTGTTCTACTTTTGGTGTATAATTATCTTTCATGTTTTATGATGAATAATCATTATCTTTTATGGACTGTTTTATGGGAAGGGGTTAGCTGTAATTTTCAGCTGACCACATCGTTGGTTTTGGTGTAATTCTTCCCTCAGCCTTGTTAACTTATGATGTTTATGCTTATCATTCTTCAATTAGTTGCTGAGAGAGATTCTCTGTTGTTATCTTGTTTCTAGCCTTTAGGTTCACATCTGTCTTCCCTCCTGAACCACATCCATTGGCAACTGAAAGGGTTGACATGAAAAAATTGCCTAAAATTACTTCATCCTGTATTCAGCCACTGGAAGTAATTATTCAGGTATGGTCCTTGTTGACGGTCATAATGTACTGACTTTGCCCTGATAGTCTGTGATGATGCCTTTTTTTTTTTTTAATTCCAGTTGGAAGGTTCTGGGAACTGGCCAATGGATGATGTAGCGATTGAGAAAACAAAATCTGCTTTCCTTCTTAAAATTGGGGAGAGGTGGGCATGGCTGGTTCTTTTTCTGAAGTCTTAAATGCACTTTTCTTGATTATATTGTATTTGACAATACTATTATAACAGTCTCCAGAACAATTGGGGTATGACATGCCATGCTACTGAAGACAATGTGGATATTTTCCTTTCTGGATTTGCATTTCGTCTTAAAATTTTGCATGAGAGGGGCTTGAGCCTGGTGAGAAGGGAAAGTAAGAGATTCTGGACATATTATCTGCCTTTTTTCATTCCCTTTTTTTTGGCCAGATCTTGTGATGATGAGTGACTAAACCAATTTGGTTTGCAGATGGAAGTGGCCAAATGAAGCAGGTTTCTTCAGTGGATAGAAAACTTTTTCTTCGCAGTCAGCATTCTAGCATGATCAATGGGTTACAGGGTCTTTTTCCAATATATGGATCAGTAGTTAGGTGTGTAGTGACTCATTTTCTATCTTTTCTGCACTCTATATCTGCTTGACCAGGAAGAAAACAATATTAGTTTTTGAGGAACCTTTTCTAACTTTTTATAAAGGCTTGCAAAAAGATGGGTTGCTTCACATATGTTTTCAGCCTGCTTGGTAGAGGAGGCGGTTGAATTATTGGTTGCTCATCTGTTTGTGAAGCCTTTACCATATACTACTCCTTGCTCACGCATTACTGGATTTTTAAGGTTAGATTCTTTCCTTCTTCTTATGAGCTGATGATGATTAGCTTGCGACTGTGTTCTAAGTGAAATAACTTTGCTGCAAAGTATGAATGTGATTTAACAATCGACAGGGGTTCCTGCTAGAGATGTCAGTGGGCCAGGCCAGGCCCGGGCTGCCCCTGGCCCGACGCTGGGCTATGGTGGGCCGACAGGCCGAGATGGGTCGGCCAGTGGCCCGACTGGCCACGGCCCGGCCTGCTTCTTTTTTTAATAGAAAAACTTCCAAAACAACGTCATTTTGGAAGTAACAGTCGGGCCACGCTCGTGGCCCGGTCAAACCAGGCTGGGTTGGGCCCTTTCTGACATCTCTAGTTCCTGCATTATGATTTAGAAATGTGCATCTTTTTTCTGTATTCAACTTATGCTTACTACAAGCTCCGTATAAGCTTTTGTCTTATGATGTTTGCTTGGCATATGCCTTTTCTGTGCCCTTGGAGGAGAACTTCTGTTTTGCCAATTTTTCTTTGAAAGCCTTCTTTTTTGAACAGGTTTTTGCGACTTCTAGCAGAATATGATTGGACCTTTTCTGCTTTGGTAGTTGACATAAATAATGATTTGACCTTCAACAACAAAAAAGAGATTTATGTAAGTTATGGATTTGAATCAATGATCTTATATTTGTAGGCTATTTGATGTAGAAATGTGATTTTAGTGGCTACTAATTTTATCTCTTTTGTTTCAGGATAATTTTATGTTGACTAGAAAAGATTATGAAGGAAATAAACAAAATATGAGCCCTGCTATGTTCTTAGCTACATCCTATGACAAGGCATCAGAAGCTTGGACTCGATGCTCCCCCAACACATTGGTTAGTGGGTCTTATTGAATTTGGCTATATTTTGTTATTCTCTACCCAACTTTGACTAGCCTATTGTTTCATTCTTTGATAGTTCAACAGACATATTTTGGACCTTGTCCAAGGAACTCTTTCTGCTAATTGCATTAATATTAGATCATTATGCTTGTAATAGAGGCATTATATCACTCACGAGTGCACATTTTCAAATACTTGTTGAAGTAACTTTTACCTGCCATTGTATCCCTCATCCAACTATGACCGTTTGTTTCACAAACGTCCAGAACTGATGTTTAAGATGCTTTTAATAGTACTTCATTTATATTCTTTATTGCACATGGATTTGCTGCCAAATAGGAGCTTAAAAGGTTGGTGGCTTATGCCCGTAGCAGTGCTGATCTGCTGACAAGACTCATCTTGAAGGATCAGACTGATTCTTATAGATGGGAGGTGAGTGTATTCCTCGGGTACTTCTGCTTCCTGAATCTTATTTGTACAGTTGAGGATCATCACACCTATAATTTAACTTGCAGTGCCTTTTTCGAACGCCTCTGAACAAATACGATGCTGTTGTTCTTCTTCATGGGGAGAAATTAGCTCATCCTCAACGTCTTCTTTTCCCGTCGAAGTTAGACCAAGGTATGCCTGTAATGATTCACATGGCTAAATTGAGATTCCTGTGCGGTTGATCTTAAATAATCCCATACTGAGTATTTTAATGTTGCATTCTTCTTACAGGGAGGCTTGTGGCTTGTGGAAATGCTAGTAAAGCCTTTCAATCCTTCTTATTATCAAGAGATATTAGCGGAAGCTTGGAGGAAGTGAAAAATAAGCTGATGGTGGACTTTAATCCACTGAAATACTATATAGAAGATCTGAAGGCAAGCATTATCGTAGGCTTTTATGTTGATATTGGTCATGTTGCTCATATTTTGATAACCAGCACTTACTAGTTGCAGAAAGAATTCTACACATTGAAGCCCTGGTATGATTCTTTGGGTGGCGATGCTATTGGACTAACATGGGACAGATCATGTTCTAAGGTATGTTTAAGAGATCAACTATTTACGGAAGTACCTTGTCCATTTTCCGCTCATCTTAGAATATATTCTTTTATACTAGAAACGAGAACGTGATGAAGCTCCCGAGGAAGGAGATCCGATTGATGCGTTGAAGGCTATTGGTGAAGTTGGGAAAGGGTTTGTAAAAAGTGTGCATCTTCTCAAGGCCCCAAGATTCTTGAACTAAATCTTGTAGTTTGGACCACTCCAGCTCCCCATATTGTAAGCATGCAGCTCCAATTCTGACAGTAGGTATATCACAGCGACACTTCTTCCCTGCAGAGGCACCTCCACAATTTTGAAGAAACAACAGTCTGTTCTAAAACCATATTCATGTATCACAGTGTAAATCATATTCGTTGTCAAATGCTATTAAGTTGCAAGAATGTTACATCGTTCGATCAACAAGGGAAAGAGGCAATTTTTGGTTTCTTCGAGCTCGTCTTATCCTAAATTATAACTCAATATGAAAGATATCGATGATGTAGCACATTCCTGTACTTCAATCATGATCAGTTACTCATGAATGGTGAATCAATTGAATTGTAGCAGGTTAATCGCGTTTTGATTAGATACTCTGACACGTTTTACTAATTTGATTCGTCAGCCCGTTGGAAAATCTTCCTTCAAACACATTACTTTGATACTTTCTAGCGTCAAATAAGCCTTGAAAAATGAAATATAAATCCATTTACAAGATCATTTTAGTAATTTTTTGAGTCATCAAAATCAATGCTGCTACGTTATCAGAGTAATTTATGAAATATTCACTTTACTGGTCCTGCAAAATACTAAAATGGCAACTCCCCAAACTTTTTTCCATATCAAACAATGCTTCAAGGGGTTTCTTCGTGCATTTAATTCTGTTATTCAAAACTTCCAATCTCTTTCAAAATACAATATTTATGTGATTGGGATCAGATAGTAAACACTGTTCTACACGATAAAAGGTTTGTAGTTCTAACCATGAAGCAAAAATATGATCAGATGTTGCAGTTCCAGCTATGAAGCAAAATATCATCAGGTGTAGCACTTTCTCTAGCTATGCAGCAAAACATCAGACAATATAACAGCTTGCCTTGCCTTTTTCCAAAATCATTTTGACTTCTTTCCTTGCTTTTTCTTGATCACTTCATCAACGTACATTATACCCTTGCCTTTGTACACTTCAGGTGGCTTGCAACTACGAACTGCAGAGGCAAACTGGTGTACCCTTTGCTTGTCAATTCCGGTGCAGCAAATTACGTTGTTTTTGAAGCAGAAGACTCGAACTGCAGGAGGAACAGTAAGTTCAACTTCATGGCTGTAACCCAATTTCAGAAGCAAAAGGCGTCCCTCTACTTCTGCTCTTGCTTTGTACCCAACACCCACAATCTTGAGAAAACGGAAAAATCTCGCCTCCATA
>JANKOD010000193.1:7101046-7114865 GCA_026284645.1 Erythroxylum acuminatum | reverse complement strand
TATTATTCCAATTTTATGATTTTTTAAGACATACAAATCAAAATCTTGACTTATTATTATTAAAGTAATTTTGATTTTGAGCGTTCGCAAAGATTTGCTCTTTATATTTTTATTTAAAAGTTATAATTTTATGTGCTATATAACCCGATGGATATCCACAAACTCAAACAATCTAATGAATTTAGATGTGGGTAGTAAATCTTAAAAGTCGATAGATTTTAAATGGATAATAGATTGAGTCATAAAAAATATACATGAATATGGGTAGAGTAATACCCGAACGGAACCTTACCCATTGTCATCCCTATCTGGAACCTCAAAAAGTATCAGGCATACATGTTTTCATGAAATGACATTTTTTCCCATTTACTTGCTATTTATTTTCTAGTGTGTAAGTCAAAATGTGTTATATGATATTTGGTTCTTTGATTTTGCAAAATACTAATGCCTGTGAATGGCATGAGATCTAAATAATGTTACAAAATTTTCCTTTTGGAAGATTAATGTAAAACATTAGATTTGATGCTACATTTTTTGTTTGCCCCGGTATGATACTGTCCCCAGAAAATGTGATTATGGTGCCTAAAACATAAAACATTTAGACTCTTATAACTAATTATATAACAATCAGTGCTTAAATAACTTATCAATTACTTTAGAAATTTTAATATAATATAATTTTATAATCTAAAATAATAGTGGTAAATTTTAAAATAAAATAAAATATAAGTAATGTCTACTTTTAGATATGTCTAAACCTAAAATCTTGTCCAGACTCTATATATTTTCCCAAGTGGCTCCGACATGATGTATGTTACGGTTTTCAGTCATTTGATAGAGTCAGTTGTTGATAAAGAAAAGAATCAGGTATTACGTTGGATAGTTCTTTTTTTTTCGCCTTGTGGTTTACCCTCAAAGCATCCATCTCTGACTGAAATGTATGCATCTGCAGATATTTGGAAGATAGAATATCAGAAAGCCCTCCATACACCGTAGAAATGCTTCTAGGACTAAAAGGAGTTATCAAGACAACACAGAAAATAATATTTCTTAGTGTATTTGGCCATTACATGGAACGCGATAAGATATTTGTTAAGATATTTTATTAATTATTTTAGGCATCGTTTGGAATTAGATATAGTTGGATATATTTGGAATATCATTATAATAATAAATTTATTTTGTGTGAGATTTTGGACGATAAGATAGTGTCTTTTGTTACTATGTTTCTCTACATTATGTGAATAATTTAGACTGATGCATTATCACTTTTGTGAGGAAAAAACGAGCAAAATATTTGTGAAATGTGCACCTGCATTTTTGTGATGTTTTGGTCGTGACACGTTTATCCGATTGATGACTTCTTGAAGCTATTATGTTTAGATTGTTCACTTATTATTCCCAAAGGTTCACACCAGATGTTTTATAGCTTCCCTCACATTTAGTTGATAAAGCTTCATATTTATGCGAGTGTTTTTATCTCAAGTGTTTCCTTATTTATATTACTTTTGATATAATTACTTGAGTTTTTATTCTCATCTTTATTATTGATCATTGTTACAAAAATCCTCTGTTGAGATTAGCATGAGGTGGTTGTGCTATTGGGAGTGAAATACTTTCATAGGGTGTGAGTACAAGTGAATAGTATCAAGAGGTGAGTGTGTCAGCTTAATAAAGCTTTGGGTAAAACTATTGTATCACAGTAAAAGTTGATTAAGTTGGGTGAGGGCCTTGCAAACGTAATTTCGGTGTGTCAAACCGCGTTACCAAATTTCATTTTTCGATTCATTAGTTGCATGTTTAATTTTTTTGTCTGCATTTTAAATCTGGAAAATTAATAGTTGTTAACACAGTTGTTTTGTGTTGAGCAACCGACAGAAATAGTTCAAAGCAATTGCGGTCAAACAGGATTTTTGCAAAACTACATCCTTCGGGAATTTCAATTGATATGAGAGCCTAGTTCGTCTAATCGACACTTGGTGTGTCAAGTTGGTGTAGATTAGTGTTTCACAATCATGGTTACTAGAGAAAGTGCATCAATCACTAGGCCACCGTTACTAGATGGCTCTAATTACCTTGCTTGGAAATCAAGGATGAAAGTATTTATTCAAGCTCAAGGAACCATAGCATGGACATCAGTTTTGAATGGCTAGACACATCCAATGACGATTGATGAAAAGGATGAAGTAGTACTTAAAGATCCATCTGAATGGATAAGAGCTGAAGAAGACAGAGTGCTTGGTAATTCTCAAGCAATGCGAGCAATCTTCAGTGCAACACATGAAGGTCACTTTAGTATGATATCAGCCTGTGAATTAGTAAAAGAACCGTGGGACACTCTGCAAACAATACATGAGGGATCAAAATTAGTGATAGCTTTGAAACTACAGATGTTGGGCAGTAGATTTGAAGAGCTTAAGATGGAAGAAAGCGATACTATCGGAGACTTTCATGAACGACTGCATGATATTGCCAACCAAGCACATCAATTTGGGAAGAAGTATTCAAATCTAAAACTTGTCAAGAAAACATTAAGATCATTGCCTCCCAGATTTATACCCAAAAATTGCAGTCATTGAAGAAGCTCATGACATTAGTGAGTTATCTTTGGATAAAGTAATTGAGATTCTCACAAACTTTTAAATGAACTTTTTGAGAGATAAAACAAAGGGTTGACTTTGTAAGCTAAAGTTGCTAAATCCATGAATGATTTAGGAGATGACTCCGATGAAAATGATGATGTGGTGTCACTAATAAGAAATTTCAGCACGGGGCTAAAGAAGGTGAAGAAAGATAGATCTGAGTTCAGACATAATAGTGGGAGTTCGTCCAACAATAACTTCAAATAACAAACAAAAGCAAAGAAGATACAATGTTATGTGTAGCACTCTACCCTCTCAAGACACGTATCCGACATCCTAAGTGATGCCCGAGTGCAAATCCCGCAAGGGTGGCATGCTAGAACGGTCAAACTCTCAAAAACTCAGTATAAATTTTTTTCAAATTTATTTTATACGTACGCGGAAATCAATATTCAAATCCGAGCCCGTACTTTTATTTCATAAACATCGAAAATAAAATTATTATTACACTTTGATCAATCTCATTTACAAATATTTCCACTTTGGAAAGTTATTACAAAACCGAATATTCAAATATACCTATTACAAAAATTGCGGAAGACTCAATTTGATACAAAAACAAGAAAATACAAACGCAGACGCAAACTGATCCCGACCTTTATCTTTTACTTGAATGCAGTAGGTATACTCTCGTTTGTCTAACGGGGTACTCTTTAGAGCCTAAAAAATAATTACAAATTTTGAGTGAGTTTTGCGAACTCAGTGAGTGACCATCATCGATGGCTCACTCTATCATATAACACACATCATCACTTATAACACATAATTCACTTCTTTTCATTCAAACACTTATCACGTTTGGAAATCAATCAAACTATTTGAATTATACATATCATATGCATATGCAATGCTTATGAGACTGACATTTCAATTTGTTACTTTGTTGTGACCGAGTGCCTATAACTGTCCCGTATCTATTGTAGATACCGGCTCATTAATAACTGTCCTGTATCTGTTGGGAATACCGAGATCATTTTACATAGTGAGCCTTTGGCTCTTAATCACTTTATGAGCTCTAGGCTGTTTTTCACATTCTGAGCTTTAAGCTCTTTTTCGGTGACTACTCCAGTCACAACTGCCTTTATCTTTCATACATTCATGAAATGGAATGCATCAATCACATTTGTATATCATCGGACCTTAGTCCGGCATTCAACATTAAAGTTGAGAATCACATTTTCATTCATATGTAAATGCACATTCAGAACACATTTATCATCGGACCGTGGTCCAATATTTGATAATCAAATTATGTACACTTATTTCAATCCAATTCACATACAAGGAGCATTTCAATGTTCTCACATTTATCAAACTCCTCGGACATATATTGTCTGGAACCAACACATTCACATTGCATAATCATTCAATTCATAACATAAACAAAACAAACAATAAAGTAAGACCATCTCGGTCTACTCACAGTACGCTGCAGATTAGCATTTACTTCCAAGTTATGGAAACGTCTGAATGTGGATGTTTATCCTGCACATCCAATTTATGCAATATACACATTGCACACACATATTAATAACTTTGCACAATTATAAGCATTTATTTATGCACAAATGTGTCTATGGACTATGTACAATGCATACTTAATGACAATCCTGGGTATATTATCAAATTTCACTTCTTATCCAAATTCTCAATTTATAACTCAATTTCTCGTCATTTCATTATTAGCATTATTTTCTCTTATTATTAAATTCTCATTCACTTTAACTTGATACACTTTACTCCTCTTCTTTGAATCACAACTTCAATGATATGAATATCTTTATTCTCATTAAACTCATGCCTTTGGTACTTTGATATCCACCATTCATTCACTAATGTTATTCCAACATGACAAGACTAAGCATTATCCAAACTCTCATTTCTTCTTATAAATTCTCCAAATTTCCAAACCTTCGGATCTATTTTTCATGAATAATCTGACAAGGAAAATGAAGTAACTTGGTAACACTTTCTACTAGAAAAATGTTCCCCATTGTCTTAAGTTTCTAAAGACAATAAAATCATTCAATTTGGTTCAGTATTTCAAAAGTTATACTCCAAATACTTTGGACTATTCATAAGCCTAAATAGTATCCTCTACTCAACTTTAATTCAAAAATCTGGAATTCTAGAGACAGAATTAAATTTCGACTCCTTCAGAAAATTGCATCCCTATATCTCTAGTTTATTATAAATTAAGAATCATTCTATTTGGATAATTATAGATCAATATATTGCCAAAATAACAAAGCATGTTCAATGAAAAATACTCCAGTTATGAAGTTCCAGAATTGTTCATCATTTTCGTCCCAATTCAATTAATCAATCTCTTCCAAATGATTTCAGATGGCTATAATTTTTGGTGAAGATGTAGAGCAATGTGTTTCAAAACTGTTGGTTCAAATCTCATGTCATTTGGAGGTCAGGAGAAGAAGATATGGCCAAAAGATCAAAGGATATTCGTGTTTGTCTCCCATCAGTAACCATAGAAGTCACGATCGTGCTCTAACTCATTTCAAACGTCACGTTCGTGCAGACGTGCTTCTCCAAACTCTTGAGACTGCACGATTGTGTTTTTCTTTTTCTCCTCCGAAGCAGCTGATTTCGTTTCTTCTTCCTCTCTTCCCAAAACAAACTTTGGGGTCACTTTTACACGGTCATTTTGACAATGAAAATGAAGGATTTAGACCAAACATTCTTCTAAACAATTGTTCTTTTATGTATTAAGTTTCTAATGAAACTAATTTCATACAATTTGGTTCAGTATTCTGAACGTTAAACCAAAAAAAACTACAAACTATTCCCAAACAACGACAGTATACAATACTTGACTTCAAGACAAAATTTGAAACTCTTAATGACAGAATTCGAAATCAATTCCTTCATGAAAAATATATCCACACGTTTGTGGTTTAATCTAAACTTAAAATCATCCCATTTGGATGTCCACAGATTAAGATATGGCTAAAATACAGAAGCATGTTCAGTGAAACACTGCATCTGCACATTTTCCAACACCCTTTATCATCTCTTTCATTGTAAATCATCTCTTTTGCTTAGTCGATCTCTTCTAGCTTATTTCCTCTTTATTCTCAGCTCACTATCATTCACAAACAAATCAAAATCCATTTATCAAAAACAGAACATTCATATTCGAATGTTCATCCTAGCTTCTGCACTTCTTCATTTTTTTGCATTTTTCATTTTCTGCACCTCCTCCATTATCTTCTCTAACTATCCTTTTAATCATTCTCTCTCATATCACGACAACACCTTACACCATTTCTTTAACTCTAAACTCATTTTAACACATCTCTAAAACACCCAAAGAATTCACCTATACACAGTGAAAACAGAGTTTGTATATGTGTGTGTGTGTGTGTCAACTTTTCCTGAATTTTCTGCACTCTTTTCACACACATTTTCATTGATCTTTCAACTCAAAAAATCATTTCAACACCATCTTAAGACATATCGATCATCAAATCACACAAATAAGATATCCATATATCCACGATGTACATGAAAATGACAGTTTTTTCTCATGATCATGTAATGTCAAGTAATCACCATTTTTATCTCATATACTAACAACTCATACGGATTTAACATGATACTTACTTGCTAAAACTCCAAATTCTTCAAAACATCAAGAAGCCCTAACTTCTCATGCAACCCACGTACATCATCTTGAAGGTGGATTAGCTTAGGTTTTCTTGTGGCAAAAGAAAGTGATAACAAAGTGGGAGTAGTAAAAGATAGTTGAAAGCAAGGTGTAACTTTGGTGAAAGTTTGGTGAGAAATCCGTGAAGAGGAAGAAGTTTCAAGAAGAAAGCCACGAAGAAGATATTTTAAGGCAAGAACATTCAGTAACTTGGTCTTTCAAGTTTAAAAGAAACATGGCTTTAAGACTTGGCTTGATGAGTGACACTTGGCACTTGTCCATTTTTCCAATTCCTAATGCTTTAAACTAGTTTTTCTTATTAAACTAGTCCAATCATCTCCAAATTTTATTCCAATTTTCTCTACATTTTCAATATCATTTTCTCACAAATTCTAAAGTCATCAATAAAATTCTTCAATATTGTTTGACTTTTATTTCTATTTCCATTTATCAATTTACTTGCCCAAGTATCATTTTTCCTAGTACAATAATATTTGACATTTTCAAAAATTATTCCTAAAATTCACCTAAATTCTAAATCAACAAACATTATCACCAAATATTCGAATTCAACAATTTATACTCTCCAAATCAGTCCGCAACACATATAATCCACAATTCACATTGTAAACACATTTATGAATCAATTATACCTGGAATATGTTAATGAATGCATATATAGTCATTTTAATGTGTGCAAAAATTTAAATATACATGTGTGTATGCTAAAAATATGCATGAGCATGAAAAATGCAGTTTTCTTAATCTCTCATTGATCCCTCATGTACCGTACTTTTGGGTTCTAACTCTTAATATGAGAACAGGATGTTACAAGTGTCAAGGTTTTGGACATATACAAAAGGAATGTGCTAACACTTTTAAAAGGAGAAAAGGGAAGTCTTACACCAACATTGGGAGTGAAAACAAATATAAAAGTGAGTATGGTAGAGAAGAATAAATTGTAAGTAATCATATTGCGTTGGTTGCTTTAAACAACAAAAGTCTAGTTGCTTTCTTAGTAGCAACCAGTAAAGAAATTGAAGTCAAAAATATAGTTGTTCCTGTACTAAACTCAAATTTAGATTGTGACAGCGATGACAGCAACTCAGAATTTAAAAAGGAAAACATCTGCAAGGTCTATGAATTAATGTATGCCAAATGAGTGAAAACGGGTAAGCAAAATGAGGATCTAAAGAAGGAGAATTAAACCATGAAGGATGTCATTCAAGATCTATAGAGGAAGTTGTTGTCAACAATAGATGAACCTGATGAAACAAAGCTAAAGTTGGTCAATACGGAAAAAAGAATAAGAATGTTGAATGGTGGTACCGAAAAGCTAGAACAATTACTAGAAATTGGTAAAAGCAAGGGGAACTTTCAAGGTGTTGGTTATAAAGGTGAATGTTCTCAAGTGGATAATGAGCAAAATGGTGAAGTTAGATTTGTAAAAGAAGCAAGATCAAGTAACTAAGAAGAAATATAAAAAAGAAACAGAAAGTTTGTTTCTACATGTTACTTTTGTGGTGTAAAGGGTTACATAAGGCCAAATTGTTACAAACTACTGCAAATGTTATTCCATAATGCTCAAAACAGAAAATTTAGATGTTCTTGGAAGAACCTTTAACAGGAGAAGCAACCAAAGGAGATTTGGGTTAGAAAGAACCAACCGTAAGCACTTACGACTCTTAAATTAATGCGTGGCGATTCTTAAAATATATGATATTTTGACAGTGGATGTTCAAGACATATGAAAGGTGAAAAAAAAACTACTTGATGGATTATCAAAGTTGTATGGATAGCCACGTTACTTCTGGTGATAGAAAGAAAGCTATGGTTATTGGGAGAGGAACTTTTTGCATAGATGGACTGCTACTATAACAACCCAGACCACCCGCTTGTAGATATTGTCCGCTTTGGGCCTTTTTAAGTGGCTCGTAGTCCACGCCCATTGGGCCTTTTTAAATGGCTCGTGGTCCACAACCATTGGGCCTTTTTAAGTGGCTCATGGTCCACATCCTCAAGGTTTTGTTTTTCCACAGGACTTCTCAGAAGGTCACCCATCCTGGTACGACTCTGGCCCTAGCACGTTTAACTTCAGAGTTCTGATAGGATCCGGTACGTTATGGCATAGAAAACGCATCTGCAAGGGGAAAGTATCCACACCTTTATAAGGGGTGCTTCGTTCTCCTTCTCAACCGATGTGCGATCTTACAATCCACGCCCTAGAAGGCCCAGCGTCCTCGCTGGCACAACGGCCTGGGTACTGACACTAATACTAATTGTAGGACCTCAGCCTCTCAGGCCTCGTGTCCACAGGACCTCGCCCTCTTAGGTCTCGCGCATCGGTTGATGGTTTAAAAGCTACACTTCAAAAATGTGCTTCACGTGGTTAGTTTAAAAGCTAACTTGGTAACTATTAGTTAACTTTGTGATGATGGATTGTTAGTTAAATTTACCAGTGATGAATGCAAGTTGTTAACCGAACAAGGAGAATGTTTAGTGAGTGGTAGAAGATTGGTAGATAATTGCTACATATTGCAGGTTATTACTTCTTGCAATTCAGCTACACATGATAATATGACTCTATAACACTAAATGGTTGATAAGGTGGTGGAAGAAACCATTAAAATCAGCCTCACACATCAAAACAGGACACAAGGGAGTTAATACTAGAAACTGTCTAGATCTATAGTTAGTTGTTACTAAAAAAGAAACCAACTACATAGAGGACCAGTTGGTTGCTTCTGATGAAGAAACCAACCAGACATTTGATGACATAAATAATGTAACGTGGAATAAGGCCAGATTTGAATTTCTTTAAAGGGCACTAAGACTATGCTCTTTACATTGTTGAAGTATATTGATGTTGTTTATTTAAGAAAAAGGAGTTTAAAGGAGTTAACATCGAGACTTTTTGATTTATGAATTTTCTAAGGTTCAGTTGATTGGTGTGTGTTTGGCTTTTCCTTACTTGTTGAATAGTATATTTGATGTGAAAATGAGACTCTGCTTGATGATTTGGGAGTTCTGCTTCTGGATTTTGATTTATGGAGTTATGTCGATAAAATGTTGATGTTTGGTTCGAGATCTGTAGGAAGTTTCGGATTTTCTATGATTTGGGTTTTTCAAGCTTTTTCCTAGTTTCTCTCTATATCGTGGGTTGTATGAGTTTAAACAATATGATTTCATTGAAATTTTGCTTGAGACTGGTGGGATGAAATGAAAAACTTGAATGATCATATTCATAGGATGAGCATAGTTTCACATTTGACCAATTAGAGAAGCACATATATAATATATGTCTCACATTTATCCAGTACATAAAACCTGTATCACTAGTTCCACCAGTGTATTATGTTGACTTCGTTGCTTATGGAGGAAGACTGTATCATGAGATAGTTGAGGGTTAGTCTCCGTCTTCAGCATCTTCATCATCGTTAGCCACTTCATCTCCTTGGCAAACAATAGCGATAGGATACTCTCGTTTTAACCATATTTGTTCTTAATCATTCTATAAATTTAACTAAGTATAAACAATTTAATTTGGATGCTTTTTTGAGTGAGCGGAATTTGTTACATGCTTCTTTATTGCCATAACATTTTGAAGTTGAGTTGGTGCAAGAATTTTACTGCAATTTGGATAAAGGTGTTTTGGATGATACAACTTTATGCTTTCATATGATTTATATGAGGGAGAAATTAATTAAGTTTGATTATGATTCGTTGAATGTATTTTTGGGATTTATGAATTTAATGAGGATTAGTCTTATAAGGATGGAATTGAACTGAGTAATGATATATTGGCATATGTATCGACTGGTAGTAAATTGTCATCTTGGCCTTCTACTGCTGCACTACATGCTTATGATTATTCAGCTGCAGTTACTGTTGATTGTTGCACTATATGCTTATGATTCTTCTACTGCACCTACTATTGATTTTTATGTCTCCTTAATCGGTGAGATTGATCGCATTAAAGACATTCTTCGTTTTGATATTGTTTTGTCCTAAGGAGGAGATAATTTTATTTATTTTCATCTGCTATTTTATGCTTTATTGGTGACTGTTGCATGTGAACTTGGCAATTGTTATTGAATTTGATGTTAGTTGGAACTTAATGTTCTATTAAGGGGAAGTGTCCATTATCTTATTAAGAGAGAGTTCTTATATGTGACAAATAATGTTAAAAAAGGGTAGATTGTTAAGATATTTGTTAAGATATCTTATTAATTATTTTGGGCATTATTTGTAACTGGATATAATTGAATATATTTGGAATATCATTATAATAAGAAATTTACTTTTTGTGGGATTCTTGAAGATAAGATTGTGTGAAAGATAAAATCCTAGAGAAGATAGGATTTATTATAAATAAGATCACCATGCTTTATTGAAGATAATATGCAGCAGATTTTTTTAGTGATTGTATGTATTTTTGTTAATTTGAGTTATCTTTGGCATCTATATTTTTCGGTGATTTAAACAATCATTTGTTGTTGTGTTTCTCTACATAATGTGAATGATTTAGGCCGTTGCATTATCGTTTTTGTGAGGAAAAAATGAGCAGAATATTTGTGAAGTGTGCAACTACATTTTTGTGATGTTTTGGTGGTAAAGCAATTATTGGATTGATGACTTCTTGAAGTTGCTGTGTATGGACTATTCATTGATTATTCCCGAATGTTCACAACAGATGTTGTTCTACAACTTCCTACACTTTCATTTGATGAAGCTACGTAATTAACGGAGTGTTTTTATCTCAAGCATTTCCTTTTTTAAGTTACTTTTGATTCAATCACTTGAGTTTTTATTCTCATCTTTATTGTCGATCATTATTGCAAAAATCTTCTGTTGAGGTTAACACGAAATGGTTGTATTATTGGGAGTGAAATATTTTTATAGGGTGTAAGTACAAGTGAATAGTATCAAGAGGTAATTGTGCTACTCAAGAAAGCCTTGAGTAAAATTATTGTATCACAATGAAAGTTGATTAAGCTTAGTAAAGACCCTGCAGACATAAGTAGGATGTATCGAACTGCGTTATCAAATTTTAATTACCAATTTATTAGCTGCATGTTTAATTTTTTTGTCTGCTTTTTAAATATGAAAAACTAACAGTTGTTTTGTGACGAGCAACCGACAAAATAGTTCAAAGCAACTACAGCAAAACAGGATTTTTGGGAAACTACATCCTTTGGAAATTTCAGAATGCATTGAAGATTTATTACAGTGAGAAGGGAAACAGGAGTGAAAGATGCTACGTCAGGCTCAGACTGTCTCTACCGCATAGTTCCATCCTTCATTGGAGGTTTAATTGTTCCAGCCTGTAGAGAGCTTGAACGAGTCAGAAACAGGAAAGAACTAATGTTACCGAAATTCGAAAGCTTTTTTCTCATGTTTCCGTGACAGATCAAGCCTCGAGTGCAAATGTAATGCTAATTAACAGATAGTAAAAACTGTGCAATCTTTTCCTGATGATTATGATGTTTCATACATATATTTCGTTGAAAACTAAAGATGAAGAGGAAATATGTATGTGATAAATCAATTAATGAAGAGTCCGTAGACTTCGGGACAGGAAAGGATAGTTTGAGGTGGAATAAACGTCAAAGCGTCACGCACAGGAGGCATAAATTGTTACCTTTGCTATTGGTTGTTGATGTCGCTTTCGCTGATACTCGGTTCTTCTTTGTAATCAGGAAGCGGGATTCTATCTGATTCGATGTGTTTGACATCATCTACAAGGATCTGGTATCGCCTCTTCACTTCCTCCTCAGTTGTGTCCCCCACAATGTTGGCAATAATCCTCCAGCGATCAGGAGTATCCTTGTCATATATTGCCAGGGCCTCTTCAAACAACTTGTTCTGCTTTGCTGTCCAATTCGAGTTACCCTCTGCGAAAGAAAAGGAAGCCATGGGGATTGTGTTGGAAACAGGAAAAGCAATCAAATCTTTAAGCCTTTTGAGCTTAGGGTTGGTGTTGGGGTGGCTAACTGGGTGTCAAGTCAAGTTTCAAGGAGGGCAAGCAAAGAAGCCTTTAAATGTGGAAAGGGAGTGTGCAAGTTGGTAATATTTAAAACGACAATAAGCACAGTATATAACTAGGGAAGGTACTTGAGATGAGGGTTTCCGAGGATGAATTGCTGCTATAAGTAGGTCGTCTTATAATATCAATTGTTGTTACTTGCAAGTACGATGTTTGTATTTTATAAGTAGCATGTGGGGGTGCGTTTATAGGCAGAAAATTCACGTTCTTGAAATGAGTGATCCCCACCACCAAACCAGTCTGGCCATTCAAAAGAAGTGTTTCTCGATTGTCAAACCTAGTTAACGGAACATTAACCTGTTCCTCAAGTTGATGTTGATGATGAAATGTCTGGTTCTGACATGAGCTTCCTCCTGACTCAGAGACAAATTTTTGCTTATTTGATGGGCTCCTACGAAATGGTAGCTGAAAGCCTGAAGTATAGTTTTAAAATTATAAATTATTATAGCATTAGCAGAGGCTGCACTACGTGGCTGGTCTTATTGCCTGAGATCTAGAGTACGATTTCTGATAATGGTAACTAACTGACATACGTATCAAAAACTTAATGTTGGCACAAAAAGAGAAGATAAGCCATTAATTTAGGCCTAATTGTTAGAGATCAAATTTTCTGTCTAATATTATATTTTATTTTGTCCCATAAAATTTCAGCATCTATTTTGTGAGACCCACGCAGGTGCTATGTGTGATCTATATAAATAAATGGCTGAGATTTATTGAACACAATAAGATACCATAATATTAGATAGAGGATTTGAACTCTCCATCCATGCCGTTGATCACAAATTAAAAGGGTGAGCCGGATTCGTATGTCGTTTACATTCACAACGTTAGAACCCACGTGGGCTATTACTATGTTAGCCTCAACTCTTTGCATCTACCTCTAGTAAGAGCACAACTTAGATCCATTATGAATGTGCCAGTGTTTTAAACTATATAAATATATACTGATAATGAAAAGTTAACAGTCAGCCGCTAAGTGCATTCTCAATAACTATATAAGACTCTTGGGGGCTCTCCCTCCACTCAACCACAATGTTTCTCCTCTTCACAAGGATTGTTTCCAGCGCACAATGATTATGCCTGTGAGGTGTCCTCTTGAGACCGTCGTTTTTTATGAACTCTTCTTTTTAAGAACGATTTTCCTGAAAATCCGTACTCAGTTGTGGTTGAGCACATGCTAGAGACTTGCTTTTAGCAACATTTTAGCGTCCATCTTCTCTCCCAGGAATAGTTCTACTTGCAATAGAAACACACAAACTATAAAGCAGATTCATCCCTCGAGCTGTATATCATAGGGCGCTTTGTTTCGATTTTATTTTTATGTTGTTATTTTTAGTTTTTGTTTTTTTATCTTTAGTTTCTATTTTTTTTAAAAATAAAAACATATTTTTTTTAAAAAATAAAAATATATTTGATTGAAATTTGTAATATAAAAACTAAAACTAAAAATCTGTTTAGTTGAGA
>JANKOD010000193.1:7089978-7100853 GCA_026284645.1 Erythroxylum acuminatum | reverse complement strand
ATGTTAACTTTGATTTTTTTTAATCATAAAGATAGTTTTAGATGTGATATCATAACTTATGTTTTGAATAAACAATGCATTCATCTATTTTATTATATTTCCTTTGACAATAATTATCAATATTTGGGTGTTTGGCTGAAAAACAAAATATTAGGATTGTTTATTTCTGTTTTTATTGTTAGTTTTCTGATTTTGTTTCAAAATTTAGTGGAAAATTATGTTTGTTTGGGTTTTTGATTTCTTTCTTTAGTTTTAGATTCTTTCGGTTTTCAAAAATTATGAAAACTATAAAAATGGTTTTGTTTACTGTTTCTATTTTTTAATAATTTGATTTTCTATAAACTACATATAGATTATTTAATTATTTAACATATTAATTTTAATAAGAACTATGAATAATTTAATTTGACTTAATAATTATGAACAAATACAACTAAATTTAAAATATCTTCAAAATACGTAAATTTCAAATAAATTTGATTTAATAATTAAAATATATTTAAAACAAATATTAATTTATAATTAAGAGGTTAAATTTTAAATATTTACTTTCATATATAAAATAATTTTGTTAATAAATATTACATAAGTTATTAAAATAAATTTATTTACTTAAAAATAATTTATCTTTAAATTTTATTTAATATGTAATTATTATTAGTGATAAAAATATAACTACATTAATATTAACAATCAAACAAGTTTTTGTTTTTGTTAAAAATATATATATAAAAAAACTAAAAACTAAAAGCTAAAAATAAAAAATAAAAGCATGCGGCTTGTACTTACGATGTTGTTTATAGTGTAAGAAAAATAGTAAATAATAAGAGCAAGATGACTATTGAACTTTTTTTTTTGTGTGGAAAATATGACTTGGTTCATAGGCGGATAGGCCTTTTGAACTCCTTGCATCAGCCATCTCTACCTATTTCTTTATTGTTCTAAATAGTAAAGAGAGCAGCATTCAATTTACCATTTTTAATATTTCTTAAAAAGACAAATGAAAATGAGAATGGTGGCCCACATGTTAGTACATGTCGCTCTTTTCTTATCTAAAGTTAAAAAGCAATATATATATTTTATAGAGTCTACAAACCACTATTTAGGAAGAGCTTTGTACGGACATATTTTGTTTTATTCTCATATTATATATTTTATTAATAATTTCATGTTAGCTTTATATATGCTATTATTGAAATTTAAAATTCAGTGTTGTGTGTTAAATGTACACATGACATTATAGAAAAATAATTTATTAGTCACCAAAATGGTCAACTAATTAAGTGATTTTTTTGTATAATCAATCATTTTTCATAAAATAGTAATGTCTATTATTGAACTATTATATGGATAAATGATGTTTATCAATTGATAGAACTTTAGAATTTACTCAAAGGTAAATTAATACTCTATAACTAATAAACATGATAGAGGAAAATCAATATTCTCTTGTCAAGTTTGTTATATATCCAAAGATATTGATTGTATTTGATGAATTTTGTACAATTACCTGATAAAGTTTATATGACATTAAATTTATGATAATATATTGATGAGTTTCCCAAAGGAAACCTATAATATATTCTAAATGTTTCATTATTTGAATATAATAATTTATTAAGTATTAATGCATTTACAACTATTTCTCTTTATTTGCATGCTTTTTCTGTTATCGGGTTTAATGGTTTGAACTTCTTTGAATGGTGCGAACAAGTCAACTTTTATTCACAAAATTGTTAGCAAACAAACCTCCTACTATTACAGATAGTAGCAGTGAGGTTGAGAACATAAATTATAAAACATGAGAAAAGTCTAACAAGTTATGTCTTAATTTCATGCAAATGACTATTGCCATCAACATTAAGAACACTATTCACTAAACTGAAAGTGCTAAAGAATACCTTAAATTTGTGGTAGAATGCTTCCGCTCTATAGAGAAGTCTCACATTGGTGTACTAATGGTTGAACTCACGATCATGATATTTGATGGGTTACGACACCTGCAGCAACATGTCCTAGAGATGACAAATATTGCAGCAAAAGACCTTGGGTATGACAATTGATGACTCCTTCTTAGTGCAATTTATTATGAACTTGTTATCTGCTGAGTATTGGCCTTTTCAAAATAATTACAACATTATAAAGGATAAGTGAAATGTTAATGAATTGTCCAGTATGCTCATTTAGAAGGAAACAAGGCTAAAGAATCAAAGAGTTTATTTAATTAACCTTGTGGGTCAATGCACTAGCAAGATTCACAGGCTAAAGGCTAATAAATTTAAGAAGAAAGCTTCTACTAAAGCAACACAGGTTACTACTAATATTGACACGAAGTAACAAAAGATAGACAAATGTCATTTCTATAAGAGAGGGACATTATCAAAAAGATTATCTGAAATGTAAAGCTTAGTTTGAAAAGAAAGGTACATCAAACTTTTTTGTATATTATGAACTAAACTTAATTGAAGTTCCTTCTAATACTTGATCGCTTAATTTTGATGTTATTACTCATGTTTCTAATGTTCTGTAGGGATTCTTTATAATCTAAATCATAAACATAACTAAGAGCTTCCTCTTCGTAGGAAATCATAAGAAGGTCCCAATTGAAGGTATAGATACATATGATTATTAGATACTAGTTATCACATGGATCTAATACAAATTTTCTATGTACCTTTAATTTCTAGAAACTTAATTGTTATTTCTAAACTTGATGAAAGTGAGTTTATTTTTAAGGTTGGTGATGGTTGTTTTAATTTATTTAAACATAATTTCATTATTGGTTATGGAAATCTTATGGGTGGTTTATATAAATTGATTCTTGAAGTTAATTTTTTTTAATCCTTATTTTCTGTTTATCATACAATGGGACGAAATGTAACATAATAAATGATAATTTATTTTAGTTGTGGCATAATTATTTGGATCATATATCCAAAGAAAGATTAGAAACTCAGCTGTTTGAAATTATACATCGATATAAGTTGACCTTTTGACGCTCCAACTTTTGGCAGAGAAAAGTATTTTATCACCTTTATAGATGATTTTTCATGTTATAGATATGTCAATTTGCTTAATGAAAAATCTCAAGTTATAAATGCACTTGAGGTGTCTGTAAAAGAGATTGAAAGAAAATTAGATAAAAAGAAGTAAAAATTGTACGATCTAATAGAGGTGGTGACTATTATGAAAAATATAATGAATCAGGACAATGTTTAGGTCCATTTGCAAAGTTTCTCGAGGAACATGGTATATATGCACTATGTCAGATATACCTCAACAAAATGATGTGTCAGAAAGGTTATAGGACATTAATAAATATGGTTAGAAATATGATGGGTAATTCCTTATTATCTAAAACCTTGTGGATGCATTCACTTAAAAATGTTATGTATTTGTTGAATACGATTATTAGAAAAAACAGTCCTTAAACTCCTTTTGAGTTATGGACTAGAAGGAAACCTGATATAAGGCACCTTCATGTTTAGTGTTATCCAATAACATCATTGGTTTATAATCCACATGAAAGGAAATTAATTCTTGAATAATTAGTGGTTACTTTATTAGTTACCTAGAGAAATCTAAAGGGTATAGGTTTAATTGTCCAAACCATAGTCTAAGAATTGTTGAAATAACTAATGCTAATTTCATTGAAAATGGTGAAGTTAGTGGGAATGCTGAAAACTATGTTGTGGATATTAGTAAAATAAGGATTGATGTTTCATTACCATAAATGTCCCATTATCCACATCTATACCAAATATTGTCTCAGTATTGAAAGAACAAAATGATTATAGTCAACATTTGGATGAAATAACATCTAATAAAGAAACTAACTTACAATCAATTGACATAAATAAACCACATGGAATAGCTTTAAATAAACCTGTAGAAATCAGCTATTCTGAAAGACTATATGGTTTAATACAAGAGTTAAAATTTGATTATAATATTAATAAGGACTTTGTTTCATTCTCACGGGCCATAGAAAGTGATAAGTTTGATAAATAAATTAAATTCAATGGTATAAAAAAATGGCTAGGACCTCCTTAAAACCAAACATGACTTGAATGACAATATTGAATTCTATAAAGTGAGACTTGTTGCCAATAATTATACTCAAAAGGATGACATTGATTGTAAAGTGACTTTTTTTATATATCTCAAAGAAAGACTCATTGCGAATATTTATGGCATTAGTGGTATACTTTGATTTGGAGCTACATCAAATGGATGTGAAAACAACCTTTTTGAATGGTGATCTTAAGAAGGAAGTTTATACGGATCAACCTAAAGGTTTTTATATAGAAAGAAAAGGTTATAAACTTAAGAAATCAATATATGGAATTGAACAAGCTTCCCAATAATGGTATATTAAGTTTAATGATAAAATAACATACTTTATTCCTAAAAAAAATACTGTTGACCATTGTATCTACTGAAAGATCAGTGGGAATAAGTTTATATTGCTAGTTTTACATGTTGATAATATTTACTTGCTACTAATGATTTGGACATATTGTATAAGACTAAAAATTTTCTCTCTAAGAATTCTAAAATGAAAGATATGAGAGAGGCATTCTATGTAATATGAATTCTAATATCCTAAATAGATCACAAGGACTAGTATGTTTGTCTCAAATAGACTATGTCAAAAGAATTCTTGAGAGATTTAATATGAACAAATGTTCAGCAGGGATTGTCCCATTACAAAAAGGGGATAAAATTAGGTGGAATGTAAACAAATAGAAACTATTTATGCACTTCTATTATTGGTTGTTTAATGTATTTACAGATATGCATGAGACCTGATATCTACTTTGCGTTGAAATTCTAGGAAGATATCAAAGTAATCTTGGTATAAACCACTAAAAATGTGCAAAAAAAAGTATTTAGGTATCTTCAAAGAACAAAGGAGTATATGCTCATGTATAGAAGATCTAATCCATTAAAAGTATGGATATTTGGATTTAGAGTTTGCTGGATGCATTGATAGTAGAAAATCAACATTTGGCTACACGTTTTTACTAGAAAAAGGAGCAATTTCATGAAAAGTGCTAAATAATCTGTCATTGCTTCATTTATTATGAAAGCTAAATTTGTAGCTTATTTTGAGGCTATAATTCATGTTTTATAACTATAGGATTTTATTTTAGGCTTGGGATAGTTATCACCATTATTAAAGCTGCTAAATTTTATTTTGATAATTTTGTAACAATTTTTTTCTCCAAGAATGACAAGTACTTTAGAGGTGCTAAGCATATGGAGTTGAAGTATTTTTATCATAAAGGAGAAAATTCAAAAACAAGGAGTTTGTATTGAACATATTAAAATGGATTTATGACTGCAAATCCCTTAACTAAAGGCCTCTAACTAAAGATATTTAAGGAAAATGTTTGTTAAATGAGCCTCGGTTATATTGATTATTGTTTTTAATGATGTTTTAACATTCTTAATCTCAAAAGTTTATGATTGACAATTTTCTTATTTAAGATTGTATACATTTAACTATTATTATATAATAAATAAATATGTCTATGAGACATTAATTTGGACTTATAATATTATTTATATATCACTTATATTACTTGACTTGATAAATTAGTAACGTCGTAGTATACAGAAGGAAGCATGCGATGTTGAAGTGTATGATCAATAGAACCTGCATTATGTGGTTTATTATGTTAAAATAAATTATGAAGATATTAAGGAATCTGTTTATTCCCATTCATGTTTATTAAAATAAAGTTTGAAGTATCAGGTTAAGTGGGAGAATGTTAGAATTTGGTCTGATTAGTTACCATATTCTATATATATTAATAATATTATCAATATAATTAAAGAGCTCTATTTGGTCCATATTTCCTATTTAATGGCGGAGTAAATCTCAACCGTTTATTTTTAATTACTTGATGGATGTACCAGAATAAAAGTTATAGTTATATAAATTGGTTGTCTCTTTACTAATAAGGGGTACAGAAAGTTCTTCATCAAGTTACCTGTAACAGAAAGAAGGTTAAAAGAGATAAATTTATTTTAACAAAAGATGCAGTAGACTTTTCTGATCTCTATATGATAATGAAATCTTTTATATCAAGTACACAATATGATAGTTTAATTATAAGTGACAGTTATTTATTCAAGATCCTAAAGTTATGAATGTCAATTGCGATTTTTTAATCATAAAGATTATGTTTTCACATTCTCTTTTTCAACATATGTTCTCGATGAATTTGAATTTGAAATCTCTCGTTAGAGTTATTAGGACTTTTGTTATAATGTTTGGAACTAAAGGTTTTAATTAGGCTAAAAAATCAAATAATAAAATAAAATAGTAATGTACTTAGCAATAATGAGATAGTTAATATGATATCATCGTTTTGTCTTCTTCAAGGTTGAATCTCTCCTAGATATGTCAATTTTAGCCAACCAGCCCGTGTCCGGCGGAATTAGTAGCCTCTGTGCGAGGAAGCAAAATTAACGTTGAAAGGTCCCACCGAGACTTGAACTCGGGTTACTGGATTCAGAGTCCAATGTCCTGACCACTAGACCATGGGACCTTTGACTTGACGGTGCTCAAACCACATTTTATTTATTATAATAAAATATCAGTATGCGGCTGTTCGAAGCTTGAATAAAATCACTGAATTGCTTTCCACTTTGCAAAGCCCTAGGCCATCACTACGCTAATTCTCCTTTCCCAAGCCTGTTGTCTTTTCTGGGTCAATTCTCTTTTCCTATTTGCATACACTCCAAGCTCTACCCTTTTCCCCGGTTGACGTCATTTTCCCAAATAACCAAGGCAACTTCACTCAAACAACTATAGCCCTATGACAGATGATGAGCCCAATGTTGCGAATCGCATATCAAATTTGATATTGATATTGATATTGATTTCGATATGGTATAATAAGTATCAATAACTTTTTAAATTATAAAATATTCCTTAATTTAAAGTATTCTATATGTTCACCGACGATTAAAAAACTTAATTAGTTCGTACAGTTCAAACGTAAAACTTGAAACTGTCCACTTTTTTAATTCAAATTTTTAACTTTCTTATTCGATTCAATTTTATAACTCTTATTACTAAAAATTGATCATTTTACTGTTAATAAGTTATTATACACCAAAATAAATAAATTAATTTTTTTAACGATCTTTTTTTTAAAATAAGTTCAATGATTAAAAAAACCCAACTGATTCAACCGATTCAATCATAAAACTTTAAACCGTTCAACTCTTTAATTCGATTTTTAAATTTTTCGTTCGATTTAATTTTATAACTCTTTTTGTTAAAAACTGATAAATTATTATTAATAACTTCTTATACACCAAAATAAATAAATAATTTTTTTAACAATCTCTTTTTCCAATTAAACTTCAAATTTTTCGATAGATAAGGGCAATCTCTTTTAATCATATTTTAAATTATTTAATTTTATTCAATTTTAAACCAATTTTATAACAGTGGTTGAACCTTTTAAACCTTAGTCTCTTATCTTATCGGTTTAACTTCTAGATTTTAGAACATTGGTGCTAACTCTTAAGGTTATGTTTGGTCAGACGTAAGGTTTTTAATAGAATGAAACGGAATGAAATGAAATGATTTATAATGGAATGGAATGTAAATAGATGTAATATTAGAAAATTGTTTTTTTGAGAGAAATGAAAGGGTTCATAATGTAATATAGTGAAATGTTTAGATGAAGAGTTTATAATGTAATATAGTGTAAAGTTATTTATCATTTTATACTAAATCTTAAACTTCCAAAATTAGAAGTTTTTTATTTTTACTGTTTATGATAGAACGAGATGTAATATAAAATATTCCTCTTCAATCTCATTCTATTATAAACTCTTTTTCCAAGCGATATAATAATATTCAATTCCATTATTAAACCTCAACAAATATATCCTTAGGTATTGTTTACTAGATAAGGAAAAAATTCATCGTATGTTATCAAAGTTTCGAATACCTTATTGAAGTTCGTATTGATTTTAGTACTAATACAATATAGTATTAGTAGTCATCTCAAATAAAATTTTAAAATTATAAAAATCTCTTAATTTATATAATTAAAATTAAGTCTTCTATTATAAAATTTATCTTTTAAAAGTTACGTGAAGTTTTTTAGGAATTTTAAAATTAATAATAGCTTGAATAATTTAATAATAGCATTAACTACAAATAAAAACTTTAATAATATTAATTATAATTTTATTAGTAGTTAAATAGTTTTTATTTATTCAATAATAACATTAGATTATAAATTTTTTAATTACTTCATACATTATAAAGTAGGGATAAACTAAAAAATAAAAATTCAATTAAATAATTTTAAGGATAAAACAAAAGGTTAAAAGTAAGTGTGAGCCCTCAATAATTATATCCTTATTTTATTCTATTTATTATAATTAAATTAAATCTACATGCATATATATTATAAACTTAAAATAGGTAGATGCTAACAAATAAATATGGAAAACTTGAAAAATAAACTAAAATTAAATAGTAAAATTGAAAAAGAAATATATAAACAATGTTTGAAGGATGAAAGCAGCTAATGAACATTTAATATCAAGACTGTTTCAAATATAACTTGTATCAATTTTAGTACTGGTACGGTATATTATCAGTATATGTTAATACTAGATACCATTTTAAATTATTTTTTAAAATTATAAAATAGTTTATAAATTTTTATATAATTAAAATTTAGTCTCTTGTTATGATTAAAATTGAAAATTTTCAAATTTTGATTCAACAATTTCAATTATTAAAATTATTATAAAAGTATTTATTTTTAATATAATAACTATTTTTAAAAATTATATTTAAAAATATTTAATTATAAACATATATTTTTAAAAAAATTTTACAATTTTGACTTGATATTTTATATATTTTAGTGTATAGGTTAGTAAGGTTGGAACAATTTGATATAGTAATATAGTACGTTAAAAGTAATTCTCTACCATTTTCTCATCGATACGATACGAAATTTACAATAATGATTCCAATTTTTAAAGATATTCGTCATGATGTGGTTTGTTGATGCGAAAAACCTCACAATCTTCCTTTCCCAAAATTCCGATAATAGAGCATCTTCTGTATGACAATTCATTCATTCGGATCTTGAGGCCAACAAAAATACCTAATTGCAATGGTCTTCATTATGGAATGACTATTATCAATGGCTTTTCTTGGCTCACATGGGTTTAGTTTTCAGAACGCAAAAGTGGGATTGTTTTCTGAAATTGTTTAGTTCAACAACATCACAGAGGGAGAATTTTGGCTTCCAATAAAATATTTATGCCCTTCAATTTTTGAATTACTGTTAGAGCGAGAAAAGGTGGCAAACTTTCGAAACGAGATCAGTCTCTTCGGGCGATATTCTGTCAGCAGTATAGATATTTCAGCTACGTAACGTGGGATGATCATGGAGTCCCATGATTAGGACGAGCAAATATCCAAACGCGTGCACACCCGGAAGCGAGAGGATGACCCACCTCCACATCTGAAGCCATCCTATAGCTTCGCAGTAACAGGGGCAACGCAGGAGGCCAAAACTCCGGAGGACAGACCATGGCCCGACGAGGAAACAGTAGACATCGAGGACGGCGATATCATACAACTATCTGGGAACTTAAGGGGGGGGGGGTATTATGCTCTCCCAGAACCTAAAAACAAAGCTGGATAATCAATGGGCTAAAACAGTTGTAGTGAAATTGTTCGGTTAAAGGATTGGATTTCGAACACTCAGCTCTCGGTTGAAGGCGTTGTGGAACCCGCCTGGCTCTACGAAGATGGTGGACCTAAAAAATGATTTCTTCCTCATAAGGTTCATGGAAGAAGACGATTATCTAAAGGCTTTAACGCAGGGACCATGGATTATCTTCGGACAGGCGTTATTCGTACAGCAGTGGGTGCCGACCTTCTGCCCCTCACAAGGTAAACTCAACCGTGCAGTGGTGTGGATCAAGTTCTCGAAGTTGTCCATTGCAAGACATCATCCCAGAATCCTTATTGCTTTGGGCAACCTCGTAGGAAACACCGTGAAAATCGACGAGGCCACAGATAATGGTGGCCTACGAAGGCCTGCCCTAGCTCTGTTTTCATAGACGAAGACACACCATTGGGCCCCCCAAAATTTATAAAAAATAAATATTTTTAATTTTTAATTAATATATATATATATACAATGATATAGTTATTTAGAGTTCAGTGGTGCACTGGGCCCCTCAAGATTTAAAAACTTAAATATTTAGGCCCACTTAACTTAAATTTCTAGCTCCGTCACTATCTGTTTTACATGCGGTCTGGTAGGACATGCGGACTCAGTCTGCCCGCAGTGCCCCCCAGCACCCACTGAACGCCCACAACCAAGTGATGGAGCAACTGTAGTTACGTCCGAAAAGAGGCCCACCGCTGTTGCAGCTGACGGGAGCACAACGGACAAAAATTCCAACGGCTATGGACCGTGGATGCAGGTTCAGAGAAATCCCCCGCACTAACCCATGCCTCGACAGAAGCAGATGGGACGTACCAGGGAGAGCAGCTACAAGGGAGGCTCAAGGTTCACCCTTCTGTCAAAGAAAGACTGCATGGGTGAAGAGTCAGATGCACAGAAAGAGGGCCTTGTATTTTGGACCAATGGTGGTTGACAAATTAAATCCCTTTATGTTTTGATAATAATAAAATATATAGAATTAGTTAAGAAATTATTTCAGGTATTATTCAATGAAAGAATCGTGCAAATCAAGATGAGCAAGTGTTTAATCATTGAAGAATCAAAATAGGAGGTTCATTATAAGGAAAATGACTTAAAACATGAGGATTATAGAAGATCTAGATGGATGTTACCGTTGAAG
>JANKOD010000193.1:7079196-7089878 GCA_026284645.1 Erythroxylum acuminatum | reverse complement strand
GATTTAAGGAACCTTTTTGGATAGAGTCATGGCTCAGAGGTCTGTCAGCTGTCACCAGGAGTTTCTAGTTTGAGTTTTTATTGTACTGTTAGTTCTTGCTTAAGCTTTGTAATTAAGTTGTGGATGGTATCAGTGTAAACTTGATGAGTGTATGTTTTCTTTAAAACTAAGGATTTTCGAGTATGTTAGATGATGCCATGTGTAGAATTGATTGCCATGTGTAAGTCGGATTTGTTTTTCTCCAACATACCATTATCATAAGGTATGTACTTGGATGTCCTGAGGGTATTCGGGTATTTGCTTTATGGTAGTGGGATGTTTCAAGGAGGGTATCGAGTAATCCTTAAAAGTGAGATGTAAAAGAACTTTTCATGCAATGATAATACATAACCATCCAAACGCTTTTCATTCCTTACTCATTGATACCTTCCCAAACTCATTAACCAAGCACCCCCTAAGTTTGTACATTATGTTCATATGTTAGAACATAATCGAATTAAACTTAACCCAAAGGTCATGTAGTGCATTTGTTAGTTATGGTTCTTGTTGGCATTATTGTTCCAAAAAATTGGTTTAATAGCAAAGGTTGACCTAAACATTCATAACGTTTATTTGTTAATTTTCCCAAACATTCATCATCGTTATTACCCAAACATTTCTTCCTTTCATGTTGATAATTGCTACCATTATTATTAACGTTTCCTTTTAACATGTCTTTATTACCATTCAACGTATGGAGCTCTCCCTCTATATATACAACCTACTCGTCTACTCTTGTTTCTCTCCTCCTACAGTCGTGTTTTTGTTTTAATTTTTGCTCTATACAACATATCCTTTTCTACACACATACAGACACCTTTTAACAAAAACATCTTCGTAATTTGTCGCTAGTGTCTGCTTTATTCTGCATTTTGTCTACGCTTCTTTTACTTCTCGGGGACAGTTCCCACTCCACCTTTTGGAGTGCACCAAAACTGGTGATTTAATTATTTATGTTATTTTATATAAGTTGTTCTGATTTAATTATTTATGTTATTTTCACTAACAATCCAATTCTGAAATATATTTGTTGCGTATTGTTATTGTTAGAAATTGTGTTGTTCTGCTTGCTCTTTGTCAGGATATTTTCTATTCTTGCTATTGTTTTCGAAATTGCTACTGTTTTTGGAAATTACCGCGTATTTATTTCGGTATACGTTAGAATATTGTTATGTTTTGTTGCTACATTATTCGAAATACCGGTTGCTCTTGTTGTTGTTCTCTTCGTATTGTTTGATTATTTCAAGTGATTGAATTTAATATGTCGTCTGAGAATGAGATCAACGTAGGTTTTGCACTTATTGTTCTCCACATAGGTTCTGTCCCTATCACTGTAGCCTAGAGAATTATACGTAACCTAACTAGATTAGAGCTTCTAGACGGGAGAAATTTTAAACGATAGTTTTATAAAATTCTATTTTACTTTCAGCAATACAAATTTGATTACGTATTGTTTCAAGGACTTCCTAGTGATAATACCAATCCTAAGACAATAGTGAAATGAAATGAAATGAAAAAATGTCAAATTTGTGTTGAGGCTAAACAATCTAAGAAACTAAGTCAGTGACCGTGAGATAGTCACAATTGTTCTCTAAGAAACTTTTTAAGTCAGTGACCGCGAGATAGTCACAATTGTTGGACTTGGTGCATACAAATTTGGGTGATTTTAAGAATTGTGTAAGTAAAGGAGGCATGAGATACTATATTACTTTTTGTGGATGATTATTCTAGATTTACTAAGGTTTACTTATTGAAAAATAAAAGTGATGCAGAGGAAGTGTTTATGAAATACAAAGCTAAGGTTGAAAACCAATTGGAAAGGAAAATTAAGAGATTAAGTTCTAATCGACGTAGTGAGTGTTGAGGCAAGTTTTAATCTATTTAAAACCCTCGATATATTGCAAGTGTACAAGTCGTAGGTGTAGTATGTGAGGTGTTGATCCCTCGAGGAGTTGTTGAACTAATCTAATTATAAATTATCTAAGGCCTAAATAATTATTAAAATAAAAATAAAAACTGAACAAAAAAGTAAACACGTGAAGATAATTGACAGAAAGCTAATTTATAAAATTAACACAAAAGAAATTGAATATTGAGCACCACCAAATTCACAATGGAAAATCACACAGAAAGAGCTACCAAATTATGAGAAAGAGATTTATCCTATCATCAATGTTAACTTAATCACTTTTGTGTTAATGAGGTTTCAGTTTTAGACTATCGAAGGGTGAATTACTCTCTCTCGAATTATAATCACTAAGCCCTAATTAATAAACCCCAATTAAGCCGAGTTACTGAAAATATCTTCTCTCAATTAATAATCAACCCACAACATATTCAGTTCTTAAGTCTTTTAATAAACAACCAGGTCTCACATGAGATCTTTATTCGTATAATTACCGATTTGATTATTTGCGTGGTCTATTAGATCGTTTCACTCTCATTGACCAACTCAATCATTTTGCATTCAGTTCACTCTTTCGATTTATTACCGAAGCATGAACTTACAACAAATAATCACAACACAAGAACAACTAGATTAACATTAAATCAAGTTTAAATCCTTAAAGAAAAGTTAGAATTTCATCATCAATCCCAAATGCATCAACATCATCATATCCATCGTACTTATTTAAAGAATAAAAATAATAATATGAAAAGAAAATTTCAATTGGACGAGATCGGGATGGCTCGGGAAAGTAGCAGCAACAAAAGCCTGCTCCTCTCTCCTCTTTTTCTTCTTCTCTCTCTTCTTCTTCTTCTTCTCTCTCTTCTTCTTTTTTTTTGGAGTTTTCCTAAAGTGGCAAAAATTGGAGCTCCTCCTAGGGTTCTTTCTATTTCCTTATATAGTCTTTTTATTTTAGGTAAACCCTAGGATTTTTTCGGGTCCAAAAAGTTCCAACTGTCCTCATTGTTTGACACGTAGGCCTCCATCGTGGTATATATTACCATGATCGTGGCACTTCATTTAGCTCTCTGTCACGATCATGGCAGACAAGGCCACGATCATGGCTCCCCGTAAATGGTTCTGTCGTGGGCCTGGGTCTGGCCCTAGGTTTCCTCTGATTCTCCTCCGTTCTTCCATATCTATTCTCAAACACTAGCAAATACATCAAGACACCTCAAATACACAAAATTTAAGCACAAAAGCATGCTCTAACCTGTCTAACACTTAAAAACAAACATTTAACTAAATAACACAATCTTATCGTAAATATGCACTAACCATTCAATTTAACAACTAATCACATATTAAACTACCCACTAAAATATTATGCAACCTACCACTATCAACATCTCCACACTTAAACTTTTGTTGGTCCTCAAGCAAAGACAAAATAAGCAAAACACACCAAAACACAACGCATACACATATGCAATAATGAAACAATTTCATAACTTCACAAAACAAATTTAACTATAAACACGATCCTTCAAGTTGTTATAACTTATCAACATGTGAAATATGTGTCTCAGTACTTCGAACTTAATATATATACTAATCAGGACTTAATGTCACATTCATTCACTCCTATTACTTACACACACACATTGATAATTATTTGGTCAATCGAAATTGTAGCTATCCTTAAGCGACTTTTCATAGGAAATCATGTTATTCACAATATCAACAGGATTTATTAAATAGCATACTATTTTTGCTAATTTAATTAACATGAACCTAGCCTTTTAATACAAAGGTAAACATTTATGACGAATGTTCCCCAGTTACTCAACTAGGCCATATTTTCATTAAGCGGCTTGGTTGGAATGTCATTATAGCCCTTTGACGCGAAGACAAACATTTGTGATGAATATCTCCTGGTTGCTCAGCTATATTACATTCTCAACTGACTGCTAGTTCTATTCATAACCCGATTTTTAAAAAGGCCAGTGGAATAGTTATTTATTTAAGAATTACATAACATTTTTATTTTCTTGCCTACCTCATTTCTTAAGCTAATCATTCTCATAAAAAGATACTAACAATGCTATTTATTCGATTAGCCTAAAGTTATAAATGAATGTGGTAAATTCCTAAAGCAACGAACTAACATCAATCCTAATTAACATGCATATTTAACCAAGGTAACCTAGCTCACTAATTTCACAAGCTAAAAATGTTTAGCAACCTAAAAGACTATGATCAAAGCTAAATCGATTCCGTTAAGTCTTAACCATTGACAAATTCACACAAATCACATCATACAATCCTAAACAAAACTAACATACAACATGTAAAATTCACATTCAAATAAAAACATATAATGCACACAACCTTCCCCACACTTGGACAACACATTGTCTTTAATGTGATAAATTAACGAAACAAGAGAAACATGAGAACAACTGAAAATATCTATAAAAATAAAATACAAGGGTTAGAGTATAGAACCGTCATGGTGATTACGTTGGTGATGGTGTCGGAGGTGGAATCTCAACTTGACACCGAGATTGCTTTCCTATCTTATAGTTGATTAACCTAGAGTAAGAGAATTAGTAACCTAACCTAGTCCAAATCATTAAGACTTATTTATGGAATTTAAAACAAATTTAATTGCACAACAATTTAATCTAAGTACAAAATGTGTTAAGTTATGGTCATTAGCTTGACCTTGCGTCCTTAGAAGCATGTTCAATTTTTCGAAAGGAAAGAGATTACTTCTTTTTTCCTTCAGAATCACTCTACCAAGATACAGATTGCAACGGTACCCATTCACCTTAAAGGTTTCTTTGTTTGCATTTTTCAATACGAGGGCACCATAATAAAAAACTTAGGTGATTGTAAAAGGTCCACTCCATCACGATTTCAACTTTCCTGAAAACAGTCTCAACCTCAAATTATATAGCAAAACTGCATCTCCTACCTTAAGTTCCTTCTGCTTAAGATGAGAGTCGATTACTCTCTTCACCTTCTCCTTGTAAAGTTTAGCATTTTCGTTTCGCACCAAATTTCTTAAGTAATTTTTTTTCAGTATGTGTCACAAACATATTCTATGCCTAACAATAGGGAATAACACCTTAGTGGAATTACCTATTCTTATGCACTCGCCAGCAATTATTGCACTAGGTTAAATCCCATCCATGCAACTTAACCGCGTAGGAAATAGCCAACAAAACTATTGGTCATCTCATATCATAATAGGGAACAACCAAGTAAAATAGGTTGATCGTGATTATTTACACCCACAAATAAGGCAAACAACATTTGATATTTGTTAACGAGATAGGTGCTATCAAATGCCACCATGACCCTGTTTGGCAAACAATGGATTGCATTAGCTGTTAGCTGATTCTATCAACGGTTAGCTGATAGCTGATTATATCAGCTGATTTGACTAACAGATAACATCAGCTATTTATTAAAGATATTTGGTAAAATTAGCTATTTAATATTAGTTGTTGATGTGTAAAATAACTTATGAGGGCATAATTTTAAAAATATATAAGGGCATGAATATTATATTTCTTTGTATTTCGTTGAATATTCTTATAAGAATTTAGATTATAGATATTTAATTTTAAAAAATTAAGTTTATAACTTTAATAAAAACATAATAATAATAATAATCTAACGTTAAATTCTCTATTAATATGAATGATACAGCGAGTTACATCATATTAGTATTTTTCATATAATATGTATGAATTTTATTATTTAATAAATTAAAAATATCTATAATTATAGTATGACACAGATATGATACATAGTAGTTATATACTAAAAATATTAATTTGATGTGACTCTTTATGTTCAAAAACTTAATATTATGGTATATTTAAATGTAAACTAATATTATAAAATTAAATAAAGATTAAAAAGTTTAATTAACCCCTTTATTATATTTTTTCAAATTTCACGACATAATTGTATGATAAAAAAAAGTCAACTTTGAAAACACATAGAGCAAAAGTAAAATAAAGTGGAGGGCAATACTGTCATTAGGCAAACAATTAACCTCAAAAGCTCATCTTATAAAGCTTTTAGAAATCAGCTTATTGTGGTTAAATAAGCTAACCAATAAGTCATTCACTAAATATATCAATAGCTTTTTAAGATGGTCAAAAAGCTAACTTTTAGTCAATAAGCTAAAAAAACAGCTTATCAACTGATTGTATTAGTTGTTAGCTAATTTTATCAGCGGTTAGCTGATAACGAATTATATCAACTGATTTGACCAACGGATAATATCAACTGTTTATTAAAGTTGTTTAATAAAATTAGTTTATTATTAGATGTTTATGTACAAAATGACTTATAAGGACATTATTTAAAAAATTTATTAAGTACATTATTATTATATATTAATATTTCTTTGAATATTTTCATAAGAATTTAGATTTTAGATATTTAATTGTACAAAAAATAAGTTTATAACTATAATAAAAATATAGAACATATAATAATAATGATGATGATGATGATGATGATTGATTAATTATTTAATTTAATATTTTTCTATAATTTATAAATTAATCAAAAATTTTAACTTTAATTTAACAATTTGTAAGTTTTAAAAAAAATTAAAATTGAAATGAAAAAATGTCATAGACGTGACATAAGAGTGTCACACCTGTGACACTTATAAACATAATAAAAAGAGTCACAGGCATGAAGCATGTCTGTGACACTTGATGTCACGCCTGTGACTCTTTTTATTATGTTTATTCTGTGATACTTAATGTCTGAAGCATGTCTGTGACACTTGATATCATGCCCGTGACACTTAATGTAACAGGCGTGACAATTATATTTTTAGAGCAAAATAAATTAGATGGTAAATGATGCTTAACAATTATGGACACTCTCTTAAGGGTATTCTTTTCTTAGGGCACAATCGTCATTAATGTCTAGTTGTTACTAGCTGAACACTGAAATGCTTCTATATAGGAGCTTTTTAATTTTCAACTTATAGGGTTAAATAAGCCAATTAATATTTATATAAAATGCTAAATTTTATATTAAAGTACATGAACATAAGTATTGGTCAATGAGCATATTGGTACTCCTTTTTCTTTCCCTTTATTTTAGATTGTTTACTTATAGTGAAAGGTTTTACATTGTTATCTGTTAAAGAGTACTTAAAATTCTTATAATAATTTGTTTTGATAATTTTGCAGCTTTATATATGATATTATTGGTAGTTTATGCCTTACAATGAATCGATTAATTATTGTTTAGTGATTTAATTATTTAAAGACATTTTTATCTTATATATATTATATGTATATGATAAAGTCTACGAGATAAATGTATATTAAAAATAAAATTATTATGAGGTTATAATTATAAGGTTCATATTACATTTATATCATCATCATCATCATCATCATTTTAACACCCAGTTGAATCCCGCATCAACGCGAGGTTTGGGGAGGTCTGATAGTAGCCTTACCCTTACCTAAGTAGAGAGGTTGTTTCTTATAGACCCATATGCAAATGTGATATGAAGATATTTCAAAAGATATAGATATAAAAAGGATGAAAAATAAATAAAGTAATATTTTTTTTGAATAAAGTAAAAAATATTAAGATTAAAAAACTTTGGACTCAAAACTTTGGAGGGCAGGTGGTTAAGGCGATGGCGAAATAGAAAAAGGGTGGGCAAATCATGGGAACATAACCAATATGGGAAGAAAACGTGAATAGATTAAAGCAGCATACAACAGAGGACAGATTTAGAAGTCAATTAGATCAACATAACACAACAACATTATCAAATAATCACAGATATGAGAATCAAAATAAAAAACACCGATCTCTTAACGCAAACGAAGAAAGCAAATTACCTGGAGAGAGGAGGTGAGAGAAGGTCTGAGATCGTAAGACTAACAACTAAATTTGACAGCTGTAAATGGCCAAGAGTGGCCGGATCTCAAGGATACAACATGTTTATTAAAAACTAAGAGCGAGAGATAAAGAAGTGCAACCACGATACTCACAGTTGCTTGTAGATATAATAATGGGTCCTTAAAGACCAGGAAAGAACACACCAAAAAATCTACTATGGTCTACCTTGAATGCCTCTTTTTTGATGATTCTTGGGCGGTTATCCAAAAACCTTACAAAACCTACATGTAGAGACCTTTGGTGACGACGACTCTATCGTCGGGGACACCTTGCTAAAATTTGTTTCACTTCATAAACTTCTCAACTTTAGTAACACAGCCAAAGCATTAACTCACATGAGGTAGAAGTACTCAATAATGCAACTTTTTCGATCTCAAGCCCCCAAAATCTAGACATTAACACATAAAAGAGACGTAGTCTACCTACTTTGAGTTGTCTAAGAAAATACCCGTGTGCTTCGCAGGACTTAAGGAAAGTCCAAATTCACAAATGCCAAGCAGGATGCATTCAGACAAGTTCCTCAGTAGGTAAAATCCAAAAACAACTTGAGAAGATTCAGTAACAATGAGGTCAACTAAACCAATTTGACTCTGAAAACTAGCTTCCTTGTAGCAAAATCCGAACTCTCCAACGACAGTGTTCAAATAACATAACACAAAGAAATCAAACAACAAATACACAACAAAAAGAAATCAACTTTATCACCAAAAAAACACACCCTATATTATTTATATATTTTCCCTAAATTATTTATTGTCATTGTTTTATTAAAATTGGACATTAATATAACGTAAAAAAAGCATACGTTATGTTTTTCCTTATGAAGTAAGTAGTCGATCATATAAAAAAATTATAGAGATACTTAAATAAATATGTAGGTGCTTGTTATAAAACAAGTTCACTAAACTAATCTCATATGAGATATCTACTTGAAACATTACTTATATATATATATATATGAAAATTCTCATTGTAATGATCGTATAAGTGATCTTTTAACTTGAAATCTCCAAAATATCTCATATATGGATTGATACATTTTGATATTACTTAACGACATATTCTAGTCAAGGTAGCTCAATTGATAGTTATTGTATATAACGTGAATTATATGGAGGCAATTGGATGATCCATATATGCTTTATCACCTTACATGATTAGGGAGAATGTGTTCATTATCCTTGATTAGAATTTTGGAAATCCTTGATCAAAGTGGAATGATTGTTTGAAAATAGTTTTCAAATGTCACTAGTTGAATCAATTACTAATGAAGGAGAACTAACATGATTAGATTCAAATATAGTAGACATTAATTTCATTCTCTATTTTTAATTGGAATATTGTATAATAAAATAATTAAATTATATGAAAAATCATATAAAGGTTAGTTAAACTTTGACATACTTAAATATTTAGATGATCATGATGTGTTGCTAAATATCAATCTTGATTTATAAATACAAAATATTTAATCAAAGAATTAAAGATAAAATAAAAGAGTTTAATTTATTTAATCCTAAATATAATTGATATCAATTTCCAACACATTTAAGAACCTAATGGATTACAAATAAAGAACGAGTTGAAGAGAGAAAAAGAGTTCCAAATTGGACATGATTGTAAAGTTTGAGAATCTTTATGATTAAATATAAAATAATTAATAAATAAGAACGAATATGAGATATTGGATCTTATTTATACCCCAATAGTATTTAATTAAAGTTTATTTCAATTACATTACTAAAATGTTTAGATTCCAAGAGAGCTAGGACTTTTAGCTTAACTATCTACAACAGTCATAGAGTTCTCTCATCACGTTTTATAGATTCTATTAAAGTCCGAACACTTGTGCAACTATAGTAATTGAGATGAGTCGATTTTAGAAACTATTCAAAAGAAACAACAATAATGATCAAGCTTTGGAATAAAATATAAATTATAATTCATGTTTTATTATATTTTATGTCAATTATGTTATATAATTTAAGTAATCTTGGATTCGGGTAATCGTACAGAAATATTTTTTACTTACTATACCACATGCAAGATTAGATCTCGTCCCGACTTCTCAACGATAATCAGAAAAGTATTGATACAAGTACCCACAAACTTGATTATGACTCTATATTATGATATTATACTAATGAGTTAATTTATTGTATTTGTATTTATTTAGTTAGGATTAACAAATACCATAATTTTATTATGAAAATTTCAATTTTGATGCATTTATATGGCCTTTATTATTTTGCACTTCATAAAAATACTTAATCATTTTTATTAAAAGTGTAATTAAAGACCTTAAACTTTAATTATAAATAATAAAACTTAAAATACATAATTTACAATATATAACTTCTCTTTTTTTTTGGTTGAAAATCTTATATTATATAGCTCCAGTAGAGTATAGGAAATAGGATATGTCTAATCAATATAAGTAAAGCTACAATTCATTTGCAAGTTTACGTTTTTAATGGTATATCGAATTATAAATTTCAAGGTTAATGTTTATCTGATGAAAAATTAAAATTTATAATATTTAAGTATATTTTAATAAAAATTAAATTATTAAATTGGATATTTTTTTATATATATGATCTTCTATTACATATGCATATATGCATGCCCTTTACATAAAACTTTATTTATGAATTTAGAATTACTAAATATATAATTTTAATATTTTATTATTAAAAGATATTTAATATGCACATACTTCAAAATCATTAAAGCACACCAAAAATTTAAAATTTTGATATATTTATCAACTGATTTTGATTTTATAAATAGG
>JANKOD010000193.1:7064754-7079096 GCA_026284645.1 Erythroxylum acuminatum | reverse complement strand
CATATAATATGTATGAATTTTATTATTTAATAAATTAAAAATATTTATAATTATAATATGACATAGGTACGATATATAGTAGTTATATACTAAAATATTAATTTGATGTGACTCTTTATGTTCAAAAACTTAATATTGTGGTATTTTTAAATGTAAACTAATATTATTAAATTAAACAAAGATTTAAAAGTTTAATTAACTCCTTTATTATATTCTTTCAAACTTCACGACATATTTATACGATAAAAAAACCAACTTTAAGAACACACTAAACAAAAGTAAAGAGTAAAGTGGAGGGCAATACTGTCATTAGGCAAATAGCTGACTCCAAAACTTCCTCTTATGGAGCTTTTAAAAATCAACTTATTGGGGGTTAAATAAGCTAACTAGTAAGTTATTCACCAAACACATCAATAGTCTTTTAAGATGGTCAAAAATCTAACTTTTAGTTAATAAGCTAAAAAAACAGCTGATAAGGTGTTTGTCAAGCACCTTCCATATCACCAAATTCAGTATATGTTGCAAGAATCCTCACATCGACTAAAAACATTCCTCAATCGTCCTTCTGTATCACAATCAATTTTGTAAAAAAAAACCCACTATCCTTCTCCTTCATGCTAATAAATATCCTATAAACCACTTTTGTGTCACTTGCTTCTAGCGTCACTCTCCTCAACCATTCTATATGAATAAGGTAGTCCTCAAGTAAACATGTGTGTTCTCACATCCACTTATAGTTGCAACAATAGTCTATATATTTATACATGACCTAAACTCATAACAATCTTTCATTTTCAATCCATATCTAATATGACTATTGGTAAATTGATGTTGCCTCACAAACCTCATGTTACTTGGATTTAGCTCATAGTTATGCACATCTTTAAACTTTGCCATGCTCTAAATTCCTTTATAGAACTAACAATATGCTTAAGAATTACACATAATTCTTCCACTACTTCTAGGTTTCATTATATTAAGTTGTCGTGGTTTATGCAATCTAGATCCATCTCTATGACACACAAATTTTCTACTCTTGAAGTCTTTATTCTCATCTTTCTTCCTTCCCCTTATAGCAACCACAAGCCATGACATCTTGCTTACTTTTAGTACAAATCAAATTTTATTTTTTAATTTTCAAATATCATTCTTATGTCAAGTACCATCTCTATCTCTATGTACTCTGCCTTATTATACGAGGTCATCGCATCTAAACAACTTATCTCATTCTTTATTTTATTACTCATCTCTAATATACCATCTACATTATACCACAAATACTATAACAATATTCGGAATTTATGACTGATTTACACAAAATGTACCATTATATCATAGAAAGTATACCAACTTATGTTAAATGGTCACAAATACACATCAATATATACTACACACCAAATGGATGCTCATTAAAATGATTCAGCACTCTAACAAAGACGATCTTCTTTCTTATTCTTGTTTTCCAACTCTTCTTCTCTCCTTACTACACCAAATTTTACTGTAAACAAATACCAATGAAGTCCAAAATTATTAATAAAAAATTTTATTTTACATTTAATGTATATTTTCGAGCAAAACCCTCTAAACTTCTTCTTTTCATTTCTCACAATATTATTATTACAGCAAACTCTCTTACACATTTTAATGCATCTTAAAAAATACTTGAGAATGCACTACACTACAACCATAATATTCTAGGTGGGAAATGGTTGTTTGATCCCACAAATGGCAATGAAATAGTTTGTATGCAACTCTAGAAATTGATTGCTTGATACCATAAATGTCATTTATATTGTTGCTTCATTCCAAAAATGCAAGTTGAAATTTTTTCTTGATATTCATATCTTTCATGCTTGCTAAATAACATTAAAACTAGTTGATAAATAAGGACAAAAGGAATACACAAACAAATTTTGAAAACTTGTATTGCATATTAGAAGTGGACATTCATTTTCAAGCTTCAATAAAGCTTCAACAAAAAACCTAACAGTGTCAGTACGAGGGTATAGGTATAAAGTAATTACTAATAGATGAAAATTTTTAGGGTTAAATGACATATTTTTCCTTCAAATTTTCTAACATAAACACGAGTCACCAAACTCTTGTGATCTTAACCAAGTCCAATAACACAAATAATTGATACAGTTTTGTACATGAGAGTATAATTAATAGTCTTTAATAAAACCTTATCTCTACACAATTTTGTACATGATCGTATAGCAATCCACGCCATTTACATTGTCCTTTAAAAAATTTAAACAAGAGTTAACACAGTTGATCACAAGCTTGTGAAGTTAGTTATAATGAACAAAATAGTTAATGGACATGGTTTGATGCATGATCATATACACTACGTACTTCACACTTTTTCTTTAAAATTTCTAATAGCAAAACAATTGACCATAAGACCATATAGTTAACCATGTCCAAATATCCTTTAATAGAAAATATTTGAAGTACGATTAAATACCAAACCAAATCCTTTATATTGTCCACTCAAAATTTCTAATAAGAGCACAGTTGAACATACAAGAATGTAGTTAAGTCTAAACCATTAAAGGATATAGTTTATGGCACAAGAGTGCACTAATATGTGTTCTTTATATTTATGCTTGGTAATATTTCTATTGAGTCATAGTATTCCTCTTTTTCATTGAAGCTAGTACTTATTGTTGTCATGTTACAGTTATTTTTGTACATAGTTATGGTATTGAACGTACTGAATATTGGTAATAGTTTATATAAAAGCATATATAGTATTCTTTCCTATGTATATATTGCTTATTTGTAATGAATTATGGTATTTTCTACATAAACAAGGTATTAAATAAATAAAGTACTAGTATAGTTTATGTTGAGGGAAGATATAATTTGTACTAAAAGATAGTATTCCCATTTTTCATTAAAACTGGTACTTATTGTTATACATCTTGGTACTTTTTTTACAAGTTATCATGTTGAATATACTGAATTTTGGTATAGTTTGTATTGAGACATAGTATTCTATCTATTCAATTAATATATTCGCATTAAAATGTGTACGTCCTAATTATCTATAACGAATGATGGTAATTTTTGTACATAAACTTGATATTAGAACAATATAGCAGTAGTACAGTTTTTTTTTCATACAAGATATTGTTTATACTCAAAGAAGGTATTCTCATTTTTATTGAATCTTTTACTTATTTTAAATGTCACGGTAATTTTTATTTACCGTTATGGTATTGAATATACTGAGTTCTAGTATAGTTTATATTTTAATATGATATTATTTATACTCAATCATTTTATTCCCATTTTAAAATATAGGTCTTACTTATCTATAATGAATGACAATATTTTTTCTATACTGATATGGTATTGAATAGATAAAGTACTAGTATAATTTATATTGAGATAGGGTATTGTTTGTACTCAATGATGATACTCTCATTTTTCCACTAAAGCTAGTATTATTATTGCGTCATAGTAATATTTGTATATAGCTATGATATTGAATGTATTGAGTCCTGATATATCCCATTTTAAACTGTATTTGGTACTTATTTTTAATAATCGATGGTACTTTTTATACATTATGCTAGTATTACACGTATTGAATCCTACTATAGTTTGTGTAAACATGAAATAGTTTCTACTCGGCCATGGCACTATTTTGACGTGTTCATTTAGTGTTGATATATGAGTATTCTACTAGAAACTATCACAATCAGCAACATATGACTATGTATTCATCCCGTAACCTCTGTTCTGGGTATGTAAGAAATAGAAACGAAGACAACTTGTAGTTTCCTGAACTTGGGGGGCATTAATGTATGTTTGCAGGTAATGATGCCATCCACTTATTTGTTCAAATCACCCCAACACAAGCCATCGAATGGAAGCTGGGAAGATTTTGGCTGTAGGGTAAGTTAAATCAAATAATTTTAATTTGTAATTTGCAGTTTAATTGCTTGTGTATTGAATTTCACGACCGTCCTCCAATTACTAGTTTCCTATCTTCTTTTGTTTTGTTGCTATCCAAAGAGAGAAATGGCTTCGTTATCTTTGTCTATTATCCGACTCTACTGTAGCTCTTGCCGCCCTCCTCCAGAGTTTACCTACTTTCGTAAACTCTCTCTTTACGTCTTTCAACATATGCGGTGATACTGCCAGTTCCACTGTTTTAAGTTGTCAAACATACAAACCGCTGCCTTTTTCTGGAAATAGACAAGTACCGAATGTAATTTTGTGTCTTGTCGTTGGAACTTGGAACTCTTACAATTCCACTGTTTTTAGGAATCGGTTACTGGTCATGACATGTTTACTCTGCCGGACCTTGAGAGGGAAATTGGCCCGACCGGTATTTTCCAATGGCCTAATGACTGCAGTATTAACGGGGGAAACATCTAACCCATCATTTAATTTCAAAATTCACATGTTACAGATTCTTCAGAATTCCTCCAGAACTTGAACTACAAATGCTAATGAAATCTCGTAAAATAACTTGAGATTAAAAAGTGCCAACAACCACATTGAAAGAATTATTTTCCCAAAATAGTAGAGATGTTAATTTTTTTTAAATAAATAAAATTCTTTAACATAAATATATCATTTTTCACCTCTCAACGCATTTTTAAAGTGAAGAGTTTCCAAATGTGTGCATTTTTCAATTTTTTTTTAAAAAATCACGAATCTACTGTTAAAAGTTCAACCCCAATTCCGTTTCGTGAAAGAATATGAATGATAAGGGTAGGATTGTACACTTCATGGTGCCACGAGATTAGATTCTCTCAATGCAAATTAATGAATTACATGAGGAAGTTCGAAGTCAGTGGACCAATGATATTGATTTACCATCTTTCTTATGAATTCTAACGACACTTAAATGACAATAAATGCAATTAAAAAAAATTTAAGATGCAACTCTTTGAATTTATAAAGTTAGTTAATAAATAAACCTAAAATTATTAGCTTCTCAAATTAATCACTATCAAACACACAATCTTTCAAAATGAGATTCTCAAAAATAGTAAAAGTTCTACTGGATGCATAAAACTGAAAGGAAAGTATACACAATAGATTATCTTACAAAATATAAACAACAAAAATACCAAACAAAGTTAAGCTAGACTTTTTTTTTTTGAGAAATTAAAAAATTTCATTAAAAAGGGAGGATATACAAATGAGGTACAATGCTAGCTCAGCAGACACGGTTTACGCTCATGGAGACTTAAACGGCGTCGAAGACAAAGGGTCAAAATACAGACAACAAAACCCATTGAGAGATCCCCAAACATTTAAGTTAAGCTAGACATTTAAGTTATAACAATAATATGAAAGGGCAGAAATGTACTTTCTAGAGTGTGCCACTTATTATTAACTTCTTCGATATTAAAATTGTATTTTGTGCTTCTTTACCATAAAATAAGCGTTCTTCTTTGAAGAAATTTAATTGCTTAAATTATAATTAATGTTCTTTTCGTGTTTTAGGTTCTCAATTTTCATCCTTAGTGTCTCATTTAAGTCCTTATTGGATGAATCACAAACGTTTTCCCTTCTAATTAAGGCTGGTGACATTACTTTTATTTCCGTTCAGAACAAGCAAATATCAAGTACAGAATGCCGCAGCTGCACCTGGAATATCTTGTTTGGTTTACTTGCAGTTTCTTGATTTTGATTATAATTTAAACAAAATAAACAAAACTATGCTTTTGTTAAATTTCTGTTCTCGATTTTCGCTTATAACTTTCCTGATTTTATCACTTAGGGGAAACATAAAACATACATTAGTTATCAGTAACTAATAAAAATTGTAGTCGTTCAATTTTTATTATAAGAATTTGAAAAAAAATACCTTAGTTATCAATAACTAATAAAAATTATAGTCGTTCAATTTTTATTATAAGAAATTGTTACAATTTTAAAGTTACAAATATTCTTAGAATAAAAAAAATCTTAAAATGTTTTCAAAATAAAATATCTTAATTATAGGTATTTCAATTATAACAATTACTTTAAAACTAAAAAAGTTTATCAAAATTAAAAAGTTTTCATTTAATAAAATTTTATAATTTATTTAAATTGCAAGTAATAAGTTTATCCTATAAAAAAACACAAATAAAACACAAATCAAGCCAGTTCCAGTTCCAGTACTTTAAAAGACTGGATAGACCCTAAGCTACCTAAGAGAATCCATGCATGTACTAACACTTATATCTTCGAAAACAAGATTCACAAGCCCCATGATAGGACATCAATTTCCCTCACCTTTCAACATATCTGAGACCAACTGACCTAGCACTGTTAGACCCTCAAAGAATGTTACTAAAATAATCAATCATTCATCCCAAAAGAGAAATAGACCAATAACTTCCCTTCATGCAGGATTGTGTAATATTAATGGAAGGATCATACAAATATGACAACTCAAAGAAAAAAGTTCCACTTATCTGGTATATTCCATACTCAGAGTGCCATAGATGATAGGACTAAATGTTTGACCATGTTAGCACCGTTCCTATTACACATGCTATCGATTACGCCAACCAGAAACAGTTTTTAATGTCAGAGAATTCGAGGCTGCTTCTAACCTGCATCATATGCAGAAATTGATCATTAAAAGTTCCATCACAGAGAAACAGACAAAAAAAGAAACTGCATGAAGAGTCATCAGTGAATGAGAAGGAGCACTTTGATATTTCTTCAATGGCCTTCATAACTTCCGCAGAATTTGTTTCCAACACTTGACCTCCAAAAATTATCTCATCTAAAATAGTATGTAGCTGCGGAAAAAAAAAAGAGCTTAGGTACCTTAAGTACGGGACCAGATCCTCTGGCCCCTTATTCTGGCCCTACTCTGTCTCCTTTTGATCCAAGTCATCCATTTATGTGGGACCCACATACACATAAATAGATGACTTGGATCAAAAGGGGATAGGGTAGGGCCATAAGAAGGGGGCCAGAGGATTTCAGCTGCCTTAAGTACATGCATCACCTACCAGCATGCATAAGTTTTAGACCAGATAAAATAACCAGAGTCACTGTAGACGATAAATGCAGCAATGGCCAGTTGTGGTGTTAAGCTCACCAGAAAAGAGTGAAATCATGATTCATGTAGTTTATCGCCACATTTGAATGACCTCATTTACATGTATGATATCTCATGCACTCTATAGATATACCTTATTGTAATTGAATACTATGTCAAGCTCACACACGTCTCTGAAGCATTTGTCCAGTGTCTCCACAAAGACTGATTTCAAAAGGAAGCACGTCAGAACTAGAAAAAGATAGGTGTCAAAGATATTTATATATTTAATACCCTACGGTGTCTCTATACGGTTAATCATTAAGTATTTTAAAGCAGCCACTGGTGTCATTAAATCCTTCCGCTGATCTTCCGCTTGATCAATAGGCACTACCAAAGTCTAGAGACATGCCTCAAATTTTCTCACAAAAATATGTCCTACACTTTCAGGACTAGTATAGTGGTCCAATACAGATGTTGCATGAATCTTCAAATAGTCCTTGAGGACTAGTATAGTGGTCACAGGATCCTATAGCTAGGAAAATATATGTGCTCCAACCACCATAAGATTCTAGATTGAAAAGCTTCTTAAAGAGTTCACTCGAAGTTTGTGCCATATTAACGAGAGAAGCACTGCTAACCAGAAAGCATGAGTTTGCATTCTGATTCTGCTAGTGACCAAATCAGAATGCAAATTAAAGATCCATAATATTTTCTTAAAAGGAAAATAGGAACTTCCTTTAGCTACCAGTTGCTAGAAATTAAGTTCCAAAATGTCACCTATATCTTCTACTTTGAATTACATACTCAGTAAATGACCTTGAATGAGATCAAGCATGGCGAGCTCGTTTTCAGAACTATCGAACACAAACACAAAATACAGAGTGGCGTAGTGTTTATAAGCGATGCGACTATCCTGCCAAACAGATTTAGTAAAAGAATAACAACAAAGTTAATCATATCTCAAGAAACTCATAATATTTTCACCCGAAAAGAAAAAACAAGAACAAGTAGATTTAGGTTTTAAAAAAAAGCTTAAAGTACAAACCGGACCAAAGATCGAATCCGCATCAATGAAATTGCTTGCATTCTCCGCCCTACTACAGAGCACTTCACAGAAACTCAATAATCGGAATCGCAAATGGTTTATTAACAAAAACTGAGACATCTCAGGCAAGATCATCAGTCGTTAATAGTTATCGATTACCTCCATAAACGCTGCGAATGAGCTCCCGCTGCTTCTCCACAGTCTGAATTCAAAAGTTTCAACTATATTGTTAGGATCGAAATGGAACACGAATCAACAATCAGTGTATGCAGGTGGAGAGAGAAGATTATTCACCAGAAAATCGTAGAATTTCGCGAGGCGAGGCTTGCCTTGTGTGTTTATAATCATCACAGCTTTTATCATCTTTTTTCCCTGTGTCTCCCACTGGATGCCAATATTTGATTCCAGAAGAATCCTTTTACACAGTAAAGACAGTATTTAAAATTTTAAATGACTGTTTAGGAAATCATCTTAGCTTTCTCGTCCCAATTTATTTTAAAATTACATTTTCCACCCTAAAAAGTTGCATTTTGTTTTCTAGTCCACACTAACGGCATTAAAACAAAACATTCATATACGATAACGGTACTTCAAGTACATGTTGGATCTAGAAAAGTATTTTAAAACGGAGGACGCTGACTTTAAATATTTACCATTTGGGTGAAAATGCCCTAGGCCGGGCTTTGCGTCAATACAGCTCCGAAGCGAAAGGACAGATATTGGGCGTGAACGGCGCATGATATGGCTACACCTCAGCAACAACCAGACGACGACGAGGATGACATAGACTTGATCAAAATACTTTTACCAGACAACCATGGGAATGGTTTAAGTGTTAGTCTAGCTAATGGAGTAGAGAGGCAACAAGTACTGCAGCAATATGACCTCCCTTCAATTAAGTCAATGGTGGTGATCAGACAGCTCCCTTCCCAGGGCCTCTCATTCCAGCTATGGCCGGCGGCGAACACCCTAGTCTCGCTTCTTGAGCAACACCGTCGCCAACCGGAGACCAGTCCTCTTTCACAGACGCTCGCCGCCTTTTCCAATTCCGGCGGCGGACATCTCAAAGTGCTCGAGCTCGGCTCCGGCACTGGGCTCGTTGGAATAGCGGCCGCGGCGATCCTCGGTGCCAATGTGACGGTGACGGACCTACCGCACGTCATTACGAACCTCCAGTTCAACGTTGACGCCAATGCCGGTTTATTTACGCTACATGGCGGTACAGTCCACGTGGCGGCGCTTCGGTGGGGAGACACCGGTGACGTGGAGGCGGTTGGGCGGGAATTCGATATCGTGGTGGCGTCGGATGTTGTGTACCACGAGCATCTGTTTGAGCCTCTACTACAAACTCTGCGGTTATTGATGGGCTTGGATGAGAAAATGGTGTTTGTTATGGCCCATTTGAGGAGGTGGAAGAAGGATTCTGTGTTCTTCAAGAGAGCTAGAAAGCTTTTCGATGTTGAGGTGATTCACGTGGATACCCCGCAAGTGGGGTCCAGGATAGGAGTTGTTGTTTACCGTTTTCTTCTCAAGGGTAGCAAGGTGGCAGTGGTTGACAAGAAGTGATCGTGTGTTAGTGTTGTGCTGAAAATGGAAATTTCACTGAATTAGTCTTCTGTTCACTGTTCATCTTTCTATTGCTAAAAATGGAAATTCATGGAGAATTGTGAAAACAAACTTGTAACTGCATAAGCTTATCTATGGTCTGACAAATGAATTACATACTAACACCACTATATAACAAAATTGACCACAAGAAATTTGTGCTTCTTTTAACTACTTTTACAACAGAGGGAGAACTTTCCATGTAGCTCCAACAAAACACTTGTCACACGCACTCATTGTACGTAAATTTGATCTCGAGCTCTTCAAAAATGCAAGCTGAACTATAAGAAGAATAAGAACAAGCAACTCTTCGCAAAACACGCATAGAGGACCTAAGCTGAGGAATAACCTTTCCATCTCAAACTGGTGCAAGAAAACTGCAATTATGTAGAAGAATAATCCATATATATATTCCCCCTACGAAAAATCCCAACTCATCGTTTTCTAAGTGGTGAGCCTTTAGCCACAGCTTTCATACTTTGTGAATCCCTAAAGCAAACGAAGTGCACCAGGGTTTTGCCATTCGGATAGACTGCAAAAACACTCGTCCCAATTTTCTTGTGGCATAACGAGCACATACTATCACTGGTAATCTTCACAACTGCTTTCCTTTGATTGTATAATTCATCTTTCACCTGTTCCACATGACTGCTTGTTTAAATAGTGAAAGAGGCGACAGATTTAACATAATGAAAGAGGCGAGAGATGTAACTACAAAATTAATTTGAAAATGGCCGAGACACGAGTGCAAAAGCAAAAACTTGTGAAAGTGACTTGGAAAACCAGTTGGGAGTACCGAAGCATTTGGTGGAGCAGATAGTACACCTAGAATAATTAACATGCAGAGACTTGGAACAAAATTGACAGCTGAACACCTGGGCCTTGTTTGCTTTTAAAAAAAAAACTTACCCAAAGAGGTGTCAATCCATGGAATTGAGTACACTAGGGCAATTGTTACAATATCTATTATGAGCACAAGTTTGTTTAGAACATGTTATGCACAGCACATGATGCAGGTTGATTGTTAAGAGCTCGCCTCTAGACATGTATGAGTGAAGCTGTCCTGCTATTCAATGCCATGCACAGGTTATAGATTCAGTATAAATCAAACTTGACCTCTACAACAGAAATTGTTAGAACTACAAACTAATAGGTCCAACCCATCATCTCAAGCAAATATAGATCCTCAGTCTAGTCAAATAGCTTCTGTGGTCTAAAATAAAACATCATATCCTAAATATGTTGCATTATTCACAAAAACCAGTCAAATTTATGCACACTATAGCACCCACCTGTAGATTTTCGCTCTCCCTCAAGCTCTTGATCACTGAAAGGTTCCGGTATGCTTCACTGGATTTTCTTAGAAGAGGTCCAAGAAATGGTAACAAGTTCTACAAAAAGAAAGATGGAAAGATAATACATATTATAGTGCCAGTAAAGCAAATGTATCAGATATTGCACGAAATTAAAGAAGAGATATGTCAGTAGGCCTTTAATCTATTTATTAGTAGATATGTCCACCTTGAAAGCATAGTTCTCAGGTAATTATATCTATCTTCAAAAGTGGAGGTATTCAAATTCCCTAAACTCGATTAAAATAATTAAATACATAAATGACTTGTGCAAGGACTAATTCAAGTAAATACACAATGATCATGTCCTCATAGTTCACTCAGCTTCCACTAAACTAATACTACTAAAGCCATATATTCTACGGTTTCATACCTGCAATTTAGTTTCACGAGGTAAAAGTTTGAGGGCCTGTGCTCCATTGATTCTGTCCCATCTTCTGCTTAAAAGATCAAGGACCTCATCAAGCATAAAAGTTGAAGCTTCTTCATCATCAAAATCATCTGCATCAACATCGCTCCTGCTACTGTCAGTGCTATTAGGACTGAATCGCATTTCTTCTGCACCCTCTATTGCAGCAATTTTCTTATTTGCACGACCCCCTTTAGATTTAGCAGAAGTAGAACTAACCCTCGGTAGGCTTGTATTTGGAGAGGATACTAAATTAGTAATTCGCTTCTCAAAATTCTTATTCGTCTTCCTGGGATTCAGATAGATTTGAAGAAGAGTGAGATATATATTGGCAGAAGATTTTACAGAAGAATGGTGTCCAGACTCGTAAACCCGGTCACAATAAGCTAATGCGAGTTCAGGTACATGAAGCTGCAAGGAGGAAATAAAATTTTGTCAACTTCCATGGATCAACTAAGGAGACAGGCTAACACATTATATTCCATCAGATTTGGTGCCTTATGGTCTTAACATTTTGATTAAAGGTGAAATAGAAACATAGACCTTTCAGCCTCATAGAAAGTTTCCTTGCAAATGATATCTCATTTCATTCAGCCTCTCATTATTCCTAGAAAACAAGCATCATCTATTTATCTTATCAGAGAATACCTTGTGGATGTAGAGAGATAACGCAAGCTCATGTTGATTCATTTTTCCCAATAGAAGTGCACGTTCTTCATATAGTGCATCTACTGGAAGGCGCTTTAGCAAAGCCTCAGGGTTATATCCTGATATGCTCTCCAAAGCAGACAATAACTTCCTCCTTGTTGGGGAATAAGTTTTCTCATCCCATTTCTGTTGAGAACTCAATTCTGAATGCCAATCAAGCACTTCGCAGAGATATATTTGTATCTACCGCCAACATAGTTTTAGATACAGTGATAATAAATTTAAAAGCATAACTTCAGAAACCTTAATGGGCTAGTAACTCAATAAACTCTGCAAATATAACATGAAAAGATTTTGTGAGCACAGTCTTAATTACAAGATTATTACCATTTCATTTTGAAGGTTCCCAGAGATCCCATTTTCATTCATTGCAAGCATCAGTTCTAAATATCTTCCCTGCAAGTTTGAAGCATCCTGCTTCAAATAAGAGTTCACCAAGTCTGCAGGAATATTTCCAGATGAAAAAAGCTCAATAGCTTGTGTTGGACAGCTTTCAAGAATAAGCATTGAGAACTCCAGGACAAGCATGGGATCGGTCCGCAGAGAGGCTACACAAGGCAATCCACAAAAAACTCATAAGGTATACAAGATTGAGTGTCCACAAGGTATTCTTTGCCATCTAGGAAAACTGAATCATGTTTGAGTAAAGTACTTGTGGAATGAGCTTACCATCTGTTTGACACAAGTCCTCTGGTGGAAGTTTAAACGTCCGTAGAAGTGTTCACACTTCATCTTGTCGTGCAAATCCAGTATTAGACTTGTGGTAAATCCAGGAATTCTATATAAAAAATCCTAATCATTATTCTCTTACGTGGGTCATTTATGCTCATGTCAAATGGCAGCGAATGTACAACGGCAGAGAGCGCCGTATACACAAATACCTAAAATGGTTTTATTCTACTGCTGCCCAATACAAGATTAGGAAGATAGAACCAACAAGAAATATCTGTACATACCATATAAAACAGAAGCAAATTGGTAAACTCACACTAATAACTTTGCATTGGAAACTGACATAAGTCTTTTCACCTTATCTGGCTGCAGCTGCATCGCAAGCAACATCGTCAAGAAGCACAGGATAAACCACTACACAAACAATGTGTATCTATATGGAGAAGTTAGCAAAGACAACAAGGACCAGAACAAGAACACAGTAAAGACTTCAACAATTAAAATAACGAGAGAAAGAGAGATAGAAAACCATGTGAAATCCCAACGGCTCTGGGCATCGAACATGTTTGAAACTATTTCGGCAGCCATTTCCTGTCGTCCAGTACACAGTTCTGTAGCAAGAGAAGCCACCTCAAAATTTCTTTTTTAAAAAGGAAACTAAATGGAAAAGTGCAAGTTGATACTCACAGTAAAAAGGGTCGGTGGAAAGTGGACTGAGGTCTGCAATTGAGATACAACTCAAGCCAATGAAGATCAATCCCTCTCTGCCTTTCTGTCTGTCAACTAGGGTTTTCGGGGTGACAACGATTGCTTTTCCAACCAGCAAAACCCATTACAACATTCATAAACCCAATACAACATTCATAGACACAAACAAAGCACGTCAAAAATCGAACCTTTCATTCAACTAAAAAAAAAGACGAACTCGAATCCAAACGCAGTTTTAAAAATGCCAATAACGAAAAGATGAAGCGAGAAACGGCGCCGAAACTTGGATGAAACGAAAGAGACCTAATTGAAATGAACCGACAATATAGGAAATCAAAGAAAGAGAAAAGGGAACAGAAAAGGAGTAAACAAAATTACCTAACAGCTAAAGACGCAAAAGACCAGTATCACTTTCTCTCCTTCAAAACCCATCGCCATACTTCCAGAATCAGAGTAACGACTAACGACGTCAGGATCTCTCCCACCGCTTGCTCCTCCGTCTGCCTGTCCGTCGTGCCTGCTTCACCTCTAATTGTGGTTTTAGGGATTTTGCGTAAAGGAAGAGAATAATTGGGGAAAACGAAAAAGGCTGGCTAGTTTAAGAGATAATGGGTTGGGTTATTATCTGGGGTTGATATAAGTTTCACCCGGCCAACTGCAACGTTTTATTCGATAAAACGTGACAGTTTCAGTTTCGTGACGTTTTATTAGTAAAACGTCGCAAAACATACTACAAATTTGTGACGTCCTCACAAGACGTCGAGAAAAGTTTTAATTTTTTGTGACGTTTTTTAAACGTCGTGAAAAGTTTTTACATTTCGTGACGTT
>JANKOD010000193.1:7027577-7060151 GCA_026284645.1 Erythroxylum acuminatum | reverse complement strand
CCTCAGGACAAAGACAATATTTTCTGTCCTGTCCACTGCAACCAAACATCTCACTGTCTTCAGTTCTTGTCCTGTTCCGTCCAACTCTGTCCCGTCTCGTCCTGTCTCTGCCTGCTGAAGACGCTAACCATACACAAGGTAAGTTCTTTTTTTGGCCTCTTCCAATTCTTTGGTCTCTACGATTTTCTTCTCTTCCCTTTTTTTTTCCAGTTACCGTTATTGTATTATCTTATTAATTTTATCCAAGTTATTTGTACTGTTTGCTTTGAATCTTTATTCCTTGCCTGTTGCTTCTAAGTTTTTATAGCAATTGTTTCTATCCTCCATTGTTATTTTAAGTGACAAAGAACTTCTATAATACTTTAATCAATTTTGGTTTGACAACTTTTAGATGGGTATTTGACTTTTGAGTTTTAAATTAATCCTTAATTTATCCCTTAAATTCTTTCAGAATTTCTACCTTTGCTTTTAAGCTTTCAAATTTAGGATTAAAAAATTTAGGCCTTTAGTTTCATTCAGATTATCAGTTCAACAATTCATAATTTAAATTTCAATGTTTGTTGAATTGGTCATTAAAATTGGGTTATTGTTGGTTAAAAGAAATTATAACCAACAAGAGCCCACATGATCTTGTCTTGCAATCATTTCACATACCAAAATAGCACATAATTAAAGCATATGAAGTTATGAACCATTATACCTCGAAGTTGGTCTCCAAACCAAATAGAAGGTCTCACGGCTATGTCTCCTTCCCCATGGCTATATCTCCTTGCTCATGGTTGTGTCTCCTTTACACCAAATGAGATGCACTCCAAGGTATCCACCAAAGATCAATTAGAAATCTCAATAGTTCCCAAAGCTAGGTGGTGTTTCAATGACTTATCTTTAATCCTAGAAAATCTCCAAAATAAATCATTTAAATGGTGATTGATTGCTCAACATATGAGCTAAATGGCAAAGCTTTTTGTGTCTTGTAAGAAGGATGAAGATAATCAACTTGGAGGAAGACAAAAGAGAAAAGGAAAAGGTTGAAACCGTGGGAGAGAAGAGAAGAAAATGGCAGTAGCTGGGAGTCTCTCCAAAAATCCAAAAATACTCCTGCCTTTTGGACAAATTAGGGTTAATAAAAAGGCACTTTAATAGTCTAAAATGCCCTTGTGTAAATAAAGCCAAAAACAAAGTAAAAGGGGTAACTTAGTCATAAGGCTTTAAACACATCTTTATGTTCATTTCATGGACAACTCATGTTCTTACAAGGTTGGCCATGTGAATTTTCATTTAAAAAGCCACTTTGCCATTTATCTAATGTTTCAAAATAATTTAAACATTTGACCCAAATGCCATATAACTAGACCACATAATTATATGCATTATTTTGTTGAGCAATAAATTTATATGGCATGTCATACATATCAAACAAATTTATCTAGGATTAATTTTGTTATCTAATAACATTTATTTTAATACCATATGACGACCAAAATAATTAAAACACTTATAATTAATTTTATTGTCATATTCATATCTCCATATGATATACTAGAATAATTTCCCTTTCCTAATCAAACATGTTCTGCTATGACCCATTAAGATCTATGTCATGTTGACAATATAATTAAAACTCCTTTTAATTCTACACATCATAAGCGGTATCTAGCAAAATACATTATAATTACTCAAATGACATAAAAGATAAGTATCTTACACAAATCGCAATCCTTAAGCAATAATTGCCCTTATCAATTCTCTTGTCTCATAATATCCTAAATAAATGCAAGATTGGGATATGTCATTCTTTCTTGATTTCCAAAGTAAATCGTAAATATGATTAACTCCTTGATCATATTGCATGCATACAATATTACTTTATCAAGGGCCCATAGACATTATTTCTCATATCATATACGAGGGACAACAATATTCTTGACGAACATTTATCCTCTACATAAGCTGTGCATACTGTGACACTATCTGTATAGCTATCTGTTACGGTTAGCGTTGGACAATGCCAACAAATACACATTTCTCATGTAAGAAAATGAACATCTCATACCATAGAATTCAAGAGACGTATGAAATATTAATGACATAAACACAATCCTAATAATGTTTCATTTAGGGTCTGTCGAATACAGTAATCTCCATTATGTATCTATGTGATTAAACTGATAACCTCCTTATCGAATGGTTTGTAGAACATCACAATCATTTAATCCATATACTAATCTTTTAGTGGTCAATTAATATTCCATGTTAATTACTAAGATTAGCAACATTTCAGAGTAATCATTATTTTTTATTACATAGTTTTACAATCCGAGTCGTCAACTCGAATAATCCATAAATAATGAAAACTCATGGAGCAAAATGATATAAAGCATCCAATTCATTAGCATAACTGTTAGAATATAATCATCTACTGATTGTTTTCTAGATCATAACACTAACACTTAAGACCTAACACCTCTTGCTTATTATGGTTGCCTACATTGAACAAAATGGCCACCATTGACAAACTACGAGTTCTAAATCTACACAACACACGTGTCCTATGTAGGAATGACAATGGAACTAAGGATCACCTTTTTTTCCAATGCCCTTTTACGAAGAGCATATGAAAAAGAATTAAAGAGAAGTGTCATTGGAAATGGGATGAGATTTTTCTTACTGTCATATTGGAAAAATTAAGAGGTCTAAAGACTGACCTTAAAGGTGATAGAGTAGTATATATAATCTCACTTACTTCTAGTATTAACAAGATATGGAAAGAGAGGAATTTGAGAATTTTCAAAGGCAAGGCGCATTCAAATCTAAAAGCAATGAATTCTCTAATCATGAAGATTAGAGAATTGATTTTTCTTTCAAAAGAGCTACCTAATTGTGGCAAGAAAGATGTTAGGGCATGGAATTTGGGTTAACAATACACAACCCTAAAACATGCAGTACCAAATCGAAAGAGGATTTTGATTAAGCAATTACTTGAAGGAAGATGAACTCCTAAGTTTCTTTGTGTAAATCGTTCCATTGGAAGATTAGAAGCATCGTCTCATCGACTGAAGAAATGAAGGTTATACAAGAGAGATAAGAGAATGATTAAGAAGTAGAAGAAGAAGCAAGATTAAGACATAAATCCTTACCTCGATCGAAATTGCCAACATGGAGATGAAGAAGTAACTCAATGGCTCTACCCTAATTCGAAAGCTTCTGGAGTCCCTTTCTTACCTTCTAAAGGAAAATCACAATTGTTAAAGCTTTTGTATACTTCAATGCTTACAACTCTGTCGTTTAAGTATTATCTTGTATCAGTGATTATTGTAATGTTGTTTTGCCTGTTCTAAGGATTTAATAACATTGTTGTTTAGCTTCCTGGATGTAGGAGAAGCTTCTTGAACTTGTATGTTTATATTTCATTTTATTTCAATAAATTTAATTTTTCAAAAAATAGTCTAGGAGACAACACTATGATGGTGAACAAAAGCATAAATTGATGGAGGAAGAAATCTAAAGAAGAGATGATGCGACAATAATTAGAGAAGAAAGAGGGACGCTTGTCGAGGTTTTGACTTTGGCAATGCATGCACTTGGTAAGGTAACTTAGCTCATGTATTAAATATTTAAAATTATTGTTTTGATAAAATTAAGATAATTTGAAAATTATATTAGTTCTTCATCATTAGTAATTAATGCAATAATGACATTTGAAAATTATTTTCAAAGTGTCTTTTGACTTTGGCTAAGGATTTTTTGAATTAATGTAAATTGAGAACAACAAAATATTTTTCCTACTTACTCTAAGGTGATGAATCATATGTTGATCACTCAATTATCTCTATATAATTCATGATATATTCAATAACTATCGACTAAGCTACTCTTAAATAGAATAGGTCATAAGTAGTAGCAAAATATAGAAATGCCTATATAAGATACTTTGATGATCTTAAGTCAAATGATCACTTATAAAATTATCACAATGGAAATTTTTATTGACATATAAGTAATGGTCCCAATTGAATTCTCATATGGAGTTAGTTTAGTGAATTTGTTTTCCAACAAGCACCTTTATGTGTTTAAGTATCTCCGTATTTTAGTTTATGATATCAAATACTTTCTCCATAAGAAAGAAACATAATATGTGCTAGTCCTTTTAAGTTCTGTTAATGCTCATTCTTAATGTAACAATGATTTTGAATAATTTAAAGATAATATATAAATATAATATGAATCTTATATTTTTTTCTCATCATGATTTTATTTGCAATGTATATTTATCTCATAGATTTTTTCATATACATTTGAATATGTATAAGAAAAAAATGCCTTTAAATTATTTTATCACTAAATTATATTCAACTAATTAGCTGTAGAGCATAAATCAACAAATTCATAAAATAATGTATTAAATTATATGCTCTTTGTATATTTTGTTAATTATATTTAATACTTAATATTAAAGACAAAATTCATAAAATAATTACTATGTATTAGAATTATGATGAGATCATAATTAAAAGACTTAAATTAAATTAGGTACTATTTCTAAACTATTAATAGTTATAGTTCCATCAAGGCAAGATATTGATGAAATAATAAAACTAGCACACATTATGTTTCTTTCTTATGAAGAAATTAATTGATTTAATATATTAAATTATGAAAATACTTAAACAAATATATGAGTACTTATTAAAAAATAAGTTTAAAAAATCGGTTCGATAATGAAGATGCCAAATGGAAAAATACTTTTAATAGATTTGTTGATATGATATTTGTATAAAAACTTAAGATTATCAAAGTATCTCATGTAAAAATTACTATATTTTGATGCTATATATGATCCATTTTGTTTAAAATAACATAGTCAATAGTACTTGAATATAGTGTAAACTATACGGAGATAGTTAAATAAGTTAATAAAAGATTTGCTACCCTAAACTAATTAGGAAGAATCATCTTCTGTCCTTGATTAGTAATGATTTAAAAATTCTCTAACTAAAGTGAATTGAAATTTAAAAAGTTTCCTGAAATATTAATTATAACTTAATTAATCATTTATAAGAACGAATATGATTATATTTAAATAAAGTAGACTCCAATTTTAAGTTTATTAATTATATTTAATACTAATATTAAAGACAAAATTCATTGAATAATTATTGTGTAATTAAAATTATATTGAGATCATAATTAATATATTTAAATTGTAATTATGTATTATTCCAAATTGTTCCTAGTTATAGTCCCATCAAATATATATTGATATAATAGTAGAATTACCATATGTTATGATTCTTTCTTACTAAAAAAAGTAATTAATCTCATAAACTAAAGCATAGAGATGTTTAAACAAGTATGTAGATCCTTATTAGAGAATAAGTTCACTAAATTAGCCCAATAATAAATATCTCAAATAATCATTATTTATGTGTTTGTGAATATCCTTATTATGATGGTTGTATAAATAATCATTGCACTTAAGATTAGCAAAGCATATCATATGATAATTATGATGTTTTAATACTACATATGACCTATTTTAGTTAGAGTAGTACAATTGATAGTACTTGATATATCATAAACTATATAGAGATAGTTAGATAAGTCAATAAAAGATTACTCCTATTGATTGCTTTTACAACTAACCTAGAATTTTAGCATGTCGGGGAGGAATTCCCTAAAAATGTGCATAAATTCTAAATAAAGATGTAGGTGGTCTTTAAAGAACTTATCAAATAAATTTCCAAGTTATCAAACTGCTAAAATGTATCGATATAAAATTTCAATTGAGAGATAATTTTATTTAAGTAAAGGATAAGTACAAAATGTAAAGAAAATCGAAATAATGATAGGTTATGTGTGTTTTAGTAGTGTAATTGATGTCTTTTCTCTTTTTCTCTTTTTGGTGTCTTTATACATCTTTATAGATGTAACTACCTCAGACAATTCTCATGTAACTTCTCAACTTCAAATGTCTTCCCCATCATGTGCACATTCTGACTAACTACCCATCACACGTCCATCATTTCTCAACTGTCCTGCCTCCCACGTTTTGGACTTTCTTGCTATTTCTTGTGTCTAAGTATTCTTTGGGAAATATAATTAACTCTTGAAACTTATGATCACTGGGCCTTTTCACTTTTGGTCAAAATGGGCCAAATTCGTCTTAGTTTATTAGCAATTATCCTACCCCTTCCCCCTATATATATTAGGTGATAAGACCAAACATATGGTACTAAAGACCTCCCAAACTTCTGTAAAATAAATTCAAGGACATCATTAAGTTCTTTGATATGGGCCACTGCTTTAGGAAATGTAGGAATCAAAGAGAATCTAGCTAGAAGAAGAGGCCTAGAAATGTCATCAGGATGATCTTTGTGTAACCCTTAACCAAAAGGAATCCTTAGTTAAAAGGAAAATTTAGGCTTAACGATTATATCAAGATTCCTTTGTGTTTAAATCACTTAAGTCCCTGTCCATTATAGAAGCTAAAAGATTTGCTCTATTTGAATTTCAAATTCTTACTACTCTTTTAAGGTTTGACCATTTTACTATAAATTCTTCTCATTGCACACCATTTACTACCTTAAACTCCAAGTAATCTATGTCTTTTTTACTAGCTCCAATTTTTCTTTTTCCTAATCTTTGCACATTCCCACAGAATCCATTGAACTTTCCTTGCACTATGGCCTCTGCATATCATACATCTTATTTCTCCTCTACCAACTTTGCTAAATTGAATGCTACTAAGGTAAGCCTTCAACTTCTCTCTGTTCTATATTCAAGAATTTCATTATTTTCCTTAATTTTGTTGTTCAAGCAAGCTATAAAACTTGAGATGATGTCTATTATATTAAACCTTTCCCATTTTTTATTAGAGTAAGGGAGGAAACTCTTAAACCCTAGATCATCTTTTTGGGCTTTCTTTTAATTATGTCATCAAAATCATTTTTACATGTTAGGGGAATTCGACATTTTGACCATAAGCAAGGATTACCTTTGACTATTGGAGTCCCTCCATCTACTAAATCTCCTCACCCATGACCTAGGAGAAAGGACTAAATTAGCTTCTCATTGGAATTTTCTTTATCTTAAACCCTAAAATCTCTGAAGCTGTAGCCAAAGACTGTGGATTAGTGGGTTAAATGGGTATACATGTTATAACCCTTTTACTGTTCTACTTAAAAGATGCAATGACTTCTCTAATTAATAGCTTTGTCTAAGAACTCACCAGAGTACTAACCCAATTTAATATTTTTTTTGGGTAAAATCCAATTTAATATTTGTTGTCTTGAAATTCTAGAAACCTTTTTCTAACTTTTTATTATTTTTTTCCTTTTGGGCATGCCTTTATTTCACTAAAAATTGTTCTCTTTCTGACTCGTTTACTTGTTGGGGAGGAGTTTATGTGTTTGGTTGGGAAACTTCTGGTTTAGGTCTTAGTGACTTTAAATGTTTCTTTTACTATAGACTGGTTAAAAGTTGTGTTTATTTTATGAATCCCATCTTTAAAGAAGAACACATAAAGTTTATTTGGGTTTTGATGATTTAGTTTATTTTCTACCCCATAAACAATAAACCAAGTCTAGAATTCCTCCCCTTTTGCAGAGCAGTAGCCTCTACTATATATTTTTCCTGTTGGTTCTATGTTTTAGGATTCTTTTATAGGAATCTGGGAAGGTGTCTATCTAATCGCCCTATTCAGAGGTTTAATTTATGAGTATAGTTTGCTAACTCTAGACATTCACCTATTTTCCAAAGCTTAGGGACAAATAAGGCATTCCTTCTGCAGACCCTAGATTCTTGAATTTTCTTCACCTTTGTCTTCCAACAAGCTTATGTAGCAAATTTGCTAAAGATATTTTTGTTTTCTGTTGTCTTGAAGGTCTAGGTTAATGGACCGACTCAACCATTTTCAGAACTTCTCTGAAAGACCTTATTGACTAAAAATTTTCATCCTTTTAACTCTTCTTATTTGACTATTTATCAAAAACTCCTTCTCTCTTACACCAACCAGAGTTTTTGTTGTGGGCAGTGACAAGGCTTTAAAGCCTGACACTTCTATTATGGCCTTAGGCTTTGAGGTTTATTTATCTTATCTTTGAAGTTGGTAGCTTAGTCTTTCCCTAGGAATTCCCCCTATTATCCATCTTCAAAGTAAGTGTTATTAATAATAAATTCATGCAAGAAATTTTTGAACAATATCGTACTTTAAAGTGTAAGATTTCCAAGGCAAGTATTGCTGATATAGAGGCTTACTATTCTTGGTGGCGTAAGAGCTACTAATAATTGGTTATTCATTCAAATCTGCCATCCTTAAAGGTACTTCTTAGTGCTTTGGTCTTTTAGAAATAATTTAATTTTTATCTCTATCATAAACTTTTGTTGCTTTAGATTTCAAAATTCTAAATGTCAAAGGTAAAGAAGAGGAAGTTTAAAGAGACGCCTCCATCTGCTTCAAGCTTTAAAAAGCTAAGATAGTTTAAAAATCAACTCGTTCCACCACTAAGTTACTTGAAGAAGCTGGAACCACTAATCCTATTACTGAAGAGATTGCCCCTATAAAATAGACTTCTTCCACTCCTGAAAAGATTATAGAAGACATCATTGATTCATTTTGCCCAACTTTTTTTACTTTATTCTCACCATAATTTTATATAATTGATTTTCTTTCACAGATTACTTGGTGTCAAACCCACCACCTCCTGCCCTTTCCCATGAACCAACATTTGGGAGAATCAAAAGTTCTCTTAAAAACCACTGAAGTCACTTTTCTAGAGGTAAAGTAAGAATTCCCTTCATTCTTACAAAAATTCTTTAGACTTTTTATAATAATTCCATATTTTGTAGGCACGAGATGTTTAGACAATGTAGTAACCTCAGAAGAAGCCTTTGATCTAAGTTTCTTAGATATGGCACTTGAAATTCCTTCTCGTATTATATCATTAATTAATTATGAGAAGTTGACAAGAATCAAGGAGTCCATAAAACTCATGATGCAACAAGAACTCCAATTTTTGACTAAGTTTCAACATAACTCCTTTTTTAGCATGATGTACTATATTGGTTAGTAACCTAATTGTTTGTTATTAAAGGAGCTATAAATAAAACTGAAAAGGTATTTTACTCTTTTAAGAAGTGCTATCTTTACTACTTTTTATTATACGAGACTAAGTCTCTCAAGAAAACATTAAGAGGATTATGAGGCAGAATAAGCCAAAGCCTAAAATATCTTAGCAAGAATTCAAAAGTTGAAGAAAGAATATAATTTCCTAGAGGATTAGGTTACAAAAAACAAAAGAGTCTTTAAGGTACTTTGACAAAAATAAGAGGCTCTAAAATAGGATGCTAACTAGCCCAATCAGGAATTTAAAGAGTTCAAACAAATGGCTAAAGAGCTGGGAAATCATTAATGCAGTAAAAGGAAGAAGTCCACCTTTGGAAGCAATAAACACCCTCCGTGGACGAACCTTTCGGAGGCTAGGTTTCCGGGGTATTGGATTCTTAGCAATGTTTGTCTTATTCAAGCCGACATTCTCACTTTCGCTTCGTCCACCCCTGCAGTCTAACAGGAAAAGGAAGATCAAGTTTCCTATATCAAGCAGTAGGGCAAGATCTAGTCTTTTAGCATGAATCAACTTTAAATTCTTTATATTTTGTGAACATTTTATTAGTTATAGGTTAGTGTATTTGAATCTGGATTTCTCATTTCTTTATAATAATTATTGTTTAGATGATCAATTTGGTTTTTTGTTATCTGATTTAGAGAATTATATTCTTATTCTTTTATTCATGAATTTTCCTATAGAGTAGGAAAATAAGGTTTTAAATATTTACCATTAACAAAATGTCTATAAGGTTTACCTTCTAGCCTAGATCACTTACCTACCAAAACTCTATGAATTTAGAATGACCCATCCCAATAAGGGCACCACTTTCCCCACTCTCTGTCTTTCATTACAGATGGCAAAGTCAACTTCCACACTATATCAACTTCTTGGAATTCATAATTATGAACACTTTTGTAGTAAAACTTTGCCGCTTTCTCTTTTTGTACAATCATGTTATTCAAAGCTTAGAGACAAACTTCATCTAGATCTATTAATTCCATCATCATTGCATCTGAATATTCAAACATCTTTAAAGCATTCTGTTTATCCACTTTTAGAGATGGAATTACTATTTATACATAAAGAATAATATCGTGGACATAAGTCAAAATAATTAGACTAATCCTTGTAGTAGCGTGTTTAAAAGTATGATGTGCCCATAAGGTCTCAAATAAAATCCTATGCCACTCTTTGGGATTCTCCTCTAGCATCTTTTCTAGGATTTCAATGAATACTTTTATTTGATGCCTCATCTTGCCTATTAGCTTGGGCATACTAGGGAGTCAAATTTAGTAATTGTATGCCATAATCTGTAGTAAAATATTTGACTTTATAGCTAGTAAACATAGTTCCTTAGTCACTAATTATTGACCGTAGAATCCCAAATTGATGAATAATATATTCTTTAAAGAATTGCATTAAATCAACTTATTGGACCTTTTTCATGTATTGAGCCACCACCTATTTAGTAAAATAATATGTTGTTGACAAGTAAAATCATCTTAATACCATAATGATGGCCTCCACATACCCCTTTATAAACTTGCTTTATTACCATTAATACCTCGGGCATCCTAAGCCATCTTGAAAGAAGTTCATCATTGCTCGCTGAGATAAGACTCCTTCAATCAATAAAAAATTTAAGTGCTTTTAAGTTAATTCTGAGAGGTATCTTCATATCGATGTTCTTTAAAATGTTTTTAATTTATTCCCTACAATCCTAAATGACTTCTTTACTAATGTTGAAGACATTTAAGGAAATCCCTCTTTTATAGGTAGACGAATGACATTTTGTTTATATAACAACATATTTATGAATTAAATCCTTGAACATTCTTATCCCAGAAGCAATTTAAAAATGTTCATTCACCCCAATTCTCTCCTCAAGGAATATGTTAGAATTCTATCTCATCAAATAATTTTAATAATTGAATAACAACTATATACTAAGGTGATAAATTTATACTTTCACATATATATTCTCCTGCCATTTGCCGCAATACTAGCTGGGAATATCCTATAGTGAGAACTTCTTTAACCTAATTATTATAACCTCATATTCAGCCTAATTATTGGTACATAGGAAGTCAATCTTAAGAGAAAGAAAACTTTTTTTTTTCCATTTGGTAAGTAATAAAAAACCCAATGCCAGTTGACTTTTCTATGCTGTAACCATCGAATTTTAACTCTTAAAGCTTCTTTTCAAAGGAAACCACTAAATGCTCCATGTCCTCTTGAATTTCTATTATTGGATGGCTTACTAACGTTTGTCCCTTTACTGATTTCTAAGGATAATATATCAAGTTAAAATCTATAAGAGTCATAAGCCACTTTCCAATGTTCCCTTAAATGACTGGTTTATTCAGCATATATTTCATCAAATCGATTTACAAAACCACATATACCTTATTTTGAAGCAAATAATGCCTTAATTTTAAACAAGAAAAATAGAGCGCCAATCATAATTTCATGATAGGAATGTACTTCCTTTCTATTGGCATCAACATTTTACTCAAAAAGTAAACAATCTACTCATGGCTTGCCTTATTATTTTGAGCTAGTAGCAACTAATAAATCTATCTATGGTAAAAATGTATAACTTCAAAGGTATTCCCTTTTATGGCACTATCATCACTAGGGCTTAACTAGTTATTCCATCATCTTATCAAATACCATCTAATGTTTTTCTTCCCATCAAAATTCCTTTAAAATTTTCAACTTAAAGAGATCTGAGAATTCTTTCATTTTATCAACCAAATTAGCAATAAGCCCTTCTGACAAAATTTATCTAGCCTAAAAAACTTTAAAGTTTTGTCTTATTTTAAAGTGGTTTTGCTTCAAGAACTACTTTCACCTTATTTTTGTCTAGTTCTTTCCCTTTTAATAGACCAAGAACCCTAAAAAGCTTCCTACTTTACCTCCAGAAATGCACTTCAAGGGATTTAACTTCAACTTATATGTTCTCATCCTTTGGAAAGCTTCCCTTAAATTCTAGATATAATTCATCCTTCTTTTTTATTTACCAACAATATCATCTGTATAAACTTCTAATGTATGCCATATTAGATGATGAATGAAAGCATTCATAGCCCTCTAATAAGTGGCTTCAATATTCTTTAAGCCAAAAGGCATCATAACCTATTCAAATGTTCCTATTGATCTAGACATCTGAAGGTTATTTTAGGGAAATCGTCCTCAACTATAAGAATCTGATTGCAACCAAAAAACAATTCATAAAAGAAAATAAGGAATGTTTAGTTGTTGCATCAATTAAATAATTAAAAACTGACATCGTGTACACATTTTTGGGGGTAGTAACATTCAAATCCCTAAAGTCAACACACACTCTTAATTTGCGATTTTTCTTTACTACAGGTACAACATTCGCTAGCCACTCAATATATATGACTAGTCTAATAAAACCAGCCTTACATAACTTTTCAATCTCTTCTTCAATTTTAGTTTGACTTCTTTGGACCAACGTTTAGGAGGTTGATGGTAAAAGCAAATTTTGACTTTATTTGAAGTTTGTGTTTTACGAACCTTCTAGCATCTTAGTATAGTCCCATGTAAAACAGTTCTTAAATTCCTTCAGGAGCTTAACTAATTCCTTTTATTTTTGGATTTATGTTTTTACTAATAAGTCCCCCCTTCAAAATTCTCCTAAGCAACTCAAATTTACTTTCTTAAGTGGTTCTTAAATCTAGCTCCTAAAATCGTCGATCTTCCTTAAAGTAGATTTCAAATTGTTAACTTGACCCTCATTCTATATTGAGAATTCTTTCTCATCAAAAACTAACTTGACATTCTTACATCTTTCTAGTTCCTTAGAATTCTCCATGATTTGTTGCATTTGACACTTGATTTTTGTAGTTGCAGCTACCACCATTTCTCTTTGTGAAAGCATGTTTATTTGGTTCCTCTATAATCGAAACCTCCATCAACCTATTAACAAGAACAATGGTAGTTTTTTTACTAACATTTCTGACTCTAATGAAGAAAAAAGGTACCATGGTAGTTATTTTTACTAACATTTTTTAATTTGACCTTATCTTTTCTTCATCCTTATGTTTTGAACGTTCTCCTCAATATAACTTTCAAAGTTGAACTAACTTCACTTGATCATTATAGAATTTTGTCTCTACTACATATACTTGACAACAAAAAGGGTTAGAATATGCCCAAACAATTTCCACTTCGTCTTCTCTCAACAAAAGCAAAAGCTGACGGAGAGACGAAGGAATATATAAATTGGAGTGAATCCAATCTCTTCCTAGCAGAATTTGATAGTTTGCATGTGTGTCTATAATAAAGAAGGTTGCCAACGAGGAATTGTCCCCTACTGTGACACTTACTGGGAGAATTCCCCATATCTTAGTAGTCTCGCCCATAAATGAGACAGTAAAAACTTCAATTAGGATCAAGTCCGTATCGTTTTTTACCTAAAACTTCCATCATTTTGGTCAACATAATATTTATAGTTGACCTATTATTAACCAAAACTCTTGAGGTTGATCTACAATCAGTATGGGCTTTGATGTACAATGGTCTCATATGTTGAGCTATATTATTAGTCATTTCTTTAGCACTACTTTTTTTAGAATTCCTAGACTTATGGCCAATATAGATATTTTGCATTCTATTTTCTCATGCCACGATTCAACTTTCTTCCCATAATTTTTGCTAAACAAGGTAAGAATCTTTATAAAAGAAACGACATGAGACAACTGAATATGAATTTCCCCTACCATGAAGAATTCACTGGGATCTTCATCTTGACTTTTAGACTAGGGTGATTTCCTATGAAATCTAGGATTGCGCCTTTCTTTTATTTTTTGTATTTTAATGATAACTTTTACATGTTCTTTTTTGTTCTTCGGGTCTGAATAATTTTCTCAAAAGAAATAGGTCTTCCAAAAGGTGACTTCCTTAAGATGAACTCCCTAAAAGGTGATGGATAATCCCTTTCTAATTGGCAACAACTCTCTATCATTGAAGCCTTCTTTTTGAGTTTTAATTAATGGTGTTGGATTTTTCAAATGCCTCAGTTGATGCCATTAATAGGATGGGGAAACCCAAGTTGGTACTCTGAGTTAAGGTTATATACATTGAAAACTCAAAGTCTAAACATCATGCTTTTATTTGAAATTTTGAGTGAATTCTATCTTGTGATTATGTCCTGTAATCTCTACCTTTTGTTGGATTCTTGGAATCTTTTAATTATCACATTTAGCATTAGCATCCAAATTATAGTTAGGCATGAAAACATCAATACCTAAATTTATGGCTAAGGCTAAATGATCTTCTACAACCTTCAACTTCTTCTTAACATCTAGCTAAAGCTGCAAATCAAACTCAATGGCTTTAACAATTACAATCGGTAGAAATGGATATTCATCTATCAATATAGCCTTATCAACTTTAGCAAACAAAAGAATTCTCTTATTGATCTGATCTTGAACAACATTCTTAAATCTCCAGCATGCATTTGTTGGGTGACTCTAAGTATATGATACTTGTAATTTTCCTTCTCTCGAATTTCCTCTTTTATAGGTATATTATATTATGGAGGTAAAGTAATGAAATTTTCCTATAGGAAAAAATCAAAGATTTCTTACATTTTGGAGGTGTCCAATGTATTGAATTTGAGTAGTCGGTGTCTAGATCTACCTTTTGACTTCAAGGGATTTTCGCTCCAAGGTATGACAAACATAAGTTCTAAGGATATTGACTTCAACCATTGCCGAGCCAAATAGATTTATTTTCATATAATAAGTGTTATGAATTCTTTTTTCAAACGTCCTTCTTCTCTAAGAAGTTCTTTATAGTCATATACTTTTGTTGCTAATTCATAAAAATCATGGAATTCTATACCTTTAATTTTTTTGAATTTCAATATCGAGGCCCCTTTTAGCTAACTCATATATTCGATCTTTAAAAGCACAATTTGATATTGACTTCTCATTTTCCTGAATCGAGTGATGAACATGGTTACATTCTCACCACTTTTCTAAGTCACTCTAAATAATTTGGCTATATGGACTTCAGGTTCAGTATGAGAAAAATGAGTATGAAACAGTCTTTCCATTTCTATCCATAACATAACAGAATTCTTGGGCAACAAAGTATACCAAAAGAAGGTCATGCCTATCAACTAGTTTGGAAGCAAACTAAGGTTGAAATTATTGAAGTTATCGTAATTACCCGATTCACTATACTAAATAGTGAACATGATAATGCACTTAATAGTTGACTGGCTATCTTCATTAGAAAATAAATTAAATTCAAGAGTTCTTTATCCAAGGAGATAAGAATTCTTATGGTCAATATGCTCCAGATAAGGCTTATAGAATTATGAGTGGTCAATCTATCTCAACTAGGCTCATCTAGTTCTTTAACAGATTCTCTAATGATTTCTATATCAACTTGAAGTCTCGTTTGTGGAGGAGTAATAATGGGAACAAGATTATGTTTTATAGCCAAAAGGTTGCCCTCTAAGTCATAATTTGGTTCATTAGCCTTAACTTCAAAACCAAACCCCTATCTTTTAGGAGCTTGAAGCTTAACCACTTGTTAACCATTTCTAGCACAGGTGCAATAGGAATATTTTCTCTTTTATGAGGAGGAATATACCTTTCTTCCATGGAGAAAGAAGCTAGAGGATGACTACACTCACCAACTTCAATTGTATTTACTACTAGTTGTAGCTCGAGCCCTTCGAAGATTTGTCTTGCTAGAGAAGAAGAATTTTGCCCAACAACTTGCACTAAAGTGGCAGACAATTTATCCATCTTCTCTATCAGTATTTTCATTGCTTCAGCCATAGAGGCTGCATAGGAATTCAACTTTAAAATATTATTTGCATAAACAGCATCATTTCTTGTTGATAGCTAAGTCGATTTCAAAGCCTTGCCAGCTGGAGACTTAGTTGAAGGTGATGTTGCCTTCTTAAGATTTTCATTTATTTAGGATACAAAGCCTTCATTCTTTATTATAATAGGGACTTTTTTTCCTCCGGGACTAAAGGTATATCAATATTTTTCCATTCCTTATATGGGGCATTGTGGTCCCACAGGGCATACCAAATTATTGATCGCTTTTATGACTAACCTGGAATTTGAGCATGTTAGGGTGGAATTCTCCTAAAAGTGTAATTGACTTTTAAACAATGATATAGGTGCGCTTTAGACAACTTAAAGAACATATTTCTAAGTAACCAAACTACTAAAAAGTATTGAAATAAAATTTAAGTTAAAAGGATAAGTTTACTTAAGCATAGGATAAGTACAAAATGCAAGAAAAGGTTGAAACAATGATATGTTTTGCATGTTTGACTAGTCTAATTGATGATTTTCTCTTTTTCTCTTGCTGGTGTCATTATATATCTTTATAGATGTAAATGCCTCAAACAACCATGATGTAATTTCTCAACTTCAAACTTCTCCTTCATCGAGTCGATGTTTTGACTAGCTGCCCATCGCATGTTCATCATGTCTTAGTTGTCCTGCCTCCCATCTTTTAAACTTTTTTAACTAATTCTTGTGTCTAAGAATTCTTTAGGCAATCTAATTAATTTATAAAACTTATGATAACTGAGCCTTTTTACTCTTGGGCCAAATGGGCTGAATTACTCTTGGGCTATTTCTAAAATGATTGTGATTTTTTTTACTTTTCCTGATTAATAGTGATTTAAAAATTATCTTATTAAAGTAAATTGAGATTTAAAAAGTTATTTTTAAATATCAATTATAAATTAATTACTAATTTTCAAAATTAAACATAATTGAATTTTAACATGATAGAAATTAATTTTATTTTGTATGTCCAATTAAATCATTTGATGAAGAAATGATTAAAATATACATTATAACTATATATGAATGTGTTAAGTCAAATCATTTTCATATTCCTATATTTGGACATTCACGATATGTTACTGAACTTTAATCTTGATTTATAATTACAAATTATCTAATTCTAATTATAAATTATTATTATTATTATTGATAAATTGTTATCAACATATTAAGAAACTAATTATTCACACACATAAAGCAATTAAAGATAGAATTTTTAATTAAAATAAATTTGAACTTAATTATGAAATTTTAAAAACTTGAAGGATCAAATATAAAATATCTGATTATATTAAAATGAAAATCTAATTATTAACTAGATTTGGTAAACATTAGTTTTCACTATAAAAGGGGAAAAAGATGATAATAGAATTGTCACTCTTGTCTAATCTTCGACGCATATTACTAAGAGTTGAACAATTAAATAACTTGTAGTTAGTTTCTTCATCAAAGAATAAAATATTTTGTAAGATATCCGAATTAGATTTATGTTAAACTTTTTTTTTATTTTGTTTTAAGTTAATTTATTAAAATAATTAGTTGGTAATTTCTTATTTTCTATTTTTATTTCAAGCTGTTCTATTAAAATAATCATTCCATAAATTACAAAAACTATTTTATCTCCTGATAGGATGTCCATTAATTTCCCAACGGTGGTAAATGAAAAATTCGATTACTTATTTGACACATGATTTAATGATTAATCACTTTGCCTGGATAGAGCATAAGATGGTTACATACTAGCATTTCAATGACACTTACTGTTATTATCATGGGTCAATCTCTACAAATTGTTGGTGTAATTCCTTTAGCTGATTACATTTCAGAGTTGGTTGTCAGCTCAAGAATGATGCCTTCGATTGATGGTCGGACGTTTACTAGATCAAGGTTTGAAATGCGGTGTTCGATCAGCTACTAAATCAGACAGCGAAATTTGGTAGCTGGTTAGCTCACCTTGTCGAAAATCAGTATTTTCGATACAGAAGTTTACACGCCATAATGGCCTAGCACCATGATATTAAAACCTACAAGTTCCAGTATTTCATACATCCTGTGCTACTCCACATGGAACCGTGGGAAACCACGATCCCTCCCACTAATTCAGCTGATATTCCGCACCACTTGAAATCCATGACTACCATGCATTGAACATCAATCTCGGATTGTGATCTATCAAAACCTGATTGTAGTAAAAATGGATCTTAAACTTATCAATGTGCTAAGAGGAATCACTAATGCAGTAATTGATTTGAAGAAATGAGAACTGATAGAAAATGAGATACTGTTTTCTCCGTACTTGTTTCTGCAGAAAGTAAATGGAGCTCATGTTGAATGGGTTCAAACAGATCTCCAATCCTTCACCTAGAAAAAATTACAAACTTTGGAGCTATAACATTTAAATTCATTACAATCTTAATTTTTCATGACATCTAAAAATAGGAATCATTGGTGTACTTGGTGAGTTACAAGCAGATTCTAACAGCAGGACGCAGTTCAGTTGGATTAGTGCTCCAAGTGCTGAGAATGGCCATCAACAATGTGGTCAGGCTTTTCGTCAAATCCCCAAAACTTGGCAGTCTTTATATCGTCCTGAGCCATTAACCGTGAGAACTCCTCGTGATCATACTTTAGTGTAGCCTTTCCTCCGAATTCGCTTGGGAGGTTGTCGATGTCAAAGTAAGATTTCATGAGCTCAACGCTTTCCTTGTTTTTTGGGTACACAAACTTCACCTTATGAAAGGTTCTTGGATCCAGGAAATACTTGATTGCCTGCAAATGAAAACGAAAGATTAGAAGACTCACAATGTGCATAATCTTGCAAGAAATTTACATGAGCACAGACCTTCCAAAAAACCTCGAAAATCCTAGGAGGATTGTAAAGAAATGCAACATTGAGCCTCTCAGGATAGTGGTTCTGCAGAATGTAACTGATATCGCGGGCCACTTTAACAGGTATGTTGGTGTTTAATGTCCAGCCACTGAAGTCTATCAACCATGACATCTGTTCTTGACCCTCACCCAGATTAAGGATACTATTTTCGATAAGGTAGATCAAATGGGGAATAGTTTTTTCTGTACAGGCAGCTTTCTGGCATAGTAAATCGATGTTACGGGGAGAGAGACAACCATCAACATAATAATAGGAACATAAGCATCTAGGTGGTTTGTTTCAGACCTGCAATCCTGGCCTCATTATTAGCACAGTCCTGCCATATCGATCACAAAAATTTGCTCTGGAGACTTTACCGCACTCTCCTTCCTTTGCAACTTCATGCTGGAGAATTGACTTGTCTATTTTGTTAAATAGATCGATCGAGTAGAATATGAAGATATAGGATAACCATTTAAATGAAAATTGCAAGTAGAGATATGCATAACGAAAAAGTCCTGAACTGGCCGATATTAGTCTCCCGGCCCGGCCCCTGTTAGGCATTTGGCCAAATCGTCGTGAGAAAGATTGCTTTTAAATTTAGTTATGTAAATTTAAATCACGCTAACAGAGGGAAGGTACTTCTCTATTGTTTCTTTAAATTTAACTTAACTCTCTGAACCAGAAGGTGGATTACTTGGATTGAAGTGATACTTTACCAAAAATAGAACGAAGGAAAAAGAATATTGTCATACCCAGCGGATTTCTTCAGGCTTGAAAGTGGCCCTCCATTTGAGTGTCTCTTCCAACATTTTCTTTGCTTTGTCAACATTCCAGTTCCGGGCTTCCAGGTATCTTCTCAAGCAAGCATCAGTGCAGTATTTCAAGCTGCGTCCTGACTGGGGTCCGATGGCGGCCTTCAGCTCACTAACCTGAAAGTTGTACAAGAAGCATTTAGTGCCCTTTCTCCATAGTTCGAGTTAAGTGGCAGTGAAATTGAAACAATCAGAATCTTTCTTTTTTCTTTTAATTTTGTAGGCTGCAGTTGAAACAGATTGAGGGCTAATTGAGAGTGGGTATACTTTCTATATCCATTTTCTGACTACCTTTGCATCTCGCTCAATGTGCTCGTCCTCTCCATGGTTTTGCGATTTCTTTCTTCTAAGAAACATGTTGACTGCAGTTTGTCAACGGGAAAATTCAGATTCTTTGTAGGAAATACCTGTTACCCTGTAAATCCAGAGAGAAAATTGAGCTCATAAGTTGAAAACATTACAAGCAGAGCAGAATTATTGAAAGAGCTAAAAAGCAACCGAAAGACAGACGATCCCTGCCAAAAAATCTGCTAGATTGCAAATGGCCACATGCAAAGGGCCCTATCTTGTTTGTGTTTACTGTTCCAGTACAAAAATTAAACAGTAGAACTATTGGCCCAAGAACATGAAATTCTTTACCTCCATAACTAAGAAGAAACATGAACACAACGAAATTACTGATTAAAAAGTAATCTCCCTAAGGTACAGAGTCAGGACAGAAAAGTCCAGGACTCTAGGAATCCTGATGTCTGACCAAGCATCAAGGACCTTTTGTTTTTTTTTTCTTTTTACATTTAGTTCTGGAAACGTAACTGAAGGACAGATAAAAACCTGAAAGAAGCACACAGCTAATGACAGCGTATATAGGTGATGAAGTCTAAAATGATCCCATCAGCTCCTTCAAACGAAACCAGTGTTTGCAGCTTCAACTACTCTTAAACAAAAGATGTGGAAGAAGCTCCTTAGTCCCGAGTCGACAGATCCAGGCTATAATTTTAGTTTCAATGTTCTTACCCTTTTATCTTGCTATTAAAACAACAAAAATATACACGAGATGCAGATATACCTAGACTGCCAAAGCTGACCAAAAGGCAGAAGCAGCGGAGAGAATGGAGAGAAGTTTCTTGATACAACCGCTTTTCTGGCAACTATACGAGAGAGCTTTGCTAGTCATAAATTTAGGAATTATTATATTATACAATATTATTATTTCAGTATATTTAATCGGTAAAATTGAGCAAGAAGAGTTACGATACATATTAGGATAAAAACACGACTTTTTAATAATTATTAAATTGCATCAATTACATAATAAGAGTAAGAGGACGGTTGGTTCGTACCAGGAACGAGAATACGAATGAAAACGAGAATATGAGTGAAAATTAATATAATCAAAAAAGAGAATTGATATAGTCATTATAATTATGATAGTTGTTTAAGATAAATGAATAATTACTATTACTATTAATATTGATTGGTTTATTAAAAATATCAAGAGATAAAATAAAATTTTAGAAATAAAAATGTGTTAAATTTTTTATATCAAATTTTAATATATTTTAATTAATTACATTTAATTATTAACAAAGAAAATATTATAATTAATTAATCATATTTTAATTAATTAATTAATCGCTTTCGGAAAATTGCTCTATGGTCAGATTCTACGGAAGTTTTGCGACTTTTGGACGGAAGGGACTGGGTGACACACTGTCATGCCAATATTATCTATAATATCAAAATTCTGTTGCAACAAGATTGGTGTGTAAAAATGGTCCATTTGCTCCGTGAAAGAAATTCGGTTGCTGATCATCTCGCCAAGTTTGGTGGGTGTTCTCCGACTATTGACGATAGTGTGCTGGACTTCCTCCCAGCTTCTGTTTCTCTTCTACTACTGAACGATGCCGCTGGCACCTTGTATTTACGAGGTTGAGTTTCTTTGAACTGCTTTCTTTTTATTTCCTCCGTACCAAAAAAAATTAATATAAAACTAACCGAATCAATTTTTCCATACAAAGTGATTCATTCGCAAACTCAAAGCCAAGCATCCCCATTTTCAACATGAAGACGAGAAGCTGATGCGTTGACCCTTGAAATGTATGCATGGAATTGGAAAGTCTAAAACAAAGTAGGCCCTTTTGGTCTGAATAGATCTTCTATTCCAACTGGTTCAAACCCCACGTTCGTAAGTTAATCCATCCATTTATTGCAATAAATTAGATAAATGAAAATGATTGGGTACAAGAGGAACATAGTTATGGGAGCAAATGCCCAAGAGGAACAAAGTTATGGGAGCTGAAGATCTGCTCCCCTTTTAGTCACTATCTTTTTCTTTTTATAGTAAAGTTGTAAATATTTACAAATGTATTGTTTTTTAATGTTACGAATATCGTACCAGACTTAATATTGGATCAAATTCTGGTACCGTATAATTTAAACCAACCTGTCTCGACAAATCATAATAATAGAAATTTAAATTACAACAATTTATTTATTTTATTTTCACACATTCCACATATAAATAATAGCTACAATTAATATGAAAAGGATTATTTTATCATCATAGAAATATAAAATTAAGAACAACATAAAGTATTTAAAATATTATAATTTTATTATATAATAAATAATAATTACATTAAAATATCAAATAAAAGAATAATTATTATCAATAATAAAATATATTTTCTATCTTAATATTTAATTTTCAATAATAAAATATATATTTTTATCTTAATATGTAATTATTATTAATAATAAAATATTGTTATATTTATATTAACAATTTTAAAAATAAAAAAATTTGAGGCCAAATGTCCCTATATTTTTTTAATTTCTGATACCAACCAATATATAGCCTATATTCTAAATACCGATAGTGCCTGTCAATATCAGGCAAAAACAAGCCAGTATTAGCTAGTATTGTAACCCAGTACTAAAATATTCTGTTGTGTACTATTTTCTGGCTTTTACAATACATACCGCCGGTAGGGTAAGAAAATGATTGCAACGGTCTTTGTAGTTCCATAGCCATCAGTTTTGAATTTCTAATAGTATGGGCCATGAATTCAACCAGCCAGTCTCTTTTGTGGACCACATTCCTTAAATTTAGACGTACTTGAAACGCTATTTATCGTGGGCCAGATTCCTTAAATTTGGAGGTACTGGAATCACTATTTATTTGGGGCCATGATTTTTTATATCAAATAATAACAAATAAAAAAAACAGAAGGGAAAGGAAATTTTATGGTGTATGTTTTCCGACTTCAATAGCCACTAAAGTACCTTCCATGCTCTAGCAACGAAAAGACAGTGACCATTTTTTTGTTTCTCTCACTTTTCAGATACTTTTTTTTTCATTTTTTTTTTGTTACAATGAGAGGAAACTAAAATTTATCGCATAAAAGAAATATCACAAGCGTCAGCTCATACAATTAAAAAGAGGGCGACAAGAATATCTTCCTAAACCTGAAAAGTACAAGCAATGTCATGACTCAATTTAGTCAAACAATCTGTTGTAAAATTATCTTCACGAAGCACATGCCTAATAGAGCACCGCCAATTTTTAACAAGTAAAGCTTGAATATCGAGAACCAAAACAGACAAGGGATGTGAAAAGGTAACATCACAAGTCACCATCCGTACTGCCTCTATGCTATCAGATTCGACAATGACTTGTCGAAAATCGTGATCCCACGTAAAATTCAAACCATCTCGAATGGACCATAACTCCCCCACTAAGATAGTTGAAACACCAATTCTAAACGAGTATCTCCTAAGTCAACGACCAAAGGAATCACACAACAACCTTCCACCACTAGTCAGCCCAGGATTAACAATAGAACTGCCGTTACGCAATCCAACCAATCCAAGTCATTATAGTTTGCATAACTTAAATTTTTTCTTACTCTTAGATGTGCCTTTAATTTAACTTGTTAAAGATTAGGTATAACAATAAATTGACTCATGCGCCTAAATTAAGGCGTTTTTAATGAACTGGTCTATGGACTAAATCAGACCCATAGCAATCCGAGATCTAATTTTTTAAACAAAAAATAACGTTTTATTTATAATAGTTAGGTTTTGTGAGGTTTGAGTAATCCAAACTCCAACTCAATTACAAAAAGATGTTATTTTATACGTTTAATTTTTAAAAAAGTTATTTTAAAAACATCCCAATTCAAGATTGTGTAAGTAGTTGCAATGTCATACTTCTCTCTTTGAATTGTGTTTCTAACATTAATAAAATAAATCTATTTCCTTGAGTGTGGTCTTGTGGGCCTAGGTCCCTTATCGGTTAAACTACATTAATTGGGTATTTTTTGTTTTGTTTTTTTCTTCGTATTGCTGCTGTTTGTGCAATATTTGGTATTGAAGCTAAGAATTTACTCTTCACATGAGGAACTTAATGAATGGAATGATTTTACAAATGGTTAATAAGACCGAGGTTGTTGGGTTGTTCTATCTTTTGCCTTTCGTTTGCTTATCATAAAAAAATTCAATAAATATTATCATTAGGTCCCTGTTGAGAGATGCCTAGTCTTTTGTCAACTCAAGTATGCCTAACTTTACACTCAAAGTCCCCAAAAAAAGGTCCTTTCACACAAGCTCGTCATCTTGGTGCTTTATTATTACTATTATTTCTTTTTCTGGTTAATATAGATTCACCAGACGATAGTTGACCCAATCATCCATGCACTATTATAGTTAATACTCACTATATTAAATTAAACACTAAATAAAGGTTTCGGATGTGCCATAAAAGGGAGACAAGATTTTTTGTCCAATTTTATGGTGTCTTATTCTGTCCAATGAATCTCAACCATTCATTTATGTGGATCTCATGTTTATTTTTGTGAGACTCATGCGGAACTCACATCAATAAATGGCTGAGATTCATTGGATAGAATAAGACATCATAAAACTGAACAGAAGATCTGGACACCAGGAAATCGCTTTTGTTTCACTTATAACCTACCACTTTGGTTGAGAACCTTGGCGACTGAAATGCCATTAATTATCATCATAACCCCTGTCCTAATCTCCAAAGCAGAAAAAGACAGGTATCGGTCGAGTTAAGGCCAACTGATTAAGACGGATTGAAAATGATCTTAATCAAACAAGTTCCTCAGCTCACTAAAACTTGATTTCACTTGTCATTCTATATTACCTTAAATGGAGATTTGGTACTTGGTGAGCCCTTAGCCAATAGCAGCAGCCCAACAAGTGATGAACCTTGAACAATACAAAACCTAGATAAACATAAGATGTTGAACAAAAGAAGGGTAATACAGCAAGATTGCCTTTCATTTTTTATCTGTTTGAAATCAAAATATCGCATTGATGTGAAAGATACAAAAGAAAAAAATAAACTGGTGTAAGAAATAAAGTGGTGAGTTGATATAGACTTCGCTAAATTGCCCATGTATTTGAGTTATGTAACATGGTTAACTCTGCAACATCATGTCCTTCAACTCAGAACCTAAATGGTCACTATTGGTGAGGTTTGGCTTCTCGTCAATTCCCCAGAACTTGACAGTTTTTATATCGTCCTGAATCATTAACCTTGAGAACTCCTCGTAGTCGTACCTCAATGTGGCCTTGCCACCAAATTCGCATGGCAGATTGTTCTCATCAAAGAAAGATTTCATGAGTTCCAAACTATGTTGATTGTTTGGGTACACAAACTTCACTTTCTGGGAGGTCTTCGTATCCAGGAGAAACTTCACTGCCTGCAAATGGAATTCATTTCTTGCATCACTATTATTAATGGACAGACAAACATAGATAAACAACATCAACATGGTTTAGAATTTGGGAATTCCAAATTAGACCCAATGGCGAGAAATTTGTAGATATGTCTATGCTTCCTAATATATAAAAATCAGGGCGAGTAGTTTACCTTCCATATTCCCTCAAAAAATCTAGGCGGATTATATATAAAAGCAACGGCAAGCCTCTCAGGGTAATGATTCTGTAAAATTTTAGTGGTCTCGCGAGCTATTTTGATAGGGAGATTGCCTCCAAAGGTCCACCCTGTGAAGTCTATCAACCATGACATCTGTTCTTGTCCCTCAGAAAGGTTTAGGATACTATTTTCAATCAGATAAACCAAATGGCGGATACCATCTTCTGTCCATGCCGTGTTCTATGAATTGTATAAGAAGAAAAACAAAACCAAAGTTCAATCCATGCACAAAACCGCAGTGAACAAGGAGATAATGGTTATGAAATCAAGATATACAGTTTAGAGACCTGAACTCCTGGTCTCAAAAAAAGCACAGTCCTCCCAAATTTGTCCTTAAAGTTGGCCCTCGAGACTTTGCCTGTCTTACCTTTATGTGCGACGTCACTCTGGACACGGCAGATGTGTAAATAACTAGATTAAAATCAATAAGAGCCAGTGGAAAACAGATGATACATAAAAGCATATCGCACCCAACGAATTTCTTCAGGTTTGAAGGTTGCCCTCCAAATGAGTGTAGCTTCAATCATTACTTTGGCCTTGTCAATATTCCAGTTCCGAGCCTCCAAGTATCTCCTCAAGCATGAGTCGGTGCAATATTTCAAGTTCCGTCCAGATAGAGGTTCAAGAGCAGCTCTCAGTTGGCCAACCTAGAGGTTTTTGTACAAGAAGCATGAGTTCGTTCTCTACACGGATATAATTCCATAGTTCGAACTGTATGTTCAGACTAATATTACAACGCAATCTAATGATTGCACTAGAATAAGGATTTATGCTTTGGCATGTTAAGAATAAAAAAAAGGGCTAGCTTGCTTGTCAGATCAGTATCAACTATCAAGCCTTGCTCATATCCTCATAGGTTAGCAATTCAGTACCTCTGAATCTGAATCTGGATTGTCACTTCGTCGATGCTTATACGATAGCCTTCTATCAAGAGACATGGTGACTGCAAAACATCCAAGGCACATTAAGTACTTGGATGAAAAAATTCAATCATCGTCAACATAACTTTAGCTCTTCTTCCTCTTACACTTTCTTTTGTTTTCGCATTGAGTCATTTCGGAAAACTAATAAGCCAAGATCTGAAGATACTAAAATCTAAAAGAAAGAGCAAAAGGGTATAGAATGCCAACGTTACAGGTTTTCGAGACATAAGCTGGTCACCAACAACAAATGCAGAGCAAGAATTATAAAAATGTACAACAGCAAACCTGATAAAACAGCAGATAGGGAAGTGACGAAGGAGAGGGTCTTAACTCTTAATCGTAATGCCTCCCTCCCCGTTATGACTTGGTTTATGGGTTTGTTTTGTTATATATAGGCATGCACATCTGGGAAATGAAATAAAACGCCAGACCAAGCATCCCGAGTCCCAGCGAAGTGTACAACTACTGTTGAAATGCGGTATCTCCTTATACCACTACTCGGCCGTTTCTTCTTAGATGTATTCACTTCTCTTTTCACAAAAGACATGTTAACTAATTTATTTTCTCTATTGTATCGTTAAGTCGCATTATAAATTGTTTTTAGTGATTTTCTTAACTGTTTAGAAATGAAAATTAACCTATTCCCTTTTTATGGCTCAACAAGAAAGGTTCTGCAAGCATTCTAAAGGGCAGAGTAACGCCAAGAGAGTAATACGAAGTAGGGAATAAGTGAAATATTCATAGTAAATAGAAATTTTAACACTTATTTATAAAAAGCGAAATTGACTTTAAATACTATCTTGATATATTTCTAATTGTTATAATAATTTTCTATATTTATTGGTAGTTTTAAAATAAGTCTTTTAAATTTAAAATACTATAATAATTTGTAATATTATTATAACATGTTTAAAATAAGTCTTTTAAACACATTATAATAATTTATAATATGTCTTCGAATTATAATAAATTTTTACTGATCTTTATGACAAAATAAAGTATGAAGATTTATTTATATTTTAATTTAAAGTGTGAAAACTTGACATTATTGTTATACTGTTCTTATATAATATTTATTATTAGATAATTATTTAAATTTAAAATTTTATTAATTATATATTGTCAGAAAATAATTGATATTAATTCAATTTCTTATAATTTTTAGGTGTTAATAAGTTGATTAAAAAATTAAATTAAGATAACTACAACTTAATATCAAGTATCCGGGGGAAAAAACAGCTTTTAGTTTAATATTAGTTTTGTATAAACTTAATATTTATATTTCATATAGGAATATAAAAACAATTAATCTTCATATGTGATTAAATATTTTAATAATGAAATAAGATTTATTATAAAATATTTAGTATTTACAACGTACATCTTTTTGTACATTTAATTATATTCAATTTTTAACTTTTAACAGATATAAAAAACGTTGAAAATGATATTTAACATTACAAAATTCTTATAATAATTTATAGAAAACAAAAATGATGACACATAAATTAAATAAAATATTAGTTCAATTCTAATTAACTAATATATACAGTTACGTAACTTTGATTGATTCTTTTGAGTTCTAAAGCTTAAAAAGTTTTTATTATATTAAAGTATTTGGTCTCATATGCCGCCTCCAAATTGGAGACGTAATAAACCTTCTAGTATTAGAAGTAAAGCCGGGGCAATAGCTATAAAGTATTAGATAAAGAATAAATCTTTTGATTGTCTAAATTGGGTCCCATTTATGCAAAATACAATAAAATCTCAACAATAAATATACGAGACAGCAATTGCTGCGTATTCCTCTAATAATGGGCTTTGATCCACCTTGTAAGGGAAAGCACCAGCTTGAATCACCTCATCTTTGTTATGTCTTCCACCTGATGTCATAATTTACGAAAAACCAACAATAAATATTAAACAACTATGATAAAAGCTGATTTGAAAAACCATAAAAGGATTGCAGATCTGGGAGGATTCGAACCACCAGTCTCCCAACATTCCATTGGACTATTGAGAGCTTAACCAAACTTACAGATCTTCGCATCAAAATATCAAAAACAGTTCAGGTTGATGAGTGGCATGGCCATGTGCCTTGCAAAATAATTTTTACATTAGGCATCTAAAGATTCTATTCTTACCAAGATCTAAAGGTGTAAATCCTTTCTTAAACTTCCAGAATTAGTGAAAATACAGATAAAAAAGTAGACAAAATTAAGACTACAAGACTTCGTCACAAGTGGGTTTAAAATATAAAATATTAATTTACCTAGTAATTATCTATGCACTGTCCATTATTAACGCAACCATGGATGCAATTTCAGTAAGCTTTACGAGCTTCATAAAAATTGAGAACACAAACATACCATATCGTTTCCCACCACAGCTGTTTTATCAGACATCATTACATATGACTACCTTAAGTTTGGGAATTTTGAAAGGCTACTCTCCCATGATCGTGTTAACAAAATAAAATGCTCGATTCATAACGGAAGAAAATGATACCAATAGAAGCATTGGTAAATAGATAATTAAACAATACAAGACGAAATAGCACTTAAAATCTGAAACAGACCAAATGTACTTTTTTTAAAAAAATGTACTTAAGCACTAGATCATATGCACAAAAAAACAATTGGGGGCATATTATAAAGATCAAACTAAAACGGGGCAGATCCTTTAGGAATTGGTAAATCTTCAATGCCATCAGATCACTTAATTAGAAAATGCTGGAAAATAAGAAATCAGCATGAATCACGGTTGAAACGCAAACTCAAAACCACGGTATAATTCGTCTGACCAACATAACACAAAATAGACACTAATAATCCTCTTATAAGTGTGTGCCGCCACTTGCTCCCACCATTTGCGTTGCAGGCGATGATCTTGCGGGCTTCATGAACTTCCAGTACAAGATATTTGAACAGACAAAAAAAAATAGAAAAAAACCATACAAAGAGCTTTAAATATTACATTCATCTACAAGCAACCGGGGGCCGGGGAAAAATCAAGTTCAAAGCATAATAATTATCGAACTTGAATATAAAAGATGCTGAATTATAATAGCAATTAACTACAAACTGATTCCTGATTTTAGTTACCGACAAACTCACGATTATAAACGCAATTAAGAAGCAAATGAATCTTTTACCAGTTAACGGAGAAAATCATTTGAATCATTACCATCACTTCCAAAATGGATGACACCTCTTATCTTATTCCTTTGAGATCCAATAGTTTTCATGTCTTACCATGATTTCCAAAACTGATTGATACCTCAAATACTATTCCTTTGAGATCAAAGTGTTGAACTCCACATTATGGAACTGTCATAATCCAGAAGAGAAATTAACTCAGTAAGTTTTTCCGGATTATCCGAATGGAGATTTTCGATTTGCCATGTAGCTTTGAAGCTGTTTATGAAGCTTAAAGACTACTAAATAATGATTTTAGGAACTTAGATCAGAAATTATACCTTCCATTTAACCCATGATTGAGTGACGTCAAATAAAGAACTTTGTGACAGTTGATTGCTCTCATACCTTAAACTTTCCATGGAGAACCTTCTGGATTTGTGCAGCGGACATTACTGGGCAGCGCAATGATTATGGATGGATTTGGTTTGGTAGAGACGTAATAAGAAAGCTGGGACAAGGCACACACTGTAGAGAGGAGATCCCGAGCAATCCCCGTGCGATCCCCTCTCAAGACACAAAAACGATCTTTTTTATTAGAATAGGAGTGACCTGCCATGCAAGCGCACCTGTCATGGCAAAGGTCGGATGACAAAGATATTACAAGAAGACTCAGCCAGTTGGCGTTTTATCTTCCGATATCTTTTACATCCAATTTATATCTAACATCAGATCACCGCATCGTCGAATTAGGCACAAGCTACGAAAGAAGCTTCAAGAACCACCAGGTAGTTCGCGATCTATTCTGTACTGTCCAACCTAAACGCGAGGCCTAACATCTTTGCTTTCCCTATAACAACCAAGGCACAAATTACCATACATACACATAATACTTTTTGATATACGGTTTACATATCACCAAACAAACAGTTCCGGAACCCACGAGCATAACCGACGCCTGCAATCGTACCATATAAAACCGATTCCCGATTGCTCAAGAACATCTGCAACAGATCTGCAAATAAAACCCAAACCGTCGATACCTAGACCAGCTAAGCTAAATCCAGAAGATTGAAAGCTAATACTAGCTAAAAAATAATTGAACCAAAAGTTTAGACTTAAAGACTAACGAATACTCACATCAGATGGATAGACGGCTGGAAAAACATGACTTCATAGCCTGATCTTCACATATTTGTAACATCACATAACAAAACGGCAACCAACACGTAGATCAGGACACGATCTATCGGGATGAGACATCCACGCGCCTCTACGATCCTCCGTTAGGAGGATATCGGAAGAGAAATGAAAAACACCACCGCAGAATGAAGGAGGCGAATGGTATGGCTCGCTAATCAGGTTAGTTTGTTATATAGCGAGTGTTGAGGAATGGACGGTCAAGATTAAAAGATTGGAAGCAAGATAGACGGGCAAGATTGGTTTTACGTGGTTGAGGCGGTGCCTTATTTTAACGATTAGGTTGGGGATAAGGTCAGCATAACGTGGGCTGCGGGCAAGACTTGGAAATTTCTTTGTGGCGTTTTTCCTCAGCTAATTTGTCAAAGATGGCACGTGCTCGTCTCGATAAACACGGATTTTTCAGTTTGAAACTACCTTTGATTTCATTTTAAATAATAAATTTTAATTTTCTCATTTTTATTTTATTAACAAATATAAATATATTTAATTAATATCATAATAAAAAATTAAAATAAAATTTTAGTTAATATTTATAAAATTTTATTTAGTTTCATAACTTATTTTTATTTTATTCTTATTATACATATATTAAAATTTTAATTTAATGTAATTTATTTTTAACATATAAATTTTTTTTACAACTAATTCAATAATTATTACTAAAATATTTAATATAATTGAAAAAATTCATGCATTTGACAAAACTAAAAAATTCCATAGCTCGTGACTTGACCTGGCATGATAGAAACTTTAGGAAAGAAATAATGCACTTTCACGCAATTGATTCTAGACAGCGTTATTCATTTTCGCAATAATTTCAAAACTGTAAATTGCAACTCACCATCTAATACAAGTTTAATAAAGGTCTTGGTTAGCAACCCAAGAGGTGTGGTTGAGTAGTAGGACTCATCTATTCTTAATCAAAAGTTGAAGGTTCGATCCTTGACTTTAGATATGGAGCAGCCTTAAATCCTTGGGTCAGTTGTCTCACCCTGTAAGGTGCCTACAAACCAGCAAGGGATTAGTCACTGAGTCCGCCGGTGAATACCTTGGTCTAAGATTAAAAAAAAGGTCTTAGTTAGCAAATAAATTTCATTCTTTTAATCGCACATACAAATTTAACTTTATTAATAGCTACCACTTAAAATCGTGAGATTAGTAATATATCAATCGATGAGGTTAACATTATCGATCAATACCACCAGATATATTTGAAGATATTGAAGTTAACTCTATACAAGAAGGTATTGAAAAACTGAGAACTCGAGAGATAACAACTATTTGTGATAATATTACTTCTAGTTTAATGGGACTTAGACGATGTTCTTAGATTATTATAAACCTTTGTTTTAAATGATGGTGTTGATTTCTTTTGCTCTATTTAAATTCTTATGAAAATATTCAAAAAAATACTAAGATATAATACTCATGTCTTTATAAATCATTTTTTTAAAGTCATGTCCTCATAAATCATTTTACATATAAACAACTCATACTAAATAACTAATTTTACCAAACATCTTTAAAGAAATAGCTAATGGTATCCGCCGGTCAAATTAGCTATATTAATTCATTGTCAGCTAACCGCTGATAGAATCAACTAATAGTTAATACAATTCGCTAAGGGTCAAAATCTTGTAGAACTACCTAATCAAGATTTAAAACAACTGTCCAGAATTCACTCGTCTTTTGAAG
>JANKOD010000193.1:7013268-7025217 GCA_026284645.1 Erythroxylum acuminatum | reverse complement strand
CTTAAGCCTTAAAAACATTTATAATCTTCCTAAATGGCCCTTATACCAACTTATTCTATTTAAATTCTAATAACTCAAAACTTTCAATTCATATAATTCTTTTTAATACTAACAATGCATCTCAAATAATAATTTATCAACAACTCTAATTTCACTAAATCCCTTCATTTAATCATCATAACTTAAGCAATAGAATCCTCAATTTATTTCAACCAAATTAAAATTATCAATCTAAAACCTCAAAATAAACTTTAACAACTTATTTACCAAAGGAAAGGAATCGGGGCCCAACAGGATTCGAGCTTAACATAATTTTCTTTACAACCAATGTTTTCTTGAAGCCTAATTAAGCTCAAATAGTCTAATATTGGATCCCAAAATGAGAGATGGGGCATTGTGTTTTCATTAGGGTGTTCTAACTCTGCGTGTCACTTAATCTTGTCCACACATTTGCGTCAACCTTATATAAATATGTGAATGAGATTTAACATAATACGTTAGAATATTATATATATATATATATATCTTATTTAGTTTTGGCATTTTAAATTGGACATATAAGAAAATCAAAATTATTATATGGATTAATGAAGATTAGTGAAGATTGTGTCTTAATGGATATGCAACAGATATGAAGATTGTATTTAAATTGAAGTCTATTATCTAGAGTTTGGGTTTTAATTGAAGTCTATCAAAAACATGCATCTGGAGATTGTGTTTTAATTGAAGTCTATTAAAAACATGTCACTTGAAGAAACCACGTGTGTAAGTGTTACTGTAGAATACTGCAGGTCATGCGTGTCTAGAAAAAAACCTTGGCTGGCTGTGCATGGTGTTTTGGAGTTGAATATTGCATCTTACGTTTTATATACGAAAGTAGTTGAGGTGTGTGGATTTATTGCAGCTGGGTTGTGTGGTGATGGGTCATTGATAAAACATTGCAGTAACTGTACATGTCTTTGGTGAGAGCATAAGTTCGTGATGTGAGACAAGTCTTTTGGTGGATCCTACGTGTGTATATGTGTGCATCTAAATGTGCAGTGGGTGTTGCGTTAATTGAAACAAAGTGGGTTACGTAAATCCTATGTGGATGTATTATTATGTGTGCACGTTTTCTATCAATAGTGGAAGTGATTTTCTAGTGTGAAAAATAGAAGTGCATCTTGCGTTGGGTGAGAAAAAGCTACGGTGAAGTGAGTGTTAGCCACGGTGTAGTGGATGTCAACGTATTAATTTTCCAGACTTGATTTTCTAGGTTTGTGCATGAGATATACATGGTGTGTGGAGTATCCCACATGGTTTAATTGGAGTTGCTTAAGCTATGTGAAGTGGTTCTTGGGTGGATTGCTTTTCTATTATTGTTGCGACGATTTCCAGATTCAATTCAGTGGAGCTTAACCTTTCGGAAAGTTGTCTTCTTTTTCTCAAGTGTATTATTATTTTGTTCTTAGTTGGTTGATCGCTTGAGTTCTTTATTTCTTATGTTTATTATCAAATATTGTTGAGAAAATCCTCTGTTGAAGTTAGTACGAGGCGGTCGTACTATTGGGTTGATTGAAAAAATCCTTTGTTAAGGTTAGTACGAGGCGGTCATATTATTGGGTATGAAATTCTTTCACGGGAAGTGAGGTTGAGAGATAGTGTCAAGGGTTGAGTGGTGTCGGCTCAGTAAAGCCTTGGGTAAATCTATTGTACTTCAGTGAAAGTATTAAGCCTAGTGAGGGCCCCGCAGATGTAGGCAAGGTGTGCTAAATTGCATTATCCAAATTTTTAGTGCTTTTTATTATTTCGTTTTTGATTGCTTTTGCTTTCGTTTTTGCTAGAGACGTCCACGGTAAAATTAGAAAGTTTACGAAACTACTACCTCTTTCAGGTTTATCAATTGGTATCAGAGTAAGGTCACTGATTCAGAACTTGGTAGAAGGAGCAGCAATTATTAGGCCACCGCTGTTGGACGGTTCCAATTATCGTACATGAAAATCACAGATAAGAGTCGTTATTCAGGCATAGGGAACAAGAGCATGGAACTCGGTGTTACATGGCTGGACACATCCAATGATCATTGATGATAAGGGAGAGACAATTCTAAAAGATCCATCTGAATGGATAAGAGCTGAAGAAGAAAGAGCACTTAAAAACTTGCAAGCATTGCACACAATTTTCAGTGCTGTTGATGAAGGGAGTTTCTAAAAAATATCAGCCTGTGAATCGGCTAAAGAAGCATGGGATACGTTGTAGACTATTCATGAAGGGTCTAAATCTGTGATTGCATCAAAACTACAGATGTTAGCTGTGAGGTTTGAAGAATTGAAGATGAATGAAAATGAGACTATTGGAGACTTTCATGAAATATTGTGAGATATAGAGAATGAGGTACATCAACTCGGAAAGAAATATTCCAATCTGAAACTAGTCAAGAAGACGTTGAGATCATTATCTCCGAGATTTATTCCAAAAAATTACAGCAATAAAGGAGGCCCATAACATTAATGATCTGTCATTAGAAAAGGTAATTGGAATTCTTACCAATTTCGAAATGAATTTGATGAGGGATAATCAAGAGAACAAGAAAGGATTAGCATTGCAAGCTGAGCTTGGAAAAGGTATGAATGATGTAGAAGATGAATCCGACGAGAATGAGGATATGGAGCTACTAATAAGAGAGTTCAGTAAATGGCTGAAGAGAGTGAAAAAGGACAGACCCAAGTTTAGGCAAAATAGCTGGAGTTTATCGAACAACAACTTCAAACAACAAGCCAAAACTCAAAATGGAGAAAGAAAAGTAAAGAGAATTCAATATCGTGAGTGTCAAGGCTTCGGACATGTTCAAACGGAGTGTGCTAACATCTTGAAGAAGATAAAAGGGAAATCCTATACGAGCACTTGGAGTGATAATGAATCTGGAAGTGAAGAAGAAGTTGTGAATAGTGATGCGTTAGTTACTTTGTACAGCAAAAGTCTAGTTACTTGTTTAACAGTAACCGAGAAGGAAGTAACTTAAGACGAAAAAGTGAGTAAATCAAAACATTTCGGGAAAAACGCAGATGATTCAGCTCAAAGCTCAATATTAGATTATGACATTGATGACAGTACTTCAGATGATAAAAAGGAAGGTATTTATGAAGCCTACGAATTAATGTACGAAAATAGGTAAAAACATATAGGAAGAATGAAAGGTTGAAGGAAGAAAACTTCTCTATGAAGAATACTATTCAAGATTTAGAGAAGAAGTTGCTGTCTACATTAGATGAGCTTGATGAAGCTAGAATGAAATTAATAAGTATCGAAAAGGATTGAGAATGTTGAATGGAGGCACAGAAAAATTAGAAAAGTTAATAAGAATTTGTAAGGTTAAAGGGGACCTTCAAGGCATTAGTTATAAGGGTGAGTGCTCTAAACTGAATGAAGAGAAAAATAATATGTCCAGATCTATCCAAGAAGAAGAAAAATCGAGAAAGAATTGAAGGTTTGTACCCACATGTCATTTTTGCGGAGTTATTGGGCACATAAGGCCGAGTTGTTATAAGACGTTACAAATGATGTGTCAAAAGGGTCAAAATCGAAAATTTAGACACTCTCCATTAAATTTCCAGCAGCAACCCATGGTACCGAAGCACACTTGGATTAGAAAGGGTCAATTACAGGCACAGAGATATTGTGAAGGAAAAACAAGAAATTGTCTCGATTCATAGTTAATTACTGCTTGTAGTTTGCATGTGACTTCTATTTGGCTCCACCGAAGACTGCTCAGCTCTCTCATCAGTGTGGGTCTCTCTCTCTCTTACTACATTGGCAACACTAATCTTTTTTTACTTGAGTTTATGAATTTGATTAGTCTTATGAAGATTGAATTGAAGTAAGTAATGATATGTTGGCATGTGTATTTAACTGGTGGTAAATTGTCATCTTGACGTGCTTATGATTCTTCCATTGCATCTATTGTTGATTCTTATGATTATGTGTTTTTGATACTTTTTTGTCCCAAGGGGGAGACATCATATTGTTTATGGTGAATATTTCATTCAAGGGGAGATTTTAAGGTATATGTGTGACTATTCATCGTGTTTTTTTGGCTTCTTTTTGTCCCAAGGGAGAGAAATTTGAATGATTAGATATTTGATGGATGTTCATTATTGCCTCTTTGGATGTTTCTTGAACTTGAAGAATTTGATGGATATTTTTTTTAGAACTGACTTTGTATTGAGGGGAGTATTTGTCATATGAATTGAGAATTTGATACTTATATGTCCAATTATGTTATTTAGAGGGAATTTCATATTTGTGACAAACAATGTAAAAAAGGGGGAGATTGTTATAATATATGTTATATATATTTTATTTAGTTCTGACATCTTATTTAGTAATTGGACATATAAGATATTAATTGGATAATGACTTGGATTCAAAAAGCTATTGGTGATAATCTTCTAGTTGTGATAAAGTTCTATCTCTAATTGATGTGTATCTTGGCAAGATGTGCTGGTGAATATCATGTATGATTCTATCCATAGAAGATGTGCATCTTGCGTGGGAGTTTGGCAATCAACAGTGCAATGGGCATTAATTATATATAAAAAAACAAAGCTTACGTGATTTTTTTGGGATACAAGATAAAGGCAAGTTGTCTTGTGTATTTGTGAAGGGATTTTTTGCACGTCTCCATCAGGGAGTCTTTTGTGTGTGTATTATGCATGTCTTGATTTATAGCTGAAGAAGAGCTTGTGTTGGTGAGAGAGGAGTTACGGTGCAGTGGGTGTATTATTAAGTGTGCAGTGAGGAGTTAATTGAATTGGAAAATAAATATATACTGCGTCGTGGATGTGCTGCTGAGGTGTGTGTGAGAAAAACCGTGTGTGTTGCTTCTCTACGCACTGCTTCTGAGCTTCTCCGTGTGTGTTGCTTCTTTGCTTCACTGCGTGCTGCTTCTGTGCTTTTCTTTGAAGGAAGATGATTTCTTCAAGCTGGCTAATGGTCAACTCAATCCTCAAATAGCATTCATGAGGTCGTGTGGAGAATGGAGGTTTTGAGACTTGAAAATTGGAGTTCTTCGTTTAAGTTCTAATCGTTTCAATAATAGCATATTATCATCTCTGGAATTTTTAGTGAAGATATTGAAGCCTCACAGCAAACCTTTTGATGAACAACTTTCCGTTCTTTGATTGATGAAGTAATATATTTAGGAGAGTTGTTTTTCTCTTTTATCTGAAGTGTATTATTATTTTTATTCTTAGTTGATTGATCACTTGAGTTATTTGTTTATTATTCTTTCGTTAAAAGATTGATTGAGAAAATTCGTTGTTGAGATTAACATGAGTCGGCCGTATTATTGGGTGTGAAATTCTTTCACGGTAGCATCAAGGGTTGAGTGATGTCGGTTCAATAAAGCCTTAGGTAAATCTATTGTACTTCGATGAAAGTATTAAGTTGGGTGAGAGCCCTACAGATATAGGCAAAGTGTACCGAACTGTGCTACCAAATTTTTGGTGCTTTTTATTATTTTGTTTTTTATTGCTTTTATTTTCATTTATATTAGAGACGTCCACGATAAAATTAGAAAGTTTGCGAAACTACTACCCCTTCGATTTTATCAACTCTCATATCACTCCCCTCCATTGTTGGACACAGCTCTCTTTGGCTCTCACATTGGTGATCATCACTCACATGACAAGCACAACAGAGGAGGCGGGAGACATCACAGAGTAAGGCACGACACCTCTTCCTCCTCTTCGTAAGTTAACCCTAATCTAGCTGGGTATCCCAATTTGCGTCTTACGTCCTCCCTCATGCCTCCGTACTCTCTTAACCCCATCTGTCCTTACATCCAATTTACTGTTAACACAATCTCTCAATTCTTATACTGTTATGTGTCCACTAAACTACGATCAAACGTATTCTTTATTATCTTCGATATACATCTCTAAATTCACTTTACTAAATCTTATCTTAAGAAACATGGATACGGACACGGGACACGAACACGGACACGAGGACACACCAACTTCTAAAATTTGGTGGACACGGACACGATATATATATATATATAATTTAGAATTAAAATTTTTTTAGAATTCATAATATGATATATATTGATTGATGTGTTTCAAAACTTCCAACATCTTGATAGTTCATACATATTTGGTACTTTATAAGCCCCTCTCACTAACTCATACGAGTATTTCTAATGAGTTGGCCAATTGAGCCCCTTTTCTTGAACCAGTGTGTCATAGATTTAGTGTAGGAAAATAAAATTTCCTAAAGCCTTATAATTAAGCAACTGTCCAATTGGGTCCAAACTGTCAGCTATGTCCGAGCCGTCTTCAGCTGTGTCCGAGCCGTCTCCAGACGTGATCGAGCCGTGTTCGAGCGAATAAATTTTTTTTGAAGCCGACATGTAAGGACACATGTCCACTGCATATCCGATGTATGTCCATATCGGACACACGAATACAACTCTATTTTGCGATATCCGTGCTTCTTAGATCTCCTCTCAATCTCCATACTTGTTGTGACGGTGATTGAGCTTACCGTTTCTGATGATCATCTTTTTACATCACATCTTACTGGAATCTAATCTCATCTCTTAAAAAAAGGTTTTTATTCCACGAGGAAACAAAATTCCATTTTTAAAGGAACAAGTACAACCAATTGTATGCAATAACTCAAACAACCAACAGTTGCTCGACACAGGACTAAAACAAAATATTGCTCTTACGGTTGCATAACTTTGTCGAATCACTTTACTTCTTAAAAAAACTGGTCTCCCTCGTATTAAACCTACTCTTTGGCATGATAACTTGGTGCTACTTTTCTTACTTCTGATTCAATCTCTCATGCATTCAGATTGACAATTCGAATCTATTCGAGATCTGACAGCAAACAAACTTTACATCCAATTGATTACTGATGTTCTTACAAAAACTCTTCGTTCGATCAAACTTCAACATCTACAGAACAAACTCATAATTACTCGTCCTCGTACTCGTAGGGAGGCTAATATTCCAACTACCTTATTTTCTCTCTGATAACATCTGTTACTATAGATAATTATAGTTCTTATCAGAAATACAACGCAATTATTCATTTTATCAATATTCTTAAGATTAAAAGACAACAAAAACCTTCAAGTCTCTTTTATCTCCGCGATTTATCAACATAAAGAAAACTTGAGTGCCCCAAGTACAATGACAAGTCGATCAGGAACTAACTCTATCCGTTTGTCTGAAAACGTGCCTTCTCCTTTTCCTTGACCTCACTTCCCTGGGTCTTGTCATAAGCTTCAGGATCGATCATACAGTCCATATTATACATATATTAGTGAAGAGATAAAAAGGGAAAAAAAAAGTTCAACAAATAAAAGTTTGTGGTCTAAATATGATAGAAATATTACAAGGGTGGTTTTCATGGATTTTCTTGTCAGTATCATCGTCAGGAATTGACGGATTTCGTCCATAAACGCCACCAAATCCTTCTTCATCGGACCTCGTGGCGTACCCTTCTCCAAATGAATGTGACATCAAGTCCCTGTTTAATTCAAAGACAATAAGAAATAACAATCTGCGTCTAAGAAAAATGATAAATAACAGCGAATGCATTACCAAAGCAAGATTCAGGCACAAACCCTTCTGTCTCAGTAGGGTTCTGGGATTTTTGAGCCTTGTCCATTTTGTTATCACCCTCTGGTTTGTTGGACATAGTTGTGACCTGCCTGAAGTTGACCCTTGAAGCTCTTTGACGAAGTTGATTCGGCGTTGGTGAGAAGAAAACTGTAGGAGGGTAGGCTCGAACGGATCTTATCGCCTGATGCATGCTTTTGGACTTACCTGAAAAACCGGAGAGATATCCAACTGCCAAGGAGACACAAATTTAGAAGGCCTAGTTCTGAGTCGTAAGCGACAAGACACGTATCAATTCGAGAGGAGACGTGGCTCTCTAGAAAGAACTAGAACAATGACTTGTAGATTGACATCTGGCATTCATGTCGATCTTTTTACCGAGGGCAAAGATAAAGCTTATGGCAATTACAAAAAGTCAAACTAGATAAAAAGAAAAAGTTACGTCAAGATAAAAACAATTTCAATAGATAAAAAATTAATGTTACATCATGAATGACTCACATCATACAATAAATAAAGAAGAATCTACCGTGAAGTTAATCGGATCGGCTATCAAACTATGCCAAGAATTTCACTCTCAGTATTTATTGGTATTCAAACCCGCTTAAGGGTTGTTCTTTTATTCTACCAGAGGATAGTTTAGAGGTCGTATTTTCTCGTATTGTAGCTTAGTTTTCGTGTACTTTTCTTACTGAGTAAGAAAAAAGAAGAAGAATGAAGACAGTTAAAATATAAAGACAAATGATTTCAAATAAAGAGACTCGTAATAATAAGAGAAATCCTAATTGTCAAATAAATTTATGCTATGATTATAGATTTGACGAGAATACCCCTTCACTTGTATTGTCACTTAGGCTTAATATCGAGTCAGGTTGGGCCTGGGCAGTTGATGGGCAGGCCAAGGTCAACCGACCCGTAGGCAGCTCATGGCTAGGCTCGGGCGGCCCTCTGGGGCCATAGGCAGCTCGTCAGACTGAGGCCCGACGGGTCTCAATAAGCTCGATCATTTAATATATTTTAATTTTTTTTTCATATATTTATTTTAAGATAATTAGAAAAAGTTGTAATTCTATTTTGTAAAATTCATAAATTATAAATCATAGCATAACCATTTATAGTAAAGTGTAAGATAAAATTACCTATAAATTATACAAAAATATTTATATAAAATAAAAGATATAAAATATGAACCAATATATATTTATTAAAAATATGTAGCAATGATAATGTTGTTATAATTATTCCCTACAAACAAGTGAATTTAATTTAAATTTTGTAATGTTATTATAACAATTAATTATAATGTAAATGTAAAAAAGTTAATTTATTTCAAATATTACTTTTACGTGTTTAATAAATTATTATATTTCTTTTCAATATGATTTTTTTTCAAAAGTGCGTTTATTAAGTTTATAACATAATATTTTCAAACCTTTAATGTTTTTATAAATTATGTACAAAAACTCTTAATTGATGTAGTTGTTGTACTTTTAGTTATTGTTGATTTTTTCAAATTGTTTAGTTGTATAAATGTTATTATCTTTTCATATTATATCTATTATTAAATAATCATTGTAAAATTTTATATTTTTATTACACATATTAAAAGAAATTAATTAATATGATGATTAATCTTAACGCATTTAAACTTTTTTATTTTATTTTTCATATTTAGTCAATATATACATTATGCATATATGTATTTATATTAATCTTAAAATGAATGAATCACTTTATTAATCCCAATGTATTAATTCCAAAGAATATATAAGCAATTGAGTTATAAAAACAAATACGTACAGTATATTATATTGAAAAACCCTATTATTTTGTTAAAACTAGAATATATTTTAAAAATACTTTTAATATGTTTTTATAAATTATTATTTTTATTAATTTCGAAAATAGTTCTTTTACTTTTCTTCTAAAATCATTATATTCTAATTAATCTAAATTTATATTCATAATTTTTCTCCTTTCTAAATTATAATATTAGAAGATTCATTCCTAAGTCATTCTAATTAAAAGTTTGTTAAGAGTCATTTCTTCCTCGAAATCTTGATATGAGTTTAATTTTAAATCCTTCACTTCCTTAGAGTGTTATGAGCATACCATATTTCATAAAATTTATAAAATTTTCACCTTTCTTCTTTTTAATATATATATTATATCACAACTTTAAATTATAACAACATATAATTATGATATAATGAAGTTATTAATTTATCAAATATTACATTACAAAATATTTATATCTTTTTATTTAAACAACTTAATATTTCATTTGAATAAAACTATAAGTCATTAAATGAAAGCGTAACTTTACTAACTTCTTAATGTTTTAATTAATATACCTAAAATATTGATTAAAACATTAAGAAGTTAGTGATTAGAAATATTAATTCAATTGATTAGAAATTTGTATAAAAAGTCATAAAGTTAATAGTTATAGTTAAGAATTTCAATTCAATTAATCACAAATTTTAAATTTACTTAAATAATTTATTAATTATTATAAGAGAGAATTAATAAAACCAAATTCATTAACTATAGAAAATTTTACTGTACACGAATGATTATCTAAATCATTTTACAATTTACAAATTTAAGAAAATATCATGCTGGATAGACTGGAGAGTGGAGACTGAGAGGTTATCATCTAATTGACTAATTGTGCTTGTTGGTAAGATCGTCAACAGTTTGCATCCAATCATCTGTATGTACAAACATTATATTTAGTAATATAATATTAAAATAAAAAGAATATTTAGTAATGTAATATTATATAAAAAGAAATTTAAAAATACCTTCATCTTCGTATAGTTGATTATAATAACCTTCAATTGGTCAATTAATTTCACTAGTCCCCTCCGCATTAATAGATGTGGCTGTAGGAAAATAAAAAAACATAATATTAGGTAAGATAATATAAAGATAGATAAAATAAATTTATTAAAAAGAAAAGAATTTGCCATCAATATCTTCATTATTTAACCAACTTACATAAGGGCTTCTACAGTGCGATAATGAAGTCGACCACGATGAGGAATAATGACCTGACCACTAGTATTAAATGCAGGCTCTGAAGCAACGATGGATGATGGAATAGCTAACAAGTCCCGTGCAATGACTTGCAAGATCAGATAATTATGTGCAGATATCTTCCACCATGACAATATATCAAACGACTCACCTTCAATTTCAGAAACATAATCCGCGAAAAAATATTTATCTAACTCACATCGTATTGTAAGAAATCCTAGCTCTTTTCTCTTTCAAAAAATTTGAAAGAGAATCTGTCAATAATGGGTCAGAAGAAAAGGTCAAACTTGAAACTGAAGTCGAAGTTGAACTGCTTGCAGCACTACTAAGATCTCGATCATGAGTTTGTTGTATTCTAACTTCATAATCATTAAACAATTGATACTATAATTGTTTCATGGTATGTAGATGCTTTTGAGCTTCACCAATGTACAATGCATTATAGATATATTCAACCCTGTCCATCTTGTATCTCAGGTTCAACATGTATAATACTACAACAATATCTCCAACCTTAGACCAATAAGAATTAAAATTCTCCGCCATCCACTCCGCCATAATCCAAATCACTGCATTGGAGTCAAACATCCACAACGATAAAACATACTTTATGTTGGACATAGTGTTGAAGATATGGTGCGAAGTTGGATATTTTGTTCTTGAGTATAATTCAGCCCAATTATTGAATAATTTCAACTTCATACAAAGTTCTTTAACCAAGTCCCATTGATTCTCTGATGGTACGTAGGTATACTGAGAATCCCTTTCGGCTAATTTAATAAACAGCTGAGCATATGGGATTGCCGACTCCAACATCTTAAAGGTTGAGTTCCATCTGGTAGGACAATCCAAAACCAATTTTTTTTAATTTGGAATGCATAAAATTTGTGCACCATCTTCAAAAGTTTCATTTCTTTTAGGAGTTGCACTCCAATGTAAAACAATATTCTAAATACACTCTGTTGCTTCCTTTATCATCTCCGACCCAACCTTCATAATCAAGTTAAGAATATGCGCAAAACAACGCATATGAAATAACTTTACCTTCAACCAATAAGCTCCCAACCCACATCTTACCCTTCAACTTCTCAATCATAGCATCATCTGTGCTACAATTATCGACTATGATGGAGGATACTTTGTTATCGATGTTCAAATTCATCAAAAAGTCTTTAAACACGTTTACCAATTTTTCACTTATATTCGGTGTCGCACATAATGAACCTATCATGAAAAAGCATACCAACATGAATCATAAATTCATAAAATAATGAAAAAAGTAAATGATAACAAT
>JANKOD010000193.1:6948184-6970881 GCA_026284645.1 Erythroxylum acuminatum | reverse complement strand
CATAACACAATACATTGTTCAACACTTGATTAAACTATAATCAAGAAAAATCCAACTACAAAGCATAAATCCTAACTTAGGAGTTCACAACAATGTAGTTAAACATAAACTACTCCCCTTTGAAGCCCATTGAACTCAAGCGATCGCTACATCTTCAAGAGGAAATGATGCTTAGCCAAGCATCACTTCGGAAGCACTAACAATTGTAAACACACCGATAGTATCCATGGCAGCAGCAGCAGATGATGAAGGCGACGATGAAAAATGGAAGAGAATGATGAATGAAGGTCGAGAGTGAGAGAAATGAGAGGTGTGTGTGTGGTCAGCTCTCTGTGTGTAGTGTTCTCTACTATTTTCGTAACCTAATTTAGTAGGTTTTTCAATGTAGGATCGGTGGGTGGGGTGGGTCAAACAATGAGTGATTTTTCTAAATATGGTTTGAGTTTTTGACAGTTCACCGCGGCGACAGATAAGTTTGCCGCGACATACTTTTCCCGAAAGGTTTTGCTCTTTACTGGATCCTTCGTCGCGGTGAAAGAATTAATCTTCGCCACGGTGAACTTTTCCCAAAAGGTTTGCCTAGATTCTTCATTTTTCGCCACGACAACAAGTCTACTTTGCAGCGGCGAACATTCTGTAGCACCTTTGCTCTTGTTGACTTTACTTCAGCCCACCTTTCGACTCCCTTCTCCTTGAGGTTCCTACAATGACAATAGCAATTTGTAGTATCAATTGTTCTCAGAAAAATTAAGTGCAATTAATACCAATTTGTAACAATTTTTACTATCAAAATACATAAAATAAAAGTACACACTTAAGGATTAATTTAAGCATAAAATCAAGAATTAGGAGTCAAAAAGTATAGTAAAAGCTATGAAAGTGTCGCCAAATTATATAATAAACTTGGGCTCAATCAGTTAGACAAGAAGAATAAGAGAATACCGAAACAACCGTGGCTGAGGAATTTCATCAAAAGTTTCAGCAAGGAGGAAACTATAGAAACCAACCACGGGCCCTCATGGATTTCATGAGATCGAGATTTAATGTGACCAATCAATTTATCGCTAGATCACCTATTTAAACACCTTTATTTGAAATAAAACCAGCCTTACTAAATATTTTGTATATAAATATGCCATTCTATGGACTGATCAATAAGGATCCTAACACATATGTCGTAAATTTCTTGAAAAATGTGACCCCTTTTGATATCGTGGAATGTTGGAAGATGCTGTTAGGATGAGGCTCTTCCCTTTCACTCTAAGGGATAGAGTAAAGGCATGGCATCATGCACTTAGTCTTGCAAATGCCACAACTTGGGAACAATTGGTACATGCATTATTAGACAAGTACTTCCCCCTCATAAAGACTACCAAAATCATCAAAGAAATCACAAACTTCTAACAAGGTGATGGGGAGTCACTCTATGAGGCATGGGAAAGGTATAAATACTTGCAAAAGAGGTGTCCTCATCACAATTTTCCAAAAGAATTTCTTTTGTAAACTTTTTATAATGGAGTGAACCCACCTACCTGAGGCACTATTGATGTAGCATTAGGAGGATCATTGATGAGGAAGACAGCGGATTGAGAGGAAGAGTTATTGGAAGAAATGGCTAGTAATAGTTATCTTTAGACAATAGATAGGAGTAGAAAATCCCTAACCCTTCACGAGCAAAAAGGAGCCTTAGTTGTTGACCTAATTACAAAAATGTAAGCTAAGATCGACAACTAAATAACATGAATAGCTCTTCTTCAACTCTTGTGAAAGCCATTCAGAAAAGTTGCTAACTATGTGGACAAGATAGCCATGACACCATTAATTGTTTCTTAATGAAGGATAATGAAGTGGAACAAGCTAATTTCATGGGAGCACAATTCGGTAGAGGAGGGAAGAACAACTCTTACTCCAACACATATAACCTTGGGTGGAAGAACTACCCAAACTTCTCTTGATCGAATAATACAAGAGGTGAATTCTGACCTCAAAGGCCACCTGGTTTTCAACAGGAGAAGCCAAACTCGATGGAATCTAAGTTGGATAAGATTTTGGATAAGCTTGGAAGCCTAGATGATGCTCAAAACAATTTGGAAGGTAGATTCAAGCAAGTAACAAAGAATCATGCCTCCTCTTTCCATAATTTGGAGGTTCAAATGAGCCAATTGGCAAGCTCTTTGTTTGCATGAAATGTGGGGAATCTCCCAAGCACTTTCGAAACCAAATCGAGGGAGTAACAAAGTGTGAAGGAACTTGAACAACCCACAAAGATAAGAGCTGGAAACCCTCCTCCTCTTGAGAAAGACATGGACATGAGCGAATACCCTCCTAATGTTGCCCCTCCATCATATCCACCAAAAGTTCCATATCCTCACCTATTGCAAAAGAAAAAACTGGATGCACAATCTGCGAGATTTGTAGAGAAATTAAAGACGTTGCAAATAAATCTTTCATTCATCAATGCTTTATAACATATGCCCATATATGCTAAGTTTTTTAAGGACATATTATCGAAGAAGCATACTTAGGAAGAAAACCAAACGGTAGCTTTGAATGACACTTGTAGTTCCATAGTTTTTGTGCCCAAAAAGTTCTAAAAAGACCTAGGCTTTCATACTCGCAAATGTACGAGATAATTATAGCTGATAACCAAAGGTCGTCTCCCACGGAGGTGAAATTGGTCAACTTAAATTAAGTTTGAATTAAAAACAAATAGAAGCATTGCATTCCTAAACATTCTCTCTAGATTGTTGGGTGGAAGCTTTTAAGGAAAATTATAAAATTAAATTAAAAAGTTGACGGAATCAATTGGGAGCAAAGACAAATAGATTAATTGAAGTGAAAAACTCTTGAGAATTAATTTCACTAATTTAATCTCCTATGCATGATTAAGGGAAAATGATTGGAATGTTGTCTTACTAAAATTAATAGTTAGGTTCTAAATCGATTCGAATAAAGAACTAGTCTAACTTTCGTATTAAACAAGTTACTATCCGAATTAATAATGAAAACAGAACTACCAATTACCACTTAAGTTAATATATTTCTAGTTCTTACCCTAAGTGTCCATGGTTTCTCAATTTGTATTAAACTTAATCTCTCGAATCTTTATTTAACACCAAAATGATGCAAAATTTAGTCATCCTATTAAATCCATTTAGTTCAGAAACCACAACAATAAATAAGACAACATATCCATAACCCAATCATGCATATTTAAATAAACAGCTACATTAATTCTTAAGAAAAGAGAACGGCCTATCACGGATATCACCACATTCATCATCATTAAACACATTAATCGTATGTTAATTTCAAAAAAAGTATTAAAACAATAATAATATAGTGAATACTAAATGGATTATCAAAATAAACAAATAACAGTCGGCTAAACTAATATGAGTATAAGTCAGTTAATAACAAATAGTAAAATGAAAGAAACAAAGCAACAAATGAGAAATAGAATAGGCAAACAAATCATCAGATGAAGAGTTGTGGAGATCTCTAATCCCTCTTAAGCTTCCAGCTTTGACTCTTGCCTTCTGCTTCAACTTCTTCCTTAGACGAATGTTTGCTCAAGTTAAATGGGATTCAGGTCCAGCTCTCACTTTCGGCCTCTCCTAAGCTTCCACCTCTCTGCTATTTTGCTCTTCATTCTGACTCACCCTATTTTCTTTCTCTGTTTCTCTCTTCTATTTATCTTCTTCTTCTCTATCTCTCTGTGCCTCCCCTCTTTGTGTCTCTCTGTGTGTGAATGAATGAAAAATAGTGAATGAAGGATGATTCTTTCTCAGCCACCACCCTTTCTTCCTTTTTATTCGACTATCTATAGGTTTAGGGTTATGTGCCTTAATGTTGTGAGCTGCCACGTATTAAATCATTAAAACTTCTTACGGGCATGCTTGTCACCCCTGTGTATTAACCATGCACGGTGGTGACATACAATCACCACCTTGCACAGTGGTGACTTGGTGGTTTTTATGCAAAATTCACAAAATAACTCAATTAGCATTCATGCAATAGTCACACCATTTTGACTCAATTAATCTCACCTTTAGATCAAAACACAAAGATTTGTAACCAAAATCAAGATATGAAGGCAATTAAAAGTAATAGAAATTTGACACAACAATTCCCCCTCACTTAAACTATTATTGTCTTGAAACATGATAAAGATCACTATACTGTAGAAGAACAAACAACGAAAACAATAACTTTTCCTAAATAATAGTCAAAGATATCAACGATCATTCCAATAAACACAATCTAAGAACATGAAACTCATAATACTCCATGAACAAGCAATTCTTCACATATTTAGCCAAAATCAACAAGCGCTTCAATTTAAAGAACCATTAACGTGTGGTAGACACTCACTCCACTCCCCATCCTCTCTAGCATTCAAGGTAGTAAATATTCACTCATCATTCTTTTAATGCAAGGTATCTACCATAGGCCTGTAATCTAATCTCCACCACTCATATCAAACACAAGCATCAATTCAAAGGTCTTTATTTCATTTGTAATGGGGCCAGGCTAAGGTTAAGAAAAAAAGGAAAATTGTAGTTTAAAACTACAGAGCTAATTGAGCATTCAAAGTAATTTAGAAAATTGACAAATAAAACACTCAATTCTTTCTTCTTACGTAATAAAGTTAGCACTCCCTATTTTTAAGTCTCTTCTCTTCTTTCATTTTCTGGTCGTCTTATCTTTCCTTTGTTTCTTTTAAATTCTTTTTTTCTTTTCCTTTTTTTGTTTCCTTTCAATTCATTTTTCTTTTCCATTTTTCCATTTTCTATTTTTTCTACTTTTTATTATTTATTTATTCGTTTTAAACAAGGAAATTAAGGGAAGAAAAATATAAACGAGAGAAATTACTACAACCATGCCCATCCCTAACTCAAAAGCCAACTATAAGCTATGATTCCCCTGCACTTATTCCCTAAACCGGATTATACCTTTTCAAATGCTCAACTTGCCCTTATGGTAGGTGTAATGAAGCGAATAAACAATCAAGGTCAAGGCTAATATTTTTTGTTTAAAGAAAGAAACTAATTCATTTAAGCTCAAGGGGGCTCATAAGGGTGACATTATGGTGGGTTTTTAAGCTAGCAAGGTAAATCCTAATTGTCTTCATCATTTCAATTTTTGCATAAGGTTATGTTATCTTAACTAGTATTTGCAAGCAAGTTTTAGAGTTCCTTAATCATGAAATTCTCTCAAAAAAGAATACTTGAAATTGGTGTTTAATAATTCAAAAAGGCTCAAATTCTTACCAAATGAAAAGTGTCATTCATCTATCACAACAAGTTAATGTCCTTTTAACCGAAATCTAAGTTAATCAGTCTAAGCATACAAGTACACTCATTCACTCATATTATGTATTTCTAATGTTGATTGAGTTCATTTAATGATCATACATCTCCAAATAATAAACGGGAAAACAAACACACAATACACAATCAATACTCCCCAACTCACACTTAAACATCACATTATTCATAATGTGACACAAAAAAAAGTAAAAGAGGGGTCTAGGACAAAAAAAAAACATGAATGAGGACAAACATTAAAGACTAAAAGAAATTAAACTGCATGTAGTACGGACAATAAAAAGAATAAGGAAAGAAATACAATACGAAAGTGTGGTGGTAGTTGCGTCGATGCGGTGTAAAGCATGGCGTCCGAAATTGAGGAGTGGAGACAGCTGTGAGGAAGACAAACATAAGATATTTAAAAGAAGGCCTGTGCACTAAATTAAGTCGAGTTTCACCAAAAGAAATAACAAACAACTAAATTGCAAGACAAATCAGAAATGATATGAGTTGCCTCCCATTTAGCACTTCTTTCATGTCTTATACCTGAACACCTCAACCATTACGCTAAAGGTGGATTCTACAAAGGGATCGATTGCCCTGTTGCCTTCTCTTCACAGGTCTTCTTCTCCAAAAATTTTCTAACCTCTCTCACAGTTGAATCATCTAGCAATTTATAGCACTTATCAATCTCCCTCACTAAGCTCAACTTCTTTTCTTCTTCTTCCTGCAACACAAAATCAAAGTCTACAGGATTAAACTGATCAACATGAGAGCATTCTTCATAAATAGTTGTTGTAGGAACAGGTTCAACATTAAAGATTGAGAATTCTACTGTTTCTCCTAAAACAGTCATGCTCAGCTTTCTATTCTTCATGTCAATCAAGGTACTAGCAGTGGCCATAAAAGGCCTCCCTAGGAGTATGGTGTGCTCCTTCCCTTATTGTTTAACCTCCCTCATGTCTAAGACCACAAAGTCTACAAGAACAATCAATCTGCTAACCTTCACCAACACATCTACCATTATTCCTTTCGGATAACAGATTGACCTATCAGTTAATTGTAGTCATATATTGGTTGGTTTTAATTGTCCTATATCCAGTTTCTTATAAATAAGTCCCTGTATCCTTTAATTTGGGGGTAACTACTACTGTAGCATTGTACTTGCAACCTCTGAAACTATCACCTTCTCATTTGGCTTGAACTTTTATTTCTTGGTGCCTAATTCCTTGAAGAACTTCACATAAGCTAGAATGTTTCTGATCACATCTAACAATGGCAGGTTAATATTAACTTTGTGAAAACATATTATAAAGATTAGAAAATTGGTTATCTTGTTTCGATTCCTTAAGGCAACTCGGATATGGGCTCGGTGGTCTATAAGGATTAGTCGCCTTATGCAATCTTAGTCCTTCATTGCAGTTAGTTGCATGCCTAGTTTTTCATCCTTTTGAACCTGACTTGAAAAGCTATCATGCTCCTTGCTTCCTCCATTATGCTTACTTTCTTCATTAGCGAGGCTCTCCTCATCTTGATTACCTGCACTAGAAAGATGAGAAGGGATCTTAACATGCTTATCAATTACCTTACTGCTTCTCATAATAGTGGCTGCTTGTGCTTACTCGGGTTGACTGGGTGACTTCCCTTTTTGGTTATTATGCAATTGAGTTGCGAGTTGCCCTACTTGGATCTCAATCCTCTTCAAAAATGCCTCCAAATAATCGAACCTCTTGTTATTAATTTCTTGATTTTGAGTTATGACCTGAATAAACGCATTCAAGCTTTCCTCTAAGGAATGCTTACTTGGTGGGTTTTGAAGTGAGGATTGCCCTTAGTAATAATTCAGCCACTGAAAATTTTGGTATTAATATTGGGGCTATACTGGTGGATTATTGGTCTTCCATGAAAAATTGGGGTGGCTTCTCCAACCAGGGTTATAGGTGTTTGAGTATGGATCATTTTGCTCCCTTAGTTGAAAACCATTAAGTGAGTTCACTTGTTCCTCCCCATCTACAAAAGGCTCATAAGAACATGAACAAATGTTAGCTCCATGACCACAAGTTCCACATATACCACATACCTCTTATTTTGGAACGTTTTAGGGTAGCTTTGTAGTTAGCATCTTCACATGCCTCTTCAACTCAATTAACTACATAGCCCATTCTTGATTCGAGCTCACTTCATGAACTCCAGCTCTTCATCTCCTTACGCTCTTTTGTTGAGAATTGTCCCCCAACATTTCGAAGATTTCATATGTTTCTTTAGCCATCTTCTCTCCCACAGCTCCTCCTGCTGCATTGTCAATCATATACTGACATTGTTGTGTCAATCTATCATAAAATAACTTGTTCTATATGTGGAGTGGAAAATGATGGTGTGGACATTGAATGAGCAGGAGTTTGAAGCATTCCCAATCCTCATGGAATGATTCTCCCTCCATCTGAGTGAATAGTTATCTTTGTTCGCAACTTAGAAGTCTTCTGGTTGGAATAAAACTGTCCCATGAACTTGTTATACACCTTTTCCCATGTAGCCAATGAACCGAGTGGAAGGGTCATCAGCCATGCCTTGGCTCGATCCTTCATTATGTATATGAAGCACTTCATCTTGAGTTGATCTTAATTTAGGCCATCCAAGAGAAACGCCTGGGCCCTGGAGAGTGGTATAGAATTCCCGAATGATGTTTAAAGGGTCTTCATTGGGAACCTATAGAAAGAGGGCAACATATTGTAGTGGATACTCTTAAACTCATAGTTTCTCGCTGTCTCTCCCAGAGGAATGCATGAAATAGCAGTACCAAACACCAGTCTGGCATACCCCTTCACTATTGTCTGCCTTTCACCCATCTCTTGATCTTCTAGTTTGAACCCCTCGAGATTGTCTTCAAAGTCCCTTAGAAGTTCTCTTATCCAATGTACGTTGTCAATAAAGGGAGCAAGTTCACCTTCCTGAGACCTCCTTGATCGCATAAACCAAATAAAAACAACAGTGAATTAATAAGAAAATTACTAAACAAACTTAATGAAATAACATGGCAAAATGTATGCATAAAGAGATAAAACAATCAACGAAACAATCAAAATCACTTTAGCAAAAAAAACAATCAACATTAATTCAAGTTCAAAACACTAAATATCTCTCTGGCAACAGTGCCAAAAACTTATGCCTAAAAAGTTCTAAGAAGACCTAGGCTATCATACTTACAAGTATACGAGATAGTTGTAGCTGATAACTCAGGGTCATCTCCTACGGAGGTGAAATTCGTCAACTTATATTATATGTATTCCTAAACATTCTATCTTAATTGTTGAGTCAAAAATTTTAAGGAAAATTACAAAATTAAATTGAAAAGTTGACGGAATCAATTGGGAGCAAAAGCAAGGAGATTAATAAAAGTGGAAAAACTCTTGAGAATTAATTTCACTAATTTACTCTCCTCTTTATAATTAAGGGAAAATGATTGGATTGTTGTCTTACTAAAATTAATAGTTAGGTTCTAAATCTATTCGAATAAAGAACTAGTCTAACTTTCGTATTCAATAAGTTACTATCCGAATTAATAATGAAAACTCGACTACCAATTACCACTTAAGTTAATATATTTCTAGTTCTTAACCTAAATGTCCATCTTTTTTTGATCCGTATTAAACTTCATCTCTCGAATCTTCATTTTGCACTATAATGATGCAAAGTTTGGCCACTCATTCAGTTCAGAAATCACAACAATAAATAAGACAACATATTTATAACCCAATCATGCATATTCAAATAAATAGCTACATTAATTCTCAAGAAAAGAGATTAGCCCATCACATGGATATCACCACATTCATCATCATTAAACACTTTAATCGTATGTTACTGTCAATAAAAGTATTAAAATAATAATAAAACAATGAATAATGAATGGATTATTAAAAGAAATAACTAACAGTCGACTAAACTAATAAGGGTATACGTTAGTTAATAATAGATAGTGAAATGAAAGAAACACAGCAACAAATGAGAAATATAATAAGCAAGCAAATCATCGGATGAAGAGTTGTGGAGATCTCCAGTCCCTTTCAAGCTTCCAATTATGACTCTCGCCTTCTGCTTCAGCATCTTCCCCAGAAGAATGTTTTCTCAAGTTGAATGGGATTAAGGTCCAGCTCTCACTTTCGACCTCTCCCAAGCTTCCACCTCTTTACTGTTTTGCTCTTTGTCTCAACTCACTCTGATTTCTTTCTTTATTTCTCTCTTCTTTTTATCTTCTTCTTCTCTATCTATCTGTGCCTCCCCTATTTGTGTCTCTATGTGTGTGAACAAATGAAAACAGTGAATGAAGGATGATTCTTCCTTTGCTGCCACCCTCTCTTCCTTTTTATTCGACTCTCTTTAGGTTTAGGGTTACATGGCTTAACTTTGTGAGCTGCCACGTATTAAATCATTAAAATTTCTCATGGGCATGCCGCATGGGGGCAACACACCCCTTTGTCACACCCGTGTATTAAAGGGAATCATGAGTTTAACTCCCTTTATAACCAAAATTAAGATATGAAGGCAATTAAAAGCAATAGAAATTAGACAGAACAATAGTCACTAGCTAGATGCCATCCAATTTGAAAGATCCAGGAAGCCTTACAATACCCTGTGTGGTTAGTGAATTTGAATTCACAAAGTTCCTCTGTGATTTAGGAGCAAGTATCAATCTTATGCCTTTATTGATATTCAAGAAATTGGAGATGGGTGAGGTCAAGCCAGCTTCAATGCTAATTTAGTTGGCAAATCAATCTATTAAAAGATCGTTTAGAGTGGTGGAAGATGTTCTGATGCAAGTAGACAAGTTCATTAATCCTGTAGACTTTATGGTTGTTGATTTTGAAGAGGATAAAACCTTTTAATTGATTCTTGGACGACCTTTCATGAACATAGGAAAATCATTAATCGATGTTCATGAAGGAAAACTAACACTTCAATTGGTGAAGACCAAGTGGAATTTAATATGAACAAGGCTTTAAAGAATCCGAAGGAAAGCAGAGCATGTATGAAAATTGACATTATGGATGAAGGAATGCAAGAACAAGTAGAGAGTTGTGTTGCAGAGGTAAAATCAATAGAAGTGGAGACAGATAATGAAACTAAGAGGGTAAACAAGGTTGATTCTGAAGGGGAGGATGAGAAGGAGGAGTCGGGTGCTCAAACTCATCAAGACATATTAGTCTGAACTGAAGCACCCATACCACCCTCCACAGAGAAACCACCCACTTTAGAGCTTAAACCTTTGCCTACCTATGTCAAGTATACCTTCTTAGGTGAATGTCAAACTTTACCCACCATCATTTCTAGCCAACTAGATGGGAAATAAGAGAGTGGGGTGGTAGCTATTGTTAGGAAGCGGATGAAAGCCACAGTATGGAAAATATTCGATATTCGAGGTATAAGCCTAAATGTTTATATGCATCGAATAAACCTCAAAGAAGGATGTAGAGCGGTGAAGGAATGTCAAGGTAGGTTAAACCCTCATATGAAATAAGTGGTTAAGAAAGAAGTAGTAAAACCCTTAGATGTGGAGATAATTTATCCCATATCCGATGGTGAATGGGTCAACCTAGTATAGTGTGGAAAAAAGAAAGGTGGAAGGATTATAATGGAGAGTGAAAACGGAGAACTAAATTCAACAAGAATAGTCACAGGATGGAAAGTGTGCATAGATTATCGTAAACTAAATAAGGTGACTAAAAAAGACCATTTCCCTCTCCCATTCATAGATCAAATGATAGAAAGAGTTGCTAGTCATTCCTTCTACTACTTCTTGGATGGTGATTGAACCCAAGTTTTCTATATTTTGAGGTGACAATTTCATACTTTTTGTTATACTTTTCATCTCTTATTATCAAATATTGTGCTTATTTTAGTTTATGAGTGCTTGCTTTTAATTAATGTAGTTTAAAGGTAAAATTGTCACAAATAGCTAGTAATTTCACTAAATTGATTTTTAGAACAATTGATACTGCAAACTACTATTTTTCATTGAAGGACCTTCAAGAAGTAGAGCCAAAAGTGAAGACCAAGAACACAAGTCAACGAGGCAACAGGCAAAGTTCACCACAGCTAAACCAGAGAATTCAAGTAGAAACCTTTCGGGAAGAATTCACCGTGGCGAAGACCTGACATTGTTGCGGACAAATCACAAGAATGCCAACAAAAACTTTCATTAAAAGTTCGCCACGGTGGAAGCAATTGAACTAGCGCCAGACCCAAACCATTTTCGAAAAATTTACTAACTATACACGCTTGACCCAACAACCCATTTTGGAGAAAACCTATTTTTAAATAAGTTACAAAAGACAGCAGGGAGGGAGCCGACAAACGAACATCACCGTATCATCTATCATTGTTAGCCTTGGAATTTTTTTTATTATTAAGCATGATTTTAAGTAATTTTGGGGTATTGCTAGATTAATTTATGTTTAAATTAATTAGCATACTAATGTGAGTAAGATAATATGATGTAGGTAATTTGAATTAAGTGTTAGGGTGGTAAGTATGTATAAAGGGCATTGTTGGAAGATCACTTAAGTTGTAAAGTCTTAAGGCATTGAAGGAAGGGCAAGTTGGACATTTTACCTTCATTAAGACTAGAAAAGGGAGAAAGAAGACTTGTCTTGTAATTGAAAAGGAAAAAAAACGAAAATTAGAAGGAGAAGAGGGAGAGAGTGTCGCTGGAGAGAAAGGAGAGGAGAGAAAGAAGGCTAAGTTAGGTTTTGATTTTTCATAGTCTTGAGGAGTGATTTTGAAATTTGTTCAAGAAGGAAAAAGGAAGAGCAGGATTAGAGCTTTCATTAGAGCCAAGAAACAAATTGTTTGGTAAATATTCAAGGTAAGTTTGTGTTTAATCTTTGGATTTTTAGAAGGGATTTTGGTTCAAATAGATTAGGAAATGCATAGGTATGAGTATTCTATGATCAATTTCATGCATTTGGTTCTTTGAGTTTTTCAATTTGAATGTCCATTGATTTGGGATTTTTGTAAATGTTGAAGAAAATCAAGAGAGGCAAGAGGAGCAAGAGGAGAGGCACATTTGAGCAACTTTTCAAGCAAGGAAACTAAGGTGGGTTCCAATTTTATAATTGAGTTACTGAGCCATAAATGTTCTTCAAATAAATGGAATTTAATGATTTTCCAACTATCCTATAAATGTGTATTTATTATTCTCTAAATGCTTGAGAATGTGCCATATGTTGTTGTTTGTGAATTTTGGGGATAAATTCTAATTGCTTCATAATTGTAGTAATTGATATGTTTGAATGAGTTGTGAAATGGTTTTGATTTGGTATAGGAATGTGGTTGATGAATTGTGAAATGTTGATGGGAATGCATATGAAGTATTCCATGATCATGTCAAACAAGATTTAGAAATGCGCCATTTGGGTAATTGATGTTCAAGTCATGAATTACATGTTAAGTGGGTTTGTGGTGGTCTGTTCTATCACTCAAATGCACTTGCCTAAAGGCTTCTCCTGCCTACCAGCTACAGGCATGGAGCTCCTTTACGGACTCCCTTAAGCTCACGGCTACGCAATCCATTATGTGGGATTGTGATAGTACATTTTGTTCACGGCTACGCAAGGCCATTTTATGGAATTGTGTTAGTATGTTCTGTTACGGACTACCCAAACCATTCTGATGTGTTTATGTGTTATGCTTTGTGTACAAGTTTGATGAATATATGGATTATGTGGTTTGCAAATTGGGTGATATGTTGAGAATTCGAGGAATATGTGTTTAATGGATTCCATATGAATTTTTCTTTGATCATAAATGTTTTGAATGGTTTTGCTTATTACCAATTATAAGATTGTTACCCACGAGCATTAAGCTCACCCCCATTCCTTCCCATCCGTAGGCGATGAGTAACATTTTGAGTGATCAAGTCAATCGTCAAGGCATCACTCCAACTTGCATATTTTTTTTCTTTTGAAGCTAGATTTTGTAAAACAATGCTTTAGTTACATTTTGAGAAATTGTATTTCTTATCACGTTTGTTTTTAGAATTATGTTGTAAGGTGGCTCAAAATGCCCACTAAAGTGTTGTAAAACTCTTATTTTGATGTGAATGAAATATATATACATTATGGTTGCTTATGGCATTTCAAGTTTTTGCATTGCAAATCTTAAGTTTTCATAGGGGTAGGAATTGTGTTCTGGCTTGGAGAGAAATACTGCACTAATCTAAGGTTAATTTGACCAAGTTGTCTTCATAGAAGTTGTAGCTTGTCCTTCTAGCTTTCCAACGATATAAAGTATGCAATTTTTGGATGTCGGAGTTAAGAGATATGATCATTTGAGTGGGTGAGGTTGCATAAGATGTGTATCCCAAACAATTAGAGTATATGAAGTGATATCGCACTAGAAAGAGTTGAATTTGGCAAGATTATGAGTAAAAGGGATCAAAATATGCAGCATTAATTTGATCAACAAAAAAAAGTCTTCAAAAATAGTAGTAGTAGAAATAGGTTCAACATTAAAGATTAAAAATTCTACTGTTTTTCTTAAAATAATCATGCTCAGTTTCCTGCTCTTCACGTCAATCAAGGTATTGCTAGTGGTCATTAAAGGCCTCCCTAAGAGTATGGTGTGCTCCTTCCCTTGCTCTTTAACCTCCCTTATGTCTAAGACAACAAAGTCTACAAAAACAATCAATCTTCCAACCTTCACTAACACATCCTCCATTATTCCTTTCAGATAACGACTAATCAATCAGCTAATTGTAAACACATGTTTGTAGGTCTTAACTGTCCTAGATCTAATTTCTTATAAATAGATTGAGGCATAAGGTTTATACTCGCCCCAAGATCAAGTATACCCTTAACCTCATCACCAGTACACATTGATACTTGCATAAGAAAACTCCTTGGGTCTTTCAATTTGGGCGGTAATTGCTGCTATAATATTGCACTTGTAACCTCTGAAACTATCAACTTTTCTTTTGGCTCAAACTTTTGTTTCTTGGTGCTTAGTTTTTTAAAGAACTTCACATAAGTTGGAGTATTTCTAATCACACCTAACAAAGGCAAATTAATGTTAACTTTGAAAAACATATTATATAGATTAAAAAAATTGCTTATTTTGTTTTGATTCCTTAAGGCAGCTCGAATATGGGATTGAGGGTCTATAAGGATTAGTCACCTTAAGTAGTCTTCATCCTTCATTGCAGTTTGTTGCATGCCCCAATTTTTCACCTTTTTGAAATTGACTTGCAAGGTTGTCGTGTCCATTGCTTTCTTCATTTGCTCACCTTCTTCGTTGGTGAGGCTCTCCTCCTCTTGATTACCTAGACCAGATAGATTAGAAGGGATGTCAACATGATTATCAATCACCTTCCCACTTCTCAAAATAGTAACCGCTTAGGCTTACTCAGGCTGACTAGGTAACTATCCTTTCTAATTGTTGTGCATTGAGTAAGGAGTTGCCGTATTTGGATCTCAATCTTCTTCATAGATAACTCCAAGAATCGAATCTCTTATTATTCATTTCTTGATTTTGAGTTGTGACCCAGGCTTTCCTCCAAAGAAGGCTTGCTTGGTGAGTTTTGAAGTGAGGATTGTCCTTGGTAATAATTTGGCCTCTAAAAATTTTGGTATTATGGTTAGGGCTATACTGGTGGATTATTGGTCTTTCATGTAAAATTGGGGTGGTTTTTTCAACTAGGGTTGTAGGTGTTTAAGTATGGATCATTTCGCTCCCTTGGTTGAAATTTTTTGAGTGAGTTCACTTGTTCTTCTCCATTTGCAAAAGGCTCATAAGAATACGAACAAACATTAGCTCCATGACCACAAGTTCCAAATATACCACATACCTCTCGATTTGGAACATTTTCGGGTAGTCTTTTAGTTAGCATCTTTACATTCTTTGTTTACTCAACTAATTACGTAGCTAGTTCTTAATTTGAGCTCACTTCATAAACTCCAATTCTTCTTCCCCTCACGCTCTTTTATTAAGAATTGGCCCCTAACATTTTAGAGATCTCACACATTTCTTCAGCAGTCTTCTCTCCCATAACTCCTCCTGCTGTATTGTCCACTGTGTATTGAGATTGTTGTGTCAATCCATCATAAAATAATCGGTTCTGCATATGGAGTGGAAAATGATGGCGTGGACACTGAATGAGAAAGAATTTGACGCATTCCCATGCCACATGGAATAGCTCTCTCTCCATCTGAGTGAAGGTTGCTATTTTTGTCTGCAATTCAGAAGTCTTTTAATGGGAAAAGAACTTTCCCATGAGTTTGTTGTACACCTCCTCCCATATATTCAATGAACCAGGTGGAAGGATCATCAGCCATGCCTTAGCCCGATCCTTTAATGTGTATGGGAAGCACCTCATCCTAAGTTGATCTTCATTTAGGCCATCCAACGATAATGTCTGAAGAGTGGTATAGAATTCCTGAATGAAGTTTAAAGGGTCTTCATTGGGAACCCCATAGCAAGATGGCAGCATGTTATAGTGGATTCTCTTCAATTTATAGTTTCTGGTTGCCTCTCCCAGACGAATGCATAAAATGGCAGTACCGATTACTAGTCTGGCATACTCCTTCATTACTGGCTGCCTTTTACCTATCTCTTGATATTCTAGTTTGGGTGCCTTGAGATCGTCTCCAAAGTCCCTCGGAGGTCCTTTTATTTGATGTACATTGTCAATAAAGGGAGCAAGTTTGCTTTCCAGAGGCCTTCTTCCTCGCATAAACCAAATAAAAACAATAGTTAATTAATAAGAAAATTGCTAAAACAACTTAATGAAATAACACAACAAAAATGTGTACATGAACTGACAAAACAATCAAAATTAAATTAAGTGCAAACACTAAACACCTCCCCGAAAAAGTTACCAAAAATTTGTTGTGCCCAAATAAGTTCTAAAAATACCTAAGCTATCCTAGTCGCAAGTATATGAGGTAGTTTTAGTTGATTACCCAAGGTCGTCTTCCACGGAGGTGAAATTGATTCACTTAAATTAACCTAAAACAAAAATTAAAATAGATGCAATCCTAAACACTCTATCCCCATTTGTTGAGTGAAAGCATTAAAGAGAATCCCCAAATTAAACTGAAAAGTAAACAAAAATAACTGGGATAAAAAACAAATAGATTAACTGAAGTGGAAAACTCTTGAGAATTAATTTCACTAATTTAATCGCCTATGCATGATTAAGGGGAAATGATTAGATAGCTATCTTACTAAAATTACTAATTGGGTTTTTAAATCAATTCAAATAGCAAACTAATCTAACTTTAGTAAACTAATCTAACTTTAGTAGCCGACAAGTTTATCATCCAAATTAATTATTAAACCCAACTAATAATTACCACTTAAGTTAATATGTTTCTATTGCTTAACCTAAGTGCCTATAGTTTCTCATTCCATATTAAACTTCGTCTCTCGATCCTTCTTTTAATACCAAAATGATGCAAAGTTTGATTATGCTATTACATCGATTTATTTTAGAAACTATAGCTACACATAAGACAACAATACAATCCCTCAATTATGGATATTTAACTAAAATAGTTACATTGATCCTCGAGAAAAAGAGATCGACCCATCATAGAAGTATCAAGATTCATTATATTCACAGACTTCAATCCCATCTTAATCAGTATAAGAGAAATATTAAAGTAGTAAACCAAGTCAATAACCAAAATTAACTATCAAAAGCTAACAAAGTATGACCCAATCAACTAACAGAGTTTAGTAAAACAAAAGAGAAATAGTAAACAAAATCATCAAACCAATGTGATGTCCTGCCACTCTCAAGCTTCTTGCATTAGCTCTCTCCTTCTGTTTGTGCTTGCTTGTCACCCAGCTGAATGGTTGCTCAAGTTCACCATAGTGGTTCAGCTTCAACTCTTACTTTCTGTCTCTGTCCCAAGCTTACACCTCTTTATTGTGTTCTCTCTTCTCTGCCTTCTTTCTTTCTATATGTTTCTGTCCCCCCTGAATGAGACTTTGCGTGAATGATAAAATATGGAATATCAAATGTAATATGTTGAATGTGTGTGCCGCCACCTCCCTTACTCTTTCTATTTTTAGTTTGTTTTAAGGTTTAGGATTTTGAGTTGTCCCTCCTAGACATGACATGTAATAAGTTGATGAATTAAAGGAAAATGGGTCACAAGGGTGACTAGTTAAGTCACCACCCTGAGGGTACTTCTTATGGTGGTGACTTATTAAGTCACAATGGTGACAAATTATGTCACCACTTTTCTTCTTTTTTTTTTCTTTTCATGCAAATTTTACTTTCCCTTCAACCTTCATGCAAAATTCACAAAATAGTCCAATTAATATTCATGCAATATTCACACTATTTCCACTCAATCTATCTCACATTTGGATCAAAACACAAGAATTTGTAACCAAAATCAAGATATGAAAGCAATTAAAAGCAATAGAAACTAGACAACACCTGAAATCCTCTTAAACATCCTAAGAGCTGTAATAAAAGATGAAACAAAATTGTAATTAGCCTTGAAGAAAAGAAACACATCATCTATAAAAGTTAAGCTTAGAAATTTTAGTTTCTTGCATTTAGCATGAAATTTAAAATTTTGATTTCTTTCAACAAATCTTGATAGGATTTTGTTTAGGACTTCTATAATTAAAGAGAAAAGGTAAGGGAAAATTGGATCCCTATGTCTAATACCTCTTATGCCCATAATTAAACCAAAAGGCTCCCCATTTATTAAGACATTGAAGGTGACAATAGTTATGCATTAATGGATGTAGGAAATAAATTTACTTAGGGAATCTGGAGCAATTAGACAATCAACAATATCATAGGCCTTTTGGAAGTTAACTTTTAATGCACAATTTTTGTGGCCTCTCCTTCTAATATAGTGCTTGAAAAGCTCCTGAGTTATTATGATGTTGTCTCCAATTCTTCTGCTAGGGACATATGCACAATGTAATTGATCAATATGATTTGGTATAATTTGTTTTAGACTTTCAGGTAATACTTTGGCAATGATTTTGTATAACATGTTACAATATACTATAGGTTTGTAATTATGGAAAGTTTCCTGCTTGTTTCCTTTTGGAATTAGCGTGATGAAAGTCCTATTTATTTCCTTTAACATCTCATTTTTTATGAAAATTTTGAAAGCAATATTAGTGACCATATAACTTGTGATTGACTAGGTTTTATAGAAAAATTTGCATTTAATCCATCAGGGCCTAGAGCTTTATGAAGATGCAAAGATGTGAGTGCTCCAGTGATCTTTACAATGGTGACTAGCTCACCTAGGGCAATGGCTTAATGTGATTGTAACTTGTCTTATAGTTTCTCTTATATTAATCTGGGTATGGAATGAGTTTCAAAGGTAGAGCTAAGCATACTAAAGAAGTGTCCTAAAGATGCCTTGAGAGGTTGATCTTATGTTATAGGCACATTTTTTACATGATTGATGGAGACGATTCTATTGACATCTTTCCTAAATGCAATGTTTTTAAACAAGAAGATAGAATTTTTTTTCACCATGTTTCAACAAGGTAATTCTAGATCTTTGCCTCATTAGTGAGTGCTTAAAATTAACTGCTTAAGAGAAGTTATATAGAGTTTGTTGTTCCTTATTTTAGAGATCATTAGAGAGTGCATTTGCACACAGATTTTCTTGAGCTATCTTTAGAGTAATGTTTTGTAGGTTTAACCATATGATGTGTATTACCAATATTCTACTTGTAAAGGATTTTTAATTGCTCCTTTATTTTGTTCAATTTCCTAGAGAAAATAAACTGCTTTAAGCCACCAAACTGACAATTTAAACCTTTATCCACAAATTCAGAGAATCCTTCTAGGCTGATTAAAAAATCATTGAATCTAAAAGGGGTTCTGGTTTGGAAAAACTACATTGGTGTGTGGAAATCTTTGAAGTTAATCTAGGTTTATGGGCCTTTATCTAATTTCTTTCTCATGAATGTGTTGTCCTTATGCCTATTGCTCCAAGTGAAAAAGTTGCCTAAAAAAGGCATATCATTAACTTGTCATATCACTGAGACAATCTATTAAATCATTGCCAATAACTCTATGAAGATGGTTGCCTTCAACCTTATCTGGTGTTATGATATCATTAAAATCCCCAAACAAGAGACAAGGTCCTTAGAAACTGACAGTAATCTCTCTAAGTCTGTTTCATAAAGCAATTCTCCATAGAGGGTAATTAAAAGTATATATAGTAGTGATGTGAACAATTAAGTTCAACTCCTTAACACATACCTTTATGTGGATTAATTGGTCAATCACCATGGAATCAGGTATAGAGATTTTTACTTCATTATATAACATTAAGATTCTTCCATTTAGATATGCATCATAGTTGTCTAAAAGATTTCAGCATTTAGGCAAAACATTCAACAGTTGACAATTTACTTGTTTGATTCTATAATTAAGAATGCCTAAGAGAATAGGCTTATTTTCTAATAAAAAGTTCTTGAGCATAATTTTTTGTTAAAGGACTTAAGACCTCTAACTTTCTAAGCTGAGATTAGCATAATGAGTGATCTTGTGCTAAAGACCTTTTCTTTCTACGTGACTTCCTTTTGATTATAGTTTTAAAACCTTCATCCTCTTCCTGATTTGTTATAGCATGAACTGTTAAAGGAGTTTAGGTAGGTCCTTTATTTGCTTCCTCAATTTGGTTTAAAATGCTTATTAGCACATGAGGATTTCTATCTAAAGTTAAAGTTGTGTTAATCTTGCATTTATTATTGTTGGTTGATACGAAGTATTATTTTCAATTGTTTGCAGAATTGTAGCATCACTTGAGTTTGAGGTATGAATTTGTGTTGCTTTTATTGTCACAACCCAATATCCCATCGGGCGCATGACAACCGCTGCATAACTGAATTAAGGACACTCACAGTGTCTTTAATCCGACTATACAAGGCTAACTGAATATCTCTCCCTTTAAAAAAAAATTTAGCAGCACAACGACTGTACTTTAAAAATCTCAAAACTCAATCAAATACCTGCAAACAATTTTAAACACACTTCTATATTCACATTAAAAATTTCACAACAACTTTAGGAATTTAAAGTCCACTCAAAGTAGTCTCAACAACAGTATCAAAGTTTATAGATAAGGTCTTTTACAACAACAAAACCTTTAAAAGTTAATTTATATAGTCATAAAGCATATTAACATAACTAATCTAATAAAAACAATAAAATAGTTCATGAGCCACTATGCAACTAAAGTACAACAGAAAGTACCCACGTGCGGTAATACCATGAAAATATCAAAAGACGACACAATCCACTTAGAGCTTCAAGCTCACTAAATTAACTTGCATGGTTGGAAGGCAGAGGGGGTGAGTATACTATGTACTCACTGAGCAGGAAAAACGTATATCACAAATAGAACTCGATACACACAAAGACGGTATAAATAATCTATGAGGCAAACATACATTACAGAGAAACACATAGGCCTAGCTTATGACTCAATGTATACTGTTTAGGAGCCATATAGGCCTAGCTTATTAATCACTTATCGGGTGAACATAGGTTTTAGTTCCAGTACACATAAGTAGAAAGACATCACATGTATAAATCAAATCTCGTCAGAAAACAAATATCATAATAAGCCAAAACAATCATGTGTGTTACCACTAATTGGCCAAACTAATGTGCACACCCACCGATTTCCGGTGTTGGCTCTACTTTCATCTGTGGTGAGTTCAGACTACAGTCAACAAGGGCGTCATGACCGTAAGTGATGACCTCATCAGTTCCCAAACCTTAGGTGTGGAATCACCCGCAAGTCTTGTAGAAAGGTGCCGATACTAGGACTCGACTTTCATGTACCATTGTCAAGGGTACGGGAGTCGCTTATTCTGTTGTGCCCAGCATACGATTGGCCAATCGTTTCCTCACCAATCACAAAAATCATATATAAAAATTAAATACAAAAATCAAGTAAGGCACCATGCTTTTATTTATTGGTCCAACCGATAAAATGAAACCATTCTATGGCTCTAAGCCAAAAGAGAACAAGAACATGCAGTATACATGACTCGATTATGCATATGTAAATTCCAAAACATTATTTCATGCAATAAAAGTCATCTTTTGCACTCCAAGTGCAAAGTTGCTCAAAAATGTAGTTTTAGAAATAAAACATTGTCCTTTGCACTTCAAATGCAAGTTTGTTGAAAACAATATCATTTCTCAAAATACGTAATAAAAACATCAATTTCAAAACAAAGTCGTTTCTTAAATACATAAGCATATTAGCACCCATTTGAGATTCAATTCTATTATGCATTACCTAGGTTCAAAATTCATATACAAGTAATCATGCATGTCTTAGGATGTTCTAATCTCATTTGAGATATATGGTTTCCCCAACTCACCTCAAAAGAAGGTGTACACTCGCTTAGCTTTAACAATCCTCGGTACGAGCTCCTCGATTCACAGCTCTCGAGCCTTTATACATTAAAAAAACATACAATGTACTTACTACTTAAACATGAACTTCATATTTATACACCATCACATAAGTGTATAAAACACAATATCGCTCTCTTTAAGCTATAGGATTCGACCATTAAGCTTCTCACATGGTTACTTCCTTACTATTCACATTACCTTTTCTTTTACATTTTCTAAGGCATTTAATACCCATTTCAAAACATAATTATGCACATTTTTATCCAAGCACATTAGGCCATTATTCATCAATCTAAGCACCAATTCAAGTTTACTCTAGGTAAACATGAAAGCCGCTTTCAATGCATATCATTACGAACCCTTAAATCCTAAGCTAAGTTCACTTAGACATTTCATCAAACACTTAATGTGCATGACTTTCAAGTCATATTTTCAAGGCTTTATAATGGTAATTTATGCTCCTATCTTGTTATATAACAAATAGTTCCAATCAACAACATGTTTCACCCCTATATGCAATCCAATTCCCTTTATTTAAGCCATATTCATCATAATTATCCAACTCATCACATTCATCCATTCCTTCTTCCATCATTTCGACCAAGCCTATCCAACATACTTCTTCTTCATTTTTCATCATCAATTCACATTATACGTGAACAATTAACACCATAGAATTTATTTAGACCATTAATTTCAAAAGATATTCAAAAATTCACAAACTTTCACCAAAAGGGGACATTTCGGTTTTGGCTTAAAGAACACTCTCCATGACACATTTCAGTCATCTAAACCATGTTTGATGCATATTCAAGCATGGAGAACAACATATCTTAACACGAAACTCAAAATCCTAATGTAGAGAGAGATGAGACAAAATTGACCTAAACCTTCCTTTGATGATATCTTCAAATCCTTTGAGATTTTCTCAAATCTAATGAAAGATTTGAGTTCCTTGA
>JANKOD010000193.1:6914279-6933602 GCA_026284645.1 Erythroxylum acuminatum | reverse complement strand
CTTTAGAGACAGTCTCTATTGGCTGTTTAGGTTTGAGTTTGCATACAGACACATGGATCCTGGCTTTCGGGAAGGTCTCGGTAACAAAAATTTTTGTTTTCCGCACCTGATACATATGATGTACCTCCCGGGATTTTCCTACAATAATCACTTACTAATCCAAGGCATAGATTAATTCTATATTCCATGAATTTATCATGGCAAATATTCTGAAGCATGTAATGTTAGAAGTATTGATATAGGTGATGATGGTGGTAATAATAATGATGTAGATGATAGTGATATTAATAAACATGGTGATGGTGGGACTGGAGAGATGTTAGAGGGTTTGGGGAATTATATGAAGACTATGAATGATACTAGTTTGCCTAATACACTTGGTATTATTACAAAAGATAATTTTGAAAAGTTATTGAAAGTTACTCAAAAAGAATTATAACCAAGGTGTTTGAATTTCTCACAGCTATCCTTTGTTGTGAAGTTGTTACACTTGAAGGTATATAATAGGTAGAGTAACAAATCTTTTGACATATTGATTGAGTTGATCAACAATGCATTACCGATTGGCCACAAATTGCCCAAATCTTACTATGAAGTAAAAAAATTGTTGGACTTTGGATTAGGATATATATCAATATATGCTTATAAGTATGATTGTGCTATATTTTGGAAGGACAGTAAAGATCTTGAAGAATGCCCCATTTACAGTAAATCAAGGTAGTAAGTGGATGATGGAAAAGAAAAAAGATATCCCATAAAATCTTGAGATACTTCCTAATTAAACCATGACTACAAAGGCTTTTTATGTCATTCAACAAACTCAAAGGCATGGAAACCTTTGATGAAAAGTTTCTATAGTTTGCTGAAGATTCTCAAAATGTTCAACTTGGTTTAGCCTTTAATGTATTTAATCCATTGGATAATATGAGTACTTCTTACAACATGAGGTCGATAATTCTTGTGCCATACAATTTACCCTCATAGAAGTATATAAAGGAGCCTTTTGGTTATGGTCTTTACTTATTCCAAGACCTATTGCTCCTAGTAAGGATATCTATGTATACATGAAACCAATAATTGATGATTTAAAACATCTCTGGGAGGTTAGGTTAGAAACTTTATGATGTTAAATATGAAAGTTTTAGAATGCATACAAATGTTTTATTGACTATAAATGATTTTCCAGCTTATGTCAATTTATCTGGATGAAGTACTAAAAGGTACATGGCTTCTCCTGTGTATAACCTTCAAACTCATTCAATGAGGCTACGAATTAAAATATGTTATAAGAGACATAACCATTACTTAGAGTATTGGCATAGATGGCAAAGAAGCAAATTGTTTAATGGCAAAGTAGAACATAGAGAATCTCCTTTGAACTTGTCTGGTAATGACGTAGTTAATCAGCTATCACATTTGTCAAAGTTTACACTTGGCAAACACCCAAATAATAGAAAGTAAAAGCAAAGTTTTCTTGATCTTAATTGAAATTAAAAAAAGCATATTTTTCAATTTGCCATATTGGAAGGATTTGCTATTGAGACATAATCTTGATGTCATGTATATTAAAAAAAATTGTGAGAATATTTTAGGTACTTTGATGGGAATTGATGGTAAATCGAAAGACACAATTAAGGCTAGATTAGACTTAGAAGACATAAATATAAGAAAAGATTTGGATTTTAAAAAAGAGATGATGGGTTATACATGATTCCACCTGTACCTTACTATATGTCAAAAAAGGAGAAACAAACTTTTGTCAATTTCTTAAACCAGTTAAGCTTCCTAATGGATATGCATCTAATATGGTCCATTGTGTCAAGGATAATGAGGGAAAAATTTTGGGATTAAGAAGTCATGATTTTCACGTACTTCTGCAATAATTACTTCCAGTTATAATATATGCGTATTTACTAAAGGACATGTCTATAACTTTGGCACAATTGAGTGAGTTTTTTAAGTAATGATGTTGTAAGACTCTAAAATTAGAAGAGCTTGAAAATGTGAAAAAAAAAACATAACTTTGATTTTATGTAAGCTTGAACTAGTTTTCCCTCATCTTTTTTTGATGTTATGGTGTATATGGCAATTCACTTACTCTTTAAGGCAAAACTTTATGGACTGGTTCAATTACGATGGATGTTCTTGATTAAAAGGTACTTTATATTAACTTCTACTTTTTTTCTTTATTTAGTAACAATTGTTAATGTTTTATACTTTTTTAAGTTCTTAGGCTCTCTTAAGCTCTATGTGCGTAATAGAGCTCGACCTGAAGGGTCTATTATAGAGGCTTATATATCAAGTGAATGATTGACATGTTGTTCTATGTACTTAAATGACGTCGAGACAAGTTTTAATACAGAAGAAAATAACTTTGATTTTGATTAAGATGGTGGTTCGTTGGTTTTTTCCCAAAAGTAAGGCCACTTGAAACAAGAAAATATGTGAAGTTAATTAAAGACGAACTCAAAATTGGTCATTGGTATATTTTGAACAATCGTGTGGAAGTCGATTTATATATGGAGTATATATATTACCTCTCATTCATTATTTCATATTTAAATTTAGCATTCAACCTGTCTCTTCTGACATCTATTTACTTTTTTAAATAGAGAGCACAAAGATGATATTAGAAGCAAAGGGATTGTTATGTTAAAGTAATACATAAGCTTAACTTCCCATCATGGTTTAGGACTTGAGTAAGTTATTCATGGAATAGTAGGAACAAATGAAAATTGTACGTGACATAAACTTCTAATTATATTTTTTTCTACAGATGATACCATTACATAACCATAAATTGCCAGAGGTGACACAACATTATATGCTTTGGCATGTGGACCTCATATGTGTGGGAAAAAATATACATATTACATTGTTAATGGAGTTAGATTTCATATAAAAGGTTGTGACAGTTGACTTAGAAGCCAAAATTGTGATGTTGATGCCAATATACTATAAGCAAATGAAGTACAAGCCAATCCTGTCATAGAAAGAGATGAAGACTATATTGATGATGAATTATATAACAATGATGATACTTTGGCCGAATACTAGTTGCATTGTTAATGGAGTTAGATTTCACATAAAAGATCATGACAATCTACTTAGAAGCCAAAATTGTAAGGTTATTGTTAGGGGATAGCATAACAACAATTTTATTAACTTTTATGATGTCATCTAAGAAATCATATAGTTACATCACATTAAGGATAAAAATTTATTCTTTTTAAGTGCAAATGGATTAATCCCAATGACAAAGGTATAAACATAAAAGTGAATGGCAATATTACTAGCATCAATGTTAGTAACACATGGTATGATAATGAACTTATTGTGTTTGCAAGTCAAGTGAAGCAAGTATTCTACCTGAACGACACCGTATTGGGCAGCAATTGGAAAGTTGTTCAAAAGTTTCAACACCAAAATCTTTTTGATATTTGTGAGAGGGAAAATGATCCAATGGGTGAGGATGGTGATGAAGTATATCAAAAGAATGAATCAGAGCTGAATAATGGATCCCTACAAATAGAAGACGCAAATATATCATCATTCCATATGAGAGATGTTGATCTTAATATATCAGAAGTAAATGAAGTACAAACCAATCTTGTCTTAGAAAGAGATAAAGACCATATTAAGGATGTATTATATGACAATGATTATACTTTGGCTGAATATTATAGCGAAGAAGAGTTGAATCATAATGCAATTAATGATGATGATTTTCAAGATCTTGATTATGATGATTGAAGGTATCATGAAAGTGTTGTTTATATTGTCTCAAATGTAATGCTGGTAACATTTATGCTAATGTGTATTGTTGATGATTGACTTATGTTAATGCGTATTGTCGATGATTGACTTATATTAATGCGGATTGTTGATGCTTAACTTACGCTAATGCGTATTGTTGATGATTAACTTATGCTAATACATATTGTTGATGATTGACTTACATTAATGCGTATTATTAATGGTTGACTTATGCTAATGTGTATTATTGATGATTGTTAATGATTTAATGTATGTTGATAATGATGATTGGATGTATTGTAATGTTACTAAAATTTAAGTTTTTGTTAGATATCCAATATAATAGCACCTGGTAGAAACAAAAAGAAAAAGGTGATAGCTATGGAAATTATAGAACAGAGGGATCTGCAACTTCAACTAGATCAATTAGTTAGTGTCATCAATTCAATTCCTAGTTAATAACAACATTTTACCTAAGCCATTAATGAAATTAGTCATACACAATTTCATTCAGCCTCAAACAACAATGAATCAATCAATTCGGGTTTGTTAATCTTTAACACCCTCAAATAGACTTATGCTTAAATATATATTTATATATTCTAATATCTCCTTATCATTATTGATTTGTTGTCAGTTTCCAATGCTATTATTGAAAAAATAAGCAGAGGTAAAACTGGAGGTTGTGAATTGCAATGAATGAACGTTGCAATAAATAGCAAGTTTTCAATATAGATGATACTCAGCAAAGTTGTATACAAGATCCATTAATTGTTTCTCCCTCTTAACCCTCTTTCTATATCAGATAGCTTGATGGATAGCCTAATACACAAATACCTTTGTTATGTATTTTATCCGTACTTTATTAGGATACAGAGATGATTAGTTTATACACTTCTTTGTTAACATTAAATCTTGTACGTCCATTAAGTACTAAATTAATGGTCCAGATTTAATATATTATTAAACAAAGAAAAACCCTAAACCAAGTTTAATATGGGTCTATAGAAAATATAGGTAATGACATCAGGTCATATTTCTTACATTCTCCCACTTGGTTGAATGTTTCATTATTACACTTAATGGTGTAACATAAGGCTAGCAAAATAAAAATGTTATAAATCGTTAACATCATAAGCACCTCAACATAACAAATTACATAATGTGGGTTAAGGCAGTCATACAAAGTATAGTTGTATACTCCCTTCCATATACCACTACTTTACGAACTTATTATGTTTAGGTTCATAAATTGTATATAAACAAGATACAGTCCACAGAATTGTTAAGAAAATACATATAAATTTCTTATTCAAACAATTATGTATACATAAACATAATGAATAAGAAATATAAAATTCACAAACGTATTATTATTAAGTTCAAGAGTGCTAAACCATCATCACCAAACATTATTATCAATTATCAATACAACCAAGACCCATCCTAAATACATGTTCTTTGAATGTCTGTGGTTGTAAGCCCTTAATTAGAGGATTTGATACTATGAGATCCGTCCTAATATATTCTATATGCACTCTTTGTTTTTGAATATTCTCTTTAACAAAAAAATACTTTTAATTCCATGTGTCTTGTGCCTCTGGAGTATTTGTCATTTTTAGAAAAGAAAGCTGTTACAGAATTATCACAATAAAATTTCAGCGGCTTGCTTACTGTTTCGACAACCCCAAGTCCTGAAACAAAGTTCCGTAGCCATAATTCAAGAATTGTAACGTCTTAACAAACTACAAATTCTTCTTTCATAGTGAATGAAGTAATGACAAGTTGTTTAGCACTTTTCCATAAGATTGCTCCTTTAGTTAATAGGAACAAATAGCCAAACATTGCCTTTCTACTATCAACACACCTAGCAAATCTTAATCTGAATATTCAATCACTTATAAATGATCAAACCTCTTATAAGCGAACATGTAATCCTTTGTTCCTTGAAGATATCTCAACACTTTTTTTGCAGCCTTCTAATGATCAATACCAAGATTACTTTGATATCTACCCAACATCCTTACTACAAAACTGATGTCGGGTCTAGTACAAGTTTGAAAAAACATCAAACTGCCCAGAACAGAAGCATATTGTTTCCATTTCCGTACGTTCCACATCATTCTTCGGACATTTCATAAGACTAAACTTATCTTTCTTTTGAACAGGGACTACACCTGTTGAGCACTTACTCATGTTAAATTTCTCAAGAATTTTCTCAATATAGGCTTTCTGAGATAATCTTAGTAAACCTTTTGATCTCTTACGAAATATCGAAATTCCAATCACATAGGATGTCTCTCCCATATATTTCATTTCAAAATTCTTATAAAGAAATTCTTTAGTCTTATGCAACAAACCCAAGTCATTAGCAACATGCAAAATGTCATCAACATACAGACTAGAAATATAAACTTACTCCGACTAATCTTCTTGTAGATACACCCATCAATAGTGATTTCCTCAAGATCGAAAGAAGTAATGTTATATTGAACTTAATATACCATTGCCTAGAAGCTTGTTTAAGTCCATATATTGACTTCTTCAATCTAAACACCATACTTTCTTTACCTTCAATGGAAAAGCCTTCAAGTTGATTCATATAAACTTCTTCCTTAAGATCCCCATTCAAAAAGGTTATTTTCACATTTATTTGATGTAGCTCTAAATCAAGTTAGGCCACTAATGTTAAAATTATTCTCAATGAATCTTTCTTTGAGACAGGTGAAAAAGTCTCCTTATAATCAATGTCATCTTTCTGAGTATAACCTTTGGCAACAAGTTTAGCTTTATATATTTCAATATTGCCATTCAAGTCTCGTTTGGTCTTAAAGATCCACTTACAACAACTTATTTAGAACCTTCTAGCAAGTCTATAAGATCCCAGACATTATTTTAAGTGATTGATTTCAACTCTTCTTTCATAGTATCAATCCAACTTTTAGACTTATCACTACCTATTACTTGTGAAAACGAAATAGGATCATTATCAATGTCATAATCAAAATCTGACTCTTACAAATAAACCACATAATTATCAGAAATAGCTAACCTTCTACCCTTACAGGTTTACTTAAAGCTATACTAACTGGTTCATTTGCATGAGCTAGTGGTAAGTTAGATTCTTCATGGGGTGCTTCTTCATTATCCAAATATTGTTCTTGAATATTTTGATTTTCTAAAGTAGAAACAACATTTGTTGTGGTTGTGGGTTTAAGAACATTTATGGGTAATAAAACATCAGCCCTATTCCATTAATATCTACAACTTAATTTTCAACACTCCCACTAACCTCTCCATTCTCTAAAAATTTTGCATTGGTTGTTACAACAATTCTAGAACTGTGGTTCAGACAATAAAACCTGTACCATTTGGGTTTCTCTAGGTAACCTATAAAGTAACCCCTAATTGTTCGAGGATCAAATTTTCTTTCATGTGGATTATAGATATGACAACCCTAAACATATAGGTGTCTTAAACTAGGTTTCCTTCTAGTCCATAACTCAAAAGGAGATTTAGGAAGTGCCTTACTAAGAACCCTATTTAACAAATACATAGCAGTTTTAAGTACATGCATCCACAAACTTTTGAGTAATGAGGAATTATTCATCATACTTCTAGCTATATCCATTAATATTCTATTTCACCTTTCTACTACACCATTTTGTTGCGATGTGCCTGGTATAATGTATTGTGCACATCTGTCATGACTTTCGAGGAACTTGGCAGACATACTAGGATACTGTCCAGATTCATCATACTTTCTATAGTACTCACCATCTTAATCAAATCTTATAATTTTCACTTTTCTATCTAATTGCCTCTCAACCTCTTTTACAAACACCTCAAGGTTATTTACATCTTGAGATTTTTCATGCAACACATAGATATATCCATACCGTGAAAAATCATTTATAAAGATGTTGAAACATTTTTCTCCATCAAATGACGGAGTGTCAAAAGGTCCACAAATATCGGTGTGTATTATTTCAAGAAGCTGACTAAAACTCGTGGCTCCTTTCTTGCTATGTTTGGTTTGCTTGCTTTTAATGCATTCCACACATAAGCCAAGATCAGTAAAATATAGATTTAGTAGAATCTCATTCTTTACTAATGTTTCTAACCTCTCTTTGGATATATGACCTAAATGTTTATGCCACAAGTAAGTAGAATGTTCATTTGCCAAACTACTTTCATTCCAACATTATGATTAACAATAAATAGGGATTCCCACAAAACATCGTCAAGTTTTAATGACCATCCATAAGCATTCTATAACCACTAAAGGAATTATTTTTATACAAATTGAAACAACCATGTCCACCCTTAAAGGTATATCCACTAGCATCAAGTCTAAAAACATAAATTAAATTTCTAGAAATTGAAGGTACATAGAGAGTTTTCATTAGATCTAAGTGAAACCCAGTATCTGATATCAGCCTGTAAGTTCCTACACCTTCAATTGGGCCCTTTATTTGTTTCCCTATAAACAGAAAGTTGCTAGTTGGGCTTATGGTTTGGATTGTAAAGAATCCTTGGATAATATTTGAAATATAAGTAATGGCACTAGAATCAAACCACCAAGTATTAGAAGGGACTTCAGATAAGTTTGATTCAAAGCATACAAAAACATAATGTATACCTTTCTTTTCGAACCAAGCCTTATGTTTTAAGAAATCTTTCTGATGATGTCCTTCTTTCTTGCAGAAGTGACATTTATCTAACTTTTGTTCCTTTCTTTCACCATCAGCAACCTATGGAACTTTAGCAGGTTCTTTCTTATTAAAATTCTTAGCCTTTGGTTTGAGTTTCTTTCCAGCTTCTTGACCTACTATGTTAATAGAATAAACTCCTTGTTTCTTTAATGTCGCTTCCTTCTGAATAAGCTTACTAGACAATTCATCGATATTCCACTTTTCATTTAATGTGCTAAAATTAATGTGGAACGGTTCATATTCAGTAGGAAGTGAGTTCATGATAAACATACCCAGTGTTTTAAGTCTTGCTGCAATATTAGTCATATCAAGGACATGTTGTTGTATACTCTTTGACCCATCAAACTTCATAGTTGTGAGTTCAGCTATAAGTGTCCCTGAAAGTGCCTTATCAGCAAAACGAAACTTATCTTCCACAAGCTTAAGAAAATTTTTAGCATTATGATTTTCAGTGTTAGGAAAAGTATACTTAATGTTGCTAGTAATTTTCATTCGCATAAAGTTCAAATATAACCTATTAGACCTTGCCCACACCTTATGGTATGCCTTTTTAGCCTTTGTACTGGTATCATTAAGGTCAACAGGCTTATCCTTTAATAGCGCCAAGTCAAGATCCAAAGCATCTAAATGGAAAGTAACTTGTTTGCTCCATTTAGAGAAATTCATACCAGTGAACAAGGTAACAAAAGAAGCTTGAGGGTGAAGGGTAAGAACTGCAAACATATAAATGCTTACTAATTAACAGCTTTAGATAGGAAGCACATGCATTAAATATATTGTAAGTTTCCTTTAGGTAACACAACAATACATATTATCACTATTTAAACTTTATAAGAAAATTAAATAAACTTCATCAAATACATATAGCATCTTTGGATAACTGTAATATGTGACAAGAGCATATCAATTTTCTTTTTTTTTATTAGTTATAGAACATTGATTTACCATTGGATAAAGTCCTTAATTTATATCAACTAATAAATTTTCCATAATAGCATTTTATAAAATACATAAATTATATAACCACATATTCAAAATTAATTTGGCCACATTGGTAACTAACAAATTAATTTTAACCATACTGCTATATCTGTAAATTAATATATCAAATACTGAGGCATGATCAAAATCTTAAAATTAATGGTTATTCAGATAAAAAATTTGAAACAGAGAAAATTCAGGAAGAAGATGTGTCGGCGACAACAATTGTAGGGAAAATTAAAATAGATGAGATTTTCTGAAGCCATAGAAAAAGGGAACAGATCGTTTGTTCCCCTTATTCTGTTCCATTTTGTTAGAGTGGGAATAGAATACATGGAACAGACGAGTTGCTCCCTAGAAAAGGCAAAACCAACGTGGTAAGTGTGTGGGCCCCACTTTCATTATTGCAACCTTTTGTAACTCCAACATCAATCTCTATAAGATGGTAAGATTGATTTACCAAGGTTCTATATGGATATTTTACTAATTTTCGTAGGAAAATGAAATTAGATATTGCAAAGAAAAATTCAGAATTTCTATTTAAGCTTTAATTTTTCTGAGCCTGAAGCGTTTTTTATTCTTTTATTTTTCTTGGTAACGAGTCTGAAGCAATCATTAACTCAGTGCAAGAGACTGAATGTATGATCCTATCAACTTTGAGAGACCATACATCTTTAATCTTATTACAATGTCTTTTAATTAAGATGGCTTAAATGGTAGACTCATCATTGAATCTCCAACATTTGAAGTATTGGTTTTTTAATCTGGTTGTCTTGGATTATTGAGTAATTTATAAATAATTATTCAGTAACTTATATTAACGTAATCTTCATTCAGTCAACTATTCACTGTAATTATTCTTTATTTTCTTCTAAAATTATGTACATTAATGCTGTGAATTATTGTGATGATTTGTTACTTTAGTTAGAAACATTTAGAGTGTATAAATAAATGGATGCTTATCACATTATATGTACACAAAAATGCAGAGAGTGTTTGTTTCTACTTTTTTTTTTTATTATCTATTTGTAAGGAGGTGATGTTTGAATTCAAAATAGATATTGTTATAATAACATAATGGAAGCACTGCTTTTGTGAAACTGTTCGACAAAAAGTTGATTGCTTTGGGTGGCTTTTCCATATGTACCCAATCTTGGACTTCAGAGGGTGTTAAGATAGACGTTAGAATTTGGTGGGAGGCAGTCACTTTGACTAATCCAGTAACCTACTCATCGCTTTTTCTTAAGCAGTCCGTAGTTGTTAGAAAACAACAGACAGTCCACTAGTCATCACAGACAATAATCCTAAGTACTAGACAATACACTAATGCGTGTAAATCCACGCCATCCAGTTGGTGTGGGTGATTGGCCTTCCTTTTCTTCCCCTGAAAGTGATGTTTATATCCGTTGTTCATCTGTTTAGCTTTAGACTGAAATACAAAACGAGGGAGATATAAAAAGAAATCATATATTCAATCCCACTGTATTACTAACTCTATTTTTTACGTATCAGTGAATATATAAAATTAATTAAGTTAGTCTCACGTAACAGTTTAAACTATTGGGATAAAACGGTTATTTAATATAACATCAGAGTGAGTGTTTGTGATCAAATAATCGTAAGTTTAAATCCTACCACCCACCTATTATTAAGCATAAGGTAAAGTGAATCTGTACAAATTTCAAACCTAAAAGACTTTCACTTGAGAAAATGTATTAATGAATATATAACTAATTAAATTAACCTCACACAATAACTTAAACTATTACAATAAAACGGTGATTAGCTTACTTGTCATTAACCCCAGAAATGCTCATGATCGGTGACAGTGTTAAAAAGCGCCCCCAGCAATAGGAATCGTCCTGCGTGTCACTATTTTTAGCATCCAGAGCCCAACGTACAAAAAAGTGGATGACAGGGCTGATAATCAAAGGGAGTAGTTGGATTCTGTAGTAACTACTTGTTTTGATTTTTAAATTCAGTAAAAGAAATCTTTAATTGAACTTTTAAATTATATTTTCTTATTTTCGTAATTAATAAAATTATAAGAATTGACTTTTATTTTTGAACTTATTGTTGCTCTTAAATTATCGGGTTTTTTTGGAAGGACGATTGCTACCCTCAACCAGTAAATCATATATCATATTAATGGTATTTGCTGACACAGACAAGAGAACGGCCACGAAAGCAAACAACAAATGGTTATATATAAATACAAAATCCACAGTTTAACTGTAGAATCTTGGAATATTAACATTTCCCGATGCTACAAGATCGTCAAAATGTCTTGCATTGCATACAACCAATTTATTGCATCCGCTTGTTTCTTATTATCAGATAATCTGCAAATGCCAATACTTAAAATTTAACGGCATTAATAGACACGGGCCTTAGGTGGGAATGATTCAATCTCATCATCTAAGGTGTTCATGTGAACTGGCCTGTAATCAAGACGAACTTTCTCGTTCTCCCAGTATCTGCAAAATGCAAGTGAAAATACTGAATCCAAAATTTACCAATTGGCTAACAACAAACACAACACATAACACCCACAAGAATCAACTAGGGAGACTAATGTACACATCACTAATATTTTATCCCAAAAAGACTTACCCTAGCGTGTGTTTCATCCACTTCTCGTCATCTCTTTTCTGCAATAATTAACCATCTTATTTCGTAAATAAGATGAAAACAGGCAATAAAACAGAACAGTCAACTGATAGCAGAACTAATACAAACCGTGAAGTCTTCACGAGCATGTGCTCCTCTGCTTTCTTTACGGGCTTCGGCAGAATGCATAGTGATACATGCATTTATCAAAAGGTTTTCCAACTCAATTGTCTCGATCAAATCAGAGTTCCTACCATAATTCATCAAAATTTAAGCTTGAAGAAAATAATAATCCAATAATTTGATAACTTGACATTCTCACAAGTAGCACACCATATTAAACTTCGGTCTTTCAATTTTACATCATGAAAGCTCTCCCATGCCTTGTCAATCAGCTGGCATCCTAAACAAGTAGCAAAGACAGTGACAAGGACAAGTATAAATTAGATACGATCAATACAAATTGTTCATCATAACAGTTTATTAGATTTAGTCCATCTGGAAACACAGCAAAGATAACAATTATTGCTTTAGAATGTCAAGAATGTTCTACATTGCCCCCATGCTACTAAATACTTATTGGTCTGTAACAGAAAGGCAACCCCTTATTCAATACCCACCTGTCCCAATCTTCTGTCTACCCGAAATAACCCAAAAACAAAAAAGAAAGAGAGAGAAATAAAGCAAAGGAGAATGGAGAAGAAAATTAGGCATACAATAATAATGAAAACCACATGGTTGTGATTTCGAGGAAAATGAACTATAACTGGCTGTAAGTTAGGTACCTTCTTCCAATGTTTCCTGTGTACGGAACACAGCAGCATTAGTTTGCATTACTTTCTGCATTTTCAATCGGATTTGTGATGTAGGCAATGATCCATTTGAATTTCTTAGTTTATCAAGCCAGGCAATTGTCTTCTCCCCAGCATCCTTTTCTAAAGGCTTCTGATTTTCTCCTGCAAGGTAATAAGCATAGGCTTTTCAATCATATTAAAGCAGCAAGGACTTTAACTCTCTATCAATTAATATCATATAGATGTCTACAGCAGTTCTGATCAACTACAGATCAGGGCCTTCATTGCTCACACATAAATGGTAACTCTCAATTAGCCACAATTAAACAATCAACTTGCCTGGTCTATGGATCTCTGCTACTCTATTAGCACAAGCTCGACCAAAAACTACAATGTCAAGAAGAGAATTTGCACCAAGGCGATTGGCACCATGAACTGATGCACAGGCTGCCTCCCCAGCAGCCATAAGTCCAGGAACAACAGCATCTGGATCATTGCCTTTGACAGTAACTACCTGAACAATAATTTTCAATATGAAATCAGAAAGCAAGATTCCAAGATTGTGCAATGAGTCGCTTGTATGGCATGAGCACCATGAAATGAGAAGAAAATTATACTCTATGGTCACCCAAAAGTAACTGCCTTGTCTAGTTGCTGTTTATTTGTCAATTTCTTTGAAAAACAATCTTTTGAAAATTAGCCGAATATTCAATCACATGTTCACCATAGTAACGTATTAAGTGACATTTTAGCTTCCTATACTTGTTTTATGACACAGTTAATCATGATAAAAGAACCCAACATATGCAAAATCTTACCTCTCCATGATAATTTGTAGGAATTCCACCCATGTTGTAATGCACAGTAGGTAAGACAGGAATGGGTTCCTTTGTCACGTCAACACCAGCAAAAATGGCAGCAGTTTCAGAGATACCAGGAAGCCTCTCCTTTAGTACTTCTGGTGGCAAGTGATTTAAGTGTAAATATATGTGATCCTTCAAAGGTCCTGCAAGATATTAATAACTCAATCAAATCATAAAACGGAAGTGTTGAAGTAAAATTAGAAGGTACAACCTCTCAAAATTTTGTGGATAGTGATAGCATTAGTAAGGACAAAATATATAGATAACTCTCATTACCTATCCTCATTTACTAGCAAAACAAAATGCTCTTCTGGATCATGCCAGAAACTATGTACAGTTCTGAGGAACTGCCAACACGATTTCTTCACAGGACCATTATTTAGCTCAAGTATTGGTGAATAAGTAAATACTCACCTTCTAGTTACATGAATTATCTAAATATGGGAACCAATCGTACCTACACCACGACCCTCCCGAATTTCTATTGTCATAGACCTGGAAACAACATCTCGTGAAGCAAGATCCTTTGCAGTAGGTGCATATCTTTCCATAAACCGTTCACCTTCACTATTCCTAAGAATACCACCTTCGCCACGAGATCCTACAAAAGCAGATAAAGATTTGGAATACAAATTTTTCTTGTCACCTGAATCAAACTAACTTAAGTTCACCAGAAAAACAACTAAAGAATTGCAACTCAGTATGGTCTAATCTGAACAGGACACCAAATGATCATACGGTTTGATTAGCATATAAGCAAAGAAGAAAACACCTATCAACTTCAAAAAGCTCTTACCTTCAGTAATGAGACATCCAGCACCATATATGCCAGTAGGATGGAATTGAACAAACTCAAGATCCTGGAGAAGATATTGTGTCCATAAATGTTAATGTATTTTTGTGTAAACAAGAAGACAATTCCGTGTAAACATTTCAGGATCTAGAAACAAAACCAACCTGGAGCGGAACCCCAGCCCTTGCAACCATAGCATTGCCATCTCCAGTGCATGTATGAGCAGAGGTTGCAGAAAAATATGTCCTGCCATAGCCCTGAAAGAAACAAACATATAAAAGACAGATAGATACACTAAAATGACACAATTTAATTCCAGTACTACTTGAAATAAAACACATCCATTACCCAAAAAAAAAAAAGAAACTATACCCCTGTGGCCAGAATTGTTGAAGCAGCACGTATTCGATGTAATGTTCCATCCTCCATATTCATTGCAATTACTCCTTGGCAACTACCTGAATATTGGATATCAAGAATTGTTTCACATTCACAACTGTCTTCCGAAAACAGCATTTGTAATGTAGAAGTAGATAACTGAGTTAATTTAGATTAGCATAAGTGGCCAGTAACCACACCATGTCTTGGATATGACTATCTTACCATGCTATGAACAATGAATACTGCAATTCAACTAGCTAGCAGACCCTAAAGTAAAGATCTGCATCTTACTAGAAGCTCACAACAAGTAGATAAATGCTGTTAATTTGGATTAGCATAAGTGTCACAACCAGGCCATCTCTTGGATATGACTGGCATACCATGACATGAACAATGAATACTGCTAGACAACTAACTAGCAGACCCTTAGAATGGAAAGATCTTCATCTCAGTAGAAACTCACAACTGATGCACTAGTGAGTATATACTTTTGGCATATGGTGCAAGTAACATACGTGGAGCAATTTCACAGAAAAAAAGTCTGAAAGCTTAAGTAAGTAGCTGTACTGTCCAATAGGAAAGAGAAAATCCTCAAAACCTTTAAATTCTGCCTGCTATATATTTATATCTCTAGTGGGGCCAATGTATAACTTCCATCAATTAGAGTGAAGTACAAAAAGATTACTGTCAAAAACAATTATAAGCTTCATTTGGAACATACCATCATTGTTCATCAGTAGATCCAAGGCAAAATATTCAACAAAGAACTGTGTATTATGTTTCATAGCTTGGCCATAGAGAGTATGTAGAAGAGCATGCCCAGTTCTGTCAGCAGCACATGCACAACGATACGCTTGGCCACCTATGGCAATTGCAACCAAGAACCAAATACAGAAAATTACTGGTGGAAACCAACCATCTGATTACTTGATTTCCGAATTTAATGTATTAGTTCTTACCTTTTCCAAAATCTAGACTTTGACCACCAAATGCACGCTGATAAATTTTTCCGTCTTCTGTTCGAGAAAATGGTAATCCATAGTTCTCAAGTTCAATAACTGCTTTTGGTGCCTCCCTGCACATGTATTGTATAGCATCCTGATCACCTGTAGAAAAATCCTCATGATTAATACCCAAGCAATGAGTTGTGCCTTGTGACATTAAGAAAGAATAGTAATATGGTAAAATAGCAAACATGCAGCCGCATAATTTAAGTTGAGCTACATGGTCAATTAAGTGCTGTTCCAATGAAAGTAACACCTCCACTTTTATATCTTCACAGCTACAGAAAGTTTAATGATTACAAACATCCAAGCAGTCATGTTGCTCTACTGCACAAGTTCAACAAGCATAGAACACAATAAACCTTCTGTTAGATAGTCTATATGCTTTAGAATAACATGTCTTCGAAACACTGGGTAACATAGACCAGATAAGGAGCACATAATCCAAGAGCAGAACAAGAAGCACACCTAACCAGTCACTTCCTTTAACAGTGTCATACATGTGCCACCTCCAATCATCTTCTGTCATATTTCCTAGAGCAGCATTAATACCACCCTGCCAGATACAGAATTGCATGTCAACAAAATTTCTATCCAAAGAAGATGGAAACTTGTAGGGTTCTCCTATCCGTTGAGCATTACACCAGTTATGTCTCCAATAACTACAAAAATTCAAAAGGCTGAATCCTTCACTACAAAGTTATACAGACACAATTGTCATTCATGCCCAGTTAATAATCATATTAAGCACAAAGGCCAAACATGCTCCCAGGATTCCTATCAACAACACCCAATTGTTCCAAAATGAATTACTCCCGACATAAATATTTCTTGAAAGAGAAAGATAACTCCAGCACATTAAGAACCTCAATTAATTTCTCAAAAGGATGTTTCTTTTACTTGTCACATTCATTCATGTCCCTTCTTTCATGATCAAAATTCAATGCAAGTTTGGAAAATGTACATGCTATATTCATATGAAAAACAAATACTTGTAGCATCATTCGATCAAAATACTCCAATCTAACATGAAATATACCTGTGCTGCAACAGTGTGAGAACGGGTTGGGAAAAGCTTGGTAATGCAAGCGGTTCTGAATCCATGTTCTGAGAGTCCAATGGCAGCCCTCAGTCCAGCACCACCAGCTCCTACCACGACTGCATCATATGTATGATCAACAATCGTATATGAGGATCTCCCACCAGTCTGCCACAATCATTGCAAACATCAATACCAAACACTGTTTGCAAAGGTAAACTATATTCTCAATTGGAAGTACAGGCAAAGTTATGCGCCCACAAATATATGCTAATGGATTGAACAGAACAAAGAAGAAATGGCGAGGAACAACACCTAAAATATAATTAAGAGAAGAGCACAATGTTCCAACTTTACAAATCGATAAAACAATGATAGGAAAAGTTGTCGCTGATACAAACTTCAACAATTTAGATACCATAGCAGTTTTTAGTTATTTTTAAAACTTCCTCATTAATAAAGCCATTGACCTCAAACTGATACTTAGAACAAACTGTATCGACTTCGTTAAATTGAATATCTCCATTTTCTTCATTAAATCGAGTCTAATTCGCTTTCTCATCCTCCAAACAGAGATTTTTAGAAAATGAAAAGCTGCATGTGGACACATAACGGCAACGCCGACCTGAGCAACTAGCAATAGAAATGGCAAAAAAAAAAAAAAGCAAAGAAAAGCCACTGGTACCTGATAAGATCCTTTATTATAAAACAAAGAGAGAAATTATCAACTAGCAACTGCTACTGCTACTTCAGAAAATTGGAAGAGAACACGAAATCTATTAAACCGATAACAATGTGAAAACACGAACAGAAAATAGTAGAGTAACAAAAGAGAGGCTGACACTTACCGAATCGGTAGAGAAAAATCTGGATATGTGAGATCTAACAGAGTCATTAGCGATCCATCTCTTGGAAGAAGAAGAAGGAACACGGAGGCCACGAGCCACGCACCGCCACATCACTCTCGTCAACTCTCTATCTCTAGGCTTAGATAGTGAATTGGTTAATAAAGCGCTTATTTCAGGGAGAGAGAATCAGTTGTACGAAAAGCCGAAAAGTAGACCCAAAAAAAGTGTAGAATGGGCGAAACTGGGAGGTTTTATTGAACGGAAAGCCACCACGTTCCTGGGTTGGCGACCTAGAAATCAAATATGCTGATGCACACAAAGCACTTAGAACTGCCACGTGACAAACTACTAAAATGCCACTGTCTCTCTCTCTTTAAATAAAATTGCCATTAAAGTAGTCCTACCCAAGCAGGATTCAGGTCAAAGGAATGCCCAGGGACGTAGGGTATGTTTGATTAAAAATAAGTTTTTTTTTTTTTGGAAGAAAATGGAATAAAATAAACTGAATAGTTTATAACGAAATAAAATGAAATATAATAGGATAGAATATAATCTTAAATAGATGAATAAGATGAAACGGAATGAAATAAAATAGGATCGTTTCTAATGAAATAAAGTGAGATGGAATGGAATATAATAGAATGGTAAATAGATATAATATTAAAATATTGTTATTTAGGAAAGACGGAAGAGTTCATAATGTAATATAATATAGTGAAATTTTGTTTATAATTTTACATTTCATCATAAACTCTCCAAATTAAAGATAACTTATTTTTACTATTTATAATAAAATAAGATGTAATATTAAATCCTCTCTTCTCATCATAGTCTATTATATTATATTATAAACCTTCCTCTTAAATGATGAAATAATATTATATTCAATTCCATTTTATTAATAATCATCCAACCAAACATAGCTTTAGGGTAAAAGATAAAAACATCCCTTGTAGTTAGAGAAATTAAATAAAAAACTCTATGTAGTTTAAAATTCTAAAAAAAGGTTCCTTTTGTTTCACATTCATCGGAAAATTCCTTACGGTCAACTTCCATCAAAAACATTAACAGAAATTGTGACATATCAATGTTAAGCCACGTGGACCAATCAAAACATGCTAGTGTAGCAATATTAGGTCACGTATATCAATTACTTGACCCGAAAACCCAACCCACCTTAATTGACTCGACCTAACTTATAACTAATATTTCCAACCCACCTATTTGTTTCCTCTAAATTCCTAGACTAAATAAACGAATCACATTCAAACTCAAACGATTCCATGCAGTGGCGAGGGATGTAAGTGGAAGTGGCAGCGACACCAGGCTTTCGTTCCTGTTTCTAGACCTTCGAAAACTTGAAAACAGGTCGTTGGAGACACCATTGCGTCCACCCTATTATACAAACCTCCGACAGACGTTGATGGTAAGCTTATTGTGTACCCAGATTTGGAAATTTTATAAGATGGGGCAAACTATTGGAAATCTACACTTGTTGGTTTCTTCTTGGATCACCGACCAGCTTTTCCATTGATTCTT
>JANKOD010000193.1:6895050-6909398 GCA_026284645.1 Erythroxylum acuminatum | reverse complement strand
CTCACAATCGGGAAATCCTCTAACCTGCTGTCACTCACACCTGTGTCTACAACATAAGCCAAGAAGGCTTCACACCCTCTTCCCATCATTCTGTCAGCTAATAAAGCCGAAAAAATTCTTGGCAGCGATACTTTTGTATCTCCTCTGAAAGTCACCTTCTTACTGTTGCCCAAATCAAATTCCACCTCTTTTAGGCCACAATCTAACTTTGTCCGAAACTTCTCCATTACATCCATCCCCACAATAATATCTAAACCCTTTAGGTCTAGAGGTAGCAGGTACACTACCATTCTAGATCCATCAATGAAGAGCTCACAGTCTCTAAAGACTCGGCTCACTATCACATTCCTCCCTAAAGGAGTGCTAACAATCAAGAAGTTATCCAATAGTACTGAATTCACACCAGGTAAAGTCATGCTTGCAGAGACAAAGGAATGGGTGGAACCAGAATCAAATAAAACATAAACATCAGACTGAAATAGCTGAGCCATACCAGTGATAACTTCCGGTGCGGCTTCAGTTTCCTCCCTCGTCATGCCAAACACCCTAGTTTGTGTTTGACCCCTCGGTCTCCCTGGAGGAATAGGCTTCCTTACTGATCCAGAACTGCTCACCCCAGCAACTGGCCTGGCTCCCGTTGTCTCTACTCTCCTCAGGGCCTGAGGCTGCGATCCATCCCCTCTAGACATCTGAGGCCTCAAAACACGAACTCATCTCACTTACTTCCGAATATATTTTTGGGATAGCTCATAAAGGAATGTCAATGAGACTTCTTCACAACATTTGTTCCTTATTGCATTAAGTTTCTAACGACACCAAAAACACTGAATTTGGTTTAGAAATAAAGAAGTATTGGCCAAATCACTTCTGGGCTAAAATTCAGACCAAGACTGAAATTACATCCCACTTCAATCCAAAAATTGAAAGTCTTAGGGACTAAATTGAAAATCGACTCCTTCAGATAAATTGTAGCTCCATGTCTCTAGTTTCATTTGAAATAAAAATCAACTCAATTGGAGCTCTACGAATCAAGATATCACCAAAAGACAGAAGCATGATCCTAAAAATATCCAACTGAAACTCTTATAAATGATCCTCTCATTTTGATTCAATCCATCTTTTTCAAATTAATATCAAAGCCTATGATTTTTTTTGAATAGGTAGAGGAATGTATTAGAAAACCACTGCTTCAAAAATTAGGTCAATCGGAGGTCGGATGGAAAAGTTATAAACAAAAAAGTGAAGGAGGGTCTGTTGGGCCGCACGGCTCGCGATCGGGAGCGAGCGGCTCCAAAGAGCTGGTCGCGATCGCGAGCCGTTGCGATCGCCAGTGAACGACTCTAAGGAGCCGGTCGCGATCGCGAGGTTGTGGCTTTGATTTTTCGATTTGTCTTTTAAAAAAAAAACACAGAACTTCAAAAATTTATAACGTTTTACTTAGAACTCAAAATTTGACAAACTTGGTATCAATGGAAAGCTAATAAAAAACTCTACAATTTTCAGGAAGAACTTACGAACCAAAACAGCCTCCAAAAGGGTCAAAAATTCATTTTAAGTTGGCTGTCCAAAAATTGTTAACCTAAACAATGCAAGAACTTCTATAAATCATATCTTTTCACTCCATTATCCAAAAATGTACTACTTCATCTTAATAGAAAGATAAAAAGATGATCTACAACTGTCATGAAGGATGCAAAAATCAATTTAGTCTCTAAGGGAGGTAAAAACCCTTTCAAAGCCACTGCCTATTCAAAGACAGTTCAAACAGTAACTGTATTTTTCCAAACCTTATATCTTCTTATTCCTAAGCCCAAAAATGACATATTATACCTTAATGAAAAGATCAAAACCTAAACTACAATCTTCAAGAAGACCTTTTGGTCAAATTCTCACTCTATGAGGGACAAAACTTCACTCGAAGTTTCTGCCCACAGATTTCATTTTGACAGCATCTCCCCCAAACTTCAACAACCCATATTTCTAAAACATCAACAAAATTTCCAGCACTTGCATCACACTTCAATATCCACAATTTTGACAGCATCTGCACTCAACTTCATCAACTCATATCTTCCAACCTCCACATCCAAAAATAACACATTATGCATCATTAGAAAGCTATAAAAGTCCTCTATAACTTTCAAGAAGGCCATTTGCTCCAATTCAAACCACAACAATCCAAAAATTTCTTTAAACCACAACACACATAAACTTACCTTTATGGACATTTTCCAAACAATGCAAAGTCATGATTAAAGCAAACATTGGCAAAACACAATTAATCCCAAATAACTTTCATAATATCATAAAGTAAATTCTTACAAGGCTTTAGTGGGCATTTTTAGCCCCAATACAACAAAGTCTCAAAAGTTCAAAATATAAGGAAAATACATGAACGTGCTTTTTGCTCCAAAAATGCCTATAAAGCCTTGATTACAAAACATAGCTTCAATTTCAAAAACAAATGGGAGTGACGCCTCGACCTCGGTTCGATCAACCATTTTCTTGCTGGTCGCCTGTGGATGGGGAGGAAAAGAGGGGGGGTGAGCTCGACGGCTCATGGGTAACAAGATAATAACCAAGAACAAGCAATCAAAACTCTTAACAATTCTTTTCAAAGCAAGCTTTACAATAATCATTTATGCCATAAGGAAGTTCCCAACATTTTCAATTCATCACAACATTCACGAAATCTACATAAACAAATCAATGTCACATAAACACATAGAAGATGGTTCGGGTGGATCCAAACAGAACGTACTACAAATTCTCGCGAAGCAGTCATATGTAGTCGTGAACTTATGGGAGTCCGTGAGGAGCTCCAATGCCACTAACGGGCAGGCGGGAGAAGCCTATAAACAGACAAGTGCACTTGACTCTTAAGGGACCACCACAATTCCCACAATTTATTTACATACAAAAGACACATAATGCAATTTTAAACCATCCCAAAAAGTAATAAATGCAAAATTGGTAAGTTATTGGAAAGCAATAAATTGCATTTATGACAAGAAATTTAATTAGCTTATAAACTCAATTATTAAAATGTTACCCACCTTAAATCCTTTTGCTTTAAGCTTGCTCCAATTGCCTTTCCTCAAGCCCCTCTTGCCTCCTTTGTTCTTCTTCAAAAACACAAAACCCTAATCAATATAAATCTTACAAAATCGGAAAACCTAATGAAACAAAGCATGACTTTTATCCTAGAACAACCATAACCATGATTTTCCTAAGCCTTTGGAACTAAAACCCCCTTCAAAAACCAAAAGATTTGAAAACCACTTACCTCCAAAAGCCACCCATAAATTTTTGCTTCTTGCCTCTAATGGGAGATTAGATCTTCCCCTTTCCTTTTTCCTTTTCAAAAAACCCTTGAAAACCCACTTGAAAATCAAGAAAAAAAATGGAACCCTAAGCTTTCTTCTTCTTCTTCTCTTCTTCTTTCTCTCAATCGAATACTCTCTCCTTTCTTTTTCCTTAAACTTTCATTCCCTCTCTCCAAACACATGACAAATTGCTTTTGTTTCATTTAATGAAGCTTAAAAGACCAAAAAGCCCCTCCTTATAAGCCTTATGCCTTCCTAACTTAAGTAAACTTCCAACTATGCCCTTACTCATTCTTATTCTTTCAATTTACTAACAACATACTATTTTCTTCATTTAATCTCAATTTATCCCTTTAACAACTTCTAATTCCATCAATCTAAGCAATAAATCTTCCAACAATAGACATTCTAATTAAACGCTAACCCAAAATAATTTATCAATCAAAAATCTCAAAATATAATTTGAAATCATGCTTAAGCAATAGAAAAATTGAATTTGGGGCCAACACGAAAGCTAAGAGAATAAGATACAATTTTGTGAAGACACCTTTGTCTGATTCGGCCTATGTCAATGTAGTCTATTTGATAACAATAGGATAGGATTTTTGTCATGGGTAATGTTATAGCCTAATCCAAGACTCAATTTCAAAACCCTTAAGGACAGAATTCAAATTCAATTTCTTCTTAACAATTGTAACCAAATGTCTCTAGTTCAATGTAAATCAAGAATAATCTCATTTGGAGATCTACTGATCAAGATATAATCAAAATATCGAAGCATGATTAGTGAAATCATTCCAGTTAACAATATTCCAACACACTCACCATTTTCATCCTAAATTTATCACTCAATCATTTCTGAACGGATTTAGATGTTCATAAATTTTTGGCAGAGATGAATAACAATGTGTTATGAGTCTATTGGTTCAAGTATCATGTCATTTGGATGCCAGGAGAAGAAGTTATAACAAAAAGAACAAAGGATGTTTAGAGAAAACACTACAACTAACATATTCCAGCAATTCTTCTTCACCAATATCACATGCATTTCAGCCCAATTCTTATACTCATACCATTATCATAGGATATGTACTTGAATGTCCTCTGAATGTTCAGGTATATACTTTATGGTAATGGGATGTTACATACCTTCAGTGAATTCGAAAGGTATATGATTGTTTAATTTTGGATAACACTTGAACTTCAATATATATGGTTATTTAAGTCATATTACAGTTCATTTTTTCCTTAAACAAGTAAATAATGTTGATAATAATCACATGTGAGTGTTCCATATTGGAAAAAGTTGGGAAAGAAGACTAACATATAAGCCTAGTGAGCTACTCCACCTATTGCCAATTGGTTTTAGAATGGAATCTCACTTGGGCTTGTATGTGGTCTAACTTTCCTTCTCGTGTGGACCCGTATTGCAAATTCAATATGGTGTCAGAGAAGATTTGGTCCAGATTATTAATTTCCCGGTTATCCGTCTGAATGTCCAATCCCAACGGCTCGATCCGGTTACCACTGTGTTTGTTTCAAGTGACAACTGAATGTCCAGTCCCAGTTGCACTTGAGGGCGAGTGTTAGAGTATCCCATATTGACTAAACATGAAAATGTTAAAGGATTTATAGATGCTAAGGGCCAACTATCCAAATAACTAGTTCTAGTTATTTTGGCAATGGTTAACTCAAGCCCAATTCTTGTTAATAGGCTCTACACTCTGCCATATGAAAGATTCCAATATGTTAGAATATCCCATATTGACTAAGCATGAAAATGTTAAAGGATTTATAAGTGGTAAGAGTCAACTATCCAAATAAGTAGTTCTAGTTATTTTGGCAATTGTTGACTCAAGTCTAATTCTTGTTAATGGGTTGTACACTCTGCCCATATTAAAAATTCCAATATGGTATCAGAGCCATATTGTGGTGAAACGGTCACTTAACATGGTATTAGAGCCTTTGTGACCAAGTGATGGTGAGTTCAAATCTTACCACCCACCTATTATTCAGCACAAGGTAAAGTGAGCCTGTGCAAGTTTCAAGCCTAAAGGACTTTTACTTGAGGGGATGTGTTAGTGAATATATATAATTAATTAAGTTGGCCTCACACATAAGCTTAAGCTATTGTGATGAAATGGTCATTTCATATGGTATCAAAGCAAGTTTGGTCCGGATTATTAATTTCTCGGTTGTCCGTTTGGATGTCCAGTCTCAGCGGCCCGATCCGGTTACTACTGTGTTTATTTCAAGTGACAACTGGATGTCCAGTCCCAGTTACACTTGAGGGAAAGTGTTGATAATACTCACATGTGAGCGTCCTATATTGGAAAAAGAGGGGAAAGAAGATTAACATATAAGCCTAGTGAGCTACTTCACCTATTGTCAATTGGTTTTGGAATGGAACCTCACTTGGGCTTGTGTGTGGTCTAACTTTCCTTCTCATATGGGCCTGTATTGCAAATTCAATACATAAAGCAATTAAAAGGTATTGACAAGTCGATCTATGATTTATTGGACAACATACCAATATGTAGATGGTGTAGGCACATTCATAGTGTAGAGCTCACATGTAACATATTGTCGAACAATCATTGTGAAAGCTTCAATGCTTACATCAAATATGCTATGGACAAACTGATCATCATAACGCTTGAGGTGATTAGAAGAGCAATGATGAAGAGATTTAACAAGAAAAAGGAGGAGATGGAGAAACTTAATGAATCTATTTGTCCCAGGATCTAGAAAACCTTTGGAGAAGTTTAAACTTTCCAATAAACAAATGTCATACTTTAGTGGTGGGAGATTGTTTGAAGTGGAGCATATGAATTTTGACCAACATATTGTTAATTTAGCCAACAGGTTTTGCATATGCAGGGGGTGATATTTAAGTGGAATTCCTTGTCAATATGTTTATACTGCAATCAGACACAATGATGTCAAACTATAAGATTATATGGACTTGATGTATAGTAATGAAACATTAAAGTTGTTTACACGTATCAAAATTTTCCTGTTCCTTGTAAGGATTTGTGGCCAACCCCTATCAAGTTTCATGGTTCTAAAATCCTTATACCACAATACATAAGAAGGGTTAAAAGACAAAAAAATTCAAAGTGCAAGGAGGTAGGAGAGGAACATAACTAAAGTTATTTGGAAAGGACTTTAGATGTCATACAAAATATGCAAGCAATATGGTCACAATTCAAGAACATGTTCCAATTGAATACATGATAGTTAAACCACCCAATTGGCACAAGAACCAGCATAGTCAATAAAGAGCAAAAGAAAAAGAAACTGTCTTTTTTTTTTGTATGTGGGCATTGAGACTACGTACTCATGTATATGGAGCTTATTTTAGATATAGATATACTCACATATATAGAGCTTATTTTGTATTTGGGATATTCTTGTGTATACGAAGGCTAAGTTTTTTTATGATGTTTATTCTGGATCTTTATTTTTATATGTAGATCTTATTTGGATGATGAATTGTGGTGTACATATATGCTTTAAACAATATATATGTTTTTATATGGAAATTATAGTTGTTTACTTTATGTCATACTTGTCCAACTTATTAATGTTTTTAGATTTTTCTTTATCCTTAATTAGTGATAAAGATCTTCGTAGCCCTTTCCAAATAAGATAATATTAATGCATTAATACGTAAAAATATTTAATATTAATCAATACATTAATAGGATAAATGTATTTCTTGTAACAAGTACATTGCTAAGTAAAACACAATAATTATAACAAATATGATCCAACAACAAATTAATAGCCTCCTTAATAATAAGTCATCTCGTCGATTCTTTAATTTGTCGTTGATCTGTTGAAGTTAATTATGTGCAAAGGTTAAAGCAAGAAGGCAAAATGTTGGAAGGATATATGCTAGTGTAAGAAGGCAAAGATGCCCATCACTTTCATAAAAGTTGGATCTTAAGTATTCTTAACCTATTAAGTGATTGGATATGATCCCAATGTAAGAAGGTTAGATGATTCAAGCTAAATAATATAAAATGATGTAAGTAGTCGCACATTCAAGCTAAATAATATAAAATAATTCATCCTAAATAAATAATGTACTTGTCCAAAACAAGATTATTTACCAATAACTAATGTACTTAATTGAAAATGGAACATAAACAACTCTTTACCAAAAATTCAAGCTACCCCTAATTCATATTCTCAGGGATCAGGAAGGAAAGAATTAAGAATACGCATCAAACTTTTTTTACACTGATGTAGGAAAGAATCAAGCATTAAGCTTGAAGGAATCAACATAAAGTATATTCTTGAGAGTGAGACGGTGACAGAAATTAAACTATGACCAAATAAAAACCAGAATTTTTGGTCAAAACACTGTAGGATGAGTAAGTTGCATCCATATCAAATAAATATAAGGTAAGGTTTGTTGTTGCAATTTCCAACAACAACTAACAACAAATCCAACGTAAAATCAAAGAGGAATAAATAAAATTAATGTTTCCCTTGCTCACTAACTTAAAGAGAGCCTACTGAAAAATAGAAAATATGTACATTCTTTTTCATCCTCTTTTTGTTCAACTAAACATGTGGCCTGTTCAATTGGGACATGAAACTTTCCCTTCTTAAATAATGAATTATGATTCATACATCAACCTCAATCAACTTATTGGATGCATATATCCTTAAAGCTTCTAAAATCTTGTTTTCCTCAACCTATATGCCCATATCCTTAAACCCATTGATCATCATATTATATGTAATCACATTAGGGTAAACCAAAGATGCTTCTACCAACCACTCACATCTCATTCCCCTTTATCATATTCCCCTCTTGTAAAAGAACCCGTCAATCATCATGTTATAATACGCTATGTCAAATACCATACTTTTACTGGCATTTCATCAAATACCTCTAATACATCCACCATACACCCACTTTTCACCATCCCATTAATCATAGTACTATAACTATAAACCTCAAATCTTTCTCCCACAACCACCTCAACAACCCTTTTGCCTTATCAAATTGCTTCTTCTTATACATAATCTTAATCAAAACATTATAAGTCTGTAAGTTCAGAGACGTACCCACATTTTCAAAATAACTAAAAAAACAATTCAATCCTTCCCCATCAATTATACTCCCCAAAACATTAAGCAAACTATTGAATGACCTACCACCTACGTCCCTATCGCTTACGTCGTCGTTGCTTCCACCTACGTCCCTCGTCATCGCTTGGAATTGTCTAAGTTTAAATGTGGTTCATCTGTTTAGTTTAGTGATTTAGGGGAAATAAACTAGTGGGTTGGACATATTAGTTAGACAGATTGGGTTGAGTTAGGACGATTAGGCTATGTTTCGTTAGACATAAGGTTTTTAACGGAATGAAATGATTTATAATGGAATAGAATGTAAATAGATGTAATATTAGAAAATTATTGTTTGGGAGGGATGGAAGGGTTCATAAGGTAATATAGTAAAATGTTGTTTGGAAGAAGGGATTATAATGTAATATAGTAAAAAAGTTGTTTATCATTTCACATTCCATCCTAAACCTCCCAAATCGGAAGTTTCTTATTTTTACAGTTTAGAATGAAATGATATGTAATATGAACATTTATCTTCCATCTCATTCATTTATAAACTCCCCTCTCAAATGATAGAATAATATTATATTCTATCTTATTTCATTAATAAACTGTCAACCAAACATAGCTTTAAGGTGGGATGGATTTTTGAGTCAAATAATTGGTACATGTGGTCTAACATGTACCAATTTGAGGCAAAGGTATAATAACGATAAGAAACGAATCTAATTGACTATGTAAAGTTGAATTGATTCAAAACCTTAAAATGGATCATTTTCATCCATTAAAAGACATTTAATTACATAAAAAATATGTTTTTTAATTATTAGCATCAAATGAAGAAGAATTTTCATTTTTTATTGACACCTTCCCTTCGTCTAATTGTAAGAATTCAAGTTCGAGTACATATGGATGAGATCCTATCCTATCGGTACATAATGCAGCCCAAGAGCCAACATATCTGGGTCTCAAACAACCTTTTGCTTCTTTGATACTTGGACCCATTTCATGTCATCAATCTGATCTGGCCGAAGTTAGGAGTCCATTTCAGAGGCATCTAAGGAGGGGCTCGACGTTGTGCCACCTGGGCAATTGAAGCTGTTAGGGCCGACTAGCTGAGTCTGTTTACTCAACATCGTCATCAATCCTTATAGATCTATGCAATTTGTCTCTCGTGTTGTGCTGAGCACTGTTTTCGAAGTCTCCAAACCAAAACCCCCCTGTCACTAGAGCATCATTTCTTGACGTGACGATGAATCAATCTGAGTAAGTTAGAGAAAGTTTAAGCTCAATTTCAATATGTTTAAATGATATTATTTTTAATATAATTAGTTAATAAAAATTAGATTTTTAAATTCGAAATTTGATGAACTCGAATTTAATTCATTAACTTTAAATTATACTAAATTAAACCAAACCTTTCTTCCATCTTTACCGTTCTCTATATAAATGTTTGGTTGATGTCCTTTTAGATAGTAAAAACAGTTTTTGTTCTTTTCGTGGGGACAAAAAGCCACAACGTGCAAGCTCCCCAAGCCGTATGACGAGACCATTCTTAACAGATACAATTCACACAGATCTATGAATCATTGTTAGCAAAATAACAAAAACTTAACCACCTTGGAAAAGGACAGTAGACCGAACAAAGAGCAGAAGCAGTCAAGCTAGCACGTCATGCATGCACGGTTGGCTCCACCACACAATCTCGTATAAGACATCCATTCCTCCTGAGTGATCTTATCTAAGTTTGGCACGAGCTTAACATGAGAAACTCCAGCTAAATATTGGTGTTGAGATCTCATATCATGCGTTAAAATTTTATAATTTTTTTAATATTAAACTAATTTTGATTATATAACGTGTTTAATTTAAAAATACGATACAAAATTTATTTTGTTTTCTTTGGCACTTCTCTAATTCATAAAATTTATGAAAATTACCATAATAATACAAATATCCAATCCCTAACCTTATATATATACAAATAAGTCAAACAATGTAAACAAAGGGTAGTTAGAAGTGCTAACTCTTTTAGAGCCTATGTTTATTTATAATAGAGTTCAAATTTTTTGGTCATTTTATTGGATTATAATTATAAATTAAATTAAGTTATAATTTTAATTTTAATTTATTTCATTAAATATTAATTAAGTCCAAATAAGATTCGATATTTAATATTAGTTCTTATTTTTCAAATATCTTATATCTAATCCTAAAATTTTTCAAATTTTACAGTTAAGTCCAACTTAATTAAATTATTTTTTACTATTCAATCATTTTTTATATGTGACTCATTAAGTTCCTAAATATATTATCAATGAACATAAATTATAATCCTAAATTGTATTTAAGATTAAATAAATTAAACTCTTTTAATTTATATTTAATTCTCTAATTAAACAAGTTTATATTCATGAATCAAAATTGACATTTAGCAACATATTATAACCACATAAATATTAAGAATGTCAAAGTGATTTGACTAACTTTTTTTGTGCATAATTTTTTTATATATAATTCAATTATTTTATTAAAATATTTTGATTAGACATAGAGTATAAAATTAATTTATATTGTATTTGACTCTAATCGTATTAATTCTCTAGTATTAATAAATGATTCTTTTAATGAAGTTTAAAAACTATTTTCAAAGTGTCATTTTACCTTGGTTAAAGATTTTTTTTTAAATCAATACTAATTGGAAAAAATAGAGTATTCTCCCTTATTACTTTAAGATTAGCAATAATAAGTTAATCATTCAACTATCTCTATATAATTCATGTCATATCCAATAATTACTTGTCGAGCTACTCTTGATTAGAATATGTCATAATTAGTATCAAAACGTAGTGATCCTTATATGAGATAATTTGATAATCTTAAGTCAAAGAATCAATTATATAATCATCACAATAAGCATTTCCATAAATACACGAGTAATGTTCCAATGGAATTATCATATCAGACCAATTTAGTGAACTTGTTCTCTAACAAAAACGTATACATTTATTTAAGTATCTTTATACTTTAGTGTATGAGATTGAGTACTTACTTCATAAGGATAAAATATAATGTGTTTTTAATTTTTTCATATTCAATCTTAATAGAGCAACGATTACTAATAATTTAGATAATAAATAAATGTAATATGAATCTTATAATTATAATATGATTATAATTTCATTTGCAAAGTATATTTATCATAATAACTGTATTTTATGTGTTAGCTAATTAAATAATCATATATAAGATAAATAATGCATTTAATTAATTATGTCACAAAATATACATCCATTGGGTATAAGATAAACTAATAATCTTGCACTTGTATAAAGTCAGTCGATCTTATACCATATCACTCTATGATGATTATGCTACTACTTTGAAAGTGATTAAGTGAGAGAATTTTATAAGATTATATATAGTAAACATTTACTTAAATCTTATAACTTTCCTAAATACACATGGATTCTTGATGAGACCTTACCTCATTTCATAAGCCTAATGATTCTAATGTTCCATAATATACTATCATCTGAACAATGTAAGGAATTATACCAAGTATTAAAAAACTTCTTAATCCAAATAATCATTTTCATTAAATGAAAAATGTATTATTACTTAATTAACAATTGATGTTATATTAAAGTCTTATTTTTATTCTTGTCAAACTAAAGATAAAATCTATATGACTTTAAATTTAAATATAAACTCACATATAAAATAAGGAATATCTTTAATCATTCATAAGTATCAGATATCTTAAATGCTAAACACCTTTATCATCTTATCTATACAATTGAACCAGAATAGGTATACAACTTTTGCATCTACATCTATAGATCTCTATTTCTATAATTTAAGTCAATATCTTTTTATAACCAATATAAAGTTGTTCTTGGACTATTATATCTACAACATTTGAACATATGAATTGTTGTAATCTATAAACAATATATTATTATATAATCCCACTAACTAGTGTAATTATATTCCTATTAACCTTCCTAAAAATATGATAAATCAACAATCATCTTCAAAACAAATTCATTGTATTCATTATTAAAGTTAAAATTTTTAATGCTTTGACTATAAATCAAATGTATTAGGAAAAGGCACTATTTTGATATAGAACCATGCTTGTTATCTCTGAATTTATTGGCTGCTCACCTTCTTTAAGTGGAGCAGCTAGGGTAAATCCTTGGGACATTAATGTTGTAACTGATGCCTTATGTTCGGCCATCACTATGCAAGAATCTGAGAAGCGGTTATGACATGAGAACCATCATCGTTACATAAGTACCCATGATGTGGCTTATAAGGCTCGCAGTTTTATGCAAGATTTGGAGAGAGCATGCCAAGATCATAACAACAGAAAGTGTTGGGGAATTGGTTTTGGTCTGAATTTGAGTATAGTGGCTCTATCTCCCAGCTTTCGAAGGTTATCTCTCAATCATATTATCTCGACTTACAGAAGGATCCACAATCTTCTATTATCAAAAGCCCCAGCCGTAAATTTATCTCTTATCTGCAAACTCTCTCTAAGGATCCCAAGAACACTATCTTTATTGTGAGAGGTAGAGGGAGGAGTTCTCTAAGTGAGTGGCTTGGCTTACGTGACATGCTTGGAATTGCAGCTGAGCATGGGCACTTCTTAAGGTAATGCCCGTAATGTGGTTTAAATTGGTAGTCTGTAGAGGGGATGATCAGTAGGATGATAATGTCTAAGGATTTTTTTTCCCTCTTCTCAGGTGGATAAGACTTCTGGGAAATCTGTCCTCTGACCTGTTGGAGGATGAAGATGGAGCGTCGGAGGGACTAAGGACAAGGGGTAAACAAAACTCAACAGCTTCCCTCATTTTATTTACATATGTAAATTAGGGTTAAGGTTTAATTAAAAGGGTGGGTCATACACTAAATAATAAATTTAGGTTTTTATATATTTTATTTAAAAATTGGGTCACACATTGTCACGTCAATAAATGACTTAGCATATGGGGTCATAAAAATAATAAAAAATGATTAAAAAATTTTAGGCCAACGCTGACATGACACTTAATTAAGGAGGTTAAATTTTTCATTAGATGAGGCCAAATTTTAAAATTTTTTAAATGTTAGAGTTATAATTGTTCTCTCTGAAATGTTAAGGATAAAATTGTCAATCGGTGAAAACGTTAGGATCAAAAGTGGCCCTTTTGCCTATCTAATTTATTTATAAACTTGTAAGATATATGTTTTAACTAAGAATCACATCCATGAATCATTAACTTTGACTCCTTTAGCTAGAGTCTTATAATTCCATATCTTATATGTAATTTTACTAATTGATTTTGATGGAAATATGAAAAGGTTAGTTGTTATTTAAGGTATAGCCACAGAAGAAATAAATATTAAATGACATAATATCACATATTGCAAATTTCCCCCTCTCATAAATTTATATTTTAATGAAATTTAATTATGGAGATATTTACTATAGAATCTCATTCTTTATAGACATCAAATAAAATTTTAATAGAAGAGTTACTACATCGATCTTATCAAAGTATTTTAGAATTCTATACGCTTAATTTGTACTTGATTTAAATACTTTGAACTTTGAACTTTTAAATTTTAAATTATTATTTCATTTAATACACATGACCTTATCATAAGTTATTAGTACGTTTATGAAATATAACGCTCATCCTTTCATTATATATATATATATATATATATATATATTTCTTTGATTATAAATCGTACGGAACTTGTTGGGTTGAAAGATGAACAAACCAACATTTAGATAAAGGAAAATTATAATAATAAATTATTAAATCTTATACATATAGTATATAAGATGTAATAATAATAAAAGGATGAACACTTATATTTCATTAAACGTACTAATGACTTATGATAAGGTCATGTGTATTAATTGAAATAATAATTTAAAAT
>JANKOD010000193.1:6873508-6889324 GCA_026284645.1 Erythroxylum acuminatum | reverse complement strand
ACTATTTTATAAATTTAAAAAATATCCCGAAACGGTACCCGGTACCGACCGGTACCGGTACAGTTCCGTTCCAGAGCTCAATCCGGTACCAAGTCCGGTACAGTATTCAGAACTTTGCCTACAAGACAATGAACTAAACATAGAAAAATATAGTGAAATCAATATAAAATACGTTATAAAGGTATTAAATACTAAGTAAATTAAACCCAAATAACATATAAAATATTGAAATATCAATCTCTCAAGATTACCTCATTGCTTGTCCTCGAGTACTTAAACCATAACTACTAACTTAAAATAAACAAACTAAAACAAGAAAAACTCAACTTTCATAGGTGTATGATGACATTTAGCATATACCATAAGCTTTTAAACCCCTAGATGTCTCTGGTAGAGGAGTTATAGTCTCTTAAGGGCTTACTTAAATGCTACCCCTAATTATTGACCTAAACACATATACATTAGTTAACTTCAATTAACAACACAACATATAAAAATCCAAACTTCAATGGAATTATAAATTTTCATAAAAAAATATATCATTACAAATAAAACAAGGTAAACACTAATTTACCTCCTTTTTCAAGCTCAAATATTATGAATTGATAAGTCCTCATAAGATATCATTCATTTATGCAAGTGTTTGAAATTTAACGAGGCACTCTCATCATCTTTTTATGGAAGTAAATTTACCATAAGCTTGGAAGTCATCTAATCTCTACTACTCAAATAGATACGTATAAGTAAAAATAAAAAAGTAATTTATTTTAGGTTGTAATAGGGCCAAATCGTTAAATAAGATAACAAAGGAAAAGGGAATAAAGGAGAACAAAAATATTCATAATTAGTAAACAATTTAAATACATGTATATATAATAAATCATTTTCATTATACTAAAGTACTAGTTCACCTTGAATTATTTTCAAAATCTTATTGAAAATTTTTATTTTACACCTATGATCATTAGTTATCTTAGATATAACAAATTATTCTTCATATTCTCCACATGTCGGACTTTTTGAAGAGTACTAATTATACCATCATACATCTTCATCTTGATAGTTCCAATACCAATAACCTTTATAGAATAATCATCACAATGTTACTCAGATCCTCTTAAGAAAGGTTCATAATGATGGAAACATTTTTCTTTTAGACATCATGTGAAAAGTAGCTCTTCAATCGAAGAGTCATAAATAAATTAGTAACTTCTTAATTTCAATTGTTGTGGCTACTTCACAAAGCAGAGTGGCCATCATCTAAATTACATACAAAATTTGAATATTTTTTTCGTTTAAATTCTAATAATCCTTTTTTAAGCAATCTTTCTTATCACAATTGTAGTATTTTAATTTCTTTTTACTTTTTGATTTTAATCTATCATGATTTAGCTTCCATTTGGGCTGCATTCATTTGCTAGGCCGTAAAGAGTGTGGAGAGTGTGAGATCTCACATCGGTTGAAGAGGAGAACGAAGTACACCTTATAAGGGTATGGATACCTCTCCTCCTTAGACATGTTTTCCCAAAGGTGGAAAAAGCAAAACCGTAAGAGGCTTGGAGTCTAAAGCTAACAACATTTGCAAGAGGGTCATCTGGGCTATTATAAATGGTATCAGAGCCAGGACAAGAACCGTTGTGCTAGCTAGGCTGGGCCCTAAGGGGTGGAGAGTGTGAGATCTCACATTGGTTGGAGAGGAGAACGAAGTATGCCTTATAAGGGTATGGATACCTCTCTCCCTCAGACGCGTCTTCCCTATTGTGGAAAGAGCAAAACTGTGAGGGTCTTGGCCCTAGGGGCAACCTAAAAAAGACAATATCTGTGGGAGGGTAGTCTGTTACTAATGGTATCAGAGCCAGGACCCGAAACGTTGTACCAGCTAAGTTGGGCCCTAAGGAGGGTGGAGAGTGTGAGATCTCATATTGATTGGAGAGGAGAGCGAAGTACGTCTTATAAAAGTATGAATACCTCTACCCCTCAGATGCATTTTCCCAAAGGTGGGAAGAACAAAATCGTGAAAGGCTTGGAGCCCAAAGCGAACAATATTAGTATTTGAACAAAACATTAGTTTATTTTCCGTTTCAATGAAATATTTTATTTTTACTTACTCTTATAATATTTACCTCTTATTTTTATATACCAGTTTGATAACGGTTGAACGTTTAAGCCTTAAATCTTTCATTTGACCAATTTGATGTCTAGTTTGGTTTTTAAAATATTGGTTATAAATATGAATTTACAATTTAACCTATCAGATTGAGATTCCAACAAAGTATAATCTTAGTTGCTTAAATTTATTTATTAATACATGAAAGAAGAAGGGAGATAAATATTATTTATAGATGAATCAAACTAATTAGTCTTATATTTCAATTTATTCTAATTTCCACACATTTTAATATTTACTTTTGCACTATAAATTGTTTATTTTCTCTACATATTTTGAGAATAATATCTAAATTCTTTAACATTATAAATAACATAGAGTAATATCAAAATTCTTTTAACTTTATTTTTCCATATTTTGTTACTATTGGAGTCTTGTGCATGTACCCATTCATTTGATTCCGATGATCCTTGTGTTACTTATACTCATTCATTCGATTCCGATGGTCCTAGTGTTACATATTGGTTCAGTTAATATTATCATTGATAATAATAAACTTCCAGTGACTATTTGATGGAGCATGATCAGTCAAGAATCTAAAAGTTGCTTGCTGAGGTCCTACTTTCCCAGAAAATCTTTGTAAACAATCTGCAGAAATTTGGTTTCCCCAGCAGAAAGAGGCTTGCAGACTTGACATTCATAGCACCAGACTGAAATATATGGAAGTAAAATCCATATTAATTACAGAAGTAAAGTAAAACTCTAAAAACAAACAGTCCAATCCTTAATCCCAACAGCGAAGAACGGGGCAAAGGAAACGTAGAGTTTACAGAGTGGGCAGAGAGAAAGAGAGGTTCTAAGATCTATGTACTTCAATTCCTTCACGTGAGGCGACGTATATCACGTCAAAAAGTACTCAATTTTCACGTAGAAATGACCTTTGTTCTGTATCTACCTCTATAGTTGAACGTGTAGTCCAACGTGCGTGCATTTCAAGAGGCTGAGAGCAAGAGAGAGGTCTCTGTAACGGAGGGATGAGACGATGATCATTCATGTGAAAATGCGATGTTCTTGATTGTGATAGGTAAACCTTTAGTGAAATCGACAAATGGGTATGCGAAGGCTTGATCAGTATCAGCCAATTCCCAGTAGTAGTTAAGGACTAAATGGTGAATAAAAACTGCCATTTCAAGCTTTGCCAACTCTGATCCGGCGCATAGCCGTGGTCCTCCACCAAATGGCATGTAGTAGTTAGTAGCCGCCATAGAAGATCCACGAGCACCATTACTCTGTTACAATCACCACCGCGATGGCGACCATTAGAAAGGCAAAATAAGCAAGTTAGAAAGATGAAATAGATGTTAACAGAGCAATAGTTTTACATGTTCACTACTGTCAAGAAGGTACGTAGAGTTTTGACAACGTCCAAAAGTTGAACTTGGTTAAGCAAATGTGATGGTTAGGACTAGAATTGCCACCAGTTCCTCCTAGATATTTCAATCCGTGAATGTAACCAATAGAATACCAAACTTCTAAGACGAGCTGGGTTTGGCCAAGTGAATTAATTCGACTTCTTTGACTTTTCCTTACCTTGATTACTCTCAAGGATCCAAACTTGTAGATAAGCTAGCTCGATCAATCACTAGCATATCTATGCGTTGAGCACGAAATACAAGCAAGTAGTTTTTACTCAGATAAGGTCCTGTAGGATTAACAACCATTCAATAATGGACGCGAAGGAAGGAAGATCCGTGCCAAACACTATTACCCAGTGGGGCACTGCCCCCTAGTTATAAAAAAATTAAAATATATATATATATATATATACAAGGATGAAATTATTTAGAAGTTAGTGGTGCACTTGACCATTCAAAATTTAAAAAAATTAAATATTTGGCCTCTCATCTTAATTTTCTGTCTCCGTCACTGACTATTACCAACTATTTTGATAGTCACAGCAATGCAGAAAAAAATCATCTAATTGGTGATAGTGTATATATTTTGATAGTCACAGCAATATATATATATATATATATATGGGGCCATTAAAGTCTTGTTTAGTAGTCATAACAAAAAAGTGAGAATGAAAATGCAATTTCATAATTTTAGTTTGTTTGGTTAAAATAGGAAATCATAAGAATACATTTTAAATAATTTAAATTTTTATTTTTAAGAAGAGTGTAAGTATAAGATGAAATCAAATATAAAAATAAAAATAAGAATAAGAAATTGAGTAGAATACTATTAAGACATTATTAAGATATTTCAAGATATTATAATATTAATTTTTATCATAATATTATTATAAAAATTGTATATTACGTTAATTTAGATCTAATTTCTTTAATTTTTATTTTATGTTATTATTGATATTATATCAAGTAAAACAAGTCTTTTTAATTCTTTAATTTTATTTTATTATGAAATTATTCCTGTTTATTTAAAAATTAATACTTTATAAATTATTTAAAATAATTTTAATTAATTATTAAATATAAAATATTTTGATTGAGTAGTTATAAAATAAATAATTTAACAACTAACTAAAGTAAAAAAAAGCTTCCATTATGATTAATATTTAATACTTCATATATACCAAACTTGCATAATTAATAATTTTCTTTTTTTTTCGATTCTCGTTTTTTTATTTTTTATCGCTGGTTCAAGTCAGTCCCGTATAACTGACATTTAATTAACTCCCATCTAATGTTTCTCTTCGCGAAGGTGCAAGGTAAAGGTTCTCTAAACATACCATACAGAAAAGGAGCTTCTTTCTTCTTCCTCTTCTAAATATACATCTTTTAACCCTGGCGTGGACCAGCGTGCTGTTTGCTTGTTGACCCATTAGAGCAACTAAAGGACACTTGCACGTGCACCCTACAGCCCCACCTTCGCATGTGGCTTTAATCATATCAAATCATCGACACGCGAAGCAAATAGAAAGATAGAGATTGTGTGTGTTAAAGTCGGCCAGCTTCCCAAGAACAGGAAGCAAAACATCCTATTGAATGATCCTGACAGTGCAGAGCTGATCTAGCGGAGAAACCGTAAGATCGTAGGACGTCTTCGCCTCTAGTCCTAAGAAGCTTTTCCATTCTAGGGGATAGGAAGTAGCAACCATTCCAAAACGCATACTTACTTACCCGGAAGTACATGGTTTTTGGAACTCTCTAAACTTCGTAACCCTCGTGTAACGTTCCAACTTCCAAGTTTTACATAAAGACTTTGATGTACGTACATGTACAACTAGTAGATTCAAAAGTAAACTACCCGATAAAAGTAGCCCCCCAATATGTCATAAATACACGTGACTACATACATGCCTATATTATTTTCATCATTACGATTCATAATGGTTAAATCAACTCTTTACAGTATAATATATATATAATTAATTAATTTGTATTATGATATACAAAATTAATTTAATCAATATAAATTATGATCATAAATGTCAATAAATAATAACTCTCAATTTTTTAAAATCATAAATCTATCCCACCAAAGTCCTGTAACTCAACTGCATGAATGAAAAGGAATGCTGTCCTAAAAGACTTTGACTTCCATAATGTAAATTCCGTACTTGAGGATTCCAAGTAAAGAAAAGTAAGAGGTTATGCAGATGAAGATCTGCTACGACTGTACAAGTTATCAACATAATTTGAGTTTCGTCTATACTAATCATATTTCAGTCACATAATAATTCTCTAGTGCCTTAGCGTTTTGGTGTGTGGAATTCAAAGAGAAGACAAGGGAAATCAGGGATGCTAGCTACAGGGTAGAAGAAACAAGATGGAAAACTTGCAGGGTTTTTTATGGTAAAAGGAAAAGAATAAGAAGATTATGACAAGTACAACATTGGAAACAGGAGATGCAACGCTTTTGTAGTCAATATCAAAATACTTTTACGAACCTGCCATCTCCACGGATTAAAGCGCTGAGGCTGTTCAAAAAGGTTAGAATCCAAATGCACCGCTGAAATCACCGGAAGCACTTTCCATCCACGTGGAATGTCATACCCTTTAAACATTACAAATTTCATTTGCAAATCTACAGTAAATCAGACAAAACAGACAGATTTCTTTGGTTTTGGGACACGTGGGATTATGTTTACCTTTGTACTGAACATCTTTCAGAGCCTTCCTGTGGAGGAATCTGACAACATTTCCAAGTCTAAGTGTCTCGCTGATAACCTTGAACGAAGAAAAGAAGCTGATTAATTTCTTTAACACGGCACGAATGCAAGTTTTTGATTTGACTGGATAGTGAAGATTAACAGAGCTTACACATTGAGTGAATTCCATCTTCTTGTAATCTTCCCAGTTCAACTCTGTTTCTCCTGATTGCTTCTTTGCTCGGGCTATTTCGTTATGTTCTTCCTATTAAGGAAAAATTGAGCAAAAATCTTACAAGTTAAATAAACATCAAGGCTACTGATAAAAACTAACATAACATGTTTCCGTATACGATGTTTGCTTACTTACCTGTAACTTTTGAATAGAACTGGGACAACCTTGTAAGAAGAAAATTGCCAGAGCAATAGCCACTGAGGAAGTTTCATGCCCAGCAAAGAGCAAACTTAGTATCAAATCAAGGATTTGCTCTGTCGAAAGGTTGGAATGTCTCAAAACCCATCCAAGAAGATCATCTTCCTCCCTATATTCAACTCCATCCTTCATTCTTTCAATTCTCTCATCCTTTTTCCCCTCTATGAATTTCAAGATGGATGAACGAGACTGTCAAAAAAGAACATGCAAGAACAGAACTCGTTAAACTCGAATCTGAAAAGTGAAGATGAAGCATTATATCTTCTATTTTCTTAGCTTACCTGCAAGGCTTTTCTATATGCAGTTCCTGGCAAATTTAGAGGGGCAGATACTACCCCTTTCATAAAGGTGACATACTCTTTCCTTAGCTGCTCCGTCTCTGGCTTCCCAGGATCCAAACTCATGATATGTTTTGCCATCAGATTGAAGGTGAACTGCAATTTTTCTTATAAGCTATACTTTTTTCTTTACAAATAATATTCAGACATTAATGTTACGTTATTTTTGTAATGCAAATGTCAAAAGTTACCCTTTTTGCTTCATCTTGAGCTGAAAATGTTGAATTGTCTTTCCAGCTGCTTAGAACCAGGAGGGTTTGCTTCTCCACCTCTCTCATTAAATGTGTTCTAAGCCTGGCATGGCTTAAAAAGTTGAGTGATATTATCCTCATATCTCTATGCATGTCTCCTACTAAGACTAACATAGACCATTTTCCAAGAATTCCACCTATACTTCTTGGATAGCTGCACTCGAACAAACTTCCTTCATTCTGCAATATAAATCTGTTCAACCCAACATCTGCAGACACAATCGTTGGCTCCCCAAATAAATTGGACCTGTAAATCTTTCCATACCTGCACGTTAAAATTGAAGTTTAAATGCTATGGTTAAACAATATCTGCTATATTTTTCTTCTGAATGTTGGTCTTTCGCTTCTGGGTAGTTTTCTTTCACCTTGATATATGTTGTTCCATGAAATCTCCAACTGAAGTAGCAGAGTAAGGCCTCAAGTAGCCAATTGTTTCTCCAAGAAATGGCCAGCCCATGTTTCCTGGTGGGAGATTAAAGCTGGCTTGTTTTCTTTGAACAATAATAAAGATCAGAAGTAGGGATATAAGTGATGGAAGAAGAAAGAGAACAAGCAGCTGTGAGTCAAACATGGAACTTGCCTGACTCTCACTCATTCTCTCTGGTTTTTGCTTAGCTGTTCTAAGCAAAGTGAGAGAAAACAGTATATCTAATTTTAGGATTGTCTGTCCTACTAAGCCTTTCAAATGAAAAGATCGTAATTTTAAAGTCCCTTATGCTGGAGTGATGTTGGTGAAAACAGACTCAATGAAAGCCTTTCAGCGCCAATAGGCTGCTTTTATAAGCTTCTTTTCTGTCTCCTTGCGACAAAATCAGACACTTCTCTTCTTTATCTCCATTTGATTACTCTTTGTGTTTCCTTTTTATCAAAATCTTTGTTTCAATATGTTTCTCTTTCTGGTTAAAGTAAGAAGTTAAATATATTTATTTTTTAATTACAACATTTTTGGCTGAAATAAATTAATTGTGAAGATTTATTTAATACACGCATATGACAGTTTCGTTATATGAAAAAAGCTAAATAGTCTCAAAACTTTCTTTTGCAACTTTGGAGAGGGGTATGCTTTTTCAGCTAAGGACTAGAAGTTCGTTTGCTGAAGTAAATTAATCTTTGAACAGTGTCAGGTTTCAAGCTGATGCCCTTTGATCAGAATTGCATAACTTGAAGACACCAATCCAACTGGGTGTGTACAACAATCAATCAGAAAAACCTTATCTTTAACTGCACTTCCCTTGCTCTGTTCTCTCTTTAACTAAAAAATTGTAAATCCCTTAACCAAAGACCTGGGATAGGGGACTTACCACCGCACCCAACAAAACTCAAATGTTTTATCCAACTTCTTAAGTTGATTCTTTTTTCTTTTAATTTTATCTTAAGATTACATTGGACCAACCAACTTGTATGTAGTTCACTAGTCCAAAGTAAAATTTTATCTGTAAATGGATATGAAGAGGAGGTTGATCTCATATTATGTAATACATATTTAAGTAATGGTTCAAAGTTTTAAGAAACTATGAACCTATTTAAATGCGGGCTTACGCCAAATTCAATTATTTCTCCAAAATAGTTAATTGGAATATGGAGATTAAGGGTATTAACTACTTTAATTTTCCCACATGTAATCATATTTAGATTCATAAGTTTGCATGACAAATTGATTCTCTTAACATTAGATCAAACTTTATAGAATGAAACTTAAACCATTGACCCCCTGCGCATCCATTAAAGCACATGTAACCGAAGTATCTGAAATTGATGTTAAGCTAACTATTTAACCAGGCAAACTAACATAGTTGCCAGTTATATCCAAGGAGAAGACATTGTTACAATGTATACATCTTGTACTTTGTTAGTTGTTTGCTTTTACGAGGTTTGACGGGAGACCATAATCATGATCTTATCAGATATGGCGTACTCTGGTAACTACATATACCAATCTCGTGTTTAATCGGTTAATGATCGATTTGGACTAGGCGGGTAAGCAAGTTGATAACCCTTCCCTGTTTCGGTCTTGGGTATGTTACGTCGAGCTTCAACCTCCCATTGAGTTCTGGCACACGTTCATCGGATTTGCAAGGCTTCGGTTTGGTAAGGTAGAGTAAATCTTGATAATCGCCTTCGGAGTGAACAGCTTATATGCTGGTGCAAACTTCGTCTTAATTGAGTAAGATTAAATACGGATGGAGCGTGTAAAAGATCATCCTCTTCGGCCACAGCAAATGGCCTTCTTCGTGATAGTTTCGGCGCTTGGCTTGGAGGCTTTGTGCAGAATATTGGATGGTTCTCTTCTATCTCTGCTGAACTTTGCGGAATTTTTACCGGACTCAAGCTTGCTTGAAACCTGGGTTATTGTCGGATTGAATTAGAAGTGGATTTGCTAGCAGTGATTAATATCCTGTCATCCCCATCTACACGCTCAGTGTCTTTCAACCCCTTCGTCTTGGGTATCAATGAGATGTTTACTCGAAACTGAGTAGTTTTACCTTATCACATTTACAGGAAGGATAACCGGTCTGCCGACTGGCTCGCTAACTTTGCAGATCATTTTGAGTTACAGATCACTACTTTTAAAAATATACCTATAGGGTGCCTCTCAACCCTTTTAAATGATATATCAGAGGTTTATTTTCCTAGACTAGTCATATAATATCTCTTGTGTTTTCTTTCCATTTCATGGAGAAAAAAAAAGAGAATGATATATCCTTTTTATCAGTGACAATTCTTTGAATATTCAAAGGTATAGTCTAGAATTTTATTTCGAATATTCAAAGGTATGTATCCATAGAGATAGATACAGCTTTAATTTGGAATCTGGTGCATATCGTGCAGTCCTAGTAAGAACTTGAGGCAAAGCAAGAATACATGCGGTGGTGCCTCAGATAATGAGCCTGCAACATTGACAGTGAAATGCACGTGGACCTCTGATAATATTTGCAGTTCTTTTCTACATCACAATAATGAAGTTACCTTATCTTAAAAATTTATATTACTTTCATTTGATTGATTGATTGACGATCACGACCATTAGCCAATATCGCCATAATTATTGATCGTAAACGCTCCTTTAGCTGTTATAATCATGGACAATATTGGAAGTATGCTTGGCAAATAATACCTAATTAAATTCATTAATTTCAAATTGAGTTAGAATTATATTTTTAAAAAAATTTCTAATTTGTTCGTTTACTTGGTGATAATTGCTTGGAAGAATGCATGCCTTCTTTCAGTACTTTGCCAAGCCTATTTTCTAGCCCACCAACCTAATTCAGTGATACGAACTACTCCATACTAGCGCGCAATCAGTCCTGTCTGTGGTGGTTCTGATTCAACGGCTCATGAGCTGTTTTGCTTGAGTAGATATGAACGTAACCCCAAATTGGCGAAAAGTCTAGGTAAGATAGGAGTTGGAATATGTTAGTCCTGTTCCGTGGTGGCAGCCGCTTGCTTCTTTTATTTTTTACCTTCATTCACCGCCTCCTTTTCAAGATTTCTTGCGTCCACACCAGACTTTAGACTTCTTACGCTCCTTTCTTACAACTGCCATGTTGTATGAATTTGGAGCTGGGTTTGAATTGAAGGTGGCTATGGTTTTGGATCTGAAGTTAACTTGGAATTAGATTTGGACGCCACCTGCGGTGATTCTCCTCGGATAAAGAAATCGTTGGGTTCAAGCTGTCCTTTGCGGCTGATCAACCCACTTTCTGTCCTTTGCGGGCTGCACCACTTTAGTTCAAGCTGTCATTGCGGCCCTCCCAATTATACTATGCAAACAGTCCGGTTGCTTGTAGTATTTGTGATGCACGAGAGAAATTAATGCGCCAATTCTTGTGGGGCTCAAATACAGGCACCAAGCGGATTCATTTAGTTAACTGGAATTCCATCTGCAAACCTAAAGAGCTAAGGGATCTTGGCATTCGGAAAATTCGTGAAACCAATGATGTCTTCTTAGCAAAATTAGGATGGTCCTTGATTGCCAAGCCTAATGCCTTTTTGGTTCAAATTCTCTTTGCGAAGTATAAATTTGACGCCAATAATCTCCCCAATCCTATTGACACCAGTGGCGGATCCATGCTCTGGAAGAGTAGAAAAGCTACCTGGCATTTAGTGCTTCAGGCCTCAAGTGGAGAATCGGTGATGCCGCTAGGACTCGATTTTGGTTGGACCTGTGGGTTAGTCCAGTGGGACCTTTTACTACCCACGCAACAACGCCTATTTCTGATTCTTATCGTAACCTCAGCGTCAAACACTTTGTGGACATTGACAGTTATTAGAATTGGGACACTTTGCAATCTTATCTCCCGATGTTGATATGTAGGTCAATTGCTAGTATTTTACCCCCAAAGGACCATCTAGGACAGGATAAGTTAATATGGTGCATTTCTGACACAAGGCACTTCATAGCAACGTCCACGTACTCCATATTAATGGATCAAGAGGTAGTCTCGATTGATGGTACTTGGAAGGCTATCTGGCAATAGAACGGCACTCAACGCATTCGCTCCTTCCTCTGGTTCCTCGCCCATGATCACCTACTCACCAATCAACATCAGGTTCAAAGGCACCTCACTACGGATGGAACATGCTATCACTGTAGACTCGAGGAATCCTCACGGCATACAATGAGAGACTGCAGCAAAGCCCAACAAGTGTAGAACTCATTTCCCCCACAAATAGTCAAACATTGAGTTTTCCAGTATGCCGTCCCGAGAATGGATCACCACAAATCTCCAATACTACCGACGAGTGTTTGGGCACAATTGGTCTATTCTGTTTGGTGTTACCTGTTGGTTCCTATGGACATGGCGTAACATGTCCCTTTTTGATGACCAGTTCCACTGGTCGTCCTCACCAATTTATGTTATTTTGTCTTATACAGGTCAACTACACCAGTCAGTCGTGTGGCAAGGTAGAGCGGGCCTTGTCCATCGGACTCGACATGAGCAACTTATTGGATGGTGCAAGCCTACTTCTGGGTGGGTTAAGTTAAACACGGATGGAGCTTGCAAACAGTCCCCATCCTCTGCCACCACAGGTGGCATCATACGTGACAGTGTAGGCAATTGGCTTGGAGGTTTTAGCCAGAATCTCGACTTGCGCTCACCGGTGACTACAGAACTTTGGGGAGTGTATACTAGGCTCACGCTCGCATGAAATCTAGGCTATCATCAAATCGAACTCGAAGTGGACTCAATCGCGGTGATCAATCTCTTATCATACTCGGCGAGCCATTCAATGGCTCTTAATTCCATAATTCAATGTATTCATGAACAGTTCACTCAAAACTGGACTGTAATCCATTGACACATCTATCAAGAGAGTAACTGATGTGCAGACTGGTTAGCGAATTATGCAAAACATTTTGATTTAGGAACCACCTACTTTGTAAATACACCCATTGGGTGCCACCTTATCCTCTTCGAGGATATGTCGGGAATCTGTATCCCTAGACTTATCGTGTAATCTGTTTTGTTTCTTCCCTTAAAAAAAAAGAAATTGTTGAGTTTTGGGCGGGTCAGGTTGGATTTTAGACAAGTTAGGTTGGGTTAAAGATTTGATGGGTTAGGATGAGATTTAGGGGGGTTTCGAGCTATTCAAAATCCAATAAGCTTCAGAATCAAATGACATAAGTCAAATATGATCGAACTTCAGATTGGACTCGAACTCTGTTCATTGTCATTCCTAATTAAAAGCAAAACATATTTCTAAAAAATATGTTAAATATAAAACGAACTTTGGTGTCCGATTCATAATCAACCATAAACTTAAATAAATGAAGATATTGTAAAAAATTACTTATTTTACTATTCATTTCCAATAAACAAGTTATTGATAAACTTGAGCAAGCTATTGTTCGATCAACTCTGACAAAAGTTGTATAAATTTATGTTGTTAACATATTTTTATGTCTTTTTTAGTGCATGAATCTCTTAACAAGAGAGAAATTGAATATCTACGAACTTACTTAGTAACGAAAAAAAGACCTTAGCAAATATTTATAGTAAATTTACTTAAAGTCCATAAGGGAGAACTTTGGAGTAACTAACAAAAGTTACTCCTTTGTGACCACAAGGTTATAGGTTTGAATAACGAAAACAACCTCTTTATAAAAATTACAAAGGAAAAGTTGCGATCATTAATTAATGACCCTCTCCCGACCCTCGCAAAGCAGGAAGCCTTGTGTACTAAGGTACGTCGACTTTTTTTTTAATTATAAGCCCATATCCAGTAAATAGACTCCAGTTTATTTAATCAAAATCTTTTATTTGACTTCTTTATTACCTTTGATTCAAATAAAATTTGATTTTCTTAACCTTAATTTTTACAAAACTCATAATTAATTAGTATCCAAAGAATAATTCAAAATTCTAGCATTTTTCTCCTTGGATAAATATTAATTAAAAAAGTTATAATAAAAATGGCTAAGAAAATCAATTTAATAGTTGACTATCATAAAAGATTTGATCTAAAGATAATGAAAGTCTATTATTCGATCTCGTAAGGCTTTCAATAGTAAAAAATATTATATACATGTGTCATATGTGATATATAATACAATCTTATACATGTAATAACTTATTAATATGAAAGAAAAATAGAGAGTGACAAACTACAATGATACCTATATGATATAAAATGTATCATTTTTTTTCATTTATAGGTCTCAATTTCTCTTTATTTTATGTTACATTGCCATAGAAAATTTTGCTTTTTCTCACTAGATCTAAACTGCATTAGAGAAAACTTGTATATGATTAAATACTTATAACTCTCTGTGTCATATAAATTTATAGATTTCACAAAACATTTAATTGTGTCCTAGAGATATAGGATCAAGGTTAATATGTATATATACCTAATGATCATTAAAATGCTTAAGATCGGCATAAATCTCTAGACTTTCACTTATATTATGACAATATAGAATAAATTGAATAACTAAGAATAACTTGATGATCTCCAATTTATGCATATAAGAAAGTACTATCATAATACATGAAAATATACAATTGCATTAGGAGTGAAATATAATGATCCCTAACTAACAATTTTCAAAAAAACTCAACAAACTTATATTGTATACATATAGTTAAAAGTAGTTAAGTGAAGTCCTTTAATCAGTAGATTAACCAAGATATGTTCAATCTCAATATGAACCCTTTATGGCTAAATACTTGACCTCTAAATACTTAAATTATGTGATATTCTTATTGTTGTTACTAAATAATACAAAAAAATTATCACAGTACAACTCAAAAATAAAGTTCCTAAGTTAAATTGCATGTGAAACAGTGTTATAACATGCCAAAAACTTTATATTCATAATCAAAGATGTCACTAGTGTCTGCTTGATAACTTCTACGAAATAACACCATCTATTAATATGACAATATATCCTAACATAGGCTTCCGGTCATCTAAACATATAACAAATTCTAACTAACAAGGTCTAAATTATTGACTTTTTCAAATGTCAGTATATATTTCTTAGTTCCTTTAAGGTATTTCAAAACTCATTTAACTACAATATAATGGTCTGTACATGGTTTAGCCAAATACTATTTAACAGTCCAACAAGGAATGTAATGTATTATATAGTGTATACCTGAGCATATACCAAACAATCTATCACACTAAAATAAGGAACATTCCTCATGTTAGGCCCTGAATTTTTTTTTATTAAGCATGATTCGTTTAAATTGGAGCCTTGAAAGATTAAATTAAGTTGACATTAATTAGTAAGGTGGCATTAATTAGGTTAGGTGGCATGAGTAAATGAAATTAAAGGTGTTAGAAGTGGTAAGAGCTCATTAAAGGCAAATTGGGCTTAAGTGAGGGGTTTGAGTTAGAAATGAGCAAGGCTTTCTCATTAAAGGTCTAATGGGCTTTGGGCCTTAATGAAGTATAAAAAGAGAAGGAAATAAGTTGGCTTAGGAGAAAGAAGAGGAGTGAACGAAAATTGAGAGAGAGGAGAGAGAGAGAATTGTCGTGGGAAGGAGAAAGAAGGAGAAAAGAAGAAGGCTTGCTAGGGTTTTGATTTCCAAGAGTTCAAGAGGTTGTTTGAAGAAAACCCAAGAAGGAAAAAGGTGTAGGAAAGTCCAAGCTATCTTTTGATCCAAGAAACCCTTTGGTTGGGCAAGGATTCAAGGTAAGCCATGGTTTCAAACTTTAGCTTTTGTTTGGGTCTTGGTCTAGAAAGTTTAGGAAATAGATGGGTTTAGTGTTTCTACCATCAATTTCATGCATTGGGTCATGAAGGTTTTCAATTTGAGTTATGTTGATTTGGGAATTTTGTGTGATTGAAGAGTTTCAAGAAGGGAGAGAAGAGCAAGAGGAGAGGCCAAGTTGACCAAGAGATAAGCAAGGATTTAAGGTGGGTTACATTTTTATCTTTATGTTAATAAGTTATAAATGCTATTCAACTAATGTAATAAATGGCTTCCAACTACTTTTTAAAATGAGAATTGATTATGCCTTAAATGCTTGAGAATTGTCCTTTGATTGTGATTGTGTGAGAATTTTGGCAATAAATGCCATTTGTTTGAAATTGTGATAATGGTTGAGTTGAATTGAGT
>JANKOD010000193.1:6834519-6871651 GCA_026284645.1 Erythroxylum acuminatum | reverse complement strand
CAAGCTCACCCCCTCCTATCCCGTCCCATCTCCAGGTGAAGAGCATGAGATCGAGAATTGAGCATAAGGGCATTACTGCACAAGTCGAATTGATTTTGAGATTTCAAGCAAGTTTTTGTAAATCGATGCTTTAGATGCATTTTGGGCAAATGTGCATTTTGCAAGTTGTATTTTGGATATTGTTGTAAATGGGCTTGAAATGCCTACTAAAGCATTGTAAAACATTGGTTTTGATGTAAATGAACTATATGTATGCATTGTGCATGTTCATGCCCAATTAAGCTTTTACATGGTTAATTTCAGCTTTCATGAGGGTTTGATTATGTTCCGGGACTTTAGGAAAATTTTGGGTAGATTTGTGTAAAGTTGTTGGATTTGATCTTTTGGAAAGTTTAAAAAGATTATGTGGTCTTTTCATTAGAATGAAGTTTGTAACAATTGGATATGGGGATGGAGAATTATAGGTATTGCAAGATGGGATGTTATGCATGTGTTTGAGTTGGTTACGACTTAGGATGAATGTGTGACAATTAGGTTTTAATGAATTAAATGTTTGTGACTAGATAATTGGTGATTGTTAAGACGCTAGTGAATGTAAGAATTATAGGAATTTAGGATGAATATATATGTTTACCCAATTGAGAGATGAATTATTGTGAAGGAGGTTGGAATAGAGGAATAGAAATTTGAAATGTTCTAAGTTTTTCACAAGAGAAATTGTATGCTTAGATTCCCAATGGAAAACGGGATCGATCTAAGTAAAATTGGGCTAAGTTGCCTTCATAGAAGTTGTAGCTCGTCCTTTTATCTTTCCAACGGCACAAAGTTTGCGGGTTTTCGATATCGGAATTGAGAGATATGGCCGTTTTAGTAGGAGATGTCAAGTAGGAAAAGGGTACCCGAGAGTTACACGGCCAGACCATGTAAAGTTACACGGGTCGTGTAATCCAGGTGACTAAAACAATTTTTGGCCGAGAGGGACACGGGCAGACCGTGTAAATTTACACGGCCCGTGTAAAATTCACACGGACCGTGTATGTTCCGGAGAAGGGTGGCATGTTTTTCACCGAGGCTCACACGGGCAGACCGTGTGATTTCACACGGCCCGTGTGATCTGAGTCCCTTAATGTCTAAATTTTGAATTTTTGGTTTTTGGTCCATAACTTGAGCTACACAATTCCAATTGAAGTGATTCTTGTTTTAAAATGAACTAGAGACTTAAGGTTACAATTTCCATGAAGAAGTCAACTTATGATTTTGGTGTTTGACTAAGGTGCACTCACCTCCAATTTGAAATGTCAGTAAATGACCCCTTTAGAGTTTTCAACATGAGTCATGTCTCAAGACGTTGGGTTCCGGAAACGGGACCCAACACCTCATGGACTCTCTTTCAATCTCATTATTTAGACACTATGCTAAAGACAACCTCTCACTATAATAGATGGATGTTGCAACAAGTTTATCACAAGCCATATTAAACCTTTGCAATATACACATAATATATGCACTTTGTGAGAGACCCAATAAATTTTAAGATTTGTCATGATGAATCTGAGTACATAACACGAAAAATGCCTTATAAGGTCTTCTTGTCAAAATGTTTAGCTAAAAGTTGATTAACCTCATACAACATGGTTAAGTCATTCGATATAAGCAAAATATCATCTACATATAAATTATAAAAATAACCTTGCTTCCCTTTACCTTTGTAATATAAATGTCTTTTAACTTTATTTTTTATGAAGCTAAATGAGGTAACAATCTCATTCAACTTCACGTACCATTGCCTAGAAGCCTATATATATCCTTAATTTACAAATCATATAAGTCTTATCTTGATTCTGAATCCCTTCAAACTACTTCATATAGACCTCCCTATAAAGGTCCTCTTTTAGGAAAGTAGTTTTAACGTCCATCTTATATAGCTCTATATCAAAACGAGCTACTATTATCATGATCACTCTAAATTTGAAAGACAAAAAAGAAAAAGTTGATATTAAAGTCAATACCTTCTCTATAAGTGAATCCCTTGGCAACTAACATAGCCTTTAACTGCTCAATCTTACCTTAGGAGTCCTTCTCAATCGTGTAAATGCATTTATAGAAAATAAATTCGCAGTTATGAAGTAAATTTATAGGTTTCCACACCTAAAATGCTTAATAGATTGCATTTCATGCCTTATAAAATCTTGCCACAAATCTACATTAGGTCTAAAAACAAATTTTGTAAAAATAATTGGATCCATTACTTGTCCAATATCATAGTCCTATTTATCCAGATAAACTATGTAATTAGATAATATTGCAGGTCTCCTTACTCAAACAGATTTTCTTAACCAAACTGGTTTAATATGATTATGTACCTCAAAAACCTCAATATGTACTTATATAGGTTTATGTTCCTGTATATGGTATTCATAATTGGATCTACTGGTCCTAATTAAGTGAGTGATGGTTATGATATAACAGTCATATTCACTTTTCTATCATATGAAAGATGAGAGAGACCACACTTATCATAAACATTTTGTTCCAAAAACTTAGCTGTTTGCAATTACACTATTTCAGATCCTCCTTCTCTATAGTAAAATCTATATCCCTTAGTGTGGTCAAGATATACCACAAAAAAACACTTGGAACTAGAGTGTGATTTATTCTTCTAAGAATTACATAAACGTACCTTGACATGGTAGCCCTATACATAGAGAAGAGTAAAGCTAATTTCCACTCTGTTCACATTTTAAAAGGCATCTTTGGTATTGATTTTCTTGGAATCATGTTAGTATGTACATAGTAGTTCTTATGAATTTGCTCTAAAGGTAATCTAGTAGGGGAGTCATACTCTACATTGATCTCATCGTATCCTTTAAGGTATAATTCTACCTTTTGGACACACCATTTTGCTTAAGACTATCGGCATAGTAAACTGAGTTGTTATTCCATACAATTTTAAGTATTTGACAAAAAAAACTTTTTTCTTGTTTAAAAATCCTTATATTATATAATACTCTCCTCCATGATCATATTTGACAATCTTGATTGACTTTCCTAATTATTTCTTAACCTCAATCTCAAGCATCTTGAATTTTTAAAGAACTTCTAACTTTTTTAAAAAAGAACACATGTCCTTAACGGAAATAATCATCAAAGAATGTTAAAATATATGAATTAGATAATAGATATATAGGATCCAAATATGTGAGTGTTTATGATCTCTAAAAGGCTAATAGTATTAGTTAACCCATTTTCTTTATTTTGGTAAACTTTTGCTTGTAACAGTCAACATATGTTTCTAGGTTGTCAAAATCTAAAGCTGAAATAATGTAATCTTCATCAAATTTTCAACTTTGTCTCTAGAAATGTGACCCAATCTTTTATACCGCAATATATACGATTTTTCCTTTATTAGGGTTTGTTTACTAGTAACATATTCAGTAATATATGAAAAAGCATATATCTCATTAGGAGTTACACACATTTTATATAAATTATATGACAAGAAGGTTGTAGTCTTATGTTTGCATTGAAATATAACCGTACAACATAATTTTCAAGTACCAAATTATTCTCTCATTATTGAAAACTAAAACAAAAATCAAATTCCACCTAAAAGATGATATCTGTGGAAAGTGTCATACAATACAAGTTTGAATCATATATCTAAGTTTAAATAAACATCTTCCACTAAGACAACATCCACCTATTCATTATTCCCCACTATTAATTTTGGCTCCTCCTTATTTGACATTCTCTTTTCTATGAATCTTTGTATTGTGAAGGCAATATGATTAGAAGATCTCTAATATTTTGCCACTAAGATCTTGATGTGGCTATATCACTATTAGATTTATAAATCATACAAGCCAAACAGTTACCTGACATTTCTTGCTTTTCCTTTCAAATTTTATACTTTAGGTTATGTTTGGTTGGATGGTTATTAATGAAATAGAATGAGATATAATATTATTCTATCGTTTGGGAAGAGGGTTTATAATGGAATGTAATGGAATAGGATGGGATGAGAGGGTTTCACATTACATCTCATTCCATCATAAACAGTAAAAATAAGTTACCTCTGATTTGGGGGGTTTAAGATGGTATGTAAAATGATAAAAAACATTTCACTATATTATATTATGAACCCTTCTTGTAACAACATTTTACTATATTACATTATGAATCCTTCCATCCTTCCCAAACAACAATTTTCTAATATTACATATATTTACATTTCATTTCATTACATTCCATTCAAAACCTTACGTCCAACCAAACATAGCCTTAGGCATTCCTGTTTTTTACTTCTTTTCTTCTTACAAAAGAAACTTCTTATACTCATACTCCTTACAACATCCAACAGTACTAGTATGGCTAATATATTTAAGTGGAGGGAATTTAGAAGGCTTACCTTTGAATCTTTTAACTTGACCTTTGCTTTCCCTTTGGTTAATATAAATGTTGTCTGACTAATATTTTTCAGCTTTTCTCCTCAGCAATGCAACTAGTAATCAATAAATTTATATTCCAAGCCTCATCATAACAACTGCATGCAGTAATTAAAATATCGAACTCTATAGGAAGAGTATTAAGGGCTTAGTGAACTATTTAAACATCAATAAAAAATATCTAAACCCTTCAGCTTACTCTAGATTGGCCATTCTAATGATATATTCCCTTACTCCCCTTACTCTAATATATCTTATAAAATATAGTTCTTTTAGTATGATACCTATTTAAGTATTTAAAGATACCATGTATCTTTGAGATAAATTATTGAGGAAGTCTATGGCTATGTTAGTTTTTAGAAGTCCACTTAGCAGATGGTTTAAGATATATCTCTTTATGGTTAAATAAGACATCATATTTGACCTTTTCCAAGCTATAAAAGTTACTTTCTCAGCCTTAATACTAATGGATATGGAATTGCCAACTTGTTTTTGTTCATGGCTATGTTAATATCTGTCATATCCAAAGAAAATTATATATCTTACTTTTATTTCTTGAAATTGAAAACAGTAAAGGTTTTAATAGTGACATTGTTATTATTAATAAAAGAAGCAACTGTGTTATTGATAATGTTAATCATTAATACAAATGTAAGATAGCAATACTATTAAAAGCCATAAAACAATATTTGTATGAGCATCTTACCACACATATATATCATGAAATACTTATGGGATGAATTCATAATACATATAGATAAGATTTTCACATAAAAGCAATCAAAGTACACAAGACTAACTATTGTGATTATATCACCTTTGGGTGTATAAATCACTTAAGCAATACATATCTCTAGTCCTATGTCTTTTTACACATCTTAAAGTCTCATATAAGGTCAAAAACTACAAGGAGAATAACAAAATATAAAACTAGAGATATCTCCTAATATATGAGTAAAATATTCTAAATGCAAACTTGAAAATATATTGTGGTGTTCTCGTTAGGATTCAAACTCTTCCATAAGCATAAGGGATATATATGTATGTTATCCTGGTATTCATCTACACAAGCATAAACATACGATAACTTATCACTAATCTATGCAAAATTCTCGTGCACTTTCTCTATGTCATATATCAGTCTTGTAAAACATTATTAACAATCCTTATTTAAGAAATATCATAAAATTCTTAATAAAGTGATAATCATATTATACACAATAATAAATCAATCATATGAGATAATAAACCAACAAGCATCTCTTGTATCTCAAGTCAATTGTATGAAAATTCACTTAATTATGGCTTTATTATGTTTATTTAAACTTTTTTTGGATTTAAACTTTATTTATTACAAATGTAACAAATCCATAATTTTTTTAAAAGTTACTTTATGAATTTACAGGACCCAAAAACTAACATAAAACAACATAAGGGACCATTTTATGAATTCAGCAAATTTGAAAGTCACTGGATGCATAAGGTGCATGCAAACTATGCACTCAATGTGTGTTTCCTTTTATGACATGTGTAATCTATATGCCACACATGTATAACCCCTTATGCATGTGAGATACATGGGCCTTATGCCCTAACGCACCAAACGCTTTATATTACATGTGTAACACGTATTAGATGTGCGTGATGCGCCCACCGCCTTATAATGTGTCCACCTCACTTACTAGACACGTGTCCAATGCTAGTGAACTGCATAAGCCAACTATCTAGCATGTTCGACATGTAAGCACCAAATGCTGGTGTGTTCCAACGTGCAGCTCCGATGCGAGAGCTCTTTCTTCTTCCCTATTGTCATAGTAGGCAATTTTCGATAGCTGTTTTTGGTGATTCTCATTAAATTTGACTGGCCTTTTATCAGACAATCACCAAAAACTCTATTTTTTTTCCTGTTTTTCCCAGCAATACTTGTATAAAAACTAATCCGAGCTACATATATGTAATTTATACAAGCAAAATATAATAATTTCTTCGATTTCTTTAAAGTGAAACATAAAAATTTATGTTCAGATTATACAATCATGGAACTGCTCTAGTATCACATGTTAGATATAACATAAACCTTAATAATCAAGCATGAACTTGCATAAATGGAGATAATGTAGAAAATTATATGTTTTGCTACCCATTTTCTTATAAGCAACTTGAACAAGCTCCTAGATAATTTGAACAAGCTCCTAGATAATTTGAACAAGCTCCTTGAAGGATGAATAAACTAGTATAACTTTCGATCAACTTTTACCAAAATTGTATAATTTTAAGCACTTAGTACCTATCTATGTTTTTCTTAATACGTGAACCTCTTAACGAGTTAAATAAACTAAATGTCTATAAACTTACTTAATTAGACAAGTCTTCACATTACAAGCTTAATTAATGATCAGTTAATACAGATAGACTCATTTTCTTCACTAAATTCTAACTAGATCATTTGTTAAGCTTCTTTACTATCTTTAATCTATATTAAATTTGATTTTCTTAACCTTAATTTTTATAAAATTTATTAATAATTGTCCCAAAAATTTAAAATTCCATCAAAACAACCCTCTAGATGTTCTATATTATTCCAAAAATTGGATTTTTGAATAAGTTTGCTCCTGAGCTTTTTATCTGTCCATAAACACAAATCATTAGAACCAATCTATGCAGGTAATTAACGAACTACATGCTCTTGTTTATTATAAGAATGTCTATTATCCAATTGGTATAGATAGGATACGTATCCTAGTTGACATATATGTTAAATAAGTTGAATAAGTTCCTTGAAGGATGAATAAGTTGCTAGAACTTTCAATCAAACTTTTATAAAAGTTGTATAATTTTAAACATTTAGTGTCTTTTTATGTTTTTGTTAATGTGTGAACCTCTTAATGAGTTAGAGAAATTAAATGCCTATGAACTTACTTGAGTAGACAATGGGAGACTTTAACAAGTATTTATAATAACTTTATTAAGTCTCCACATTACTGGCATAATAAATGATCAGTCAATACTGAAAAAGAGTCATTTTCTTCACTGAACTCCGACTAGATCATTTGTTAAGCTTCTATAATCCATATCAATTTTGATTTTATTAATTTTAAATTTATAAAATATATTAATAATTGTCCAAACAAATTTAAAATTCCGTCAAAACAGCCCTTTAAATGTTTTGTGTTATTTTGAATAAGTTAGCTCATGATCTTTTTCTTTGTCCATGAACACAAATCATTAGAACCAATCTACGTAGGTAATTAACAAACTACATGTTCTTCTCTAGTATAAGAATGACTTTTGTCCAATTTGTATAGATAGGGTACGTGTCCTAGTTGCCATGCATGTATGACAAATGCTAGAAGAAAAAATGCAAATTTACATATATAAGAAACCAATTCGGGTTTCTATAGGTCGGCAGGTTTTTTTTTTTGGGGGTATTCTATAGAATCTTTCTTTTGTATTCTCCAATGGTCGCTCCCTATGTGAAATTTATAATAGATATTTCTTACAACAAAATATTCTCAAGTTGTCTCTTTTTATATTTTAAATGAATTGTCCTCGCTATTTTCAGCTTCTGTGTTTCGGAAGTGAAACTAATTTTTTTTATAAAGAAATATACTTTTGGATAACATAACTTGAAAATGCATTGTGTGAAAATAAAAATAATCAATTTTTTTTAAAAATTAAAATAATTATCCAATTTTGATAGGACAAGCGGCCGGGTTATAGATTTGACAACTCTGTCTGGGTTTTCGTATGTATGGTTGAAGAATGAAATCAAAGAAGAGCAGATAAATAAACTCCTGAGAAAATAATTAATGAGCTTGTGCGTGTCAGCTGCCTGAATTCATGCCTTACGTGTGTTCATCATTGCCTTTCACGTGAATGCAGCAGAATCTGCCAACTTTATCTTGCATGGTTTAGCTGAATTGCTACTTCTGTTAAATTTGCCTTATACACTGCGCAAGTAAATATCAAGCAGTTTCACAGCACCTAACAAAACAGGCGAATTTCATTCGGATTTCGTAGTTTAACAAGGACCTTGTGTAAAACAATTTATGGATCGAAAGATTTGTGTACCTGTATTCATGATTGTTTGTCGTCATTGTAAGATGTTGGTTTACTTTTGAAACTGTTTTATTTCCTCTAGTCTTCTTCCTTTAGTAAATTCTTTAATGGTTCAGAATAACTTATGTTTCAATAAGTTGTTTCAACTTATATAACATCACTAATGGACATGTTTTTTGGTAAGTGGAAGAGAGAAGAAAAGGGTCCGTGACCTATTTGAGACCCATTCTATAAAATCCAATAACTATTATCTTGAATACTTTTCATGTTACTCAAATTATAAGTTATATGAAACATCAAATAGTCTATCACCTTGACATCAACTCCGATTTAGAGCTTGTGAAAGCAGATCGATGCAGTAGGACTAGGTTTTCAAAATGGCGTTTCGCAACTCAAGTTTTGTACTTCGTACCTTTACGCACTAAAATAAGAAAAGTTTTAGATATTTAATATAGCAAACATTACATACCATCAGAAACTTGTACACTAGGAATACTTACTTGTTTACAGAAATTTACATTTGAGAAACACAAAAGAATAGAGTCACTTGATTCTGTTAATTAGGATCGTTAAGCATTAATCATTCAAAGTAAAGCAAACTACAGTTAATTAAGGATTAAGAAATGATGCAACAATTCATTAAAGTGAAGTTTCTTTCCCTCCATCTCAATTTAGGAAGATGAGTCCACAATTTGTTCTTTTCCAATTCAGGTCAGATATCGTTCCCTGCTGCCTCCTTTTCACTTCAGGTGATTAGACATATAACAAAAAAGGAAGAACATGTAAAGGTTATCAAACATTAAAAAGGATGGATAATTGCTAATTGGTCCACATGGTTAATCAATGAATAACCTTGACACGTGCAGTAATTAACAAAATTATTCTTAAGCTGAAATAATTACTTCTAATTCATGTTAGATGTTTCTTAAATAAATAAATGTAATTTATCACAAGATGTGATATTTAAGATTGTTAAAATAAATTCAATTTTATAACTCATTTCTATTTTTTAAAATTTCATTACATTAAAAAGTTCTTATATTTATTCATATAATTCTTAACTTTTTTATTTAATTTTTTGCTAAGAAAAGCTTATTTTAGGTCCAGCAATTGGTGTTGTGTAAAAAGTAGGTCTTTATCTAGAGCTCTCGCTTCTTTTTGTAAAAAGTAACCGTTTTTTTATATATTTTCAGTGAATCTCTAAAACCCATAAAAGTTTGACAAGATAATAAGTGGAAAGTGTAGTTATATAATATTTTATGCTGTAAATTATAGAATTGAAATTTAACTATTGAAAATGCATGTAATATACATTTTCAGAAGTTGTTTATAGTCTTCAATCAATTATGCTGCGGCATGTAATAAGAGATGAAATACAATCTATGAAGCATACTTAAAAATCAGAGCTTATGAAGTTACTTAAAAGTTGTAAAATTATTAGTTGTAGATGAGTTTACTCGACTAAAAAAGACTTTAAAGAAAAGATTAAATGATTTATGGCAAGATATATGGAGTTACACTAAATGAATTTCAAAATCACTTTCTTTAATAGAAACCTTTATGAAAAGGTTTAAAGTAACCAGAATGGTTTAAGAAAGAAGACAAAGTCATCTAATTTGCAAGTTAAAGAAATTCATTTATAGATCGAAATATGCTTCTCATCAATAGTATCTAAATTTGATAAAGAAGTAATTTCAATTGACTTTATGAAAAATAAAGTTGGGAGGTGCCTGTGTTATAGATTAAGGGGAATAAAGTCATCTTTCTATTTGTCTAGACGATGTGTTACTTATATTAAATAACTTTGATAATAAGTAACTATTGTCAAAGTGTTTTGATATGAAATATATAGATGAATTATCTTTTTTTTCCTAAATATTCAAATTTACATGGCCATACCTTGATACTTGTTTGGTCTTTCTTAAAAGGCATACATAAAGTCTATGTTAGAAAGATTTAATATCAATGCTAGTAAATCTTGTATAAGGGCAATTATTTATGGAGAAATGTTATATTTGGTATAATTTTCAAAGAATGAAGTTGAGGGATCATCCATGAAGGTTTTTGTATGTTAGTACAATAGGGAGATTGATGTGTGCACTATGTTAGGTATCAAATTTATAATTGGATTTTTAGATAAATATTTGTCCATTCTAGGTTTAGATTGCTAGAATGTAGTTAAGTGAGTTTTAAGGTATTTAAAAGGGACTTAAGATTATATACCAATGTATAGAAAGGCGGAGAACCTTGATCTTCTAGGTTGTATAGACTCAGATTTTGCTATATGTCAAGATGATAGAAACTCCACAGTAAGTATATCTTTATGCTAGAAGATGGTAATGTATCTTAAAAAAGAATCAAATAGACACTTTTGACCTCTTCTATTATGCACCTGATTTTGTTATGTATTATAAACCTATATTATAAGCTTTATGATTAAAAAATCTCACTAGATAATTACATATGGATGATACAATTATAAGACCTATATTTTGATTTATGATAATAGTCTAACATTATGGTTTAATAACAATGATAAGAATATTTCATAGTCTAAACATTTGTAAGTTAAATATTTAACTATTAAAGAACTTGCAAAAATGTGTTGTTATCTTGGGGTACATTACGATTGAGAATATGTTAACTGATCCACTAATTAAAGGAATGCATCCTAATGTTTATAAAGGAAATGTTAGTAACATGAGTGTGTTAAAGTCCTTTGACACTATTTATTAGGTTGAAATTTATTTTTCCTCCAATTTTAGTATTTTATTTGATGTAATTCAATTATGTTGTTTATACATAATGATAGTCATTACAGACTTAGTCATAAGGATTAATATTTCTTTATGATAAGTTACATTATGTTTTTAGCATAATTTTGAGAGTATTTTGATTGTGTTTTGATTATTTCTATATTATTTGGTACTTAATATGATTTTTGATTATTTTTAGCCTTATTCTAGTTCTCTAATGTAAAAGGAATGTATTCAGACAAGGTTGGGGCCAAGTTGAAAAAGTTTTTATATAATTTTAGAGGAACACAACACCAATATTGACTGGTATTCAGTAATAAAACAAAAACACTATATCGTATTCCTTAGACAATTTGCTACATAAAGAGCATGGGTCAAATAGGGACTCAAGTGCCATAGTATGTCCCAAAAATGAACTCGTATTTATGAACTTGATATATGTTTTCATCAAGTTTTCCCTTAAATACATAAAAAAGTGGCTATTAGCCCAACATTGTCTAAATAAATCATTGTGTTCTATATCTTTTTTGACAATGATTTGTTATGAAAAATTTTAGAAAGAGGCATTAAAAGACATAATAGACTAATACAAACCTGTGTTGGTCTTATGTTGTTGTTAGACTTTATGAAAATTCTAGGATTTTGTGCTATAAAATGATAAAGAGGGCTAAGAGTCAAGGGGCAAAAAGAAGAGCTGAATTGAAGTGTCTTGGAAAAATAAAAGAACCTTAGAGAAAGTTCAAGATTCTATCAGGATTCAACAAAGAATATCAAAATTTCAAGCTCTATGAGATTTTTTTTGTTTATTATTAATTTCCTTTATTCTAGTATGAACTAAATCCTTAGTTAGGGTTATATAACTTATATGGGATATTTCAATTATTAATGTATAATTAGTTATTGCTTAGGTTGAATTTATTTTCTATGATCTTGATCATTGAATATATGATTAGCTATTATAGATTCAATCTTAAGGATTGTATGAAGGACTTAAGTAGAAGTATAATTTGTGTACTAATAGCATAAACACTTTAGATCTAGTGAAAGAGATATCCTGGACTATTGTAATAACTAATAAATTAACTATTCTTAACGAATTTGATTAGGTTAACTTTCCATCAAGAGTTAGTGATTGTTTAATTAGATATACATGTGTGACCTCTAGAGAGAGTATAGTATCTTAGGTTAATCGTTATTTCATCCTTGATAAGTACTCTTCTTAATAATTAGAACTTCTTATAAATGAACCCCAAAACTCTTGTGTTTTCTTATATTGATTTCTTCTTAATAGTTAATCAACTTTAGTTAGTTAAGTAATTTAATTACCTTTTGTAAAATCTTATTTAATTTAACTTTATTTCTTGTATAGGATTAGAATTGACATTTTTTCTAAGTCCAGCCCGTCTTGGTCCGATTTGACCATGCTTTAAACCGAACTTGGGCTCAGACACACCGACCCATCCTGATCCAAAACCTAAACCATCTTATTTATGTATAAGTGAAATGACATCATTTTACGCGACATTGTTTTATGTTAGATAAAATGACTTCATTTCAATATATATAATCACACAAAATCGGCTCATCTTCCTTATCCAGCTTCATTGTAGCTTAATTGAAATTAAATTCCTGCTCTCATCCTCCTCACCTTAGCTCCTTACTCCTTACTAGACAACATTGTTTATCTCTAATCTACTCCTGTACTCCTTTGTTTAACTGCTTTATTTCTTTGGCCCTTTGCAGACCTTGCATCTGCCATAGCCACTACTCCTCTACTCCCACAATCCTACCTGACTCTTCTCACCTTTGCATCAAGTAATTGATGTTTTTATACCATATATGTAAATATTATGTTAGACAATAACTTCTATTATGATTTAATGCACAAATGTTAGGCAGATTCAACCGTAGATTAAAAAAAGTAGCTTCCTATTTTTGTTCTATGCATTTTATTAGTTCTATATGAAGCCTGATTGCCTTGAGCCTTCACTTTCCCCAATTAATGAACATCAGTTATTTATGTTGTTCCTTCTGTCTTCAATAGAGATGCTCCTTTCGTATTATGCTCTTTTAAATAATAGTTTTTTTTTCTCTTCTTAACTGAATAATCATATGAATATGTAAATGTTGATAGTCATCTCAATTGCTAAAATTATTTCAGATTGGCTTTTAAATGTCCTTATAATAAATGTTATAAAATTATTATCTATTGATTAGTTGATTTACTTTGAGAGGAATTTGGAATATAAGCTTTATATAAGTCATTCATCACTAAGAAATGATCGAGAAAGAAATTTTATTTTTATTGGTTTATGAAAAGAGAAGCACGAGATGATTATCTTCTCTGAAAATTTATATTTTCTATGTTTGCCATTTCTTTCCATTGACATGTAATAGAATACTTATACGAAGTTTCACATATTTCTTATACCTTCATGAGTTGTAACTTCCATCTCTAATTCCCCTATCAGTTAACAAGTTGTAGTGATGTTATAGGTGCTCACCACATGTATTCTTAGTTTTTACCATATGTAGCTGTCATGTGAATGCATACTTTGTTTTTGCAATTTTTAATATTATTTTTATTCTCCCTCGGTTTGAGCTACTTTTAAATGAAGTAAAGTTAAGGATTAGCTTTGGACAAAACTTTGCTAAAGGAGTATTCTTAATCAAATATAAGGCCAATTCTTTACTACTTTTATTAGAAATTTGAATATGAAGTGGCAAAGAGATGTTGTCATGGTACATATTCTCATTTTCCAACTCTCTAGACATGTAATCTACTTTTAATGTTTTTGTCGTAACATTGAATTCAATTGGAGTTTCTTCTGTCTTTTGTCCATATAGTTTATATGTATAAGAATGGGATCAACTCTACCGATAGCCTTAATTAGGCATCTTACTCAACTTTTTGTTTGCTAAGCTAAGGCTTGGTTTATCATATATGCATACAAATTACAGTATTGCCTTTTCCAAAATAATATGAGAAAGCATTGATAAATTATATAGCTATAGTACTTATTCTTTATTTTCTTTTCTTTTTTTATTAGAAGATAGTTATTTAAATTAGTTTAAAAGACCATTACTTAAACTCATAATATTTAACACATATACTCCACCTTCATCGTAATCATGCATTTTTTTAATCAATAAATCGTTTGCTAATTTTATTCTTTAAATTTTACTTATTTAAATTTAAGTCTCGTGCTTTAGCTTCTCTTTCCTCTATTAACACTTTTTTGTAAAACCATGCACAAGATCCCAAGGGATCAAAGAAGTATCTATCTTACTTATATGCAACTATTAAAATAAAATATCTTTTTATATTTTTCACAATTATTAGTGCATTTTAAATTAAGTGATAATGGTGAAAGCTAGTAAATAATACCAAATGTATTATTGGAAAGGAAATAGCTAAAGGAGGAAGATACTTATTTAGCTATCCCACTCCCACCAATGAAAGAAAGGTTGATGAAGAGTCTTAGAAAAGCAGTATCTGTCGTATAAAGTGAAACATGGAGAGTTACATATAAGGATTGTTCAAAGTCAACCTATTTTCTCATATATGTGATAATATAAATCAAGCCTGAACATGGTGAGAACTAGCTCTTTTGACTTATGTACTCTATGTATGATAATCTTAACATAAATAATAGTTGTTTATTACACTTTTATTATCTTACTTTATGTTAAATGTTCATTAAAGTGTAGGTATATATGTAAATGTCCATGAATAACTTATATGCTCATATATGTTGATTGTTTTAGATAGATGAAAATCTAATACCAAATAGTATACAAGTAGAGAGTTTTAATATAGTACCATAAGCTAAAGGAACATGTTTATAAGAAGTAATGATTACAATCACTTCAATAAGACTATATCAATAGAGTGAGTATAAAAGGTTGATGTAAGTATTGTCACAAGATGTTGACCAGGAGTTCTAAAGGTGGGACATTTAAAAGAGACATGGAATCGTGTAACATGAAAAAGATGATAACATGAAGTCAAACATTTTCCCCCCTAACCTAACGAGATGGAATAATGAAATGAATACCAAAAATTATAACAACAATAAATCAAAGTTTTTGATAGTTAAGATGATCGTTGATGATGAACAACTTCTCTATATTATCGATAACGAAAACTTTAGGATGTTGCTTACCATACTCTAACTAAACTTCAAGATTCCAACTCAGAATTTTGTGAAGAAAGACATTTTCAAGATTATCATCAACAGAAAAATATTAAACATGTTGTCGAGTATTTACATATGGATACCCATCGTAACATATAAATGAAAGGTTGAAAACTAAAAGAATGAGTATATGGTGGTGATGACACACTATATTAACAACGAGTAGACTCTATGCAATCAACAACTAAGGTAAATTATATTATTTAATATTGTTATCATTTATTTATTAACCATATTATAATTTAATATTTGTTCATATTTTTAAATGGTAAGTTTACTTATATGTCAATGTTTCATATAAGTGAAAGGTTGATTGTGGATTTCTTAATACATTAGAACATCAATACCAAGCTTTCAACCATAAATCTTGATAAATGTAGCACAAATGATGCTATGATAGAAAAATTGAAGAACAAGTTAAGAGTTGGGAGCTTATTGAGTGGTGGAAGGTTATTCCGTATGCGTTATTTTATACATATCATGAATTTGGCTGTGAATGATGGTTTGGAGGTGATAAAGGAAGCAATAAGTCAATCTGGAATAGCTTAGTGTATTATAGTACAACACCTAAAAGAATTAAAAATTTTAAAGAAACATCACAATAACTACACATTTCATTCACGAAGAAGTTATTCTTAGATTATCCTACTAGATAGAATTTAACATTTACGATGTTGGAGTTGGCAACCAAGTATGTTCAGGTGTTTAGTAGGCTACGACAAAGAGATTCTTAGCATGCTTCTTTGTTGATAACGAAGTAATGGGAGTTGGCTAAAGCACTTTGTGAAAAGTTGGAGATATTTTATAATGCTATTGAGTTATTCTCATAAACAAAATATCTAACTTCGCACATTTGCTTTAGCAACATATGTGAGATCAAACGAGATTTATCTAGTTGGATATTTTATTATAATAAGGTGAGCCGGGTTATGGTAGAACATATGATGCAGAAACTTGATTATGATCGGTATATAATCGAACCAATTATGATATTCATTTTTGTATTAAACCCAAGATATAAGATGGAGCGGTTATATTTTTATTGTCAAATTTTATAAGGTAATTAGACTGAAGAACATGTTGATATCATTAAACAATTTACTGATTATTAACAAAGATTAGACAAAGATCAAGATCACATTAGTTCAGTATCAACTTTGGCTTCAGCTTCATTTAGTGTTCATAATACTAGTATGTGTCCCTAATTTTCACAATTCACCAAATAACAGAGGCTATGGCTTCTTTAGAGTTGGATAACTATTTAAAGGTAGGTGTTGTGACCGAAGTTGAAAATGTACAGTTCAATATATTGATATGGTGGAAGACACATGAAAGTGATTTTTAATCATGCAACCAATAATGTTAGGCCTTTTAGCAATTCTAATATCTATTATTGCTTTGTAGTTTGCTTTTATTATTAGCAGTCAGATAGGTAGTTGTCATCGTACTCGATTTCATCCTAATATTGTGAAAGTCCTTATGTTTGCATAAAGATGGTTAAATGCTAAAGATATTCAGGGTAAACTCTATTCTTTATGGTATGCTAGTTTTGTTTACCTTAATAATTTAACAATCATATATTATATTATCTTATATTGTCTTTTTATATTGATATAGGTACAGAGACCAATCTTGCAACGAAAAACTTCTTCAAACAAATATTGATTAATGAAAGTATATTTAATTGTTAATTATCAAATGTTGAATATTCATTTAATGTAATTATTACATAATTGAGTATAATTACATAATAATGTTTCTACATCTAGATAAAATGGTGCAAACTATTGATGATCCTGATTATATGATTAGCTAGTCGCTTTTCTTTGTAGTGGGTTTGTTTTCTTTAATCTTTCCTTCTTAATTGATTATTATTTTTCATTTGATTGCTTTAGATTGTTTACAATTGAAGATATAAATCTTTATTTATGTTGTTTTATACAATTAACAAAGTAAACTTTATACATATGTCTTTTCCCATTAACTTAACTTTAGTTTCTATGTCTTTTCCCATTAGCTCAATTTTAGTTTCTATGTCTTTTCCCATTAGCTCAACTTTAGTTTCTAACTATAATTGACAATTCCCTTTTATATCTTGTTTTCATTTGGATAATAATATCACTATGATACTCTATTGTTTTAAAAATACCATGATTTTCATAATAGTATCGTGATATTTATTGCATAGGCAAACTCATAAATTGATATTATTCTTTCAAGTTTTGAATGGACCAAGCATCATTTTACTATTAGACTTAGATAAGCAAGTAGTAATTACTAACAAAAAAGGTGATAATAATTTAAAGTGACATTAATTTAAAAATTAAGCAAATAGCTTTTAATTAGTTTTATTTCAAAAGAAAGAAAATAAAATTAACAATATTAATTTAATAAAAATAAATTGAATATGGATTCCTTATTATAGTTGAGATAATTTGACAAAAATGTGCAATTTAGAAGATTCAAAACTATATTTAAAATTTAAAATTAAGGCCTATACCATTTGACTTCACTAAGAAATGAATGAGTTACATAACACTGTTTTACATATAAAATGACACATACTAGTTTTTTTATTTTATGAAAATGAGTTTTAGGATAATAAAGTATGCTATACAAATTTTAAACAATTCTTTTTCTTTTGAAAAACATATTTGCTAATTGATGCGATATATTTTTATTGTATATTTGAAATTTACATGTAGAAGTTTATTACTATATCTAAAATAATTAGTGATAATGTCTATATTATTTACAAATTATTTAAAAATATATTAATATTTGTGCTACATATTACCTACAGGTTCAATTATTTGAAATTTAGTTGAAATCATTTATTAAATTTATTTAATTTTCAAATTAAATAAAATAATATAACAATTAAAAAATTAGAAAAAAGGTGTGGCACGAGCACTTGCCTATGAGGCCCAAACTTGCCATATGTTTTGCGCCTAAGCTCAGTTAATAATTTTTAGGTCGAGCCCAGGCCTCTCGACCCATTGCTAATCATGGCTAGGATTAATAAACTTAGTAATTAATTAGTTTTTGTGGGAATGATAACCTAGGAGATCTAGATGTGCTAACTTAGATGATCTACTTCTTATTAACCCTGAAAATTGAGTGAACGTGCAAATAAAACAATTTAAGCAAGAGAAGAGAAATGGTTGCAAATCGGATCAATGCTGGAAACATTGACAATGATGGTGGAAATAATGTTATTGTTGGAGTTAGGGAGTAGCATCCACCTAGAATTCACATGGGGAATATTTAAATGCCAGTTATTAGTGCTAGTTTCTCATGTATTGGGTTTATTAGGATGGAATAGAATTACAAGGTAAAATAAGTCCATCTTTACTTATTGTTGACTTTTAGTGGATTACTTAGGGAAGACATTATCACCTTCATTAAGGAGTTTTACATTTATGATATAGACACTTTTTTGTATTGTTTTTTTAATAGAAGATAAACTACATATGAGTTATGTTCCTTACTATATGAAAATGAAAGATCAAACAATTAATACCATTTTTTTTGAAAAGAAAAATGGTATTAATTAATAAATTGAGAAGGTAGAACAAAATCGGCATAGCTGTGAGTAGATTACCCTACTACAATCCTTAAAGAATCATGTAAGGAGGAAGGAAAAAAAAGGAGAGATATTAGACTAGTGGTTCAACCATGACTCATAAATAATTTCAGATGTTCAGGGATGAGAGAATGTTGGTAGTGCAGTGGAGATGTAACTTCTTCACTAGTATTAGCTCTAGGATCTGTCAGAATATGTCTGATTGTAGGGTCTCCATTGAAGAACTTCAGTTTACAAAACGTTTGAAGTTTCTTTCACTCCATAGTATATATATGCAAAGTCCCAAAGCTAGAATATGTATGAATTTATCATGTTGCGGGCCAACAGACTGAGCTGATAATTAACGAATAATGTCGTAAAGATAGTGCCTTTGATTAGTCCATATACATTTTCTTTGAATGTTCTGCTATATAATATTGTTGAAGGACCACGTAAAGAAGAGATAATCTCTTGTTTCTACTTAAACCTGACACATAGGACAATGTTTATCCATGTGCAAATATGGTAGTCAATCAATTTTCATAAGATTTTTTCTAAATCGCTAGCCAAAGTATAAAAGAGAGTCAGGGAATTAGCGCTTTGCTCCAGATGATTCTGTGCCAAGCAGCAACGGGATGTCTTCTTCTCAACAGTTCTTTGGTTGCCTTGTTGGTGAGATGATGGATTACTTGGCCTTTCTAATAAAAAATATTAGAAGAGTTCGGGTTTAATAGGTATGTAAGTTACAGATGCATCAAATAAGGTGGGAGTTTCCAGGAGTTATCACGGATGACTGATGTCATTCAAACATTAAAAGAAAGGTATGAAGATGGGTTCCTGGTTGGGACAAGTGAATCGTTCCTTGACCAGTTATCATACCATAAAGAAATGAGTTTGCCATTACCAACTCTACTTGTGACATTGGGTTAAACCATGTCTCTCAATGTTAATAATTGATTTAGGAAATATGAATGAGAGGTGCTTTTATTTATTTACCAGATGCATCTTCCCTGCAGGAAATAAGAGTGAAGCCACCTAACCCATAATGATCGCTTGCCAAGCAAAATCCACCAGAATCGTTTGAGAATTAAGGCCTAATTTATAGTTCAAATGGATGAGATGTTTAATCCATGTTTTTTTGGAAGGCATAGTTCAGTCCATTTAACCTTAATAGTTCCTTTGGATCGATTTGAATGACTCCATAAGAAGTCTTTGAGTAGTCTTTCAATAGCTTTGATGATGTTTTGGGAGAGAAAGATATAGGAACTCCAGTATATATGTAAAGAGTCAAGCACAGATTAGATAAGTTGTAACTTACCCATATAGGAAAGAGTTTTGATTACCCATAAGCCAATGCGTTTCTGTATTTTTTTCAATAAAGGGTAAACACTCCAAGTAGTTAAGGCACCTTGTTGTCACAGGAAGTCCTAAGTACATGAGTAGGGGATTTATGGAATGCATACCCGTATGTTGTGTTATGGATTGATTGAGATCAGAATCACTTTTGGAGACGAGAAAGTTACTTTTGGTGAAGTTAATATGCAACCCTAAATTATTGGTGAAGGTGGCAAAGGCCTTCATGAAAGTGTTGACAGAATCCAGCTGAGCTTTACAAAATAGAAGAAGATCATCTACAAAACCAAGGTTAGTTAAGCCTATTTTTTTGCATTTTGAATGATTTAAATTTGAGATTGTGCTTTACTTCTTGTTGGATGATAGAATTTAGAATTTCCATGCTAAGAATGAAAAGATAGGGGGGATAAAAGACCCAGCTGAGGATATGCATTCTTTCAACTAGTTGATAAAAGTGTGGGAAAATCCGAAAGCCTAAAGCATTGTCTATAGAAAATCCTAACTAATGCTATCAAAAGCCTTGTGAAAGTCTATTTTAATTATGTAGTTGGGAGAGTAATTCAATCTCGATTAGCCATTGATTAGCTCTCGAACTATGAGAACATTATCACCAGTGTGACGATCATTCATGTAAGCACCCTGATTCTCACTGATCAGAGGAGCGATAGCATATTTCAATTGGTTAGTAAGGATTTTTGAGATAATTTTATAAAGAAAATTGGTACAAATTATGGGTCTGAATTCTCCAAAAGTGTAAGGGTAAGTTTTGGGTATTAAGTATAGGAAGGTGTGGTTAATTTCTTTAAGGAGCACTCCAGAATTCCTGGACTGCATTTTTTTACAAAAGGTCCAGTAATATTCTATGAGTTTTGAAAGAAATAACCACTGAAACCATCGAGCCTTGGGGCTTTCTTGCCATCCATGTCGAATACAACTTTCTAGATCTCATTGTCATCAACAAGTTTGGTTAAAAAGTCTAGATCCTGAGGAGATACTTGCTTTAGAGAAAGGGAGTTTAGAGCAGTGAACGAAACACCCGAAGTGTCAGCTGTACCAAGGAGAGAGCTAAAATAACTTATGGCTTCATTTTGTATATCATGGAAATTCTGGAGTGGCGAACCAATTGTGGAAGTGATGGAGTGGATTCGGTTATGATGTTTCCTTGCTAAGATGAAATTGAAGAAGAAACAAATGCTTTGGTCTTCATCAGTTAGCCAATTAATTCTAGCTCTTTGTTAGAGCAATGAGTTATGATTGTTAAAGGCATACATGTAATTAGAAAGGGCAATCTTTTCAGAATTCAGTAGCATCGTGTCAGTGAGCATCAAGGTAAGTTTTAATTGAATATTTTTAAGAACTTATTTGGTGGCTTAAATAGCTTTCATGGTATAACCTTTCACAGCTTGTAATAGCTTAAGTTCATGTATAATGAAATTAAGCTTCTACATGCAACAATATTGTTTTGTTCCAGCATATGGTTGGCTTGCTCCTCTGCTAAAAGCTTCATAAAATGCAGGATCATGAAATAGGTAATTGTTGAAATGAAAGGGACAATGTATGATATGTTTCTGGAATAAGTTGTCAATAATAATTAGGGTATGATGTGAAAATAGAGGGTCTTTGAAGTTGGCAAAGCTGTTAGGGAATGTATTTAACCAGATATCATTGACAAATGCACGATCGAGTTTCTTTCAAATATTCCAAGTAGACATTTGCTTATTAGATCAAGTGAAGGATTGTCCAATAAATTTTAGATCAATCATTTTGAGTTCATTAACACAATCTTTAAAGTCAGTTGAATACTTCTTCAAGTCGCAGTGGCCATGAACTTCAGTAGGATAAAGAATTGAGTTGAAATCCTCACATTTCAACCATGGTTTGTCCATTTTGCCTCCAATGGTTTGGAGGTTATTCCATAAATATCTTCTTTGAAAGTCGTAGTTTCTGGCATAGATGAAGGATAAGGCAATAGTCATATTTATCTCATCCTTCTTGTAATAAATAATAATTCTTCCAAAAGCATGTGACTATGGTTTGAAAGCACATCCCATTGAGGACCAGTATCTACAGCTTGTTCTTGTTTTCATATTTGATTTTAGTTTCAAGCAGAGCTACAAGCAATGGTTTTTCATGAAAGACAAAGTCCCTTAGGGCCAAAAGTTTTGAGGGACAATTTATTCCTCTTATCGTCCAAGTGATAGTTGGAAAGGCTAGTGAGGCATTTATGTTTGCCCCTTTTAGATCGCCTTCGATTCACTGTACTAAATGATTCACCATAACCTAGTTCTTGGGTATAGTAATCCTCAATTGATAAGCTAACCATTGGAATTCAGAAGGTATAGTATGGTGTGGAGTGTCAGTTGACTTTTTGGATTCAAGGCTGTGGCTTTTAGTGAGTGCCACAGGTGAACAAGCATAGATGATTAGTTCAAGCCTGTGTTCATTCTCCTAGCAATAACTGTGCATATGCGAAGAGTACCCTTCGCAGTTTGCTATGAGAGTTTCCAAGGTTTGAACATCATCCATTAAGCATGTAGCTAATTTCAAAGCTTGTGGAGTATCTCTTCCATAGGCAGAAACAAGGACATGATCAAGATTGATATCCAACATGACAGTATGTTCCTGAGGTTAAGCAGTTTGTTCTTGGATAGAGTCATCAAGTTCCATTAGTTCTTGGTAGTTGCCCGTTCAGAAAATCTTTCTCGTGGCTTTCCAAACCTTACTCTAAGATTTAGAAGGGGGATTCCAATTGTAAGATGTAGCAATAGTGTCTTCCCATAACATATTATCTTCACCTAATCGCATGACAGGTATTTCATTTAGGAGTTCCTGACACATATTCAGGCATAACCTATTCTCTTCTTCCTTGTTGTGTTCTCATCCATACACAATGATTTCCTAATATAACTTGCTAACTAGCTCAGCCCTTGGGTAGTCTAATACTCTAGGGGAACATTATGGAAATGGACCCCAAAAGGGACATTATGCACTTTTATGGATTCAAGCTGTAAACTAGGCTGCCATTATTATAAGAAGATAGGCTAGTTGCCTAAGAGCCATGGACCTTCTTCAATTAGTTTGTGTGCTTCTGATACAGAGGAGAAGGTAAAAATGATAAGGCTGTCCTCTGAGAGTAAGACATCAGTGAGACATATGTGTTTCCATAATTTGTTGGCCCAGTATTGGATGAGGGGAAAGGCTAGTCGGTGGTCAAAAAAGAACCCAACAATTGTTGATTCCTAACTCTTGGCACCCTTTTGGAGTGTTGCAATATCTGGACAAACCACAAGTTTAATATCTAACTCCAATAGTGGATAGTAGGTAAGAGTGGAGGCAAGTTGGTCCTTGACAACTTGTTTCCGTGTTTTCTGGTTATGAGGTGTCGATGGGATAGGAGAAGAAGGTCAGTGTAAGGGGGAAAGGTCAGAGTTGAGGGGAAAAGGTGGGAAATCAGATGGTGTGAGGCTGGTTACATTGACTAAAAGGGAAGGGGGCAGGTTGACAGTAGGGTGGCACCGACAAGACAGTTAAAAGAAAACGGTAAAAAATGTGAGGCGAGAAAAGAGGTGTAAATGAGAAGTACCAAAAAATCCCTAGTAAAAGAACTCAGGGACAAGCCGAGATGAGTTAGAGGGCAAAGAAATCTTGTGGGGAGAGGAAGAAAATGATTGAAGGAGGAGAGATTAAACAGGGTGGAGCAAAAAAACCAGAGGAAGTGTTAAAGAGGCTCTCTCTCTAACCCATCTTCCGTTTAGAAGTTGTTGTTCAAGCAAGGACTTGGTTTCTTCTAATTGAGGTTTTTTTAGGAGTGGGAATAAGTATATGATGCGATCCCTAACTCCATATACTCCATATAGGGCATTACTTAGCCAATATCCTCATAATCAATATTCTTTGAAATTGTTTATGTATTTTTTCTATGAATGTCTTATTCTCATATGTCAAAATTTGATTGACATTGTTGTAAGAGGTACGATATCTATTAGCCTAAGAAAACCTTTTGCATGCCTCCTTATAAATGTTTTAAATAAAAAAATTTTAAGATTCATTTTGCTCCACATATTTATTGTTTATATTAATCCGTAACTAAAATTTTTAAGGAGTTATACATTTGTGACATGATATGACCATTCATTATTTCTTGAAGCTTAGTCTCCTAAAAAATTGTTGAAAATCATTGAAACCTTAGCTAATAACTTGTCAAATAAAGTTTTAAAAAGAAAATTAAAAGCTTCTTTTTATAAGGTTCAAGCATCTTTATACTTAGCATAACAAATAATGGATATTTCTAAATAGGAAGATGTTGTTGAATCAAGCATGGGCAATAGGGAGGCATGTTATCATTGCTATATGTATTGGCATCCTTACCAAGCATGTATGAATATGGAACATACCTCAAATTATTATAATGTAAACTATAGGGCTGCCTATAGAAGAATAATTGTCAAGAATGATCTTTTCTCTAATATTTATAATCTAGGTTGGAGAAGTCACCCAAACTTTTCTTGGAAGGAGTAATGAGTTGGAGCAGACAGACCTATTGGACTATTTGGGTTCTAGCAAAGACCTCAATTTTAACAACTATCATCTTTATAAGACAATGTGGTGGAAGAGATGCTTAAGTAATATATGCCTTCAATTGATTTTAACTTAGATAACTTGGGGAGACTGGACTATCATATGGGTCAATTTGATAAGGCGGTGCTATCAAATTCTACTTTTATTCATAAATTGGAGATGTTAGCAAACCAATTAGTTAAGATAGTAAGTGAAAGAGGTCAAGGCAAGCTTCTTAATAATATAAAGGTAAATCTAAAAAACGTAGCGTTAGACCTTATACTGAGGAGTGGCAAAGCATTTGATATTGCAGCCACCAAGAAAAAGGAAATGCAAAAGATAGATAAGCCTAAACATGAGGATGATATGATTGAAGTTCAAGGCCGAACTTGGTGAAAAGTATAACACCGTCTCCTCAAACCTCTGTCAAACCCTATGTACTACCCATTTTACACCCTCAGAGGTTTAAAAAGAGTAAGGATGAGGAAAATTTAGGAAATTCATAGATATTTTCAATAAGTCACATATTATCATCTCATTTAATGAAGTATTAGCTTAAATGCCATCATATATAAAGTTTTTGAAGCAAATCGTCTCCCAAAAAAAAAAAACTTGAGGAGTATGCTAAGATACCTTTAATTAAGGAGTGTAGTGTAATTTTGCAAAACAAACTTCCTCAAAAGTTAAAGGATCCAAGGAGTTTTATTATTGCATGTCATTTTGGAACTTCTAATATTTATAATCATTATGTGATTTATTTGCAACTATTAATTTTATGCTTTTATCTCTTTCAGGAAGTTTAGTATAAGAGAACTCAAGCCTACAACTATATCACTCCAACTAGTTAATATGTCCACCAGATACTTACATAGGGTAGTGAAACATCTATTTGTTAAAGTAAAAAAAAAACTAATTTTTTCACAAAATTTTTTATAATAGACATGGAGTATAACATTGAGGTTCACATCTTCTTAGGGAGACCATTTATGGCTATTGGAGGGACACTAATTAATGTGTCAAAGGATAAGTTAACATTTAGAGTGGATAATAAAAAGGTGGAGTTTAAAATTTTCAAGACTTTGAAAGGCCCCACCTTTGCTTGCATTTATTATAAGATGGACGCTATTGATTCTATTGTGCATGATGACCTAATTAAAGTTACTTATATTAACCCTTTGAAAATATGTTTAGCTTTATATATAATGAAGAAGAGGAGCATCCTAACCTAGTTAAGTGTGCTTTTAAGTTAAAATGAGAGAACTATAAACTCTAATGTTCTAGTGTTTTTGAGAATTTAGGAGAAGAAAAGTCTAAACCCAACCAATTACTAAAGAAGCACCTAGTTTTGATATAATGCAATTGCCTTCTTACTTACATCATGGATAAATAGGAAAATAATACTTATCATGATATTATCTCTTCTTCTATAAGTTCTATATAAGAAGATAAGCTACTTATGAAAGCTAATAAACCTTTGACTAGGAAGAAGAATATTACGGATTTGTAAAGGACTTAGTAACCATGTCAAGATAAAGGATTCATAAAGAAGCGCTTCTTGAGAAGCATCACAATAATTAGATGCTTTTGTTTTAATTTGGTAGTTTTACGATCTTTAGCAATAATTTTGTTTTCTTTGCATGATATGAAAGTTTATCGCATGTACTTTCAGTTTGGAACAATTCTAAAGTCATGGATCTTAGATTCTGATTCTTTTATTTGAGCTTGGAAGTGATAGAATTTTGTAATTTTATATTTCACTAATCCGTGATAGATCGTGATGGTATTAGATAAGGTGGACAATTCTTATATTATTGAGGGAGTGTTATTTATCCTAATTCCTAATTTCCCTTATTTTCTATGTTTTTTATTACTCTTTCATATATATACATTAAGGATAATGTGCAAATTAAGTGTACGGGAGGGAATTAACAGTTGTGCTTATTATTTTTATTATAATTAGCTTAATAAGGAACAATTCTAGAAAATTTTAATTTTAAAAGAATATTCTTCAAGATAATTTATTACAAGTTTGGTTGTTATTATTACTTGATTTACTAAGGCAAATAATCATGAGTATTGATGATTAATTTAATTTTCATAAACTTAACTTATGTTATGATACCTCTTGTATAGTTTGGTAATCTAATTGAGTTAGACTTGAATTCTTTTCAAGCATTTTAACCATTCCACTGAACATGTGAGATAAAATGAATTCACTTAACTGCCTTTAAACTAGGTAAAAAATCTGAAGTGTGATAATGGTGCTAATAGCCATTTAAAATAATGAAATAATTGAATAATTAGAATTATTCATGACAAAGTGTTTACTCTCAAATTAAAAGGTTATATGACTTTTCAAAAAAAATTCTAATTGCTTTTGTGTTCATTTAAAATTAATATTTTATTTTCTTCATTTAATAACAGTTATGAAAATATTTGAAAGTATAAGCATCTTTCTCATATATGTTCACTTTATGCGTAGATTAAATTTTGTGAGTTAAGTTAAAGTTTGAAGGATTATGAAGTTAAGTCTAATTGATTTATGACTATATGCAAGTAGTTAAATGCTTACAATTTGATTAACTTTATAATTAAATTAATAATAGAAAATCTTAATTAATGTGATTGATTGGTTAAATTCATTTCTGGAGTTGCAACATATGTTTGGTTAAGAGTAATGAAATTTGATAAATTCTATTAACGTAATTTTGAAAGTATTTTTACTTGTATTTGGATTATTTTTATGGGATTTGGTACCTAAAATGGCTTATATTTTATTTTCAAACCTTAGTCTAGCTCTCTAATATAGAAGGAATGAATTTGGGCAAGTTGGACTTAAGTTGGAGAAGTATTTTAATGATTTTATAAGCATATGGCACCAATATAGGCTAGTGTCCAGTAACATGAGAACAACATGATATCATGTCCATTTTATGTTCTACTTCGATACGTTATATTCATTTGACAATTTTTCACATAAAGAACATGGGCCAAATAGGCACCCATATTCCCTAACACGACCTAAATTCAAACTGATGTTTATAGACATCATACCTATTTTCACCAAATGTTCCCTTAGATACACAATTAAGGAACTAATAACTAAATATGATTTAAATACAACACCATATTCTAGACCCATGTTGGTAATGATTTGTTACAAAAAACTCTAGATAGGTGTGCACCATTTAAATAAAACACGTGTGAGCAAGGATTGTTATAAAAATTTTAGACAGGGGTGTTAATGTACAGTGGGCTAACATAGACCTCTGTTAGTCCCATATTAGCATTAAACTTTATAAAAAATTTAGGATTTTATACTAGAAAAGAATAAAGAGGGTTGAGAATTGATGGGGAAGAAGATGAGCCGAATTAAAGAGTCTTAGAACAATAAAGGGAGAACCTTGGAGAAAAGTTCAAGATTCCATTAAGATTTAACAAAGAACATTAAGATTCATGATAATGAGTTCATGTGTTTTGTTTTCTTTCTTGTTTTCTATTGATCTCCTTTATTTTACTATCAACTAATTCCCTAGTTAGAGTTAGGGATGTAACTTATATGGGATATTTCAATTATTAATGCATGACTAGTTATTCCTTATATTAAATTTATTCACTTTAATCTTGATCCTTAAATGTAGGCCTAGTCATTATAGATTCAATCTTAGAGATTGTGTAAAAGAATTAAAAAGAAGTATAATATGTATATATAGTCATTATAAATTCAATCTTAGAGATTGTATAAAGGAATTAAAGAAGTATAATATGTATATTAGAAGAATAAACAGTCTAGATCTAGTGAAAGAGATATCTTAGACTATTTACTAACTAATAGATTAAATATTCTTAATAAAATTAATTAGTTTAGTTGTACATCGAGAGTTGGTAATTGATTAATTAGATATAAATGTAAAACCTCAAGAGAGGGTATAGATATCTTAGGTTAATTGTTATTTAAATCTTAATAACCAATCTTTCTTGATAATTGGAATTCCTTATAAATGAATCCTAAAGCCTTGACATTTTATTATATTGCTTTCTTCTTGAGAGTTAATCACCTTGCTTTAGTTCGTTAAGTAATTTAATTAACTTTCATAAAATCTTGTTTAAATTAACTTACTACTTTAGTAGGATTAACAAACGTAAAATTAATTAGTCTTCATGTTAATGTTGACCTGTAATGCTCCATATCTAAAACTTGCTAAATTCGATTCTATGCACTTGCATATTTGACTTATCTAAAAAAAAAACTAAAATTTTGAGTAGGCATAGCCTGGGACATGTCCATGGGCTAACTTGTGTTGGTTATGATTTTTTTAATGCCAATAGGTATGGCCTAAGACAAGCTCATAAATAAGACTGTGGATCTCTCTATAACTTTGTGAAGTTAGACATAGTCTTTAATTTGCTAGTACTTGAGACCATGGATCCTTTTATAACTCTTTCAAAATTGAACACAATGTAGGACATGCCCGTGCATGAGCACATATTGAACTAGAAATCAATATTTTTCCTCTAAACTTTCTCTAATTCTGTCTTTTATAATTGGACCAATCCTGCATGCAATCGATCTCATTTTTTGACTATTTGTGCTCACACCATACCCCCATTCTTCAAAAGGATTTATCCTTAAATGGCAACCTACATCAAAATTAAAATAAGCTTTTTTTTTGTAAAAAGGTACAATTATGGGCTAATTAGTATAAAGAAAACTCTTGATATTACTCTTTTTTTCACCTTCTTACTTTTATTTTGTTCATTCTCTCTTTGTAATCTTAATTGGACATTATAGACTTGCTTAGGTATTAAAAGTAAAAAAGTAATAGGTTTTCATCATTCATGAATGTGTATCAATTCTTGAAGTGGTCATGTACAATCTTTTTATCATATTGCCTCAAATTTTCTTTATGACATGTGACCAGCTTACATAGATATGACATCACATAGTACCTCATCTTAATACCTTTTAATAAAGTAAATCCGTATCTACTTGTTAACTTTGATCTTCTAACATTCATTAATCCATTGAAACTTGCATAACTTTAGATGCTTTATAGTAGGCAAACCTAACTTTTTCACATAAGTAGTGATGCTTTATAGTAGGCAAACCTAACTTCATACTACATACCTTGTCATAAACATGACATCTAGTAGAAAAGATGTTCTTCCTCTACAACACTACTTTCTTTCCTTGTTCTAACAACTATGTGAAAAGTTAGTATAAAGACACAAAACAAAGAAATTGAACAAATAAAAAAGATTAACATGATAAGAAATATACATAAACCCTAAAACAAGATGATAATATTATTTGGTCTTTTAACTAAAACTTTAGAAACAAGAATACGAAGTTTTATAACAAAAATGAATCACAAAGAATATGATTTTTTTTAAACAAAGGAACATGTTGAGATTTGAATGATATGAAAATAAAGATGAAATGATAACCACACCTAGTTTATAGTCAAGCTCTAATACCAATTGATGTGAACCAATTTTATAATTTACACTAGAGAAGTCACGAACAAATTTAAATCACACCCAAGAAAACTAAAATAGATGTATAAAAAAATTGACCTATTAAGTATAAAGGATTAAAAACCAATTTTATTAAGTATTTGAATGACACAAAAAAAGAATTATATGATAAGTTTGAAGTTCAATTAAAAAAAAGAGAGAAAAGAAGCATTCATGACTATTAAATAACAAAGATATCAAAATTTGTCTTCAATTGGAAAGAAGCATGCCTTAAATACAAAATTGAAAAAACTAGGTTTTTAAGTAGCATGACCTGAGATACGACTATTCTCTTTTGAATATTCTCGAACAAACTCATATCTGAAACTTTATATCTCTTTGTAACTTTACAAAATTAGATATGGCTTGACACACCTATGCCTGAGATCATGGATCTTTCTGTAGCTTTATGAAATTGGACATAGTATGGAACATGCCCATATGTGATCCCATATTCATCCAAAGATGAATGTTTTGCCTTCTCTGAATTTAGTTGCTCGAGCCTGGCCCAGCTCAAGGCTCGATGGGTAACGCAAAACAAAGTCGTTTTGCTTTTTTAAAAAAAATTCGGGCCTGACCCTACCCATTATCGTCCCTACTTTTATAATTGACTCAAACGTCGATACAATGGATCCTCTCTTTTTTTAACTAGTTGTGCTTACATAAAAATCTCTTCTTAACTCAAACTATTTTGTTTACAAAAGTAACAACAACTAAAATTGATTAAATTTTGTAATCCAAACACACTAGAAGATGCATACCAAAAGGCTTTAGAAGTGAAAAATTTAATAAAATTCATATATATGATTGCACAATTCAATTTAGACCATATTCACAAACTATATCAACAAGTAGTAATGTTAAATCTCAAAGTTTGCATTTTATATCATTTTGGTGATGAAGATGATCTTACTGCAGGATTTTATGAGAATGATTGTATTAGTGTAGTTAGATGCATGTTGTCTACTAATGTGGATAATAACAATTGGAAGTGCACTAGTATTTTTCACACTTTCATTAAGACTAGAGATATGAAGTGTAAGCTAGTGATAGATGGAGGTAGCTCAACAAATGTTGTTTTTAAAAGTGTAGTTAATTTATTAAACTTGAAACTAAAGTTAATTTATTAAACTTGAAACTAAAACGCATCCACATCCATTTAAGGAAGTGTGGGAGACTGAACCACCTTACCTATGTCTAACAAATTTCTAGCTTCTGTTCTGATGGGAGATTATAAAGATGACATATATTGTGATGTTTTTCCTATGTATATTGCTCAAATTATTTTAGGATGCCTTTAATTTCGCCAAATTTAGTAGAGAAAATACTTATTCATTTAAGCATAAGAGAAAGAATGTTATTTTGAGACTTGTTAAGCCCAAAAAATAAGGGTAAACCTAACATTTGTAAAAAAAAAGGTAAAGTAATTTGCTTATCTTGAGACTTATTAAGTCTTAAAAAAGGTTCTAAACTTGATAAAAATTTTGCACAATGTATCCATGACTTACATATAAGGATGACAAAACCGGCCCAACCTGATTTTGGCCCAGTTTGAATAGGTCACGGGTCCTTGGCTCGACTATTCCTTCAAAAACGACGTTGTTTTTGACTTTTTCTTTAAAAAATATGTATGACGGGTTGGGTTTGGCCTGGTCAACCCGTGAACGGGCTGGGCCACGGACGAACCCATCTCGACCTGTCAGGCTGCGGGCCACATGGGTTGGGTTTGGCTATTGACATCCCTACTTGCATATTGAGATTAGGCAAAATATTGTATTAAGTGATGAAAAGTATATATTTGTTGTTGATATGCATCATAGGTATGCGAAATTTCATGTTGATGATCTTATGATGGTTCACATTCATCGAACAAAGATTTCAAAATATTTTCTAAAGAAACTTGACTAGTCCTCACACTATCATCCATAAACTTAGATTTAATGCATATTTTTTGGATTTGTCAAATGAAATGGATATTAGTTTTGTTTTTACCATAGAGCATTACCTTTTAGCATCTTTGCATATGGAGCTAGCAAAGGTATGCCTTTAATATCTTCACTATAACACCTTGAAGAAGTGGATGAGACTATTCTTCGTGATGAGTTTGTGACTTTAAAAGAAGGTAGTTTCATTGTTTTTTTGTCAAATAAAATGTTCATTCTAATTTTGATGCTAATTGGATTAAAGAGAAAGAATTTTGCCATTTAAATTCGTTGTTATTAGATTTGTATCTTTTATGAGTTTATCTCATTTTTCAGAATCAAATATTTTTAGTCCAAGAAGAATGACATGGAGAATGGAAAATTTTCACTTCACATCCTGTATGGAACATCAAACTCAAGTTCAAATAGTATCTAATATTATTGTGTTAATATCACTTGGGCTACTCGTGGTAAGAAAATTTGAGGAATACTAAATCTCGTGCTTCACGTACTGTTCTGTAATTGTAGTTTTGAGACCATACTGTTTCACTCTAAAATTTTAGATGATTTCTTTTATTTTTAGACAGTACGTGGAAAGGATATTTCTTATACTTCTAGTGACCAATCTGTTTTTTTGGCTACATATAAAGTTTGATTTGGTTCAGATCATAAAATTTCAAACTTTTAATCATTCCAGAACATACAGTGGTATATAACATCAAACTAATATGAAACTTAATTACAAAGACAGCAACCCCACTACGTTCTATGATGTCTTTGGTTCGCACGCAACCCCCAAGACTTGCAATGAAGAATCTTTATCGAGGGCTTTGTTCGAATGTGTAACAACCTTATATCATGCTTCCAGATATCTCTCTCTTATCATCATTGTGAATGCATTGAAATGCGCTACGTAGTACTTGCATAATACATAATAAGAAGATTTCCTTGCAATAATCGGAAATAGGAAAGCAGCAGAGACCCACTTAAGCGTGTAGCTAGGTGCCATCTTGTTTGAACAATGATAAAAAGAGACCTCAGTGATTGCTCTGGCCTCTCTAGTCTAGTCTCTTCAGGAAAAACAATGAGAAGGGCTCACAATCTTTGACCACTTCCTGAATCTTTCTACACATATTGTCCTCTCTTTTGGCTCGTAGTTTCATGTGGGAGTCAAAGTTTTGGATTATAGAAGGCACTCTAGATAATTATGGATGCATCTCCACATATCATATTTGTCTTAACGATAATGAAATTTGACACGGTCAAAACACAATGACACAAATTGAGCAATCTTTTCTTCCACAAATTTATCTTTTAGTCCATTGTTGATCATTTCCAATATGGGAAATGAATAATTGCTTGTGGACCGGGATGGATCGATTTTTAAGGTTATAGAACAAAGTATTGGCAAATCCAAGTAGTGAATATCATATAAACACATGAATATAGACAAGTCTACTACTCTCAGATAATAGTGCATAGAACAAAGCGAGTTATTTAGTAAAAACTTGCAAGAGGTGCTTGAGAATCACGTGGTGTCATCTGTTTCTTCTATTGTCTATTGGTACAAAAGACCATCCTTTTATACCATACATTATCAAGGCAACCTAGAAAGCTTGATGTAGTTATTAATCATCTGAATTCAGGCTCGTTATAGTAAAGGTCTTTTTGGCATAATTAATCAAGTACTTCGCCAACCACCATTGGCAAAAGCATGCTTAGACACAGAATAAACTAAGAAAAAAGAAATTAAACCTTTTGTTTGAATGCTCAAAGATGAAAATCCTTCTACGTTCCTTCCTTTTCCTCCTTTCCTTTCGGCTATTTTCCCAATACTCCAGCGACCAACACTTGATAGTAAGTGGCCGAAGTTGCTTAGTGTGACAGCAATATTCGCATTATCCCTTATTTGTGCCACAGCAATTACTTCTGCTCAAGAAAAAGAATTAATATTTTGGTGCACAATTGGAACTTTCATGATGGGATTAGGCTAATGTAACATTAAACAACATGGAGTTTTACAATTATTTCGACTAAGTGGAAGAGCATTGATTGATTGGCCGAGAATTTCGGCCTTTTATGTGCCTAACTGTGACAACGAGATGAAACAATTGTGTCAGATTCTTTGATAGGAAAACCATTTGCTGCTCTTAAAATAGCTATTATATTCCTTTCTGGATATATCTCCAATCACCATCTTAAACCTGATAAGAAGACGAAAAAAGATGGCAATTTAGTTGTTTCCTTCAAGAACTACATCACCTTTTACTTTCCTGAAGGAAAAATAGTAAACAAATTTGATATCAAGTAGAGACCATGTCTACGCTAGACTTTAGATACATGTATCTATAACATGAATTATAAACACTATTACTTTGTTCAATTCATTATTTCGTTAATACAACACCACCTTGGGTTAAGAGGGTGAGGAGGGGCAGGGGAAAGCAAAGAAACGAAAAGAACAGGTAAGTCGAGAAGGGTATGCTCTTGTGACTTTGTTCACTTCCATACAGACAGCGTATTTCGTACACATACTTTCTTGTGCCACTAAAACTCACTTTTTCCGACACATGGAAGACAATTCCGTATGTCATTGGCAGTAGCAGCTTGTTGTGGCAGTGATTAAATCTTCTTCTAACATGCCTCTTATATCCAAGTATAATTAGTTGATTACAGGTCAAGATAACGTACAACTCAGCTCGAAGAATCTAAACTTTAGTTTTCAAAATCTTCCATGTAATGGAAACAAAAGCTCCTAAATAACTTTGATAAGGAAAAACAATGCCTAAACTAACATAGCAATTGCTATACAACAATCAAATAGCCATTAGGGGGGTCAGCATTCCTTTGAAACATCTCTGCAATTGTCCATAAGCTCCTATTGACCAAATTGTTACTCGAAGCATCGTAAGAAAACCAAATTATTGTTTTGAAAGAACCATAAATCAATATAAAACAGAGAACAAAGAAGCTAAAAGGAAAGAGGCACGTTGTATTCCTTTTGGAGGTGAATAGTGGTCACCTACTCATTAATTTAGAGCAATTATGTAACCGTGTGCCACACATTGCCTTTGACTTTTGATTTTACTCCCCTATTTCCCTCTTCTGTAACTCATGACAACTATGTTAGAAGAAATCGGTCCCCCAGGGACCATGACCTAACAAGGAGTTTAAAAATCAAAAAGATCACGAGCATGCAGCAGGACAACTACTTTGCACTTTCTATAGCAGCCATGTTCTTGTAATCCATATGGACTTCTTTAATTGATTTGAAGGAGGGTCTCAATACAATATAAGCAGAACATTCAATTGAGGCAGTTCTGTAATAAATATTCAGTTGTCTAGGCATGGAGTTGTAGCAATCTTTAGGGCGCCTTATATTTACAATGCAGTGAAAGTAACAAGCGATTATCAGTATCAAACTTCAAACAACTCAAGAAGGGTTAAATTTGAGAAATGTTTTTCGTATTCAGACATGAACACTATGTCTGGCTCTTAATGGATTATCGTCCAGGTATCTAAGATCAAAGTTTTGTTAGTTCAACTTCGAAATTACAAGGTTGTTTTAATGATGAAAGAAGTTAAAATTATGATAAGAACAAAATGAGTTTATGATGATGCCTTGGAGTTGGATGGTTATTTCATAGTGATTAACGAATTTTGTTGAAACAATCAATAGGCTTAGTGTTAGACCCCTAAGTCTAAGATGGTAGAATTGTGCGGGCACTGGCGAGCCTTGATCAATGTTTGAAATGCGGAACAACGAAACAAGACAAAGACTTGCAAGGAGGCAAGAAGAAAAAGACGCAATGTCAAGTGTTGGCATGCATTGGTGCACATTGGTATAAATCTTCGACGAGATGTAAGATTTGGATGTAAGATTAAAAAAAAGGCTTGAGATGGACATCAGGTGGAAGATTAGTTGGATCACACTCATGACGGTGACATGTGAAAGCTCCAAGGTGACTTAGCAAGTTAGATCAAGCTTAGTGCGAGTTTTGGTAGAGTTTTAGATCCTGTACAAGTTGACTTGGCTAAGGCTCGGTTCTTAATGGACTAAAGACTTAGTACGTGCTCAAATGGACAGACCATGACTAATAGAATTGGCATGGGAAAGCAATGGACGGACAAATATACTGTTGGCTTAGATTACTCATCATCAACGGATAGAGATGAGGGGATCTTGGATGATGTGGCGGATAAGATCACAGTGGTGATAAAAGCAAACAAATGCAAGAGGGGGGTGAATAATTGCGTGTGTAAATTTTTTTGCAAGTTTTTTCAATTCGTATAATAAACAGATCCTAATTAAAACAGTAAGAGTTTGTCATACGATAAAGCCTTTTTAAACGACAGGAGCTTATTAGTCAATATGAGCCTTTTGTAGGATAGGATCCTGCTTAAACAAAACGAGCCTACTAAATGATAAATCTTATTAAAACAATTAAAAAAACAAAAGGCTCTTGTTAAAATTGAAAGGAACCTCTTGTAAGTTGAAAACAGAAGGAACCTTTTATAAATGTGAAGGAGCCTCTTAAAAACAACACACACAAAATATAATTTGGAAATTTAAAAGTTAAAGAGAGAGAGAAGAAAGGCGTAGTTAATTTATATTGGTTCAGTTTACAACCCAAGCCTACGTCTAGTCCCCAAGTATCGAACTTAAGTGTTTCACTATAAAAATCGAGTATTAAATTTAACGAACCTCTCTAAGCTCACAAGTACATATTTTTCAAGGTTCTTCATCCTTTCACACTCG
>JANKOD010000193.1:6798543-6816959 GCA_026284645.1 Erythroxylum acuminatum | reverse complement strand
TATAAAATATGGATGAAAAAGAACTCACTGGCTTGTATTATGTTGCTAAGCACTATAGATAATGATATCATGCATGACTTTCACAAGTATGAAACTGTTAAGGACATATGGTCCACTTTAACTGTATGTTTTAGAAGGACCTCAGTGACTAAAATATGGTTACTCAATATCAAGTTTGACATATATAACAAACAATTAGATCAGACAATGTAAAAAAATTTTAGGCATATGTCCAACATGATAGGTAAATTGTGTAATGTTGGTCGCAAATTATCATATGAGCAGTAAGTACAAGCCATTATTTGTTCATTACCTCAAAGTTGGGAGCATATACAGATGCATCTAACTTGCAATGAAAGCATCAAGACGACTATGAGGCATCTTTATAGGCAGTTGGTTCTACCTCATATAGAGCTATGAATCAGAAGCATAAGCATCATAATAGGCCCTAATGAAAAAAGGGTAAGAGAAATCCCCATTATCCTAATAATTCAAAGAAGGCAAATAGGAACCAACATGGAAAAGGAAAACTTCCTTTCAAAAAGCAGAACATGAATAAAGTCAAGTGTTTTAATTGTGGCAATAAGGATCACTTTGCTCGTGATTGTAACAAGCCCAAAAATGTACAATCTCATTATATAGACATTTTTTATATGAATGTCTATTGTTTTGTTTTTCTAACTAAATCACATCCTTTATAAATTGTAGATTTAAAATTAGCCAACCATGTAGTGAAAGATAGAGATGCCTTCGTGGAATTTCAAAAAATCGTATATGGAACACGATGGGTTTATATAAAAGACAACTCAAACAACACCTTTCACCACAATCTTTAAGGATATAATCTTACCATTAGTCCTCTTTACCCCTACAACATGATGTATAAGTTCCTTGATAACCAAGATGCCTACCCCATTTCGTTGCCTCAAACACGTTGAATACCAAAGTTTGAATTTATTAATCAAATTTTAAAATTTAAATTCGGTATTTATAGTTATTATTAAATTCATTAATATTTTCAATACATATAAATTTAGAAGCTTATTTATAAATAAATAATTTTATCATTTAATCTACAAGCCTTAACTTGTATTCCTACTTATCAAGTCACTTAAGCCCATACCAAAATTTATTTAAGTCCAAATCATTTAGCCCACTTATCTTATACTATTTTATAGCCTAAAAGAATTAAAATACTTGCCCAAATATTATCATAATTAGCTTGTTTGAACGGGTGTAAAGTAAGCCTAACTTATAGTTTAAATGAGAAAACCTAACTTCAAGTAGTTATGTTTTCTGCAGTTTTTAGGTCTCCAAAAACCTCCATAATTGTTGGAAGAAGTAGTCACCACGGGAGCAACCACCTCTACAAAAAATCAGTGGATTCACACGACCTCCCTCTTTATAGCCAGTGAAAGTACAAACATTTGATGGAAGCAAACAAAATAATGAAGCTTTCATTCCCATCTAATGTTAGCAATGGAGTCTTTAGAGAGTGAAGAGGATGCTTCTCCCAGTTAATGCTACTCACCAATGTATGACCCGTCGATGGGGACTTTCAAATCACCATCTTCTTGTTCCTTTTGTTTGGGCTTCATATGTATTTAGGTGTTGGTTTTGTTCAGGAACAAATTCTCTATGAAAAAATTTGTAATTTTTTGGAATCTAATTAAGTTTTTATTATCTTATTAAGTTCTATTTTCACCAACTCTGCTATCGTGGTGGGTTTTAGTATTTTCACAAATTACATTGGTGTTAAGAAGCAAAACATGAAGGTTTTAATGGTGCTTTTCTTTTATTTTTTGATGCTTTACAATGTTTTGTTATGTCCACTGTTGATATACAAATTTAACATTCATTTTTTGTCTGAACGTCAATTTGGTTTTGGTTTTCAATTAAAAAGTTTGGTTTTCTTTGTAGTTAATCTACATAAACATGATTTTGATCAAAAGAGACCGACTCTTTTTAACCATCATTTAAATTAAGAGTTAACCCATTTATTGTAAAAGCTTATCATGTTATTACTTCATAATAAAGATCATAGTTCTTATCTATGATCAAATAGTATGTTGTTTATCACTAAGATATATTTTTTAAAGATTTTAATAAGATAAGGATATTTATAATAACTTAATATGATATGCATGTAACACATATGACAAAGGAGATTATATTACATTGTCAATTTTTACTACATTTTTTTCTTTTAAAATCAGACACTAAAACCAAAACACAATTTTGATTTACCAAAGATCATAATTAAAATGCATATCCACAATCCATACAATCCATATGTAGGAAGTATTGATAAAGATAATCAATTCTCATTATTTGTCTGAAATCAGTCATTATAATAAAGGCATTAGCATAATTTGAATTCAACTAAAGGACAAATTTAATTTTATCAAGATAAGGTTCACGATTAAGATACATATGGAGCATGCTCTGATATCAATTTTAGGATAATATCTAACACATGATCTTTCAAATCATATTTATTATTAATCAAATCACTTACTTAGATTTGATTGTATTCCACTGATCACAGGACTCTTATAAGAAATATTAATCATTCTTTAAGATTGATGAGACAAGTTGGAGCAGGCAAAACTTTCATTTAAGTTTTGTTAGTACAAAATTCAACGATTCTTTAACATATGATGTAAAATTCACTTTTGAGATATTCTATTGACGCTCTATATTTAGTTTTTAAAGATTTTATTCATCACAATGACCTAATTTTAAAACTTATTGCTACTATGGTTGCACTTTTCAGGCTTATAAAGTTTTTTTAACTAAACATTTAAGCAAATATTTAAAATTTGCAAAGCATCTTCTACATTAAAAAATACATGGTTTATACTGATTTGGCTCCACATTATTCATTATAAAAGATATTTTATAAACAAAAGTTTGCATATGTTTTTAGGCCAAAAGAGTATTTTAAACCCTAATGTTTGCATCAGAATATAAGTTGAATCCTAATGTTTCGGAGCTTTTAATTTGAACCTAATGTTCACAAAACATTCAAAATAGACCAATAAGGACGAAAAATCTAACAGGGTCACCCTCCGTCAGTGAAATGCCACATCATGTACGATGTGAATTTTTTAAAATTTGTGCACATTAGTGGGACCCAACACTTACTGATGTGACTTTTTATTTAAATGAAAGCGGGTCTCAAAACTTCAATTCTCACCATTTTATCCTTCATAAAATCCATCCGATACTCATCTTTTATCCTTCATAAAATCACTAATTCACAATATTCACAATCCCTAAATCACAAAATCCTTAATTCTTCAAATGATTGTAGAACCAAATCCCTAAATCTCTCACTTCATCTAAATGTTTACAAAAATCTCGCTTGCTCTTTTGCTAGTTTAATCGTAGCAACAACAGGCCCAATCGTAGTAACACGTTCAATTGCCTCCTACACACCTCTGACAGATTTCTAGGAAACAAGATAGGAAAAAATCCATCCTCAAGCTCTTAACTATGTTATGTGTTGCGTCTCTTCATGCACACATAAGCAAAACTTCATTTTTCTAGAGTGTCCTGCTCATTAAGGTACTTATTCATAGTTTTAAGGCATCTACTTCCTTCATTGATTTTGGGATTTCTTTTTTGGTTATGTGGGAGCAGATAGAAGATTTTATAGCAGTTATAGGAAATAATAAGACTAAGGAAATGAAATATTAACTAAAGAGAATCATTGTAGGATTGAGCCATAGGTTAGGGAGAGTATTTGCCTCGTAAATAGTCAAGTTTATGGATACTATATTGTGTATTTTTCTTTTCTCTTCTTGTATTTATAGTTTATTTGAGCTACTGTATTTCATACTCTATTATCAATGTACACTATTCTATTGCCTAAGAATGCTAAATTAGTTGTTTAGTGATTGGGTCCTATCAGATTTTAATTAAATTTTTTTAGTGTATGGTTTGTACACTTGTTAAAAAACAAAGATGAGGATATGGAAAGTATGGAAGAATTATTGGCCTTTGAAGATGGAGGAAGATAGTTAACTGAAGAGTATTAGGATGATATGTTTGAGAAATGTGTGCCTTTTGATTTGCTAGTTTGGGCTTTCTACATCTCTTTAATGATGTAAACAAGCAAATTATTGTCTATATCTACTCTATTTCCTAAATAGTTTGTATCCTTTTTTCCTTGACATCAAACTTCTAATGATAAGGTCTTTATATAAGGTTTAAATGATGTTGCATTACCTATGTTTAAGTGGATGGTATGTTCATTTACTTATCTCTGGGTGCTTCTAGTCATGCTTATAAGGTTGTGTGAATGTGTCCACAGCCAAAAAAGGTTTAGATTTAGTTACCATTTCTTTTTCTAATGTTGAGATTTTACCTTTACATATATGTTAGTGAAAGGATTAACTAGGAAATCAACGTATAGGTTAGTAATTTGCTCGTTAACAATAGATTGAAGAATGTAAATTGAAGAGGAGCTATTTATAGGAGAACTAAGTGTATTGGAGAAGACGTTGAAAGTCTCTTTTATTAGACCTTGTTGAGATTCTACCTTTACATCTATTGAGACATTGGCTTTTGGCTTATTAAAGAGTGATTATAATCTCTTGCCTTCATATAAATTTGTAATGACCATCTAAAAATATAAACACAATGTCTTCACAATACTACATTAAATTCAAATAATGGTTAAATGTTGTGTTATTGTGGTTTAAAAGCCTCATAAAGAACTTTATGGAGTGATAATAATCCAAGAAGAAAATTTTATGGATGTCCTAAATATCCTTTAAGTTTATTTTTCAATAAGGTATAAATGTTTGTGTATATGTTTAATGTTTATCTTATTAATTATTTTCTTTCAAATTGGAAAATGTGATTTTTTTTCAAGTGGTATGATGACAGATTTAGTGACAGAGTTGTTAAATTAATTCATAAATTAAAGAAAGAAATAGGTATGTTGAAGAAGGAGGCTCAATGAATCACAAATGAATCACGTACAATGTTGAAAATTGAGAAACAAAGCTAATGAAAGAAGACATAAGAAGAGAAAATTGGATTGAAATTTATGTTAGTAATTATCGTAATAGGTTTTTTGTGCTTATGGTGAGTGTTATAATATGGTTTGTTATAGGCAAGTGAAACTAAATTGTAGTATTTTGTTTAAAACTTGAATCATGATGAATGAAAAACCCTCATTTGAGCTAAGTTGTAATATATTGGGCTTTGTATTTATTGTTTTGTTATTCATAAAGATGTCTTAATGATGCCTAATTAGTAGTTGTAAAAATAGTCAACAAGTATATACAAAAGTGATTATATCACAATAAATAATCGATGCATTATATAAGTAAATGATTGCACCACAACATCTATCCATCCATATACAAAAGTGATTGGATCTATCTGTCTATATACAAAAGTGATTGGATCCAATAACTAAAGTTCCAGTAACACATAGACAACATTAATATATAGTGGGAATCAACCACATTGTTTCCCTCATTTGCACTTGACTGAGAAGGTTAATCATGTACTGGTTGATTTAAATATGCTCTCCTCATTATTACTTGGGTTTGTAACTGTTGGGAAATGTTGCTAGGTTATGATTTAAACCTTAGACCTCTTAGTTCAAAAGATAGCTTAAAAGAATGTAGATCAATTTCTCCATACTTCCGTTTACTAATATGTGAAGAGATAGTAACCTATAAACATATATGTCGTTAACAGTATTCATTTGTTAAAGTTATCAATAATGTGACGAATGTTTTCATACTCACAATATTGTTGTATTGACTCGATATGATAATATGTTCAACAATATTATAACCAAACACTTGTGAAGAGACCTTAGTGATGGCTTAATAAATATGACATAAACATCATTATTAGCTTGATAATAAAAGAATGTCATAAATATCATTAGATATATGAAGCAATACATAGTAATTAAAACAAAGTTTGATAGTCAAAGAATGTTTCATACCTGTGGAGATTGCTGAGTAGGTTAAGTTAAGCCTTTATTCTTATATTTTTTGACATTGTGGCCATAGTTGCCACATTTCCTACATTTTTGTACTATAACCTTTTGAGTCAATTTGTTTAGATTTTTCAACTTCTTATGCTTATTTACTCCTCTCCATCTTGTTGTTTTAGGTTTTTGACATAACTCTTTTGGGTGGGGGTTTATTACTTCTACATCAACAGTAGGATAAAAAATTGCACCTTTAATTGATTGTAACACATGGTCATACAATGCTACAAATTTGGACTTCTTAAACCAATCTTCTACAAATACCTTTGATAGTTGCCTAGAATAGTGAACAACACTTATAGCATGTTTGTAAGGATATCCATAAGACTCTCATGCCTCGCAACTACATGATTGGTATTTACCAATCCTTACAATATGTTTATCATCACCCTTAGATACTTCATATGCTCCATCACCATTCCAGACTATTCTTCACTACATTGTGCCTTTTTTATTCTTCTCCAATTTCTTCATAATCCTCAGTGCAGCATTTGAATTTCAACCAGACACAAATTCTCTATTATCTGTATACCTCTTCATCACCATGATTCTAATAGTTTTAAGAATGCTAATAACTGAATCTCTTACTAGTAAGATCTACCCATTAAAAGTTTCACTCATATTATTTTCGTCAACCAAACATTTTGATTCAAAAGATTGGTAGCATTTTGCCCGCCTCTCTTTAGGATATTCAAACAATTCTAAAGTATATCCATGGTTTATTTTATTTTATTTTCAGTTGCTTGCTAAAATTTTCAACGTAAGTTGACTATGCACAATTCCAAAACTGCTTCCGCAAATCATTTTCCTTCTAATTCATATTCCAATTATGGTATATGTGTCTATTACACATCTAATGAGTAGGATATGGTAATGTCCCTTCCATAGCCCTAATCAATCCTTATAACAATAGAAAATATTGTCAGTTTGAGTTAAATATAAAATTTATATAACAATAAATTGTAAATATATGAAGAATAAAATACATTTTAAATATATGATATAATTGTAAATCCTTCACCACTATCCTATTCTAAGTCAAAAGTCAGTAGATTCTTAAACCATGTCCAAGACTTAGTATTATATTCCTCTATAATAGCCTAAACCAATGGATACATCCCTCTATCGCCATCCCTCCCAACTGTACTTAGTAATTGGCCTTGGAATTGTGTCTTTAGAAAGCAACCATTAATACTAAAAATTGGCTTCAAATGCCTCCATCCTCTTTTCATGACATCAAAAAAAGTGTAAATTTTTTTAAAATACATAAAAGTGATAAAGAAGTATGAATAAATGAATAAGTATAGATGTTGATGATATATATAAATATATTATGATACTTTTACATGTAAAATAAAAGTTTCTTCATTCCTTACTAGCTATAACACTACTGTTGATCCTGGATTACTAATCCTTAACTTATGTACATATCCTTGTAGCTTGACATATTCATTCATATAATCAGTTGCCCTCTATTTTCTCAATCTCCTCTTTGATCTACATATACTTGAGTTAACAAATTTATTAAATTTTTCTGTGGATTCTTCAACCATCTTTGTTATCGGGATATTAGGCTTCTCAAGTATTGTTTCCCTAAAATTTCTCATAAGTAACTTAGCTTCAACTAATTTAGATTTGCTGGTAGAAAAATAACTATTCTCTTGATTGTATGTCTTCACTTTGAAACACTGCTCATTTTTGTCATAACTAACATACAACTCCTATAGGCATCCTTTGATACATCAAACTCTAATTCGATGACTTTCAATTTTTTAAAAACTTGAAATTGTATCATGTTCGTACTGCATAATCCACAACAGAATCTCTAAATTCTTTAGTTGATTTGAAATTCATCCCTAATCTCTAATGTGCAACCACTTTAGGTGAAATATACCTAATACTAGTACTAGGTCTCCGTAATGGTTCACTAGGCTCTTCTCTGCTTGGATATTTATCACTATCAATTAAAATATCACAATTAGTTGAGTCAATTTCAGTTCTTAGTTATCATCAGGAATGTTAACTTGTATAAAACCCTCGTCTTGGTCTCTTTCATAATCATACAGCTCTTTATCAAATCCTACATCAACTCCTTCACCAACTCCCATACCAAATCCTTCGTCAACTTCTTCGTTAACTCTTTCACTAATTCCTTCACCAACTCCTTCACCAACTCCACTAACTTCTTCACCAACTTCTTCAACATATGCATCATCAAGATAGTCTACCCTCATACCACAACTTCTCTCCTCACCCTTACTATCTCCATCTTCTCTTCCAGTTATAGGCAATATCTCAGGTACAAGGATTGAGGTGTCTAATAGATGAGCTACATAAACATCAATCATTTGGTGATTTTCATAAAGTTAATAAGCCTTAGAAAACTTTGATTTGATTCAATCAATCTCAACAAATTACTAAATTTAAAACCGAGTACACTGTAATAAGCCTTATGCATTTGAAGATATCCTAACTCCTTTCCCATCTCATGCTAGCTAACATAGTCAAGGTCTACTTTATCAAAAACACTTGTTTGCCCGTCAACATATTTCAACTCCAGTTCTATTACAAACTTTCTACCATAAAACAACCTTATACTATCAAACTAGGCCATCATACACTATTCACAAGTAAGGGGAAAGAATTATAACCAAATTAAAAGGAATATTCACTTGAAAATAGATAAATCGTTAACACCATAGATTAAACTTAAAAGAAAGTTAATTACTTAGTTTTTATCAACCTTAAAAGAAAGTATATTACTTAGTTTTTATCAACTTTTTATAATTCATTTATTTAAAATTATACCCAAATATAAACATGTTAAGTTATATACAAATGCACTAATCAAGGTCATGTTGAATGATTAAATAAACTTCTCATTAGATCAAATAGGTTAAAAAATGCTCATAATTGAACCTCTTATTCTAAAGATATTAGATAAAATACTCATAATTGAACCTCTCATCAAGGATTGAATTCATGAGATAGGTAGGTTCAATTAATGCATATTACTATAAGACATCCAAAATAGGTCCTTTAAGATAGGATTAAGAGTACGAATGAAATATAACTTTTGGTTATAAAATTCACAAAAGATAAAAGCAGTAGTTGGAAGCTTTATTCTAAGTTATTAATTTACTGGACTTTAGGTTCAGGGAATGGGATTTTTGTAGCATTTTGTAACACACTTAAAAACTATCAATAATTATAAATATAAATTTATCCTAAAATTTGTCAACTAAAGATCCATTTACAAGTAACATACTTCATAAAAGCAAATAAAGTCTTTTACAAATTGAGTCCAATGTCACAATGCATTGAAAAGAATACATAAGCAAGCAACTTATAACTCTTATAGTAAAGATTATAGTTTTTGTTATTTTCTTGAATAAGGATAACTTTGTAGTACAAGTTTGTTCTATAGAAAATTAAAATTTTTCATACTAATGTTAAGGTTATGTTTTAACTTGTTGTCCTTGTAAAGAATATGTATATGTAACTAACATAAAAGATATTTTGACAACGACATTCTAAAATTTAATAGGTTGTTTAATTGGAGGAATGATTAATTTACTACATAAAGATCAATACCACAAAAGTATTAAAGAGAGAGTAATAAATTGATTTCTCCCTATGTAGTGAAATCTTAAATGCTATGAAAATTATTGTAAGATATCTAACATGCAACAATATTGAATGTTTACAATCATAATTAACTTTGCAACTTAGTGCTTAATATTTAGTTAGTTCGTTCTTAATTTAATGATCAAAGGAAATTCAATAAATTCAATCTCTTATAACTCTGTTACTTTTGTCTTTATCAACCCATTCACTGCCATCAAGAAATCCTCACAACAAAATCATAGAATAGAGGATTACAACATATATGAAATAACTTAATAAGTAATTTGGGCTTAGGTCAAAAATAGGAGACCACAACATAAAATAAACATAAACAAAAACTAGGTGAAAGAATCATCGAATCAACAAGAAACAGAGACTACAACATATAATAAACATAAACTAAAAGTTAGACAAAACAATAGACCTACCATGATTTATTGTCCTATCTTGTTTCCCATAAACCAGATAAAGGTTGGGAGAGGCGATTGGACCTGCTACTGCTGCGATTAAACTAGCAAAAAAGCGTGCAAGATTCTCCAAACGTTTGAACGAAGTAAGATAGTCAGGGATTTTGTTCTACAATCAAGGATTTTGTGATTTATGGATTGTAAAGGTTGTAAATTAGGTATTTAAAGAAAGATTAAATGGTGAGTATTAAAGAGATTTTATGAAGGATAAAATAGCAAAATTGAAATTTTAAAGCTCACTTTTATTTAAATAAAAGAATGTCACGTAAATAAGTGTTGAGTCTCACTAATGTACAATTTTTTAAAAAAAAGTCACATCGTATATATCATAACATCTAATTAATAAAGGATAACCCTACTTAGATTTTGATACTTATACGATCTATTTCGAACATTTTGTAAATGTTGAACGTTATAAAACTTTAAGGTTAAACTTATATGATGTAAATGATAGGATTTAAAATAAACTTTTGGCTTGTGTTTTCATGGCAACCTTGCTTCAATATGCCTGTTTTCAGGTTTAATTATTGCAAGCTTTTTAAAAAACAAAATTCCAATCGAACAAAAGTAGAAACACAGCGAAGCACGCCGTCGCAACATTTACAGTACTTCAATGTCCACTGGCAAATAAAAGTCATATAGGAAGCATGATTAATCTTCTAAAGAAGTCCCATCGTCATCCTCGTAAGAAAACGCCTTCAGGATTGGTGACAAAGGTTTTCAAACCCCATATACTCTCGATTCTCCAGCTTCTCAACCATGTTGGCTATTCCTACTCCACCTGCAGGTGTTATGATATGAACACGTAAAACCAGATTAAGAAGAAACAAGAGGACCTTTTCCTAGTGTACAGTAATGAAGTTCCAGGGATAAGTAGACTCTTACCTAAGCTAATAGCACTGACGAAGATTGTCAAAGCCAATATGAATATGATTATCGATGCCCTCCCAAGTACCGCAACTATCTTTCTCACCACATGCTGACCAGCCAAGGCAGCAAACGTTGCCACCAAAACGAAGTATCCAGCTGCAGCAATGAAAGAAAAGGTATTAATAGGTTAATATATCTTTAGCTACTTAGCTTTAGTCGATGATCATATTGCGGAACTCGCATTTCCGGTCTAGTTGGAAGAATCGAGCCTTGCGACTCAGTAGTAGAGGAAGTTTAGGACTTACTTCATTCGTCAGGTTCAATTCTTGATGAAAACTTTGCACTTGGCAAAGTAAACAGAAAAATTTTAGAAAGCATTTCATGGTTACTACCACATACCATATGGGATTGGGAAACGGTTGAGGAGGTAATACTCGACAACAGACATAGAAGACGAGAACGCCATAGAGAAAGTTGATGTTGCACTTGCTACCTGAAAATTGAAACAGTACAAATGCGTTATGCAAATGGTCGGATGATCACGATTCAATCTTGCAGAAGATACGCCATGGCACCTGAGGAGGAATTCCCAGTTCGAGAAAAAGAGGTCCCAAAATGAAGCCACCTCCTAGGCCAAGTAGTCCACCTACCATGCCTGCTATTATTCCACATGAACAGTAGAGCATGATCTGATACAACTTCCAATTTGTAATCTCCTTTCCTTTGGATGCTATCACTCTTTTCCCTTTGCACAGGCATATGGCTTCGAAAAATGTAACAGAGACAGCTATTGGTACCTACAGAACATTAAACCATTTGATTGGAAGATTGCCTATTTCAAAGTTGTGATCTCCATATCATACTTGTCAGGCTCAGTTGCACTTGGAATAGTGTTATTATATTAAGTGCTTTTTATGCTACTACGAAATACTCAATAATCCATTCTGTTCTTATAATATCTTAGCATCCAAGTATACTTTTCCAGTTCAGAATCCACACATTCGGTCTCCTGTGTAGCCTAACAACACTTGCAACATGTTTAGTTGAACAGATTTACGACAATAGCTTTCTGCTAGGATTTTTGTAGCAAGTGTTGTCAAAACTTAGATTTCCTTGTCTGTTTGTTCGAGCAGATTGTCAAAAGATGGTCATTTTTTGTAAAGCATTTCTTGTATATTAAGAAACATACAAGCTCTACTAGGATTTGAACCACCGTGGAGAATGTACTTAATCTATTCTAAATGAACAACGAGCCTATATAGAGTTCACCTGCAAAGAGTTCAGTATCCAGTAGACAACAGAGCAGGCTGTGACATGTTCCTGCATAAGGATTCAGGTGAAACCGTGAAACAGGTTTATAATAGATACGTAGCGAATTAAATGTTGATTCATGGGCAACTAAGAAATAAAATAAAATAAAGGAAATTTGACTGATTCCTAACTTAATTTATTTGTTTTGATTTTTTCTATTGGATAAATTTCGTCTTAGATTCTTTATCTGATTAGAACAGCTTACCTTAGCAATTTGAACAGCAAGGAAGCTTAGCCACACATAAACAAGCAGGCTTAACTCTTTCCAGTAAATGTTTTGCAATATCGGAACCTGAAAGGAAGTGATGTTGATATCATTTTCAGAATTATATACAACTGGGGCAATGGCATTACTGTTCAACTCACCTCTTCTTCTCGGAGAGCAGCTGGACCACTTGGAAGTGGTTTGTAATCTTGTTCAGAATCATCTGAAAAGTTTTAATTTTTCTTGAATGATTAGCCAAACCGAAATCTTAAAACTTTGTTTAGCATTTGTGAGAAACTTGTGGGGGTGTCCATCGTCGAGCCTTAAACTGATATTCGTAAATTTTTTCAGATATGGAGGAAACCGTTGGGAACTCACCTGTTGGCTTGGACTCTTGTTCCAATTGCTTTGCAGCTTCCTAAATGTCAATCAGAGATTAATGAGCCAACAACAGGAGCCACTAAAAGTTAAAATTTGCTAGTTAAAGCGTTACCTTCTTCATCATCGTCTCTTTCTTCCAGGTATCTATTCCTTTGAAAAGAGCTTTAGTAGACGTACCTGCAAGATTTTCCCTATTAATACCATTCTACTTGGGGATTATGCATACGAATTCGGATGCATTCTTTTTTCTCTGCTTAGCAAAACCATTTCGACTCTTAAAAAGTGACATGGAACAATTGTAGCAACGAATTTACCTAGGAAGAGGATTATGAGGAGCACTGTGACCATCCAATCCGCGAACATGACATTAAAAGCAACTCCGATGCTAATTCCAAGCATGAGCATGGGCTGAAAGAGGAGTGCCAGATCGTAGTCAATTAGGGGCATGTCTAATGTTGGGTGTCGAAGTCTCAGGTTGTAGTAGACTGTTGATCCTGCTGCACCCATGATCATGCCTGCAGTCAAATTTAACAATGAGATGTGACAAGCGAGAGTTGGCTCCAGCCATTTAGTGATTAAGGTTAAATTTGAATGTCTTTTGGCAATCACTTACACTTAGAAATTGCTGTGGAACTCTTGGGATCGAAACCGATAATCAATGTAAGCATTGGTACAAAGATTCCACCACCTCCGACCCCTCCAACGCTGCCCAATGCTGCTCCAAAGAATCCAACTATGCTTCCTACCACAATCTTCCAACCAAACTCCATCTCCTGCTTAGCCAACAAAATTCACAATTCAAAACAAAAAATGACAAGCAATGAAAGTAGAAGAATAATTTAATACAGATTCGTGGAGTCTATAACAACTATCAAGATTTGCAGCCAACTAATACAAAGATAAATGAGGTCTCACCGGCCAGACAGGCACATAAGAAGACTTGCCACTTTGCCAAAGGAAATGAGTCAGTCTTTCTATAAAACCTGGCCTCATTTCAGTAGCGACCAAGGTTTCTGGTCTCTTGTCTTTCAATGGTCTCTCCGTGTTGATCCTGCTACTCATCATGGCTAGACACAAGAACATTAACATTGGTAGAGCTCTCTGGATATGCACAATTTTGGCCATTTAGATAGTTCCGGAATGTGAAAGAAAACAAAGCAAGTGTTCAAGAACAAGGTAACTTATTGTATGGTATTTTCTTCTGAACTTAGTTGGCTTGATCAATTTGTTGGCTATCTGCTATAAGCATGAGCAAGGAAGTTCTGAATGGGGGAAATAGTCATGGAACAAAAGAGAAAGAAGTGCACTCAAAGTACCTCCTTGATGTCTAAATATATAACCGTTATTCTTTTTCCTACGTTGCAGTTGCTACAGTTTATGTCCTATAAATAAATCAATCCAATTGGTTTCATATTTTGGGTGTTTTTTATTAATAAATATTTAATAATTAATATTATGATAAAATCACGTCATCAATGTTGTATAATTAAATAATTATATTATTATTTATAAATTGTTATTAGTTGTTATTCAATCAAGAAAAGAAATTGGAAATTATTGAAATCCAATTTTAATATATTATCTTAAATTATACTTAATTGAAAATTTTAAAATTTAATGAATCAAATCATGATTATTAATTAATAATATAATTTAAATTTATCACTAATATAAAATGTAATTATTTAAATTTACTAAAATTATGATTTAATTATAAAATTAGATTTTTTTTAAAAAAATAGAGATTTGTAAATGTAGTTTCTATGTAAAAATATTGACACCAACACGTGGATATTATATGATTTGTTTCATCAAACAAGAATAGAAGAACTCCTAATTAGATTTGCCCTTAATCTTAATTTTCTTGATAATTATTTCAAATTGTGTATTGAAGTGATTTGATTTTAAAATTATAAACATGATTCTATTGCGCAATGGTTAAATTACGGTTGATTTTGCAACACTAATCATATGGGTTCTGATCCTCTCTATCTTGCAAACTTTTGTCCTGTTTCTGATAGATAGCTGGATGGCTTTGTCTTGCCAAGCTTGTTCATGTGTGGTGTGCTGTTGGAGTAAAATCCTACCGTTAGAAATACCCCAGGAAGGAAAACTTCTCGTTTGCCAATGTTCATAACTTGGTTACTTGTTTCACAAGGTTCTATCTCCATGCATGTCACTTGTTTTCCTGATTTCATTCCACGTAATTCTGCAGTTTCGGACATTTGGAGTACAACTCATGCCAACTAGAAAGGTGAAAAAAGTTTGATACGAATTGCTTAGCTTTTACTCTATCCATATTCCTATGTTGGAAGCTTCGTAGCTTCTTCAAGAACTCCTAACATCGGTAACATTTAAGAATGTTGTTTAAATGCTAGTCCATTGCTCTAAATGCTTCTCCAACAAGCTGTTTTTGTCCATGTTCAACCTAATGTCGCCCATTTTGTACTTTAAATTACTGTTAACGAAACAACCGATCTACAAAACAAGAAGCTGAATCAAACAAGCCAATCAGAAAGCTACGAAAATTCGTCGAAGCAGCAGTAATCTTCCAACAAGAGAGTACGGCCTTTTATTCCCCCACTTGCTTTCTCCAAAGCTTTACAGTAATAGCGCCAACTTGGCAATCAGTATTGATCATATACCATTGCTGTCGCTGCTTTATGTCATCGGATACCCTCTTCCAACTAGAAATAGAAAGACCAAACTAATCAGCCTTAAAACACTGTATAGTTTTTTTTTTTGAGAAAAAAAAAACACTGTATAGTTGTGTGCATATATACGTATATATAAGGTTGAGATTTGCATATGTTATATAAGATTAATGAATTATAGTTAAATAATAACTGCATTCATTATTGTATTAATTGTAATTACTATTTATAAAAAAATAAAGTTTATTTCAAAAGAAATAAACAAAAACTATCTTTTTCATAATTCTATAAAAATCAAAATTTCTAAAATTATTAACTTTTTTTTCACAAATCAAGATTCGTTTAACTTTTTTTAAAAGGTACTTTTATTAAATAAATTTATGTTGATAAAAGTTATTGAATTTATAATCTGGAGTATTACAGAATTAATGCTAACATGCATGAGAGTTTTGATTTTAAGAATCGATAATATTTTTACTTTAAAAATTAATTAAAAAAAACTTTAAACGTATAATTATAATATTATACTTTTGCTGCCTCATAAATTTGCAGTTCTCTGTTGAGGGTTCTTGATTTTGGATTCTTTATTGTGACTTCGATTTATGTGCACATAACTTTTGAAGAAGGGTTTGGTTCGTTTTTGGGAGCGAGAAGAACCTAGAAAGGGGAGCAAAGCTTCTTATCTTCTTGTCCGTTTTGGGTTTAGTGAATAGTAAGGCGTTAGGATAACAAAAAGGGTGTCGCAGCCTTTAGACGTGTCGTGGTAACACGAGGCTTTTTCTGCAGTGTATATGAATGAGTTACGCAGAGGAATCCTCTGCGCTACTTAACATGTCGTAATCTTATTTTTGCCTCAAAAGGATGTTATTTGAGGCTTGTTTACACGTTAAACGATATAATATGTTCTAATCCTGTTTGCTTCAAAACGTCATTTTAGGTTTGTTTACATATAAAATAATATCATTTTGTAACAAAAATAGGGTTAAAATAGATTTAATAATACAGAAAATCTGAAACCCATACGTAGATGCCTTTTATAAAGATATTATTATTGGATAATCAAGGCATATCCCGTTATAGATTAATTAAGTTTTAAACTAGTTTTGTGATAAAAAAAGGAAATATGTCATATTAAATAGAAATGTCAATGAGTCGGGCATGGCCAGGAGCAGTGGCCCTATGGGCTGAAATGGGTCAGCCCATGGCCTGGCCCGTGGCTCGATGGACCACAAGTGGGCCGGGCATATAATATTTTTTCATAAAAGTTTCAAAAACAACTGAGTAAGTGGCCTGGTCAATCGAGGCCAAAATCGAGCTGGCCCAGCCTGGGCTTTTTTTGACATCCTGAATATTAAAGGACGAACAACTATTACTGTTCTCTCTAATTTTTACTTAATTAAAATTAATATTGAGATAAATAAAAAAGGGGGTTTAACCAATGCTACCAATACCGTACCGGACTCAGTACCGGACTGAGTTCTAGTACGGTACTGTACCGGTACCCGTCAGTACCGGATATCGTTTCGAGTAATTTTTAAATTTATATAATAGTCCTTAAAATTTTTAAAATTTGCAAAATAGTCTATTGGTATATTGTACAGTTGTACTGTATACTTTACTAGTTTACTGTTTACATCAACCCTGTTTTTAAAAATCATAATAATAAATAACAACGACAATTAATATGAAATAACAATAATTTTTAAATATTTCACATATAAATAATAACCACAATTAATATAAACAAAGACAATCATCATCATACAATTATAAAATTAAAAATAATACAAAGTATTAAAAATATTACAATAATACAATTTCATCATTTAAATAAATAATATTACAATAATACAATTTCATCATTTAAATAAAAAATATTACAATAATACAATTTCATCATATAAAATATTAAAATTGATTTAAATAAAAATAATTTATTAGTAATTAAAATAAAAATATTTTATTTCTAAGTTTTATTTAATTTATAATTATTATTAGTAATAAAATATTATTATTATTTTTAAAAACTTTGGAAAAAAAAAGGGGGAGAAGGAGAGGTAGGAGGGAGGGAGGAAAATTTTGAAAATTTTGTAAAAAAGTCTCCCAAAATTTTAAAATTTTCGATACCGACTGATATTTATTTTGCATACCGGTCAGTACAGTTAAAATCGGCCGGTACTGACCAGTATTCAAACCCGATACTAAAATTTAAAATTTCGTATCGAATTTAGGCCGGTATGAACAGGTACACAAAATTCTAAACACTGGTCCCGAACAAAATGGTAAATGTACATATGTCTTGATATATCCGATGACACATAATGTACATATTAATTTAGTTGAATGGTTTTGGAAGTTTGAGGCATCTTTTTCCCAAAAGGTGACTGCACACCTCTTTTAGGAATTAGGACGTGAGATTGACAAGTGTTAGATGATGTGGCATATGCTAATTCTCCGTGCAAAAAGCAATTTGAATAGAAAAGTCTAAATCCACTGACATCAAATATGTGCACGTGCCAATTTTCCGTTCTGTTTTTCATCTTATACAGATGTCTACGGTATCGATATTATTATCATCATTATTATTATTCAATTCAAAATTTTGTAATAAAGCAAGATTTGAAAAGGTTGATGGCATAAGATCTTCTGTCTCATTTTACCTAATACCCTCTATCCTAACGACATTCTATCCATTTAAATTTTCTCTCCCTTAATTATTGTATGGTTGGAATGTTTTTGGGACAGAGGGTACTTAGTACTCCCTCCAATTCATAATAAGTGTCGTTTTAGATATATTTAAATTATTCAAAATAAGTGTCATTCTTGACTTTGTATGCATGTTTATAATTTTACTTCCAAAATTAACCTTTAATCGA
>JANKOD010000193.1:6763164-6784255 GCA_026284645.1 Erythroxylum acuminatum | reverse complement strand
TTAAATTGTTTTTGTGTGTTTTAACTTCTGATTTTATTGTAGAAAATTACAAAAAGATTAAGGATCTATTCAACCCCTCCTTCTAGATCACTTACAAACTCCTCGGATATGATTTCAATTTTTAGTACTATAGCAGAAAGGAGAATGCAATTATGGACACACTTTCAAGAATCACTAGCTAGTATGGAGATGTTGATGCTATCAGTAATACAAATACATGGAGAATTGCTAGAGAAAATTAAGAAAAGCTGGAGAGAGGATCAAGAAATTCAAGACATCATTAGGAAATTGGAATCGGGAAGCATGAAGTCTAGCGTGTATGAATAGAAGGACAGTTTATTGAGGTGGAAGGTCGTTTAGTGCTAGGTGCAAACGAAACACTTCAGCAACAGATAATAGGAATCAACAATGATGAAGCCATAGGAGGGCATACAGGAGTTGTGGCAACAACGAAGAAATTACAAAATATGTTTTGCTAGAAGGGAATGGGTTAGGATGTTCGGAATTATATTCAAAGATGCATGAATTGCCAAAGAAACAATCACGACAGTTCAGCCTATCCTGAATTATTGAAACCAATTAAAATATCAGAAGGAAACTAGTGAGAGGTTAGTGTCAACTTCATCGAGGGACTTCCTACATCAAGGTGAAAGATAGTCATTTTCATGGTTGTTGACCGGTTTACAAAATACTCCCACTTTTGTTCCCATCAAACATCCTCTGCTTGTGACATTACAGAATTGTTCCTCAATAATGTCTTTAAACTACACGGTATGCCAAAATCGATAATTAGTGACAGAGACCCTGTTTTTTCTTTAGTAAATTTTGGTAAAAACTTCTTCGATTGCAAGGAATTAAACTGAAATACTCCATCGCCTATCACCCTTAGACAGATGGTCTTACATAAGCAGTGAATAAAATTCTGAAAACCTATTTACGATGTTTTTGCAGTCAAACACCCCAACGATGGAGCAATTGGATACCGTTGGCTGAGTGGTGATACAACATGACGCACCATTCTTCCATCGACTCCACATCGTTTGAAGTCTTGTATGGCTACCCACCACCGGTTTATACACCCTATATAGTGGGAGACTCAAAGGTATTAGAGGTGGATCAAGTTTCAAAGGACAGAGAAGCGATGACCAACACGACAAATTTTCACTTGCAAAGGGCTCATAATTGGATGAAACAATATGTCGACTCTAGACGATCAGAACGTGAATTTAAGGTCGACGAAATAGTGTCATTAAAGTTACTATTAAGGATAAGAACATGACCAAGTCTTCCATTGACTGAAGCTATTTCCTATTCTTTAGGTGTTATCTAGTTTGTTATTTTTTCTGTTTACAACCATATAAACATCATTCTCTCCAAGAGAGAAGCAACCAGAAGCCATCTCTACTCTATTATGGGTCATACAAAGTCATACAACATATCAGGAAAATGGCTTACAAGCTTGAGCTACCACCAACAACGTTGATACACCTTGTGTTCCACGTATTACAACTGAAGAAGGCATACATGGAGATGGTAGAACTTCATTATAGTTACCAGAGTTCCTCACCCCTGTCGAACATGTGCCATTGGCTCTATTGGGAAGATGCATGGCTAAAAGAAATAATCACGCAGTTACTCAGCTGTTAATTCAATGGTCAAACGGTGAGAACACCAATGCAACGTGAGAATATCTCTTTGACCTTCAAAGAAGATCTCTAGAGATTAATTTGATTGACAAGGATGTTAAGGGGAAGGGAATTGTTGTAGAGACAAACGGAGAAGACGAAGATGGCGTGAGAAGTAACGAAAACTCACCGGACGTTAATTACTAAGTACTAGGCGCTGCGTTTAAATAAAGGCTCAGGGTTGTAATACTACACCAAAATACACTAAATAGAATATTGTCTATATTAAACCCGATTTATAACGGCTATACTTACATGTAAAAACCAAATGGAAATGTTTCTTCTCATTCAATATCTAGAACGATTCTATGTATCTCTTTCTAATGTTTTTCTCTATTCTCTTCAAATAATATCATATCAGAATATACTCACTCATTCTGTTATCTTAAATTTTCATACAACAGAACAGCACCTCCTTCTGATTTGGCTTTAGAGCATAGGATGCCAGACAGGGAAACATGGTGCTCGGATCATCATTCAACAGATCATGTTTGATCTTTATTTTTAGAATAGAAGTAGGTATTGGAATGTTTTACGGGATCGGCAGCGGTTCTTGGGGATAGTTTTATTTGTTGGAAGTGCAAGATTTCATTTGATTTTTCTCTGTTACAGAAGAAAAGCGACTCCAAGTGGCCACTTTGCAAGTGGAAATTGTTTTTCTAAACCATACTATGTCTATCATCACGATCTGCTCCATCTGGCGGTAGAACGCTAACGGATGTATGTAAATTTCATCCATGTCCATAGTCCAACTTATCCTGCAACACTTAAAACGGAGTTTCATATTTTAGCTTATCTATAACAGAGATCAAGTAGGGGCAATGTCATTTAGCTGGCAGATGATCAACCAGTACTAAAGGAACCATGAATGAATTTTGACGACTGAGTACAATATAAAGAACAAAATAAAGCAAACACATGCCACAATCTCCAGATCACAGAAACTTGACAAAAGAATCTAGATCCAAGATCCAATACTAAAAGGAAACACTAGTCAAGCACCAAGAGATTTCCAGAAACAATAAGCCAAAACCAAATTAGGGACAAGCATAGACTTTTGGACCACAAAAGGTGAAAAGGGCTTTATGGAGAACTAGACGATGTTGGACAGCAGAACCTTTGCCAAGTTGAATCCTTAGTTATCGTACTCCTTGGAGAGCGACCTTTCTGAGCGCCGATAATCATCATCCATTTGCTCATAACGATCACGATCATGAATAGGATATTGATCATAACGGTCATGGTCACCTTGGGCATCCAAAGGATCATATTGTCCCCTACTTCTGTGGTGCTCGTAATGATCATACCGCTGGTCATGCTCCACATCTGAGCGCCGACGCCCATGCTCTGGATGCTCATACCATCCCTGATCATCCTCTGGCTCGGCATAATCATAGTCCCTTTCATCATGCCGATCCCTATTATACTTTGAATCAACACGATCATAATCAGTTTCCCTATCACGAGAACGCGGACCATCCTTATCATGGTCACCTTCATGATCCCTCTCCCTCTCCTTAGGACGATCACGGTCACGTTCTCTTGCACGGTCCTTATCTCGGTCACGCTCATAATCATGACCACGATCCCTACCTCTATCACGATCACGTGCCCTGTCACGTTCACGGTCCCTGTCACGTCCCCTTTCTTTCTCCCTGTCTCGATCTCTATGGTGCCTCTCTTCTCTATGGTCACGGTCCCTTGGCCTGTCATGGGAGCGCTCACGGGACTTCTCACGGTCTTTCTCTCTATCCCTTCCTCCCCTTTCACGAGATTTCTCCCTGTCCCTGTGTGCGCCAGAAAACAATAGATTTACAAAAGTACGCTAATAAAATTATGAACTGACATTGCAACTGGTCTGATGTCATATCCTCATGCTCTAAACCACTCGTACAAAAGATTCCTCATGGCAACATCAATAGGCAACACATACATATTATTACTAACACAGTTCTTGTGCCAATATGCTTTCACTTGTAGGTCTATTGTCTCCAAAAAGAAATGATGAGTAAAATAAAAGATGAAAAACAGTAAGAAAAGAATACCGTTCAGCATGTCGATCTTCCCGTGCCCTCGGCTCCTCAGAACGAGACGATAGTTCTGGCTTCTGATTAACTTCTTCACCCCCAACCCTGGTAGTTCCAAGACCACCACCTAGCCTGCGAGGTCGCCAATTTGGTACTGTTCTGCCACGTTCAACATCCACAAGTACCCTTTTGCCATCAAGCTTCCTCCCATCAGCTTGCTTATAAGCACCTGGTCATGCATAATAGTGGTGATTAGAAATGGAAAAAACAATAAAAGAAATGCAACCAGGAACAAGACATCAAGCCAAACCTTTCATATCACGAGTGTGCATATACTCAACGAAAGCATAGCCTCTAGGCTTACTTGTCTCTTTGTCAGTTACCAGTCTAACCTGAGAAGCTCAAAGAGAAATGTGTACATTATGCAAATAAAGAGCAAGGACCTTTTAAACCAGTTGCTCAATTTGTTGTTTAATTTGTTTACTAACAGACAACTCCACAGAAAGCTTTAAATGTGAAATCCTAAATGGCACGGCAGACAGGCACTATGCCTAATTAGCCGTGCTCACCTTTAATCATAGGCTCCAATTGTGGGACGCATCACCACCAGGGCTAGAGTTGCAGAAAAACAGCTATATCGTGGCAAATTTACCATTAATTGAACAAATTAATGTCCCCTTACCAGGGAATTGATGTTTTGAATATGAAAAATTACTCGTAAACTAAATTAGAAATACCAGAACATCCTCTCAACCGCTGATATGTTTGGATAAGTCTCTAAAGCCAAAAATAAAATTTTAGTAGCACGGAAATGGATGATGAGAATTCAAATAAAGCAAAAGAGATGCTGATACTCCCTACATGTTTTTACCCAGGGCCGAAAAAGAACAGACACCAATCACCTTTTGTTGCTCGAAAATGAAGACCAAAAGGCACAGTGAATCACTGCTTTGCTCAATCTATTTTTCAGCTTTGTTGACAGGATTGAAGCAACATCATTGCAATAGGATGGTAAGAGAGTTGGGAGGTTAAATTTCTATGGGAACCAAGTCAACAAAAACCTTACCATGGATCTGTTAATATGATGAATCTTAATGCTAAAGCAGAGCCCAGTGACCATACCATACTCTGATTGGGTAATAGGTTCTAATCAGAAATATCTTTACATTCACATTAAGTATCAACACGAACCTAACTGCTCCTTAAGCTGCACGATAGCAAGGCTATGATTTCCAAGTTACTTCACAGCTTTTTCATTGGTGTGAGAGAAGTGAGATGCTCATTTCTCTAATTGACATAGATGCTGAACAATCATGCATCATTCATTAAACTATCTTGTAAAATTTTTAAATTAAGATGCACAGATGTTTTGGGGTTATAGCAGACAGGGTCTTCAGTTTGGCAAATCAGCAAACTTCAGCATCACTTTACCATAACATCAATGAATGATAAGGAGCAGAACCATAGAATGTTAACTTATGTAAATGGTAGAAAGTTTTGATAGCCTAAAAGAAATTCTATTGGAGGTAAATGATAGAAAGTCTATTGGAGGCAAAAGAAAAAAACTTTTCAGCTAAGGAAAAAAGAGAAAGAAATGACAAAAAAAGAAGTATAGAATGCAGTAGAATTGAAAGCCTAAAGGGAAGGGAAAGCTTCTTTTGAAATGCTAAGAAAGATGCGGCCAAAAAACGTCTTACCAAACCTGCTTTGACATGCTCAAATATACCTACCCGTTTTATTGGTCCATAGGACTCAAACTCCCTTTTAATTCTACTCTCGGTTGTCTCATAATTCTGAAGGAAGACAATGAAAATATATAAGTCGTCCCAGCTAAAAAAATGACATAGTGTGAAATAGGAAAAAGAAAAAAGAATGACAACACTTACAAGCCTAGCAACAAACAATGTCTTGTATGGATCTCCTGAGATATTTGGGTCATTATTTGGATCATCTGTACAAACAAAAATATTAAAGTTGTTAAAGCTGCATAAACAGAATGACAACCTGAACCATCAGTAGCGGAAAGAGCAATCAATCTCACATTTTTGAAGCTCCTCAGCAGCCTTTTCTGCACCCTTTTCAAGTTTCAGTTTATGTATTCTAGCTCTTCGCTGTGCCTGATCAATATTATCCCAAAAAGATCAATAAATAAAGTCTTACAACATACATATCAGCTGCTTCGAAATGAACAGGGGAGAACAAGGCAGTCAACAAGTAAGAAGGAAGTTACATATTCAAGGCAAGATAAGCTAAGAAATATTTTACACTGATAAAAGTAAAACTCGGTAAAAATCGTACAGGAGTTTCACCCTCCGAGGCTGGTGGAGCATACTCAGGATCTCCAGCATCAGCAAACTCACTCACAAATTGCGCCATACCTTATCCAAGAAGAAACCAAATTGAAATGAATTAAACCTCATAAAAGAACAGTTGATATTGACATAACAGTATCTTCAAGAACCACAGCAATTACAACAATACCTGTAAGTGGGAGACATTTTCTCTTTTCAGGTGGGGATTTGAACTCCAAAGGAGGTCTAGGCTCAAATAATTTCAATAGATTTGCTGTTAACCCAGTAGGATGGCTTTGCCCAATCTGCAGAACATATAAATATAATAAAATATTGGACATTTCACAAAATCAACCATTCAGTTTCATCTCCTGCTGTTTTATAGCAGCAGAATACAATGAGATCAAACTAAACCAAACCCAACATCAAAACAAACCCAGGGCTTCACTATTCATATCACAAATAATTTTTTAAAAATAAAACTAACGAAAGCGTGAGCACAACGAACCAATTTGAGCTGAAGGACGTTGGCGCGGTTCTGGCCCTTGGTGGTAGCCCGAACGGCAGAGTTCTGGTTGCGCATGAAGGCATCGTTGTAGTCACTCATGATGGCTATACCAAGCTAGAGTTTCCCCTATTAGGGATTTCGAGATCAAGAGGAGATGATAAACATGCGCCGTTTCGGATTTTGCATCCGGATCGGAGATTACAAAGCGGGTAACAATGTTTAAACGAGAAGAAGAGGGCTCTTGCGGCTGCGGGGTGTTAATTAATACTTGATAGGTCTGGACTCTGGAGGCTGGAGGAGGGCATTTCCGTCAATATATACAATAGAGGTCTACTACTGATATTGAAAACATAAGTGACGTGTAATTGTATATGGTTGAAATATGTCCAATACCATTTTAATTTTTTAATACTTTTTAAAAGACCCTTTATTTAGTACCCCTAAAAAAAAAAAGGACCCTTTATTTAGTGTCATCTTCATTTAACTTTATAGCTAACTATATTATATTGATATAAATACTAAATTTATATTGTAAAAGATGTTGACTTTTCATTACTATTATCAATTTTTACGTGATTTAAGTTTTTAGTTTTATGAGTCGATCTTATTTGGTAATTTTGCTTGTTTTAACATAATTTTAGATTGATTTTGTAACTTCTATGTGATTTATCACTGATATACTCAATATATGGGTTTATTAGTTTGACATAAGTTCTATACTCATTTATCATACAATTTCATAATATCAATAATAATTGTATTACACTTCTAAGTTTAAATTCATTAATGATAAAAAATAAAAATTGCATTTGTTGGGTGTCAAACCAGCCAAAAATAATTAACCTACTCAAAATATTAACATAGCATAGTAGAATAGGGTCATCCCCTCATGAAATTATGATTTATCTCTTTTAAACAAATAAGTTAAAAAAAGGATTTGAAAATTATGTTAAACTGCAATATTAAAATAACAAAAATGAGCTTATTTGAAATTTAATAAAACAAATTATAGTTAAAGGAATTTATTTCCACCTTGATTTAAGCAATTGATCGCTTATGCAAAAGTAATTCAATATATTCATGAATAAATTGGTCCTAGCTATTAAAAAGGGATCTATAATAATCAATCTTCCCTCAGCTTGTACAGTAATCACAAACAAATCGAATAATTACTCCCTAATTAAAAAACAACCCCAGAGGCAACTCGTAGGATTTAGTGTTTTGACAACCTTAAGATTTAGAAAGACTCAATTCTAACCAACAAACTCAACAGATGATTTATTGCAATCAGATTAATTAATTCCACAGCATATATTAAACTTCTTGATGAGGAAATAAAATTATGTCGATTTCTACTTATTAAAACCAACAAACAATTACAGATTTGTAGTTTCAATTAGTAGTAGATTATTTGAGGATTATTAAATATATGCATCTACTCAATAAAACCTAAAGTCCATCATAAAATCAGTGAATTCAAGAAATAATTAAATACTCATGCATGATTAAATTCAATAAAACATATTCAATCTCACAATTAATTTAGAATCAAGGCTTCAATATAATCCTCTAACTAAAATTAATAAATTAGTTACAAGCCATAGAGAAGAACATATGAAAATTATTGAAAAGTAAAACTATTCTTACTGAAGAAGTTGAGAGGAAAACCCAATGTTAGAGAACCAAAAGGTGAATAACTGAAACTCACTCATGTACGTACTATCTCCCAAAAACACCTCTGGCATCGTTAAAACATCTGGAGACCTAAAAACATCTAGAGTCTTGGACGTCTCCAGTCCGCTGTTTTTTTCTCCTTTTTTTAGCTATGTTACTTCTTATCCAAATCTTTAAAAAAAATATCCTAATAGACTCCTAATTGGAATAAAACTTCCTAATAACAAGGATTGTCCAAAGTTGAATGGTAAATATTGTCTCAAAAAAGATAAATAAGGAAATAATCCTCTTATAAAGTAGGAATTTGGTGTGTTTCAAAATTTGGGTAATAGAGGGGATTTTCTGTAACATCCCATTTCCATGCTAAGGCTTAGAACTCTAGATTTCTGTAATTGAGAAGTAGCATTGAGAGATTAGAAAAATGCATTTAATACTCATTCATAATGTTAATATATACACACGTGAATTTAATTATTACAAACATTACAATGAATTGTTCATACACTCATTTGACATTTTTTGGGTATAAATGATTATTTTAATGCGATTATAATGTGAATTATGGATTATGTATCTAAAAAATTGAGTTGGTGTGTATAAGTAATGATTTAGAATTTTTGGTGAAATTTGAGATTTTTTTGAAATTATTAGTATTTTTGGATTAGGAAAAAATGTAAAGTAGTAGAACAATTGATAAATGGTAGTAGAATTAAATGTCAAATGGAAGTAGAAATTATTGATAAGAGACATTAAGATTTAATGACTTATGTCATTTAAAATTTGGGAGACAATTGAAGTAGAAATTGGAGACAAATGGACTAGTTAAATAAAAGACCAAATGAAGATCATAAGGTGGTGACATGTGGCAAGTGACAAGTGTCACTTGCCTTGCCACACACCTCACTCTCGTAACTTACCCTTGCAAGACTAATGTTTATTTGTTTCTCACCTTTGGCTAAATGCTCTCATTTCTGCTCTCTCTTCATTTTGTTCTTCATCTTATTCCCTTCTTCTTCTCCATTCACGACATTTTCTTACCAATCTTACTCTCAATTTTGAGTTGCCATCATCTTTCACTTTATACTTCAAGATCTTTGTTATGTATACATCTTGTTACAAAAAGGCCCAACCCTACCACCTTTGAATATTGATGAACAAATGTTACTGGAAAACCTAGGGTTAAGAGTGTTATTTGAAGATTTTAAAGCTTAAACAAGTAAGTAATATGTTATTCTTCTTGATATGTTGAGTGAAACATACATGATGATAGTTAGATGTTGAAAGATCTCGAAATGGTGAGGAAAATATGTTGATACGTAAAATATGGGTAAGTTCATCTGTCACGATCGTGCAAATTGTGACATAGAGGAGATGTCAGGTAGTGCACGATCGGTCTCAGGGGAGTTGTGCATGATCATGACAGAAAGGAAATATCAGGTTGTGCATGATCGTGACAGAGAGGAATCAACAGGCAGTGCACGATCATGACAGTAAAGGTGCACTGCTTTTTGATAGTTTTAAACACCCTTCACTCTTTTGACCATAACTTCTTCTCTAGACTTCCGATTGACTTGAAATTTGAACCACAAGCTCCTTACACATTTTCCTTCCTCTCTACCAGAATTAATTGTCATCTTAATTGACTAGGAAAGGATTGGTAAATGGTTAATTGATAAGTTTAGGATGAAAATAATGAAGTGTGCTAGAATTTGTTAAATGGAGTGTTTTCACTTAATAGGCATCTGTATTTTTGCCATATCTTGATCTGTAGATATCTCAATGGACTTATTTTAAGTTTAGATTAAACTAGATACATATGGCTACAAAGTTCATGAAGGAATCGAATTTTAATTTTGTTTCTCAGAGTTTCAAATTTTGGTTTGAAGTTGAGTACTAAGTGTTGTAACAGTTTGTGTACAGTCTTAAGTGTTTTGTGTATAACTTGCAAAATAATGAACCAAATTTTGTGAACTTGGTGTCCTGAGAAACTCAAGACATATGGGAACATTTCTTTAGGAGAGTGTATTGCCTAAATACTTCATTTTATTTGTCATAATGGTCATGCAAAATGGACCCGAAAATTTGTTTTGAGAAAAGTTGGAATGATCGATTGATGATGTTATAACTTAGTGAATGAATTGTTGATATCAAATTACCAAAGGCATGAGTACAATGGGAATGAAGATGTTCATATGACAGTAGTTTTGATTCAAAAGAGTTGAGTAATATATATTTAGTAAAGGTGAATGAGAATTGGGTGTTATGAGAGCATATAATGCTAGGAAAAAATAAAGAGAAATTGAATTATGATATTAGAATAACCAAGTAATCTTAAGGTGTAAACCTAAGAATAAGCTAGACAAATAAAAATGATAAGGTTTGAATTATCATTTTTATGTGATTTAAGGAAACATACTCGGAATAGTCAAATTGAGCATGCATTATACATTGCACCTATACATATGTGTACAATTGAATATTTATATGATTGTGTAATTAATAAATATGTGTTCAATATGTGTATGGCATGATGCTGATATACAGGATAGAACATCCGCAACCAGAAGTTTCTGGATCAAGGAAGAAAATGCTAATCTGGAACATATTGTGAGTCGACATAGATGGTCTCACTTTCATTGTTTGTTCTGTTTTAAATTTCTATATTGAATTACTAATGAATGTGAATATGATTGAGACAATTCCAGACATTAATAGTTCGAGGAGTTTGATAAATGTGAGAACATAGGAAGTGCTCCTTAAATGTGAATTTGAATGAATAAGTGATACTCAACATTATTATTGAATGCCAGACCAAGGTTCGATGATAAATGTGAATGTGAATGTGAAACTGAAATCGAGTGATTGATAGAATATATGTGAATGTGATGCATTTCATTATATGAATGCATGACAAAATAAAGGCTGTTGTGACCAGAGTAACCACCAAAAAAGAGCTTAAAGCTCAGAATGTGATAAGAGCCACTGGCACAGTTGTTAATGTACCCAGCATCCACTAAAGGATATAAGACCATATCTGAAACAAGCCCGGTATCCACAAGGGATATGGGCCAGTAAAAAGGAACTCGGTCGCAACAAAGTAATAATTGGAAGTGAGTCTCATGTGCATTGCATATATAATTGATATGTACATTTTAAATGATCGAAATAAACTATTTGACTGCTGTGAAAGTGAAATGTGGAATAAGTGATCAAAGTATTATGTGATATGAGTGAGCCATTGAGGATGGTCCGCTTACTGAGTTCGCAAAGCTTAACCCAAAATTGCAAAAACATTTTTCAGGCTTAGAGAAGATCTCCAGTTAGACAAATTGGAGTCTAGCCACTACATTTGAGTAAGAGATAGAGTTTGGGATTAGTTCGTGTTTGCATATGCATTTCATTATTTTGTATCAAAATGTGTATTCCGCAATTATTGTACCTCAGGTATTTGGATAATTCTATTTTATAATGACTTTCCAAATTGGAAATGTTTGTAAATGAGATTGATCAATGAGTGTAGTAACACTTGTGATTGAAAATGTGGTTTTCTGAAAGATGCGTGTGATGCGTGAAATTTTTTTAATAGTTATAATTGACTGACTGTCCTAGTACACCACCCTTGTAGAGTGTATTCTCAAATACCGTTAGTTTGCTCAGGAATATCCTCTATGGGAGTTGGGGTGCTACATTTTCAGCTTCATTATCTATGTGCCCATGTGCTCTTAATCACTTATGACCACCCTATCATTATGGCTTCCTAAATTTCTTGTACAATTCTTCTCCAATTTAGCTAATTTTAGCTTCTTTTCTCCAAAATAACTCCATATCTCCTAATCTTCAAAAGCAATGTAAAGGCACCACAATCAGAATAATATCCATCCAATATGTTCTAAAAATACCCCAAAATGATATGTCAATTAATAACCTATCAAATTTGTTATGTGTAAAAGTTAATTGACGTAAAAATATTTCGTATATATTACATGAGATGAGGATTAAAATATATAATTTACAGCTTGATATATGATAAGTATTATTATAATAAAAAAACTAACTAAAGTGTAGATAAAAATATAGAAATTTATTGTATCCTTATAATAGAAAGTTAATTAGTGTGTAGATAAAAATACAAAAAATAATTTATAAATATCATTATCATAAGTCCTTACCCACCAAGAAGAGGAAGTTTAGAGCATAGAGAGTTAATTTTCTAGATTGGCAAGGGCCTGGTAAATATATCATTTTGCTAGTCTTTTGAATTGGCAAAAGAAACATTGTGTATATCACTTGCTTCCTGTCCCTTACAAAGTGATAATCTAACTTTATGTGCTTCATTCTCAGATGAAACTTTGGATTAGAAATAAGATAAATTACTCCTATATTGTCACACTATACTCCTATATTGTCACACTATATCTGACCTTGGAAAATTAAAAAATCGAGTTATTTGGTCAATGATTGAAGCCAAGTTAATTTGAGCATTGTATTTGCAATTGCCTTGTACTCTCTCTTGGTTGATGATCTATCTATTGTAAAACGCTTCTTTGCTAATCATGATATTAAAGATGAGCCAAAAACATGCCACAACCACTTTTAGTATGTTTGTCATCTAGATCACTACCCCAATCACTATCTACATAACAATAAAGAACTATAGACTTTGTAGAAGATAATAGTAAACTATTTGATACCACATCCTTGAAATAACACAACAATTTCTTTAGTACTTTCCAATTAATATCACTCGGCATATGCATGAACTAACTTAGTTTGTTGATAGTAATGCAATATTAGGATAAGTTATGTTAACTTATTGTAAAGCTCCAATAAGCTGCCTATATTGGTGCGAAGATTCAAATGACTTATTTGTGGTTTTAGTTAAGCTTGGTGACATAGCCGTTAGAGTGAAACAATGTCTATAATCTTATAAACATGCTTTATTATTAAGGAGTTCACAAATTTATTTAGATTGGACAATAATATTTCTTTCTTTCTATATGCAATTTCTATTCCACAAAATTAAGACAAGTCCCCAAGGTCTCTCGTAGGAAAGATATTTTCATCAAAACAAATGTATCTAACTATATGTACTTGATCACTATCCAAATCCGAATAAAGATGACCTAAATAAATGCATTGTTTAGTGTGATATGAAAATTTATGTCTATTGTAGGGTCAAAGCTATGGGTAAACTGCACAATAAAATTTTTTATTTTTAACATATTTTAGTTTCGAAATAAATAGTAATTCAAAAAGCATTGCATTATTTAAACTTGTAGGTATGAGATTAATATTAGTAACGACAACTTGAAAAGCATATATCCAAAACCTGAAAAACAGGAGAATAATGAGAAGAGTCGTCAGTCCTAAATTAATTTCGAGCTTAATTTTTCATTCAGATATGCCATTTTGTTCTCATTTTTCTTTAAAATACGAATTTAATTTTTGAAATTCACTACCCATATGAGTGACAATCTTTTATTTTAGAGTTAAATTATAGAGAAATAAAATATTCAAATTATTTAAAAATTTAAAAGATTTCACTTTTATTATTAAAGGAAATAACATGTAAAATCATCAACAAAACTATTAAAAATCAAGATTTCTCAACATAAGAAATTAAAGGTCCAAACATATGATTATATAATTTTAAAAGGATTACATCCCTTGTGATTAATTAGAAAAGAGATAATTTGGCTAACTTTCCTACCTCATAAAACACAACTAGAAGATGAACTAGAAATCAGAGAAGAAGGCAAATTATTTTCTTTCATTATTGGTCGACAAAATCTGCAAGCGCACAGAGTCGTTCCTGGTACCTACAAATTAAGTTTTCCAAGGTCGTCTCTCACAAGGACTAAGATACTCACTACTGAATTAACCCTAATTACTTAAAAGATAATTGGATTTGAGTAGACAATAAATTGTAAAGACCGGAAATAAACAAACAAGGGTAATTTGATGATTTAAACTTAGGGCTTTGGGGTTCACCGATTTAAGAGATTGATTAATAAAATATGGAATTGATTGAATGACAAGTTATAATAACAGTTGCACAACTTTACTTATATTCTTTCTCAAGACATATAAGAAGACCTAACTAGTTGATTACTATCTCTCAATGTGAAACGTAACTAGTCAAATTCATTAAGAACAAGCAACTACAAGTTATCACACTAGTTTAGGATATCTCTATCTCTAAATCTAATGTGTTTATCTTCCTAGTGCATAAATCATACTTCACCTCTCAGTTCATCGTATGATTCCTAAAGTTGCATCTATGGTGATCAAGTACATAAACAACCATGAAGTTTAAGAAAGATAAACGTAACCCAAGAACTTTTATTTAACACCAATCAATCCATAAAATACAAATCAATCCCCCAAAAATGGGCTACATCCCTCACCCTAAATGGGGTTTAGTTCCAGAACATGATAATAGAATCCATACAAATAAAGACAATCAACATTCAAGAAAGAGTAGAGAGAGAAGGTAGAGAGATCACAAACCAAGATTGCTTCCAATGCTTGATTCAATCCTCTTTTCTCTTCTTCTTCGCCTCTTTTGGGTGCCTCCTTATGTTGTAGCCTCGTTTTCAATGTCCAGCCTTCTCTTTTGGTCTTAAAAATGAGTATTTATAGAGTCTTAGGTTTAAAGAAACCTATTTTTTGCTAAAGAGGGGAATGCAGATCGTCCTAGTGCCGACAAAGTTCGTTAGGCAGACTTCATGTCTATTGAGCAAACATTTTTAGGTCTCTAGAGTGAAATTGGCCAGTCAATGCCCATTAAGTGGACTTCATGTCCACTGGGTGGACCTTCTCGGGCTTTCTAGCCTTCCAGTTCTGGTCATGTCCGCTTGAAGGGACATCATGTCTGCTAAGCGGGCATACCCTGGGCATCTACAAAAATGTGCAATTTTGACCCTTTAGATGATAAAATATCTCGTCGGAGTCTTCACAAAAGTTGTAGAACTCAGAGTCCTCTTCGAAAGTATACTTGAATGACCTTAATCTGACATCCATAGTAAAAGTTATGTCTCTTGCCCCAAAATCTATCCATTTGCACCTATTAAGCAATAAAGTTGAAATGTGTGAGAACTAACCACATAAAGCTCCAAATTCACATAGAGATAAGTCAAATTAGTTCCAATTCATCCCAAAATCATATATGAATAATTTGACTTATCAATTATTTGACAAACTTTTTGAGCAATGAATGTCCTAACCTAGCGTACTAATATTCATATGAATTGGACTCAAATAACAAAGCTTGCAATTACTCTTGCCTTGCAATAACATTTCTTTGCTCCCCTACTATTTAACCAAGACATAGCTAAGATGAAATTAAAAAACACAATTATTATCCTGTGTAAACTGTTGAATCGATAGTAATGATTAGAAATAGGTTAATTACTAAAAAAATCTCAAACTTCATAATTTTGTTATTATAGTTTGAAGTTTAAAAGTTAACAATAAAATACCTAAAAAATTTATTATTTTACACAAATAGCTCGATACTGGTCTCTTTATAAACGTTGCTAACGTAGCAAGCCACGTCTACTGTATTATGGTACATGTAGGATGCAATATGTCATGTGAAATTCATTTCAGATTTTAATAAAATAATATTAAACAAAATTAAACAAAAAAAAACATGACCTACTTTCGCCTCTCCTCTATCACACTCAAAATACTCCCCTTTCTGCTACCGAACACTGTCCTATCTATCATACACATTTTGTTCTTCCCATCGTCTAACGATATCGTTTTAGACTCTCCTTGGAACACTCTCCTACCATCGTTCTCCTGCCCATGGTATATTTTCTTTGAATACCTATAAAGTTGTATTAGTTGATTGGTTGATATTTTAGGAAAATTGCATGTAGAAGAAGGAGAAGATTGAGGTAGTTGCTACTTCTTAGGAAAACAACAAAAAACTAAGGTGTAGTTTCGTCCTCTAACTTTAGTAATGCAATTGTTTTGTTGTGATCCCTTATTGATTTCCACCACTGGGTAAGGTTAAAATGGCCCTTTTGTAATATGACAAACTTATATGAACTATTAGTTGTAAAATTTGTTTTCACATTGTGTAGATTCCACTTTAGTGGTTAAGTTTATACAAACTTTAGCAATTCCACTTTAGTGGTTGAGTTTATCCATTTACCTTTATTGCATAAGGGGTTCCATTGTTGATGTTTCAATACAATGCCTACATAAAATTATCATATTAGGAATGTTGCTTATCACTTTTTAACTTCCTCTGCTGATCTTCCTTTCTTTTACATATTCATGTATCATTGTGCTTCCAGGTGAATGATGCCTATCCATTATGTGACTATCAAAAGAAGAAGTTACAATAATGAGTTATAAAGTATTGTAAATGTTTACAACTTATTTATTTATTCTTTATTGTTGATGTGTGTATGTGTTTTATTAAGAATATAATAGGACTTAAAATGAGTATAACCATCATTTTGGATGACTTGACACAATGGTTAAGTGCCTTATGCGAAAATGGTGGAATGTGACGAGAAGTTATGCCTTATCCATCCAATTAATTGTTCATACAAATATACTTCTGTCATTAATACTTCGGTTCCTTTACATGTTTAAACTAGTACATGAAATGGTAGAACGTGATGAGAAGTGGTTCCTTTACATGTCATTAATTACTAAATATATAAGATCCTCCTTATAAAAAATGAGGATGTACCTAATTTATATTGTTTGGCTCCTTATATGGGCCATTTGACTTCTATTGCTTAAAATTTGCATCTTATCTAATTTATGTTGTTTAGTTGAAAACTAATGATATAATTATTTGTTTTGTAGATTTTGGAAATTTGGAATTCAATTATGTAGGAAAATAATTAGGCTAGATGGATTTATTTTTGAAGACATTCCTTAAAGGTGCTTTATTAGCTACATTTGGTTGTGATGGAAACAATAAGATACTTTCCACATCTTGGGCTATGGTTAAGGAAGAGAATTACCAATCTTGGCATTGGCTTTTGAACATTCTTGTTAAAGATCTTAATATAAATGGGAATGCATGGACTTTTGTAAGTGATCAACAAAAGTTAAACTTTAAATATCCATACATGTGATGTTCACTTGTGCTTTGAGTTTTTTAACTTATATTCTTTATAGGGTTTAGTGGATGCATTAAAAAATATCTTTCAAGAAGTTAAGCATAGAAAATGTACCCATACCCGAAATGTCTATGCAAATTGGTCTGGTGTTCATAAAGGCCATACATGTAGGAGTTTATTTTGGCAAACGGTGATTTACACAATGGAAGTAAAGTTTGATGAGGTAATAGAACAATTGAAGAGTATTTTGAAGAAGGCCTATAATAATTTCATAGTTAGGAAACCAAAGAATTTTGTGAAGATATTTGTAAGTACAAGATCAAAGTGTGAAAACAGTTCACAACAATATATTAGAGACATTTAATGGATTCATTTGTAAAGCTCGTATAAAAAGCTTAATCAATATGTTAAAAGATATTCAAGTTACCTTAATGACTCAGATATATGAAGAAAAGGGAAATGATGCTTAAATCCAATGATGATAAATACCCAAAAGTGAGGGGGAAAAATAGAGGTTATGCAATGGGAATTAAGGCATTGTATCACCAAGACCAATGGAGATTTAAAATTTGAAGTCCATTTTTCTAGACAAGTTCAGTATTGATTTTCAAGCACGAACTTGTCAATGTGGATTTTGGGATTTAATAGGAATTCTATGCAAGCATACTGTGACTTGTATATTATATCAGAGGGAGCACATCGATGCTTATATCAGTTAATACTGTAAGTGTAAATGTTATTTGAAGAATTAAAAATATGTTATGAAACTCATTATTGGTTCAAAAATTTTAGAGAAAGACTAAAAATAGATAACAAATATTACCTATATTGATCAAGAAGATGCTTGGAAGACCCGAAAGGGACGAAAAAGGGATAAAACTGAAGAACCAAAAAATCCAAACAAATTGAGTAAGGTTGGAGTAATAATCAAAAGTCATCATTATTATAAAGTTGGCATAATATAAGAGGATGCAAAAATAAGGATCAACCTTTAAGACAACCTAAAATTATCAAGGTGAATGTTAACTCTTTTTTTGTCTTCTTTTCAAATATAGATTAAATGTCAATTTATTCATCACAAAGTGTACTTGCCTGTATATGGCAACGAAAAAGAGGAAGGCCACTAAAAAATCAAGTCCCTTTATCTAATATTGGTAGTTTTCCATTCCGAAGACTCACACAACAAGCTCAAATATTTTATCCTCTATCTTAAGAAGGGAGAAGAGAGTGGTCATTGAATATTCACATTTAATTTCAAGTAATTCTTCTCCAAATTATTTAATAACATAACTACTTCTGTTTGTACAGGCAACTAGAGGATATGGAGTAACATTTTGGGAAGTTAATGGGAACATTTATTTTATTATTTGTCACATCAATACATCTTTACACTACTTATATGTAATTATATTGTACGTGCTAATGTTGTGCTTTTTGCTTTTTATGCTTTATAGATGGGTAAAGTCAATGTCAAGTTCTTGAACTAAATAATAATATAATTTCAACTCAAGCTTCCTAAAATACAACTAGCTATACAACTTAAACTAGGGGGAGGACCAAATTAAGGGCTAGAAGATCTGCTTCAAGAAAATATCAAGTTGTTGATGGTGAATCAAATGCATATTAAATCATTTATTGATGAATTTAAACATTATCTTTATTATGATTTGACTAAGAATTTGGACACCAAGTTATGATCTGATTGACAATTTGAACATTTATTAGTTATCCTTTATGGTTGTTGTACTTTGACTAAGAATTTGTTATGGTTTGATCGATAATTTGGGCATGTATTAGTTATGCTTTGGTTGTAATTGTTCTTTTATAAGATGTATTTTTTAAATCTTATTTGTTTGGTCAGGTGTTTAGGTTCAACTGAACGTTACAATCTATTTGGTGAGTTTAAAGGTACTATGGTTGGTTATCAGTGCAATAATGGTTGCTTCCTAATTGGAAGAAATAATTTTAAGGGATTTAAGCTAGGACCTTTCATATATATATGCATTATGATTTATACAAGCACGTAAGGGAACTTATTTCACTCTATATACATTAGATTATGAAACTTTCTAATGATAAACAGGAAAAGTCGATCCAATAAGTGTGTTATACTTTTATGTAGATTGTCTACTTCTACTTCTGTGTAGATTGATAAGGTTTTCTTTTTCTTTTTGCAAAATTTGAAAAGGAAAAGATATTAATCTGTTTAAGGAAGATAATATTGTTGTAGTAGTAGTAGTAGTGATGACATAAAGGGCATATAAGAAATTCAATATGTTTAATAAAAGGATGTAGTGTTGCAATCATATAATTAATTATTATATGACTGTTAATTACATAATCAACCAAAGTTTGATAGTTAGTGTAAAAAAAGGAAAAACAATTATCTCATAATTCTTAACTGTTACAAACCAACTTCCAAATCAACTTACAACATTACACTATATGGGCAAATTGTCATAATTTATATATAAATTTAGCTAACGCAAATCTAGAAAACTATTGGACATCTGAAAATGTCTCAATACTAGAGCCATATACATCATAAGCCCAAGATATGAAATCACATGGCTTACAAAATAAAGATAAAATTATAATTATTACAATTATATCAAATTTACATTATATAAATGAACTAATATATATAATTACCTATTGTCAGCAACAATGAGTCTTGCATATATGGCTCTTACTCCAATGCATAAAAGATCTCTTACATAATTTTTTACAATAACAAACCTTCAACTCGTTTACTAATACTAAATACCTACAAGACACCTATAATTTGAATATTGATTTAAAATTTGTATAATAATGATATCGTTAACTATAATTGAAATACTTACTTTCATATTAATGCATTAATAAAAATGTTGACCAATATCAGGCTTAACATTTGATATATATGTTGAATTTTTAATATGGGCAGAGTGTAGAGTCCACTAACAAGAATTGGGCTTGGGTCAACCATTGTCCAAATAACTAGAACTAGTTGTTTGGATAGTTAATCCTTACCACTTATAAACCCTTTAACATTTTCATGTCTAGGCAATATGGGACACTCTAACACCACGCCATCAAAAACATAAAAACCAATCAATTACCATTGCACGTGCTTCCTTTATATAAAGTTGATGTGTCCATTCAATGTTGACTACGAGATAGACCTGCACGGTGAATGAGCCCCACATGTTTCCTTTGGACCAATTCTTCTGTTTCTTTTATCCAAGACTCACTTGGCAAAATTTGTGGTTAGATAGTGATGAAATGAAACAGAAACAGACGATCTTCACTCCTTTCCAAGCAGGATCTGCACATTTTCTAAACTTAATTTATACATTTATTACTTTCGAATATGTAAAGAGATTAGTATGGTTGGTAAAAGGGCGAGTGCTCCCTTTTCTTTATTAATTACGACATCGTCTTTTGAATACTCAAACATAAATATTAATATCATTAACTGAAAACCTTATCCATATTGGCCGACCAAATCCAAACGTTTCATAGTGTAACCAAAATTTGCGCAATCATATTTGGTTCATAGTATATAATGTAGCAAGCGTGTTGTGGGTTTAAATTAATTAGTTTGTTTTGTTCCCCATGGTATATTGTTGTCAGTGTTGCCAACCAGATCATAGCCTTGGACATTTATAGATTGGTGCATGTTTATTTAATATAAACAAAAATGAGAAAACGGGTCCCATTTTTAGAAAACGGTTAATCCTTTATTTAATGTATTGGTGAGCATGGTGTTTAGTTAATACATGTTAGGTAAAGATATAATGATATATGGTCTCTTTTTTGTGTGCATTAA
>JANKOD010000193.1:6732890-6746415 GCA_026284645.1 Erythroxylum acuminatum | reverse complement strand
GACATTATCAATGCAATTTCTTTGATTAAAGTTTCCAAACAACGACTACAAATGATGAGGGATGATGGGTGGCAGTCCTTATTTGATGAAACATCTTCATTTTGTGAGAACCATGATATTGCCATTCCAAATATGGATGAAAATTTTGTACATCGGGGAAGGTCAAGGCGAAATGCACAAAAAATGACGAATTTGCATCATTATCAAGTGGAATTATTTTACACTGTGATTGATATGCAACTTCAAGAGCTCAACAATCGCTTCAATGAGGTAAATACCAAGTTGCTTATTTGTGTGGCATGCTTGAATCCAAGTGACTCTTTTTATGCTTTTGATAAGCAAAAATTGATTGAACTTGCTGAATTTTATCCTTCTGATTTCTCTAAAGTAGAGCTTATTACTCTTGGTGATCAACTTCATAATTATATTGTTGATATGCAATTTGATGATCAATTTTTGATATTAAATGGAATTAGTGATCTTGCCAAGAAGCTAGTTGAAACAAAAAAGGATGTTGTGTACCCTTTGGTGTTTTTACTTTGTGAGATTAGCTTTGATTTTACCTATTGCTACTGCATCGATGGAAAAAGCTTTTTTTGCAATAAAGATAGTGAAAAATCGCTTGCGCAATTGAATGGGAGATTCTTGGATGAATGACTGTTTGATCACATATATTGAGAAAGATATCTTCAATAATATTGACAACAAAGATATAAGCACAAGAGTTTGAGAACATTATTTAAGGAGATGCATTTCATTATAAGAATTTTATATAAAGAGCTAAAATAAGAGTGATTTTACACAATATGTTATTTTAAATTATGTTCACGAGGTCTGCATAGTTATGAAATATCTATTATATTCGTACGAGAGATTGCAATTTGATATTCCTAAAAGAAATATCTAATGAATGCATTTAACTTAAATAAAGAAAAAATCTAATTAATTTAAGAATAATATAATATCTTCATTTAAAACAATATATTTTCTTATCGAAACAGATAGTCATACATAAAGAAATGTTAATACAATCCAAAAACTTTAAGAGATTTTAAACTTGTAAATTAAAAACATAACTGTACTAGAAAGGCTTATCTACCATCATAAAAAAGAAAGTCAATGTAGTAAAGAGAGTAAAGACGACAGTCTCTCAGTTTGATAATGTTAAATTAAGGTAGGCAAAACTTAAATAGTTTAGACATATTAAAAGGAAACATTTTAACCCTCAGTAAGAAGATGTAAGAAAATTACACTTAGGGAATGTAAAAGAATAAGGGGAAGACTCAGGAAGAATTGAAGTGAGGTAATTAGGAACAGTATAATTCTGGTAAAGCTTACTGGGGACTTGATACTCAATAAAATATTTTGGCAAACTAAGATACATATAAATGACCCTACTTAGAGAGATCATTATCTTTTTATAGACCTTTTGAACATTTTTCTTTAATTCTTGTGTCTTTTAATTACCCTTAATACTTTTGTTTATAGCACTTATTTCTTTAGTTATTTTATTTATTTATTTCAAAATTTTCTTTCTTTTTCAATTTGTTGTTTGTTTTATTCGCTTATTTGTTTTCTTTCTTGTCTATTTATTTTTTTACGTACTTTTATTTTTATTTTTTATTTATGCAGTTATTTGTTTATGTATTTAACTATTATTTTTTTCAACCATTTTCAAAAACTTTTTTTTTTTCTTTGAATCTATAGAAAACAATCTATCTATTAATATAAAGTTATGTACGTTGCCCAAATTTCACATTTCAACAAATTCCTATTCAAACATTATTCTTATTGTAAGCACCCTCCTGCCAGTTGGATTAAGTTGGGTAGGGATTTAGACCCTTTCAAAAATTCTCATCAACCAATTTTATTCTTTTGTTCTTTCAAAAGTAGCAAACAAACAGAAGTTGCATCAAACTAAATGAGACTAAGGAATTGACTTTTCTAGTGGATCAAATTGTAGACGCTAAGTTCAAAAGAATTACATAAAGGCTGAATTTGATTAAAACAATATAATTATAGAAAGATGCCTAATTTGGACGTTTCTCTTATTATGAAGTTCGATCAAATTCAGTTATAATTATGAATAATATTTATGTCCTAGTTCAACTTAAAGTTAATGGACACAGCTTGAATTGACCAAATTTTAGGTTAAAATCAAAACTTCTTTTTTTTTTTAATTTCAAATTTCAAACCGAGCTCAAATTCAGCTACTTGGCCTCACCCATTCCAAAGCCTAAATAAATTAAGGAAAATGATATCATTTTTTTCCAAAATTTAAATTAGAAAATAATCAAATTTAATCCGAACTCAATTAAGTTCTTGCTTGGACCATGAGCCTCAAACTCATTCAAGCCTCTGGCTGAATCCTAACCCTTACAAAAAAATTTGGGCTGACTCCGAGTCCAACCCAACCCAATATCATCCCGTACCAGCACTCCCAACACCCCAGCCATGAATGACGGTTTAAAATGCAAAATAAAAAATAAGGAAAACAAAAAGCATTATCGACATTGTACACAAGAATTGTCCATAGTATACTGTCTAAAAATCATAATTCATTTCTTTTCAACCATAGGATCATACGCATACGATATTACAGAAGTTTACAGTAACGATTGCAAGTACTGAAGTACATATATACAAAGACGCCAGATTACATAGCTCAAGCTGTAGACGTTGAATGTTTTAGCAAGATGGATTAATATTTTTAACTACCATCTCCACTCTAACTAAGACCTTTACCTCCATCTTGGTTGCCAAGACCTTTAAGTTCAGCGTGACCGGGTGCTAGCTTAGTTGGTGGCTGTACAATTGGAGGACCTGATGAAGATGCAGGTCTGAACTGCCAGGCAACCATACTCGTCCCTGAATTTGGAACATTGGAGAGCTGGTTTTGGAGACTACTCATAGGGTCTCGATCCATGTGCTGCTTGTCCATCTTCTCTTCCAATTCTTGTCGGTTCTGCAATTCGTTGATATCAGCTAGAGCTGCATTTTGATTTTTCTCTCCTGTCATAACTCCAGAAGTTCCAAACTGAAGCCAAGGCTGCCTAAAAGTCTGCCAAGTGGTAGGGATCCCACGAGAATCACCATTATTTTCAACATCCTCTTTGTTTCTGACCATTGCCTCATTGGGTTTATTCAATTTAGTTTCTGGTTGTTTATCTTTGTCAGAAGATGATACTAATTCAACAGGATCAATTTTCAGTGTAGATGAACGGCCTGATGTAATTGCAGTGGTAGGAAACGCTTTATCTGGAGGGACAGCAGGAGTGTAATTCGATGGGTGCAGATCATCCCAATTCTCCAATAGTTCTTTGTACACTTTTCGCAAAGTAACCTCGGTAAGACCGGTCACCTTACAAATCTCTGCCTGTGTCTTTCGTTTGTCTTCTAATTGACAAGCAAGATATATAGCAGCTGCAGAAATGCTAATGGGGTTCCTGCGAGTGCAGAAGCATTTGTTGATAACAACTTCTCCGATATGAGTTGCAAGTTCCTGAAAGTTGCGTTAAAGAAATTAAAGTGCAATATGAAAAGAAGTTTTAGTTCACGTCATAAGAGTACAAGAGGGAGACAGCCCAGCAATACTTGGTTCATTTTCTGTTCACTATTTAGCACAACAAACTTTTAAGCTGATTTAATTCCCATTTAGAATGCACATCTCATGTAGCTTATTTATAGGATTCACAGAAACAAAACCACAACGTAAAATTAGATTTCCGACACATTGAGGTTATTTCCCATGTGCAATGCACATCCCATGTAACTTATTGGTAGGATTTATAGAAAGAAAGCCACAATGTACAATTAAAATCCCAACAGATTGAGCTTGTCCAACTTTATAAGCAATGCCACGTGAGAAAGTACCTGAGCAGCTTTGTTCAGTTGGAGGAGTGTGCAGAACCTTGGCATATGAACTGAAATAGAATTGCTATTAATGGGCTGACTTAGTTGCAAAGCTTCTCCCAGGATCTTGATGTACTTCCCTATCTCCTTCTGAGGCACATTGGCAGCAATGGAGATTTCCTGTTTTATCAAGGCAGTTGTTCAATTTGGAGATGCTCAAAACAGAAAACCCAAAGAGAAATAAAAAGCTGTCATAGCCATTGAGCATAAAAGACAGAGAGTACCGTTTGGACATGGAAAGCATATAACCTTAAGGTGAAGAGAAACAAAGAATTTTAAGGATGGGGTCAGAAAACGCTTGAATGAAGAACAAAGCAATCAGAGGGGATTCATCCACAAAAGTATTTCATCAACGTTTTTTATCCTTCAAAAATTTTGCAGAATGTGCCACAATGCCACCATTTATAAGCGGAAGTGAAAAAGATCCCAAGATCCTTGAGGGCTACTGTTATTAAATAACATAAAGAATGCAGAGTAAACAGAAACATCCAATAGAGCACATTGGCCACTCTGTCATCAGCATCCAGCAGCAAGGAGGCATCGGTCTTGTTTTCTAATGAAAATTGGTTTACCTGGAGAGTTCTAGGCTCTTGAGCCTCCCTAATAGCCTGAACAAGAGCAGCAGTTGCAAGAGCCTCAACACTACGATTCCTTAAACAAGTAGCAGAACAACAATCCCTAAACAACTGAAACGCATGATCTGATATATCATAATCCAACCCTAAAATTGAAGCCACATCGATAATCTGCATATAAGCCCGCAGGTTATCGACTACAACCGTCGAAGAATTCGAATTCGACGACGATGAATTAGCCAACTCGAGAATTCGTTCGAGTTCGGCGAGGTGGCCGGAGAAGGAGAGAGAGGACCGGAGGGAGAGAGGGGCGGGCTCCAGAGACCAGGTGGAGAAGGCGGTGATGAACCCGGTGGGCTTGAAGGGATCTTCTTCGTCGGCGTGGTGGTGGACAGCGGGGAGATCGGAGGTGACGAGACAGAGAGGGTTGTCTTGAGCTCTGATGTGGAAGAGGTGGTGAGGATGAGACTGGCGCTCTTCAACTACTCTGCCGCAGGATGTGCATTCGGTGATCGAGCGGCCTGTGCTCGTGGTGGCGCACCGCCCTTGCGCCGACGAGCAGTACGGACACTTCATTTGCTGTAGAGAGACTTGTGAAATTAAGCTAACTATGCGAGAGAGGGGCGCTTGGATTGATAAACGTTTTGGCGGCCATTTAATGAAACCAACACTTCAGTGTGTGTCTCATAGCAATGGGTCTTCAAATCTGATATAAATACGAATATTAACCCTATGTTTAGCTATTTACACAAAACTATAGCAACAGTGTTTAAGGGTATTAAAGATATACACCGACCAGATAATCACGAGTCAAGCACTTTTTCACAGTTGAAGATGCCATGGTTGGCAACGATAACAGGCAACAGTATGTGTAATGAAATAAGAATTTTACAAAGATCAAAGATTTCCGAACTACCAAAAACAAAACCTAAGACACCAACACCCTAAATTCGGTGATGATTGTGTTGACTAATGATAATATGAGATTACAAAGGTAATCAAGTCAGGAAAACATGGTTGAATTTCTCTTCATTTGAATCTACGTAAAAAGAGTCCCTCCAAAATTTCTCGCGGAATTATCTACCGCAAGTTGTTTAAAAGATGCAGCAATAGACCAAGAATGTGGTATCAAAATCTCCGGGAAAATGAAAACCTAATTAAATACATAGCTTATCCCTGTTCTGAAAACTTCACCAACTGAACTGCTCATGGTTCAAGGAGCAACAAATGAGCAATTGCAAGAGCAAAACTTTGAACATATGAAGCCTCATGCTCTCGATGTTCTCCATGTCATTGCCCGCTCCCTCCCAAAGACGTTGCAGCTCCACCTCTCTCTCGTAGCTTCATACTCACTCTTAGTTCTCGTACATTCTGACAGCAAAGAGAAGGAAGATGTAAGGCCACAAAATGGTAAGTGAATCAGCCCCGGATCATTTAATTTAACAAGGGACATAAGCAACAAGCCAGAATTATTCTCAGACACTTGTAATCGGCAGAAGTCTTAAGTTTCTGGCTCAATCTCAAAGAAAGGTAAAAGCATGCAATCCTCCATTTTTATTTACCAAATAGAAATGGATACAACGCCTAACACTAGAATCTTGATGGTCTGATATGTGACTATTCAAGGGCCAAATCAAACCTGCAATAGCCATGAAATATTTCTGAAAAGCAGGGCTAGGATATATTAACTTGGTATACATTCTCAACAAACACCTCCACAACCCCACCCAAAGGAAGAGAAAATCCCAAGCAGGAGAAAAGGGAAGGCATAGCAGATTGACGATCAGAAACTCATATAGGATACAGTTCATTTGCTAATAGTTGATGTTCAGAGTGAGACCCAATTATACTAAAAAGATGAGAGACTTACTAATGTGTTCCGGAGAAGGACCACACCAAATTGACAACTGCAAATAAAGAGTTTTGTGAAAAAGGAAAAGAGAAACACAGCAATTTGCATTTGGTAGTTCAATAACTGACAAGTTGATATTACTAGGGGACCTAAACCCTTATCCTTTAAGTGGCTATGAAACCGTACAAAAAGGCCATAGGATGCGTCAGCAAAGGATACATCCTTACCTGACCTAACCAAGAACAAAGAGCACTAAGGATCAAACATGAGATGGGTTCACGTTAGAAGGAAGGCTTTAGTGTATCAAGACTCCCAAGAAAGTTGTAGGCCTAGATTACTCATGGTGGATAAATTAAATTTTTATAATAGTCCCAATAAGTGGAGACTGCAGTTTGACTTACATTTGCGTATTCTCCACTCTGATAATACAGTCAAGGGATGAAGGAAGACACAAGAGATTTTCTATTAGGTGCCTTGTCACAGACTCACACTTGGTATGGGTTTCTAATCATCTTTGGATCACCACAAGGGGAAACACCTCAAATTACATAATGTACTCGGCCAAAAAAGATGGGCAAAACAAGATCAGAAGTAACTTGTTGATCACACAAAATGACCTCAGACTCATTCACAAGAATTCAGAACTCCAAATAGCTGCATGGAGATATTTTCAATATGTTCGATGAGATAATCCTATATTTGTTTTTCCTATTTATGGTTTTTACTCTTGATGCATGGCGATCTTGAATATCATAAAATAGGGAGAGGGGATAAGCACCAGTGAAGAACTTCATCAAGAGCACCTCCTATTTGCGAGAAATTGATTGGAAGAAACAGAAATGCATACATCAAAAGAATTCTGGTGAACCAAAGGATTTTTTAGTTCCTATCATATAGAGAAGTTCAGAGGGTAAGATAACAGAGGGGTAGATTTTCAATTTAAAGGTTCAAGGTTATCCCATACGCATACACAGTTAAAAGTAGCTAAATGTGCTTGCACATCGATCCCAATGACAAAGGTATTCAATCGAAAATAAGCTGAAGAAGGTGATAAATATATGTGAACGAATTGACCAAAATGAAATTAGGTAATTTGTCGTTGAATTTAAGCCCTCTTACCATCATTTAATCAAAAGTGCTTGAATTTAGATATTGCTTTCAGAGACATTCCTTCTTCAGTGCAGTGCAAAAAGTAAAGGGCAAGTAAAACTTCACTGTTCACTCCATCCACCGACATGATATAATGAGGACAGACATGACATGTTCTTTTATTCACAAACTCTAAGGTAAAAAACGCATCAAAATGTATGAAAAGCCCTAAAAGGATCATCACCGTTGATTGGATAGAAGGCGGATCAAGATCAACGGAACGCGCAGACATCTTAGCAATCTCCGAAATGGCAGCCTCTCTGATTCCAGTAACATCACTGGTCAACTCCTCGTACGCAGCCTCGAAAGCCTCCTGCCAGAAGCGAGGTAGTCTGATCCGATGGCTATTAGTGTACACATCCCACATGTGCTTCACCACCTTCTCTCGCTCTTCCATTTCCTGAAATTTCAATCCCCAAGGTCCACATACATCCAACATTAACATTAACATTAACATTAATAATATCAATATGCATTGCCATACACACATAAGAAATTGGAAACTTACGAGAACGTCGAGATCGTCGTGAATAGGCGTGTCGACGTCATCGGAGAGCCGGTTGAGGTTGCCGGCGGACCAACGAAGCGTGACGGTTCCGGTAAACATGGTCCAGAACGCCAAAAGCAGAATGGCGGCCAAAGCCCAGAACTTGTAACGGCTTTTCCCTAACAGACTTGTGTCGGAGTGATCCTTCTTTGTTGTTGTCGGAAGAGAATCGTCATCCTTCATCTCGAATCTGCGGTTCTGTTTGGCTTTGGATTTAAGTGTTGCTCATTTAACAAGGTCTGTGAAGTCTGTTGCTTAGTGAAGGAGATGAAGTTAAGAGTGGCGCAAGAGGAAGGCGAGTGTCTGATAATCTGATTGAAAGACAAAAGGGGCTTGGTTTTAAAGGGTTGTCGTCTGGGGGAGTGGTTAAAGAGGTTTAAGTTAATTCGAATTTTATTTCTGAGACAGTTTGACCTCTGATCCAATTCGACCGACCGATGACTTAACGAGAATGTCAACACACGCTTCTGCAGAAGAAAATGCACCGACTGAAGTGATGTCGTATTTGAAGGATGGGCGTGGCATGATATGTTAAACAGGGTTCACTTGGTGAAACCTGATCTCAGTTCAATTTTACTTTTTCTTATTTTGTCTCGTAAAATTTTAATCATTTATTTTGCGAGACTCACACGAATTTGGGACTCTATATAAATAAATGATTGAGATTTATTGAACACAATAAAATACCATAATATTAAACAGAAGATCTAAATTCCATTTAACGTGCATAGCACTTTTTAACAATCTTTTGTTCATTTTATTTTATTTTTATTTTATTCATAAATCTCGCAAAAAAAACCCCAACTCCTTTTTTACATCTTAAAGTGGAAGGTAGCTATACATAAAAATTTTCGAACTGAACACTACCCTTCAATGAATAACTAGGCCAAATATGACAATAGCTCTAGAATTTGGAGCCTATCGGTTTTCACTTGGAAACTTCAATGTATGTGTTAACAATATCTCTTGGGTATATTTAGCATATATATTTACACAGAGAAGAGTTGTGTTATTCCATCTCTTTATAAGTCATAAATTTTGAATGTCAGGAGGAGGCAGGAAGTGTTCTGATGTCAAGCCCCATACGTTAAAATCAACCTCCTCAATCTTCCACTTTTCCTGCATGTCCCTCTTGTGATTCGCAGACTGCTCCCCGTACCTGAACACAGTGACGCTTGTCTTGCCGCTATGTGCAATGTTGACACCGTCCACGTACTTGTAATCTTCCATTACTGACTCTGTGCTAGTCTCCCAGAACACATCATCCCCTTCTTTTGTTCTCATTCTCAGCAACCTCGAGTCCTCGAATTGGATAAGTAGGCCTGATCTCTGGCTGAAGTATCCCCATATCGTGTGATGAATTATCTCAAAATTATGACCACTTTGTGCCTCCCTAATCGCTGGACTCGTTTCTAGTTTCAATATGAAGCAATCTTGGTCGTTTATTATTTTCTCACCTATGCATGTTGCATCCAGGAATAGGTTTGCCGTCGACCTGGGGTCCAAACCCTGGCAATAATTCCAAACCTAGTTCTGAGTCTTAAAAGTTTAAACAAGATTATGCTGCAACTGATACTGATAGTTACATTCATTTTACCTGCAAGAATCGGCGTAAGGGCCTGGGAGGACCCTTGTTAGCAGGATCATGTCGATTAGAGGAATGCCTCCAAGAGATCTTGCCATTGTTTCCACAGATTACTTTGCATCCTGACACAACGAGCTCTAAACTCCACAAGTCAGGATCTTTTTGCCAAAGCACAAATCCGCCAATTTCCTCGGTGCTCTTCACGTTAATCTTCACATCGGCTTGTTGGAACTCCGACGCCGTAATTTTTACCTCACCTGTTACGCACATGCTATGTACCGCATTTATCGCTTGCTGCCCTCCCGTAGCCGCTATGTATTGTTGCACAATGTATTTAGCTGTTGAAGCTTGCTGGAATTGATGTGACATTATCTTTAATTAGTCACAGTCTGTGATCCATCTTATTCATAGTTCTTTGATCTATCTTAGATTATAAAACTAGTCCTCCCCTTTTATCATAGCATTTGACAGTAATGTTCTAATCGCTTACTGAATCTATGATCCTGCAGATGGTGAGTGTTGCCGCCTGTTTTCCCCCAATCATGTTTCGAGTTCCAGATGTAACTTGTTCAATAATCGTCTTTTTGCTATAGAACTCACTCTTCTAACTGAATTTTGAGATATAAGGAACTAAAGAAAGATGGAAGTTTTAGGAATGAGTACTTACAATGGAGCTATCTTTGACAGGTTTGTGAACAGCGTGACCAACTTGAACCTGGAGAGGGATAAGAGGAGATCCAACCAAGTAAAGCAAAAACCTGAGCTCATTAATGCGACCCGCTATCACAGGCTGCGACCATTTATCAGATGTTTGAGCTTTCATCCATGTTAGCATGTTCTGCCAACGCAGAGCTACGTTGCTGCCCAGGCTAGCAAACATTGCTTCAGGTATGGGGACCTCAAGAACAGTCTCAAGGCCATCTTCTTTTTCAATGTTTGGGCAAAGTTTCCTCATGTAGGTTATGGACAACCCAGATTAATACAATGAAATGAACAGGTTTTGGTTGCAGAGTCAAAGAGAAATCTTATCTCTTCCCTTGAAACTCTACAGTCTATACATATTCGAGGAGAGATTGAGGAAAAAGATTGGCTTAAGGCTGTCCTTATTTGTAGGCATGATTTGTATTTGTTACTTTCTATTTTAGGAGCTGTGTACCACTACGGTTGCCAAATGTCCATGTGAAGATCAAAGCTTTTAGCGTCTGGTGTCCATTTCTTCTGAAAATAAAATAAATTAAGAAAACGATATTTCATATTGGTTGGGTGGTTTAATTTTTTTTTTTTTTGTTGAAGGAAAAGAACCATTTCATTAATCAAATGAAGAATTGGATGATAACATCATGAACAACCTCTCAAGAAACAAAAGGGGAGTATCTAATGGAAGCTCTAGCCAGTTGATGAGCAACACCATTCAAGTTTCTGCGAATCCAACGAACTTGTATATCCGGTCTAGACTCAAAAATAAGCAAACAGTCTTTAACAATCAAACCTAGCTTAGAAAAGTCAAGAGAATGAGAGGACAAAGCAAGAAATAAATGTTGGCAATATGTAAAAATAAAGCCGTCATCATGGAAGTGAGACTTTGCATGTAATAACGCCTCACGCAAAGCAATTGCCTCCGCCACTGCAGCACTTTTAACACCTTCTTGGTAACCAGAAATAGCTTTGATAAATCCACCTTCAGGATCTTCAAAAACCACCGCAAAACCTGTGACATCTCCCTGCTGAAATGTTGCGGCATCAACAAATGCCTGCCAATGAGAATTGTCCAAATTAATGATGTCATTTTCAGCACCCTGTTGTCCGCCAATCCGATACACAGACCCAGCAGTAGGCTTTAACACACTCCATTCCCGCCAGTTCTGCAGATGGGTAGTCACTGCTTGAACCAACTGCTGCACTGTCGTTGTTTTTTAGGACCAACACAAGTCGTTTATGCTCCGCCAAATATACCAACAAATCATAGCAAAATAAGCAGCTTTCTCCTTGCCCAAGGATAAACAAACCTGCAAAAATATATCAACAAAAGAAGAGTTCAAAGGTGGCCCATCCAAACCAGCAACTCTCCAAACTTCCATTGCATAAGGACAATATAGGAATAAATGATCCACAGTTTCTTGCAAAGGGCAAAATAAGCAATTCTCATCAACTCCAACATTCCTACTTCGCAAATTCATCCTAGTTGGTAGCACATTTTTGGCCGTTCTCCACATGAAATCGCGAACCTTAGGGGGGACGTCAAGCTTCCATAGTTTGCACCATACTTCTCTATTTGGGTTCGAGTTATTAACCATGGATGAACCCCTACTAACTTGATAGCCAGATTTAACTGTATAATTACCCCTCTTCTCAAGATATTAACTCTTGTTATATAGTCTTGCTTTAGTCATGTCTGGTTTAATGTATTTACAAATTTTTTTAGCCCTCAGTGGCTATGGAAGTAAGTTATTGAATGATTATGGTCTAGTTTTTGTATGACATTTGGATGAAAAGTTTTTTTTGCTCTTTTCATTTGTATGTTTTTGGTGAAATAGGTGATAGTTCGTTTGTGTTTGTGTGTGTGTGATCTTAATGACATCTCTTTTAAGTTGAATCATACTTCTAAATTTCTGGCAGTTACTGATTATGTAAGGATGGTGTGAGTGATCAAGCACTGCAGAAGTCCCTAGATTAAGATTTTGGAGCTGGAGCTGATTGCATACCGATCTATCTGAGAAAGTTGGAAGACAGAGGCATGGTTTTGAATTTGGAGCTTTAGAAGTTTGTAGAATAATGTTAGTGTTTGTAACCTATTTATTTGCTTGTTTGATCTTACTACATAATTTACTCTTCAAAAAGGATATTGGCTTAGTTTTTAATTTGGATGTTTACTCTTGGAGATTCTAGAGGATAATTCTATCTAAAAATTTGTTTGCTTTTGTAACCAAAGTTATCGAAAGCTTTTTCACAGTTTAGTTTGGTATATTATAAACTTATTAAACTAATTATACAACATAACATAACAAAATGAACATATAACCATCCTGTAACAGTTACTAAATATAAAACGTTTATCTTCATAAAAATAGTATTTTATTGCTTGTAGTGTTATATAAAGACAATAGTTGAAGTGTGACCAAGTGCAAGTATTTCTTTTATCTAAGTGGCAAGAATTTAAGTTTTTTTCTTTCTAGAAATGGTATTTAATAAGCCTTAAATTTATGAAAAGATGATATTCTTTCGATCTCCCTTAACACAATTGCATAAATATTCATGTTACTTGAATATACTCGTCCTCTTATTTCCTTGTTATTATAAAGAAGTTCGTAAACCAGGGAATAATGTGTGAAGGCTTGTGGCAGTACTCGTATGGAGAGGTTCCATAGTGGGTTTGGCAGCCCTAAAAGAAGAAGAAATCCTCCTATACCTTCCTTTATGTAAGGTTTCGATCATGCATCTCATACATAATATATATCAAATATACGCAGTGAAGAATAAAACAAAACCTAAAAAAATATCTACTCATGTATATAGATATAGAAAACAAAAACATGAAATGTAAGATTTTTACATACCTTTCTGACGATCTCCTTCGTTCTTTAATCTTCTCTGCGTTGGGTTGTCGTAAAGCACAACGATCAATATATACCATCTTTAATGAAAGTCCACACGAATAGAATGATGAAACCTCACTAAAAGATGGCTAGAATTCTTTCTTTATGCTAGCAAAGACAAGAACTCTTGTAAGAGTTAGAGAGAAAAAGAGTGTTTTTGTAAGAAAGAACCTTCTTTTACTTGTCTCTTACACAAGATGCACAAAAATTATCTTTATTTTCTGCACCATTTGGACTTCCATAACCCCCATCACTAATGGAGAGTTATGGGAAGTTAATGGTCATGAATAGCATGCATTAATGGAAGTTATG
>JANKOD010000193.1:6669360-6685672 GCA_026284645.1 Erythroxylum acuminatum | reverse complement strand
GTGAACATCTTATGTTTAGAGTTAGAGATAACCTAAGCTAGGGTGAGAGCTTGAAGTGGTTTATGCTTAATGGGTTTTGTTAGAGAATTATTACATTGAAGAATGAATAACTCTAGCTGAATACTTCTGTATACCTTGAGAGAGGATATAGGTTCATTAGTACCACTGCTTTCTTAGCCTGCATTCAAGTATTCCATGTTATGCAATTCAACCGTTTGAATAAGTGAATCCCAAAACCCTAGTCTCTAATCCATCGAAGAAAATCTCTTTTTAATTGTTTTGTTATTTCTTGCAATTTCATTAATTACCAAATCCAATCGATTTTTACAATTTATTGTTTTCGTTTGCAAATTACTAGATTTAATCTAACTGGTAAATAATTGGGTCCTTGAGGGAGACGACTTTACAATATTTGCTGTGTGGATACTAGAACGAAACTGTGCGCTTGCAGAAAATATCGATCAGCACCATTTTCATGTTTCGAGATGCAAAGCAGAAGTAAAACCCTATAATCCACAATCTAAGAAGCTTGATCTGAAAACTATTAGTGGTTACTTTGTAGGCTACACCATTGGATCAAGGGGTTTTAGATTCTATTGCCTATCTCACGCGACTAGAGTCATAGAATCAGATAGAGTTTTTTATTTTGAAGATGAATTTGGTTCAAGTCAAGGGTCAAGAGAAATTATATTCAGGGAAGAATGTATTCTAATCCCTATACCTTTCGCTTCCGCTCCTATTGATAACCCTATGATTAAACAGATTCCAGCAAAATCTCATGATGAACCCCATAATCAAGCACAAGATGAAGTCATTGATACTTGGGATGATGAAGTTATTATGAGGAGATCAAAAATAATACGCAGATTTGCCATTCTTGATGACTATATTGTCTATTTGTAGAAACATGAGTTTGATGTGGGAGATACTACTGAACCAGTCAGTTATCAAGAAGCAATAAATAGTGCTCAATCTGTGTTTTGGATAAATGCAATGGAAGATAAGTTGAGTTTCATGTCACAAAATGGAGTTTGGGAGTTGGTTGAACTACCTAAAGGTTGAAAACCCATTGAGTGCAAGTGGGTTTACAAAATCAAACATGATTCGATTGGACAAGTAGAAAAGTATAAGGCTAGACTTGGGGATAAAAGTTATAGTCAGAGAGAAAGGATTGATTTCAAAGAAACCTTCTCACCAGTTTCTACCAAAGATTCATTGCGAATCATCGTGGCTATAGTTGCTTATTTTGATTTGGAACTCAATCAAATGGATGCGAGGACCACCTTATTGAATGGAGATCTGTATGAAGATATTTATATGACTCAACCAGTTGGTTTCGAGATGACTGGTAAAGAGCGCATGGTTTGCAAACTCAAGAAGTCTATCTATAGGTTAAAACAAGCATTAAGGCAGTGATATCTCAAGTTTGATATGGGTGTCGCTGCAAATGGCTTCAAAGAGAATGTAGTTGATCAATATATATATATATATGAGATTCAGTGGAAGCAGTTTCATTTTTCTAGTATTGTATGTTGATGAGATTCTTCTTACTTTGTAATGATATTGATATATTATTTGAGACAAAACAACTATTATTTAGCCATTTTAATATGAAGGATCTTGGTGAGGCCTCTTATATATTTGGAATTCAGATTCTCTGAGATAGAGCTAATGGGATTCTTCGATTGTCTCAAAAGACTTACATTGACCGGATTTTAAAAAGATTCAATATGCATTCTTGTTCTCCTGGAAAGGCATCAATAGTGAAAGATGACAAATTCTCAAAGGCCTAATGTCCACAAAACGATAAAGAGAGAGATGAAATGAAAGCATTCCTTATGCGTTACTTGTAGGCAATCTGATGTATGCTCAAGTATGCACATGTCTTGATATTGCTTTTGTTGTAGGCGTGTTGGGAAGGTACTTAAATGATCTTGGACTTAGCCATTGAAAAGCAACTAAGAAAATCATGAGGTGTCTTCAGGATAGCAAGGATCATATGTTGACTTATTGGTGAACTGACACTCTTGATATAGTTGAGTTCAGTGATGCCAATTATACAGGATGCAAGGATGATAAAAAGTCCACTTGAGGCTACATCTATATGATGGCTGGAGGAGCTGTATCGTGGAAAAGTATCAAATAGACACTCACAACATCCTCTACAATGGAGGCAAAATATATAACATGTTATGAGGCAGCTTGTCAAGCAATATGGTTGCGGAATTTCATTTCAACATCGGGTATTGTAGACTCTATTTCGAGTCTGTTGAAATTGTATTGTGATAACTCCACAGCTGTAGTTTTCTCTAAAAACACTAGAAGTACTCGCTCAAAGCATATTGATATAAAGTACTATTTTGTTAAAAAGAAAGTTGTTGAATCCCTCATTACTATTAAGTATACACCTACAGCTAGCGTGTTAGCAGATCCACTTACAAAAGCCTTACCTATATGTGTGTTTGCAGAACACGTCTCCCATATAGGATTGTTAAGAGCTTAGCTTGATAAGATTAGTAAGATTTTGCTATTTTGTATTGAACATGTTGGCATTTTGTACGAATTGCTTATGACTTATATATGTGAAACATGCATAATAATATTTGCAATCACTTCTTATTAATATTGACATATATATGTTGATGTATATATATATAGTTTGACAAAATGATAGGTACAAAAGGAGACAAATGCATAGTCTCGTTTGTTGTACTGCATGCATGTTATTTTAATGGTTATTGTTGTATTTGAATATCTCTAGGGCCTAATCATATGTAGTAAATATATCGTGTTGATATGATATTGCATATGATTTATTTGATTACCTTTGGGTGATGGAGATTGGTATGATAATTTGATTATATTGCCCAAGTGGGAGAAATGTTAGAAGTATATGGACTAATATATTCACAACATTAATGCCATATTTACAACCATTAATTGAATTGCCTAATGTATGTTTAATAACCATAATGGAATGGTTAATAATTTACTAATTGCATTTGAGGCACATGGTAATACCTTATTAATTATAGGTTGGCCCATTAAACCATAGTTCATCACAATTATGAAATGACACAATTAGTCTCATTCTACCCCTTAGAGTAGAACATGTTATAAATATAACATATGAGTGAGAATGTATTTTTCGGTATATGTATGTGGTGATAGTTGAAAGGTTTTTCCACCATAAGCTCTCTCTTGCACATGCTTGTAGGATATTGATTGTGGTGTCTTGAATCGAGAAAATGAATCAAGATGCTATGCGCAACGTTGGAGGTGTGTACATTTATGGTCTAGTTATTGCTCTAAATAGAATGTAGATATTGGTTGAAATACTGAACATTTACATTAATGGATTCAGTTCTATATATGTCGTTATTACTCACTGCATTTTTAAATAACAGAATCATTATTTGTAGGTCATTTCTCTGGTACTGATAAGGACAATATTAACAAAAAGAAGAAGAGTTTATGGCTTATTCCACACTCAATTCTTACTGAAATGATGTTTCTGGTATGTATAAATGCCCTTTACAAGACAAAAGAAAAACAAATAGCAACACTTTCTACCAGAATTATTGTCTAAACGTGAAGAAAACTTTTCTGAGCAATCTGCAGTTGCTGATGTATTAAGATTGGAAGCAGGTTCCTTTGCTATAAGTTGGTGATCCTCAGAGCAGTATTTACACAATTCCCATGTAGTAATGGCAATTGAAGTCATATGGAAGTGGCTGAAAGTGAAAGGATATCTACAAAGTACTAAATAACAATTATGTGAAACAGTGTGCGTATACTTTCTCATCCCAACAAGGTAAAATAATTGTTGGTTTTGAGCAGAGAAAAAAAACAACTATAAAAGGGAAATTGATGAACAACAGAGGACGAAACAAAACATTGTGAGGGATGTTTTTATTCAATAGAAGTAGTGCTATTTATAGACACTTTAGACTTAACAAACTCAACAAAATATCTTCCTATAGACTAGATAATGACCTATAGACTAGGAACAAAAAACAACTAAATTTAGACTCACTCAAACATAAAGAAAAGACTTATTTATCCTCAACAAATCTAAGATATTTTGAATCATTTTTCCAACACTCCCCGTTGATTCAAAATATCGTGATCAATGTAGGCATTGGTATGGGCATAGTTGTAGAGATCTCTTCTGCATAAACATAAACATGGTTGTTTGCATGGTCATAGGCATAATCATATTTGTCATGTGGCATATTTCGATATGGATGTAGGCATCGTATGCTAGAATAACACATCATTTCCTTGAAGGTGGACCATAGCTGCTTCATTGGCATCTTTTTGTGAGGCATTTTTACAAACTTTCTCTATATGTCCCAATTGACCGCATCTGTTGCATTTAATGTCCGGTCTCCACCAACATTTATAATGAGGGTGGTTTGTTTTTTTACAATAAGGACATACCGAATGATCATTTTTTTCATGTTTGATTGTTTCCTCAATCACCTGAAATGCCTTTTCTTCATACTTTTCAACCGTTCTATTGATTCGTGACTCGTGAGCTTGAAGGGACCCCATCAGTTCATCAAAAGAAAATACAGATAAATCTTTCGACTCTTCAATCGCAGCAACGACATGATCAAACTTAGGTGATAGACTCCTTAACACTTTAGCAACAACAGTTTCATCACTGATATCTTCACCATATGCTTTCATTTGACTTACAATTTCAATAACCCTTGCTAAATATTCTTGCACCAGTTCATTATCTTTCATTAACAATGTTTCAAAATCTCGACGAAGAGTTTGCAATTTTACAGTGATTACCTTCGAAGAGCCCTGGTATTCCTTCTTCAATGTATCCCACGCCTCCTTGGAAGTGTTTGCTGAAGCAATACGAGAGAAGATTGTCTCGTGCATTGCTTGTTGAATAAAAAACAAGGCTCTGGCATCTTTTTTCTTGTTTTCACGCAATCTCTCCTCCTCCTCTTGATCAGGATCTACCAAATCAACTATTCCATATTCAACCAGATCCCATAACTCTTGAGACCTGAACAAAGTCTTCATTTTGATACTCCAAAACTCATACTTGTCTCCATTAAAAATGGGTATGAACGGAGATGAAGTTGAAGACCCAAGTGCTGCCATCGTGTTTCCCAACTCCTAAAATATAAGCTATATTTGTGTGTTTCTTTTAAGGACCCAAAAGAGGATTTACCTCATACCCAATGAACTAAAGCATTCAATTACCCAATGGACCAAAATAGGCTCTGATACCACAATGTTGGTTTTGAGCAAAGGACAAAAACAAATATCAAAGGGAAACTGAATATTTTCTCATTCAAGCTTAAAAAACGACGACTCCAGTACAATGCTTAAATAACCTTAAGAATAACAATAAAGCTGAAAAGTAGGAATCTAATCCTACGATCTGCTAAACTACCTAGCTACTGTTATTATCCACTAACCACTAACAAAATAACAACTAAGACCCACTAAATAAATGCGTTGCAATAAAGTAGCACGTTAACTTTTGAATCAGTCAACTATACTTATCCAACACATTATTGGGGCAACTTGTAATCATTTAGTTTGCTGCCAATTTTTGCTCATTATTACTCCTAATCGATTCATTCAAGTAAGAAAAGATTGATTGATTGATCGTTACGTGTGTTATACCCGCTTCCTTCCCAACAAAAAGTTTCAATAGATTAAGACCTCTTCTTTCACGTAGCGAACCCACCTCTGCACTGTTTTCCCAAAAGATTTTATTCAGTTCTATTACTTATAAAAGGCTCGATGGTAATCCTTCATAATAGCTAGGATACGTGGCCCTCGAATTCTTGGCATAACTCAAGGACTGGACCATGCAATGTAGGATGTAATGCAGATCTCTTTCTGCGTAGGTCACATTGTCATGCTTAAAGAGGGGACCAGCCTAGTTACTAGTGAGGTTTTTGTTAATGACCTGTCAACTTGATTGAACGTTGAGTAAAGCATCTCGATACTTCCTTGTCATTAATCCTCGATCGTTTCAGAAATATGACAAAAGTCCTTTTGTTAGTACTAATCTCAACTTAAAGGTTCTTTAAAAAAAAATGGAATTAATGAAAAAAGAAATAATAGCACAGTGTCATAATACAAGAGATGACCCACGGCAGAAGGAAACAACTACATCAAAAAAATAGCTGGAAGGTTAATGACGAGTTAGGAAGCCAGTGACAGTGAACTTGCTGCTTTCAGACATATATTTTTTAGAACTCGGCGTAGCCAACGCTATAAACTTGTTACAAACGCTGATACTCCTACCGAAAGGCCACAAGCTAGCATATCGACTTCCAGGAACATGTTAAAGACGTAAAGCAGAGCAAGTTTAGGATGGCTACATCCTAGTAATAGCCACATCCTAGTAACTAGTAATAGCCACCTTGATGTTCTTGATTTCACACTTCTGTTTTACTTTTTGTTTGTTTGTTACAGTTTGATGATAAGTGTCATTGACGCATACTTGTAACTATTTCACCGAGAACATATATAGAGTCAAGTTAGTTAAAAGTTTTACATTTTTAGGAAATGACCATCTCTTTAATCTCAAATCCTTTGTATTTTTTTGCATAATTTACTGTTTTCATTATTTTTATTGTTGATTTTCTTTTGTTAAATAAAATATTTTAAGAAAAGTAAGGTCTAAAGAAGATTTGTATATAGGACACGTTTATGTAACCAATTTGGACTCGCATCAATAAGAACTTGACCGCGTGAATATGAAAGTTTTGTCTTTTGTTCAACAAAAATCTTGTTGACATAATTGAATGCAAAACCACTGTTGAGCAATGCAGAAAACTCATCTCTTTCCGGGAGGGAAACAAGAAACACATTGAACTCATCCATCCAATCAACGAAGACAAAAATGAATGGTACAAAGTTAAAGAAATACCTATAACCAAACAAAGTACTAAATAGAAATGGAAATTCTAGGATATCCCAGGCCTCCTGCTCAGGAAAAAGAGGAAAAAAAAAAGGAAAGTTACTGTAGTTGCATTGACATCCTCTTGCTCGTTATTTTTTCAGGAGTGAAAACGCCGGAACCTCGCCTCTGAATTCCACTGTCCTGCAATGTCCTCCGCTACTTTATGTGCATCAACTGAAGCTCCCCACAAACCTCGCCTGCTAAACCCAACGCTGTAAATGCCATCTTTGCCTTTCCAATTGTTGGGGAATGGGTTTCGTGGAAAACCATCCTCGTCGCTGAAGAAGCTGTCCTCCTTTTGTTTCATAAATAGTAAAAGAGAGACATTATGCGTTTACTTCTATAGTGGTAACATCATGACGCGTGAAAATTGCTGCAGAAAACATTTGTTGCTTACCTTCAGCCATGATTTGACGTTGCTTCTGTAACCTGTTGCTGTAATAATTAAATCGAATTCCTCCACTTGTCCATCAGCAAACTCTGCACCTGTGGTGATGAATCTTTTCACTCCTGGAACAACCTAACAAATTGATACAGTTCGTCGTCACTGACAATATAGGAATGAATCCCATGTTTGTAAACTGATACAGATTCTCGCTACTTTACATTCTTGAGTTATGTCGGCGCTTAAGTTAATGCTACATTGGCCATTTAGTGCTATAAATTTAAAAAGGACAATCAGTGCTAACCTTGATGTCACCTGATTTGATTTTTGCAAAAGCTCCAACATCTAGAACAGGGGTTTTCCCTACAGAATTCTTCAGTTCAAGGGGTCCAATTTCAGGTCGTCTGATGCCAGTTCTATTTGTGTCTCCAAGAATTACTTGGGAGCAACGGAGGAGGAACCAGTCCACCATTTTTACAGGAAACCAGTTTAACAACCACATTGAAAGAGCAAATGTTGACCTACCAAGGATCTCTCTGGGCAGAATATGCAGCTGCAAAATAAAAGAATTAGTTGAATAGTTCACAAGAAGGAGAAACATAAACAAATTCTCAAAATCCAGTTCAAATTGTGAAAGGCAGATCAATATTTCACTTGGTTCTTGTTAGTGAGAGTGAAAAACATACAACATATATAGCACATAGGGCGTAAAAGAAAATCAGACAAACATGTTACCTTATTTCTAACTGAGAGAAAAACCTGTGCACCATTATTACATAAATCTAAGCTAACTTCCATGCCTGAGTTACCGCAACCTACTACCAAAACCTTACTTCCTTTTACGTCAGCACCATCTTTGTATCTGCTGGTGTGTAGCAACTTTCCTTTGATTTCTGAAACTCCTGCAATATCAGGCACTACTTCTTCTGCATTCTCTCCTGTAGCCACAACTAGCCACCGGCAGATAAACTCAGACTCGCTGGTTTGCACCCGCCAGAACCTCAAGGTTGCATCATAGATAGCAGATTGAACCTTCTGTCTAAACATAGGTTCGATTGAGAAATGCTTAGCATAGGTCTCCAAGTAGCTTATGAACTGCTGTTTTGTAGGGTAAGTTGGAAAATCAGGAGGGAATGGCCTGTGAGGAAGTTGGCAGAATTCCTTTGGGAGATGAAGCTGTAGACGATCATAAGTTTTTAGTTTCCACAGCGACCCTAGACAGTCCTCTTTCTCAAGGATCAAAAATGGGACTCCTCTTTCTTTAAGGCAGGCAGCCACAGCTAGCCCTGAAGGTCCTGCACCAATGATCACTGGTCCAGGTATGCAAACGCATCTAGATTGCGACCTCTTCAATTGTGCATCAAATATTGCGTTGCACTTATCATCTCGAGTTTCTTTTGGATAAACTGCCATTCCTTGTATGTGGTCTGACCTGATGTAAACTACGTTTGTTTTCTGGAAATGGAGCTAAGATGATGAATGATATGACAGTGACAGCTAGTTGCTGCTCTGTTATCCTTTCAGTTAAAATTAGAGAAGAAGAAATGTAATACCAAGAGAGTGAAGGTTCTGGGTTGGCATGAAACTCCCGTTCACTATTGCTAAGAAACACACAGGCTGCAGAATACTGGGGAAGGCTGAAGGGTTGTGCGGAAAAGGTAATTGTTTTCACGCTTTTCCAGCAAAACAAACAAGCGTGAGCCATTGACAATGAAAATACGGTGTAGAAATAGGAAGCAATGTATCAAAAATTCGAAACCAACTTGGCAACTTTGACGGTTGCTATCAACTTTGTATGGATAGAAATTTGACTTTATTTTGCTGTCTTCTGAGAATAAGATCGCATGACTGAGCATATTTGGTATTTCAATCCTATCGAGAACGGAAATTTGCGAACAATTGTCACAATACCATGTTGTCACTCTCTTTCTGAAAGCACAACTCTGGCTTTGACTAGCCCTTTATTCCTGCTGAAGCCCGTCTCTGTACAAACCTTGATTGCCTCCAATATCACTTGCTGACAGAATGGTATGAACATCTTCATTTTGTCACACTCTCATTGAATTATCTCTCTGTGTATTCTGTTAGGGCCAAATATAACATTTTTCTGGCTGCCTTATTGACAAATCTTGTAATAAGACTTTTCTTAAGCATTCTATGAGCCGTCAGTTCTTGGCATTCTATATCAAATCCCAGATCAGAGTAAATAGTTGCCACAAACATACACGTCCGTATACACAGAAACAGTGATACGTATCACAGTCATACGCTTCCTTTGGAGCCTTTCGTTAGTGATGGGGGTGAAGGATAGACTTAGGAATTTCCAACAGAATTTGTTTTTATGTGATGACAAAAAAAATAAAAAAACAAAGGGCAAGCAGAGAAGAATATAATTAGTTCTATGTAGTTCTTGGTTACAAAAGACAGACAATAAACAAACAAAAGCGCAAAACAAGGTTGCATGGTGTGTTCAGGACTGCTTAGATTTACAGGGTTTTTCCATATATAGGAATTTACCGTATCAATCACATGACTCATTCATATTGTGACAAAGACAAAGTCTAAAAAATTAAACCGATTTAGCGGATTTAACAGTAAAAATCTTTAACAAGTTAACTTTTCAGTTCAATTTTCAGCTTTCCAGTTTGATTTAATTTAATAATCTTTATTTTTAAAAACTAATTTACTTATTAATTAATCGTTCAGTTTTTGTAAAGTAATCAATTTTTATAACTCAAAATAAACTGATTAATTTTCATTTAATTGTCTTCTTTTTTAATTTAACTTTAAATTTTATACGAGTAAGAATAATTTTCTTCAATCATTTTCTAAATTTTTTAATTTTATTCAATATTTAATCAATTGTATAACAGTTTACTACTAGTTGAAACCTGTAAATCTTAAACCTCTAAACTTATTATTTAACTTCCAGTCCAATTTTTAAAATATTCGAAAAAGTAGTTGCCGTCGCCTACTTGCGAGGAAAGCATAATTAACTAAGCCACAGGTTCTGCTTGATTGATTATGCCTCCTAAAAATAGTAATCACGCTAGGAAAATGACGGCGAGATCCGATCTTAGTGGAAGAAAAGTGGAACATTTTCATTTGATTTTCAAAAGTCAATATCAATTTAAATTTTATAATATGATTAATATATAAATAAAATAAAATAAAATAAAAACGTAAATCGTATCTTATTATATAGTTTGATATTTTTTCTTATGATTTTTTTCGAACCATTTCTGAAACTAATTCTTTACAAGTATCATAAGCATTCATGTATCCGATCTCTAATGAATAAATTGAGAGGACTTTAAAAGCGGCGCAGAGGTTGGTAATTAAGAAGTGTTACTCCTTTAGACTCAATCCCTATTATAATAGGACTGAATCTTTTAATAATTTAGTTCAAATCTAATTATATTTATAATTATAATTAATTATAAGAAAATATCAATTGGATTCGAATAAGATTTAATATCTGATCCTTGTTTATCAAATATCTTGTAATCAAGTCCAACTTTATTAAATTACTTTATCAAATATCTTGTAATCAAGTCCAACTTTATTAAATTACTTTTTCTCTCCTCAACCATTCTAGAAACCATCTATTAGGTTTTTAGATATATTGACAATAAATATAAATTATAACCCTAATTTTTATTTAAGATCATATAAATTTATCATACAATATTTCAATTAGACATAAGTATAAAATTAATGTCTACTCTATTTGTATTAGTTCTCCACTATTAATAATTGATTACATTAATGATATTTGGAAATTATTTTCAAAATGTTATTCTATTTTGACTAAAGATTTTTCAAATCAATACTGGTAACATTTTTCCTAATCACTTTAGTGTGATGAATCCTATATTGATCATTTAACAAACTTCATATAGTTTATATTATATCTAATAACTATCAAGTTGAGCTATCCTTGACAAGGATATGTCATAAATATTATTAAATATGTCAGTCTCTACATGAAATACTCTGAAGATCTCGAGTCAAAGAAATACTTACAATCATCAATGAGAATTTTTATAGGCATACAAGTAACGTTTCAAGTAAAACTCTTCTTGTTCGTAGACAAAGCGGATTGAAAATTGTCTTTCATTCCAAGGCATAACTTGTATCCATACGCTTCTTATATCAGCTCAGTTCAATGAACTTGTTCTCTAATAAGCAATGTTTTAAAAACTAAACCAGTTTGGCTGGTTTAAAATTAAAAAACTTGAACTAGTTAATTTTTTTGTTCGATTTTTAACTTTCTAGTTTGGTTTAGTTTAATAATATTTGTTATTACAAAACTGATTAGTTTTTAATTAACCAGTTAGTTTTTATAAAATAAAAAGTTTTTATAACTCAAAATAAACTGATTAATTTTCATTTAATAATCTCTTTTTTATTAAACTTCTATTTTTTATGGATAAGAATAATATTTTTCAATCATTTTCCAAATTTTTTAGTTTTATTCAATCTTTAACCGATTTTATGATAGTCTAATACCAATTGAACCTTTTAAACCTTAAATCTCTTGTCTTACCAGTTTAACTTTTGATCCAATTTTGAAAACATTGCTAATAGGCACCCACACATTTATTTAAATATCTCTATACTTTAATTTAAGAGATTGATTGCTTATTCATAAAAGGCGAAATATAACATTTACTAGTATCTATGTTTTATTAATGCTAAGTTTCACTAAAATGATGATTAGAAACAATTTAGGGATATTACACAAGTGCAATATAGATCTCATCATAATTTCATCTACAATGTATATTTATCTCATGAACTTTAACTTGTATCTATGTATGTACGTATGTGTATGTCTATATATATATATATATATATACTTCTGTAATTGGCTTCATGTAAGTGAGAGATTGTTGAATAATTATGCATAAAATAAAGAATATTTTTAATTAATTATATTATAAAATCTACAACTAATTGAATTATTGTAGGAGATAATTCAATAATCTCTCACTTACATTAAGCCAATCCCGGAAGTATCTTATACCATATCACCATATGATCATCATGCTACTATTAAGATAGTTGTTCAATACAACAATAACAGTACTCAGTATGAATATCCCTAATACACAAGGTATGGAAAGTCTAGTAGTACGCAGTCTTACTATCTTAGTTCAATTTCTCTTATTGAACTAAGATAGCAGTTCAATGAGAGAAATTTATAGGATTTTCTATAATGAACACTTGCTTAAATCTTACAACTTTCATAAAAGTTATCATCATAATTAAGAGAAAATGCTTAAATATATACTTGAATTTGTTACGAGACCTTAACTCCTTTCCTATACCTAATAGTTCTAATATTCTATAGTATATTAGTGTTTCAACAATACAAGAACCTATATCAAGTTCATTAAAGAACCTTTTGATCCAATTAATATTTTTCTCTAAATGAAAATATATTATGGCTTGACTGGCAATTGATGTCGTAATAAAACTTTTTAAACTCAAGATAATATTATTCTAAGTAAAATATACTTTAACTAGGACTCACTTACGTCAAACTAAAGTTGATACCATATGACACTGAAGTAAAAAAATCAACTCATGTATAGAATAATTGATATCTTTAATACTTTATAAGTAGCAGATATCTCATACACTAAACATCTTTAATACATTATCCATGTACTTGGACTATAATATGTAACTAAATTTTGTTTTAATCTCTACAGATATAATTTCTAGAATTAAGTTGTTACTTTTCATATCCAATAATAGTTATTCTTGGACAATCATATTTTCAAATTGAAAATATAATTTTTTTCTTAAAGCATTATGTCATTATATACTTTTACTAAAAAAGGCAATTATATAGTTGTAGTAGTCTTTTTATAGACATGATAAATCTGTAATCATCTATAAAATAAACTCTTTAAATTTATCATAAAAGTAAACCTTTCAATATTTCATAATTTTTGACTATATTTCAATTGTATAAACAAAGGAACTAGTTCTATTTGGATTTATTGATAGGTGATTTAAAAATTTTCAAACCTCATCTTATACCCACTACTTATTTTGAGAACCATTCTTCTACAACCATATATTGAAACAAATGTTTTGTTCACTATATTTTATAAGATTATAACTAATGTTTTATATCTTTCATAACTTTTTATTATCTAATTTAGTTTTAAATTTATTAGACAATTCAATATTTTAAAAATCAGACCAGAAGCTAAACCAGTAAAACAAGAGGTTTAAGACTTAAAAGGTTCAACTAATATGATACCGTCATAAAATTGGTTGAAGATTGAATAAAATTAAAGAATTTGAAATATGATTGAAAGAAATTATCCTTATCTATCAAAAAAAATTGAAGTTTAACTAAAAAAGAGATTGTTAAATGGAATTTAATTGATTTATTTTAGTTTATAAGAACATACAAAATTACTAAAATTGATCGGTTAATTAATAAACTGATCAACTTTTAACAAAAAAAAGTTATTAAAATAAATTGATTAGGAAAGTTGAAAACTAAACCAAATAGTTGAATGATTCAAGGTTTTTACGGTTTAAACCGATCAAACTGGTTGGGTTTTTTAATCATTAGGATAATATATGCTTCAACTAAGTATCACATCCCAAAATCATTAACGTGAACTCTTTTAAAGTATTGCCATTTTATATCTAATATGAAATCTTACTAATTGATTTAATTAAAACTATCAAAGGCAAGTTGTTGTACTAGGTATAGTTATAGAAGAAATAAACATTGCTAATAAGGGCTTAATTGTTTATATTTTTAGGTTTATATTTAGTGCATTTTTTTATTTTTTTTTTATTATTTTTTGGTACTTAATTCATTCACATTTTGTTTTGATATCGTAATTCACTTACTTGGAATAAAAGGAACGAATTTAAAAAAAATTGAAGTGATTTATAGAAATTTTGATTAAGTTCTGAATCTAGAAAGTTTAACATAGTTTGATACACCAATGTGTTGATGTTCTTGTTCTCTATTGTTTTTTAATTTTAAGATTACATGGTTATGTTTGAAGAGTGTAAGGCGTGTTGATAAATTTCGTATGTTACACAACCATGTTTAAGAGGTATATGCTAGTGTTGTATGCTAATGAGCATGTATTCAGATTTTAGGCCTATGTTTATCTATGTAGTTGCTTCGGATTAAGGATATTAGAACTATTAAGTACATTGTCTAATACATACATGACCTAATACAAGACTATGTACTTGCTCGTATTCCACCTAAAATTTTGATTTTTGAACTATAGAAGGAAAAACTAAAAGGTAAAGAAAATAATAATTTTGGGAGGTGTAATTAGATGACCTAAAGCTGCTAAGAGAACAAAGAATGAGCAAGAAAACACATTTGGAGTAGATTTTTGTCAATCTAAAGTGGATTTTGGTGAAATTAAAAGCTTTTACCATGTTTCTTTTTTTCATTTAATTTTGGTGCCATATCTTTCATCATTAGGAACTAAACTTTTATGGTACTTGGATATGATGAACCCTTGGATGGATTTTATAGCTTGATTTCATTTTAATTCATTTTATTCTTTAGCTCCATTGAGATTCAATTATGTGTTATTTACTATTCTTGAATTAATATGTGCTAATATGTTAATTCATGTTTGATTTTATAAATTTGAGATTAACAAATCCTTTGTATAAATTAATCTAGCATAACTAAAAAGAGTTCAAACAATCCTAAAGATAAGATGACATAAACCTTTTGAATTAGAGTCAAATCTAATAAAGGAACTTATAAATCGATTAAAGTAATTCTAGAAGTTTTAATTAGGGAGACATTTTGATTAATCAACTTAAGATTAGTAGTTAATAATTTTAAGAAATATATTAACATAATTGAGGAATTTCTACATTCCAATGAACTTTAGGTTAAATCATATGTAAGGTCTCATTTGCATAAGAAGTTCTAGGGAGATTCACCATCCTGACACTATTGTTATTATTGGTTATTTCTTGGTTTAATCTTTATTCTAGTTAGTTAATTATGTTAATTTGTTTTACATTTTTGCTTTTAAATTTAAATTCAATCAATCACCATCTCTATAATTTTTTAGTTAAATAATTAGAAAAGTGTCAATACTAGTAGTCGTAGTCTCTGTAGGATCAACAATTAGTACTTCTTAACATATACTATAAAGCGATAAGTGCACTTGTCTAGAAAGATCTATAGGGTAGGAGATCGAAAAATACCAAGTTTTTGGCATTGTTGTTAAGAATCTTGATATTAAGAATATTTAATTTTAATTAATCCAGTCATTATTTTTCTTTTGCATATATTTTCTTCCTTTGTTTTATTTTATTTTTAATTGTCAATTTCTCTTTATTTTATTTCTATTTCAGAAGCTTGGCTTTTTTATGACCTAAAACACTATGTCTAAATTTTTTGAAGAAGATCTAGAAATTAAGAGAATAGCTCTTCGAACTCTTAGAATGAGATTTAGATAGATGTAAGAAGAGTTGGAGCAAGAATTTGAAAATAAGCAACCATAATCATGGCGCAACTGTAAAGGACCATGTCCGAATATGTGAGGCCATCATTAACTATAATTGATTCCTAAATCATCAAACTAACTATTATAGACAACAATTTTTAGATCAAACCAAAAATCATTCAGATGGTGCAATAACTTGTTCCAATTTGATAGGTTGTAAGATGAGGACCTGAATACCCATATAGCAAAATTTCTAGAGATCTAAGATTGAGGTTATTTCCCTTTTCCTTGAGGAATCCAACCACATAGTAGTTGAATTCTCTTCCTAGTGGATCTATCACTATATGGGACTAGATGGTTGAAAAATTCTTGTTGAAGTAGTCTCCATCAGCTTTGAGGAGATACTGTCGAACCCCGAACCCGAAGCCCGACTGGTCCGGGTAGTGAGCCCTGACTGATGGTCACTCCCGGGACCGCTGTGCTGGCTGACATACTGAAACGGAT
>JANKOD010000193.1:6648956-6669075 GCA_026284645.1 Erythroxylum acuminatum | reverse complement strand
ATTAATGCTAACATACTTGATTCATTTCAATCTAATTAATGCTAATTCAACTTATTTAATCTAATCATGCTTACTCATCTTCTAATCATGCTTATTAGCATTAAAAAAAATTGGGGCTAACAGATACCCACACCACTGACTTCATATATGGTTATAGGTTCGTACACATTATAATGTTTTGAATATATCAACCAAGTAGATAATAGATGTAGTAGAAGGTACATTAAATAGTAAGATGCTTAAAGCAACCCAAGAGTTGATTAAGAAGATTACTATGATAGTTATCAATGGCATTGCACTTGAGCAAAGCCAGGAAACTAGCTGTTGTTTATGATGATAATACAGTCATAGCCATGACAATTCAAATTGAAGCTCTCAATAAAAAGATTGATGGATTATCAAATGTATAATAACTAACTCAGGTGATGCAGTGTGATTTGGGGGGGGGGGTGTGGAGAATATGTGGGCCAAGAATGTCATGTTGATAAAGAGGTTATGGACAAAACTATTAAACATGTTCATTATATGGATAATGCACATCAGCTCTAAAACAATCAATACAACAACATATATAATCCATATAAGAGGCAAACCTTTTACTAGGATTTTTGTAGCACCATCCACCTCAAAAGAAGAAATCTAACCTTAAAGATCGAATGAAAAAATTTATTCAAAAATCTAAAACTCGCTTTTAAGCTAATGAAACTTAATTGAGAAATCAAGAGACTTTTGTTCATAATCTAGAGAATTAGATTGGACAACTTACCAAGTTAGTTTCTAAGAGATAATAAGGAAGCTTACTTAGAAATACTAAAACAAATCCTAAAGAGCATATGAAGTAAATTTCCTTAGAAGTGACAAGGAATTAAGAGCATTTGAAGTACTATATCGTTATTGATATTACCATCTCTCTGAATGATGGATCCTAAGTATTTGAAACTCGATTTCTGTGGTACGACATCAGTACCAATTGCTACCTCCGCTGGCGACCCGAGAAGTTGCATTCTAAATATTTCATCTTGGACCTGCTCATTCGAAAACCTTTCGACTCCAACACTTCTCTCCAACTTCTTGGGTTCTTCTATTCCAAATATGTTGATGATAGATATAAATTATAACCCTAAATCGTATTTTTGATTAGATAAATTAAAATTTTTAATTTATCTTTAATTTTATAAATAAATAATTTATATCTATAGATCAAGATTAGCGTCTAACAACACATCATTACTATCCAAATAACATGAATACCAAAGCGGTTTTGTTTAACATTTTTATACATAAATTTTTTCGTATAATGTAATATTTTTATTATATAATATTCTGATTAAATGAAATACGAAATTAATGTATGCTTTATTTATATTAGTTTTCCACTATTACTAATTAATTATATTAATAACATTTGAAAATTATTTTCAAAGTATCTTTTTACCTTGACCAAGAATTTTTCAAATTAATACTAATGTAAGACAAGAGAACATTCTCCTTAATCACTTTAGGATATATATTGATCACTTAATTACCTTCATATAGTTCACAATATATTCAATGACTACTAATTGAGTTAGCTTTGACTATGGTAGATCATAAGTAGTATCAAACTATAGTAATCTCTAATACGAGAAATTTTGAAAATCTCAAATCAAAGCATCACTTGTACATTCATAACAAATAATTTTTTAAATAGAATTCTCATATCAGGTCAATTTAGTGAACTTATTTTTTAATAAACACTCACATATTTGTTTAAGTTTTTCTATAATTCAATTTATAAGATTGATTATTTCATTCATAAGGAAGAAACATAACGTATGCTAGTTTTTATGGTCTATTAATGTTTAATCTCAATAGAACAACGACTATAAATAATTTAGAGATAATATGTAAATACAATATAAATCTCACAATTATAATCTCATCGTAATTTTATTTGTAATGTACATTTATCTCATAAACTTTGACAAATAATCATAAAATGAGGAGTGCTTTCAATTAATTATGTCATAAAAATTGCAACCATCTAATTGGATGTGAGACGTAAACTAACAAATTCCTTCAATGCATTTATTCGATCACAAAATCATGGCTTTACGTTATCATATTATAAGATAATCTTGGATAGTCATTACTCATAATCATTCACTAGACATGACTATAAAGTCTCAATACATGAGGAAAATCCACGAGGAAAGATTGATGTGTTAATGTTATATCATAGATCAGAGTCAACTGAGGTGTTTTAACAACAAACTAATTTATTTATATAAAAAAAAGTCACTGTTTTGATTATGCTATAGAACCTTTAAACTTAGAATACACAAACAATAAAGTAATACGTAAAATAAATCAACAATTTCAATTATATTCTAAAAACTTTTAAATTAAAAAATGGGAGTTATCTAAATTAAATTTTCTAAAAATTGAACAAATGACAATTTAAATATTCCACAGCACTTTTAAACCTCGTACAACAATTAAAAATTAATTTACTATTTACCGTAAACTTAATTGCCATGAATCACTACAGCTTGTAGTTGGACGCGGAGGACCTCAATCGTAATTTTTTAAAGAGAAGTTTAAAAGATAACGAAGACTAACATAAAAACAGCCGTCAACAGCGTTTTCGCAAATGGCACGGCAATACTTTCATACCTTCTAACTACCTATGATGGTGATCCGCGAAACAAAACCTCCTACGGTATGCAATAGATGGTACAAAACAAGACAGGTCTTATAAACAACTACAAAAATGCTAGTTTCTGTCTTCAATTTTATGATGGAGGCTGTGGTGGAAGGAGATTGGAAGGAAGAGGTGGTTGCATCATCTGCAGCATAGGAGGCCTTCCTACAAATTGTTGCGGGGGTGGTGGTTGCCGCCAAACTTGTGGTTGGGCAATTCCCATATTCTGCAGGGGAGGCCTTTGAAGGACAGCAGCCGCTTGAGGAGGTGGCATGTTTGAAGTTGGAGTCCGGAACTGGACCGGGGGTGGAGGCATGACCAGGGGTGGCAATGTTTGTCCAGTTTGTGGTGGTTGACCCCGCCAAGAAGGTTGTCCAGCTACATGCATCGGGGAGAATGCAGCACTTGGAGGTGGAGGGCGGAATGCTGGGACAGGACCCGGAACAACAGGCCCATTTGCAAATGGGCGTTGAGGTGCACTAACATTGCTATTAGCTTGAGGAACACTTGGAACCGTTGAAGGTCCGCTGGCAAACAATGTATGAGGTCTGCTCTTTTGCCCACCTGGATTGATCGCTGCCAGTGCTCTCTCTGTACCAAGAACAGGATAGGAATTGCAAGTGTTACGACAATTATCATAATCCACCACAATTCAAAAGGAATATCCAGGCCAGGGCACAAGGAACGAAAAGAAAACAATTGATCAGGACCCACCTGCTGTAGTGCCGTGGCGCTCTCCTTTAGCATCTTTCTTGTACGCATAAGATAGTGTTATCTGACGGTTGCACAGATATTGGCCATTCATTGCCTGTGAAAATCAAGAATTCCTCCAATTAAATCTTTATTTAGCATAGATAAAATGACTTAAAGTACTCAATTTCTTAGGATGTTATCACAATTATATTGCTGCTTCTCAATCCCTTCTTATTGAACATTTACCAATTAGTTATCACATCAAACCCTCAGCTAGGAGCACAATTCGACAGCAATTTCAACAAACAAAATTGATAAACCATTAAGCAGATTTGCAAGAAAAGAATGTTCAAGTAAAGCAATTTCAACAAACAAAATTGATAAACCATTAAGCAGATTTGCAAGAAAAGAATGTTCAAGTAAAGAGGTTACCTCAATGGCTGCATCAGGTGCATCAAAAGAATCGTAACTAATGAAACCAAAACCACAAGAATTTCCAATCTCAGGATCTCTCATGATCTGTAAAAGGTCCACGCATCAGAATATAATAAAAAATTAAGGCCGACAACGAGGAGTGGACCAATTGGTCCAACCTCCTCACTTAAGGCTCTCCCATACAGGAGGTCTTGAGTTCGAGTCACGCCGAAGGAGGAGAAACGGGATTTCTTCCTAATTGATGAACCTCTAACCCCCTGGATACAGCTCCTTGATCAGATCAATTACGGACGCCTTGCTTCCAGCGACAGTGTGAGAGTTGAAGCTATTAGGGAACCCGAGGGCTGCTGGGAACCTAACGCTGAGCAGGGGAGGCCAGTGATCAATCAGCAGTCGACCAATAGAGTATGTAACGGCTCCTTGTGCGCAGAAGTGTACAGGCTACGTAGGAACCTGAGGAATCTTGGGGTTCCAGATTTACCTCCTCTAAGATTCTTGGGGTGAGGTCTTAGGGGCTTAGGATTAGTCCGGCTAAGCTGGGATACCTAATGTAAATTTAAAAAAATTAAGGCCAAATGTTGTTACAAAATAATATACTGCAGTACTGCTTCAAAAAGGCAATGTCAGTCACTTGAATAGGAGATATGTTATGCTTGGAGCATCGAACCTTAATGATGTAAAAGCTAAATGAGCATTCAAATGAATTCAGTGTATGAGGCCTACAAGGGTCATTAAGATTGCATTATCTTTGATCATCTAAAGTGGCAAGTGATTTCAGAGAATCACTTAAATATTAACACTCATTTGGTCTACACGATGAAGCCTAGAAAAAGCCAGGTCAAGCGAGCATATTTTTGCCACTGTCATAACATCACACAGTTAAATGCCTAGTTAATAGCATACATATATGAATAGACATAAAAAGAACAGATGACTAGGCAAGTGTTGCATGTATCATATAAACTGCAAGCTTATCTAATCATTCCAAGTTCGTTTACAATTCATGCAAAAACCCATAGTGCTCAAAATTCTTGCCATATCAAATACAAGTGTTAGAAAGGAGCAGATTACCTTAGGGTTAGTAACAATTACTCCAAATGCGCTAAAAGTATCATGCAGAAGCTTCTCATCGACATCCTGCAGAAAGAAAGGCATTAGCCACGAAAATGAGAATAACAGCATACATTATGGATCCATGTGCATTTCTTTAATAACCTTAAATAACTTACTGGGTCAAGATTTCCAATAAATAGGTTGGCTCCAACATCTAAGCTTTTTTTATCTTGTGATGCCTGAGAAAAATAAGGAAATAAAATCCAAACAATCAACTTCACACAAAGAGAGAATATTGGGCACTGAACTAGTTATTATTATTTATATTATCCTCATTCTTAATTTCAAATTCAGCATAAACTAATTTTGATACATTGAGAAGAAAGATGAACGGTTGTACCTTTTTTACACGTATTGGCTTCCCATAAAGCTTAATCATATTCAAAACCTTGATTACCTGCAAAATTATCAATACCCACTGAAGCATGCACCTAAACAACAAGCTCAAATACACGCACAAACCCCACAGAGAAAAGGGAACTAGCAATGAATTGCCGGCAGAGAAGCACTTACATAATCTGCATCTTCTTCACTCCGAAATTCAACAAATCCATAACCTTGATGAAGATTTGTTACTCTATTCTTGGGAACATAAACATTAACTTGAAACAAGAGAACAGAAAGGTTATGAAATCGCCATTTCCAAAGCTCTCGGCAAGTTATACAAATCAATGAATGGATTAAATGGAGAGGGATAAAATTCAATAAACTAAAAAGGCGAAACTGGAAAGAGGGAATTTGAAAAAGTATATATACCAACAGGGCCAACTTGAACAAATAGTTCCCATAGTAATTCTTCAGCAACCTGCAACACGAACACAGTAGATATTAATACCAAAGTTAAACGAGAAGAAGACGAAGGAGAAGAAGCACTAAAATAATTTTCTCCAGCTAACCTGAGGGTCAAGGTTGCCGACGTAAGCGGTGGCGTCCTGGCGTCTCTCAGCAGAGTGTTGGGCCAGCAAATTGGCTCCCACTCCTGGCGCCATTCGTGTTGTCATTTTCTGCTTCTTCTGCTCCTTCTTCGAAGAGAGAGTCTCTAAATCGCAGTTAAGTCCGTAATTAATAAAAGATGCTTGGAGAGGGAAAGTACGGCCCAAGGATTTCATGGCTTAGGCCCATAGAAGATCGACAAGCAAAAACGTAAAGAGCCCAAATTCAATGTTTAATTAGAACATTGAAAAACCGAAAAGGGAAACAGCCCAGATTCAATGTCTTCAACGTCAAGGGGCTTTGTTAAACTGACATAACTTCCCCACGGAGCCGTTAGTTTACCACCGCCATAACCAGCTATCCTGATCACGCACACGAAGGGTTCAAAAACGCAAAGGTCCTGGACAATTTCAGGAAGCATCAGTCAATGCAGACAGTTACAGATGATCTCTGGTATCCTTGCTCACTAAGGACCAAAAATGCGTCTCCTCTCCCAAAGCGCCAATTGGCAAAGGGAAACTACAGAGCATATCTAATGCATCACAAACAGCACATCAAATTGGCATATTAATTTGGCTCTGATGAACTCTTTTATAAATTATGAACTCATGCAGATCTCCCAGTTCCGAATCAGCTATTACAGCTAAATAACATGGCTAAAAGTTACAGGCTTTAAAGCACCCTAAATTAGTTGCTGCAAATTTAAGAGCTATTCTATCTCGGAAAACCAGAAAACATTTTCGCCAACTGTCCTGCTGCGCCTGCTTGGTCCTTCTCAGAATTCAGACCAAGATTTTCCTCAACTTCCCTCCATGCATTCACAAGATTTGGAGGAAACGTCTTCTTGATTGTGCCTATCACTCCTTTTGCTTCCTTCATCTTCTTCTTTGCTACCAATCCCTCTACCAAACCCTTCATTGTGGCAAAATCGGGAATCTTACCCACCCTCACACTTCCCTTAAAAATTTTATACCCTTTCTCGTATTCCCCACTCTTACATAAGTAGTGAATCAAAGTCCTAAAACTGAATGCATTTGGTTTACATCCATTTTCCTGTAAGCTCTTATAAACATTCTCAGCCTCCTCCATCCTTCCACTCTTACAATAACTAATCATCAAGTAATTATAACTAATCGCATCAGGTTTCAACCCCAAACTCCCCATTTCCTCCATCAATTCCTTAACTTTCTCAGGCTCCCCACCTTGTAAATGCATGATTTTTACATTAAAAGCTGCAACATCCAGTTCACATCCCTTTTTCACCATCTCATTCCACAACCTCTCTGCTTCTTCACTCTTCCCTTTCTTATAAAACGAACTCACAATAGTAGTAAAAGTCACCGCACTCACTTCCACTCCTTTTTCCTTCATTTCCCTCAATCTCTCAACAGCCTTTTCGGGCGTTCCCGCATCGCAATAACTCTTAATCAAAATCCCATAAGAAATCGAATCAGGCAAGATCCCATATTTCGACGAAACATCGTTAAACAAGACAGGAACCTTACTATACAGCTTTGACCAAGTGCAAGCAGACAACAAAGCATTGAAAGAAATCACAGATCGAGAAGTACCCAATTCATCCATTTGCTCAAAAGTCCGAAGGGCCTGATCAAACATACCAGCTTGACCATAGGATCGAATAAGCGTACAGAGAAAAGGCTCTTGCTTGATCTTGACGTTATTTTTGTGGTCTTCGATTAGGGTTTCGATGTCGGTGAACCGTTGGGACTTGGCGAGTCGGCGAACGGTGAGCTCCTGTGCATAACGAGACGACAAAGGAGAGTTAAATTTGCCGGAGGCGGAGGAATATATCTGTAGTGCCTTGTCGGGATCGTATTCGGATTGGAGCTTTGATTTGGCACTGGAGATTGAGATTGTGGAGGTGCAGTTGGCGGCGGTGGAGAGGTGGCGAAGGCGGAGAGAGGAGGCCATTTTCGCGGTGGTTGCTGAGAAAGGAATTGGCGGGATGCGTTCTCAGGGTTCAAGGGGAGCAAGGGAAACACTGTACATTGTGATGGAAACTAATGTAGAAGCTTAGAAGGTGGAGTTAGAGCTCTGCTAATTTGGCTGAGAGATGGATTCTGAAAAATGAATTTTAGACATGCCAACGCCATCACAATTAGTATTTTCAGATTAGTTAACAGACCAAAGTCAAGTTAAACCTTCAATGATTTTCATAATTACTAAGTTAAAATCAATTCTTACAATACTTGTTTAATGCAGGTTCATAGGAAATTGGATTAAAATTTTGCGTTCTGTTTTGCCACAGAACGCTCCATCATATTGAAGTGGAAGAAAATTCAAATGGCGCCATTAACTCTAGCAAACAAATGAATGAAATTCACACTAATGTCGCACAGAGTACAAAGCTTTATATTAGAAACAACGTTTGAATCTGCATACCTTTAGACCTTAAATTGAGCGTATCGAGGAAACTTTCATTGGGTTAACAACTCACAGGTTTATGAATGTAATTACCCAGGCTGCTCGTTCACAAATCCAATAATCACACTTTGGAATGGCATTGCATCGACAAATATAAGAATAAAATACAAAATGTAATTTCCACTCACATTCTAACATTGATCAAATTGGTGACATTTCTCTCTACGTTAATTCTTATAGTGGCATAGAAACACCCGTTTTGCTTGTATGACTTTTTAATAGCTCCTAAGAATTCAAGTACGCTCTTTTCCTGTTATCTGAAGAGCATACAGACAAATATTCTGAAGACGTAAATCTTTTTCCGGGATCAATCAGCTATTCCACAAGTTTTCCTTTGTTATATGCGCGCAGATGTGTCACCATCATGGTCGATGAGAACACAAGTACAAATACGAATGACGTCTTCCAAATTAGAAGACTTCGCTTCCTTTCCTCTTTGTTCTGATGAATAGTATGATATGAAGTTAACAGGGCTTCCCATCGCCACTCTTTAATACCCAAAAAGAGCCTTTAGATACACAAATATCTGTCATGACCTGCAAACGGGTATATTAGCTTTAGCAAACACAAGTATCCAAAATTCTGAACTCCACTTGCAAATAGGAAAGTAAAACCACCAAATGCAACTAAGGAGATGGATCCACTTTTCATCAGCCACTTCCACCGTTCATTAGGAATATAAAAGCCCAAATGTAAGGCCAACTTGTCTACTACCCTTCTTTAAAATCAACTCCAATCCACCAATATCATCAGAATCTAATCATGGAATTGCAAAAGTTACAGGAAAAGCAACTTGCCCATCAGATAATATTGGCGGAAGAGCTTCACAGAAGAAAAACAGTGTAGGCTAACAGAACATGAAATGATACGACCAATTACAAGGTGTAATTAAAGCTTCTTCATATAAAACATAAGCCTGTATCACTAGGATTCTAAAAGACAAATGGGATCAGACCACAATAATACTCAACTGAGGACTTAAACAATCATTGTGATAATTAAACAACTTAAATTCTTAAATCCTACGCCAATTTCAAAACATCCAAGGCTCACGCCAATCAGTTTTCCTAGTTACATCTTGAACAAAAAAGGACTAGGCTCATGATAAAATAAAGGGTAAAAGACAATAACATCTTCTGTACTTAGAAAAATTTTGTAAAAACTACTTATCATTTGGAATTTTCGAAACAAATTCTTCTAGTTTAAACTTATCTAGAACAATACTCTAGATTTAACTTGTGTAGAAAAAAAAAACTAACAGAAGTTCTGACATGACAAGTTAGTCCAGGTGGACCAATCAAAACTAACTGATGTAGAACATTTGACCCAAAATATACCCGCCCCAGTTTTAATTAACCGACCCAACCCAACTCTTAAAATAACCCAACCCACCCCATAAACTAATTCTCGCAATTCATGTTGTCTTCCTGTTTAACCACAAGCCCTAAAATTATTTGGTGGAGGCGGAAGCCATTTTCGTTTCCGGGTTGGGTTATAAGCAACAAATAGAAGAGTGGCTCAGCCACCATACGATACCAGGCACAGGCAGTCGCAACAACCACCCAACAAAACCCAGTTTGCATAATATGCCATGACCACGTATATATAATGTAATCCATAGGTTTGCAAAGCCTGAAATTTGAAAGATTTCCATTCTCATTTTTTGTTATCTTATCAAGTCCACTATCACCAGCAGAGCCACTAGAAGTTCCACTCTGATTCTTATTTGAAATAGGAGATATCCTTATGAGTAACCTTTAATCACCATCAAGTTTGAGTCCTTTATCTGGACCTGAACCTCATTTTACAGATTCTTCTCTGAAAATTTAATGGTGGTAGTCTTTTCGTATTGTTCACATACATGGTTTCAACAAGTTTAGGGTAAAACTCAAGCATCCTTGTCTCTCAACAATTCTCTCTCATATGCATGTTGCCTCTTAGAGTGGATTTTAATTTTCACCATTACTATCACAATCACCATCTTCCACCGTTTCCAAAACCACCTAAAGGATCTCCATTGAATTAAATCAAGATTTTGTTGGTGACAACCAAAAATGGAGAAACCAACCTCTACTCTCTTGCTTTGTTCATTCTTGGTAACTGTTAGGATTCAAAATCCTAACAAGTCCTATTTCAGCAATCAACCACAGACCAACAATTCAAGCAAGAAAAGTACTAAGCAAAACAGAGAAAAATGGAGTATGAATGGCTATTCAGTGCATTCAATATAGTAACCGGTTAAGCTTCGAGGGCTAGCAAACCTCCTCATTACAATATTCTCATAACTAATTCATTGTGATGCCTTCTACCCGACCCCACACAATCTTTTTATTCCCTTTTCTATAACTAACTATCCAGCTCAGCCAATTATTTCCGCCCTCTCAGAATTACTCATCTACCCCACTCTGTTTCTTTTCCTACTATACTGCTGTTGATATCGAGTCTCAACAGTAACGTTAACCATGACAACATTTTCCATGGCTTTTTTACTTCCTGATTGACAGGCTCTTATTTCTCTTCTCTCAGCAACAGACCCATAAGCTAAGTAATCCTTTTCAGTTCGCTCTTCTTGGGATCGTTCAAGCTCAATTCCTTGTTCACAGCATGGCATTACGTGTTCTCCACAAAGTAGAGTTATTTCTCTTTCCCTTCCAAACACATTCCTCAATTTATCTTCATTATGTTCACAACTTTCTTCTCTTTCATATCTACAACTTCTCAATCTCTCCTCTTCTAACATTTCTGGTACAATTCCTCCTTCCTTTGGCCAACTTATCCATCTTAGGTTTTTAGACCTCTCCTCGTAGTCTGTTCCAGGTCCTATTCCACAAGAACTCAGTGGTCTATCCTCACTTCAGTTTCTATATTTGAATACTAATAGATTATTTGGCAGAATACCTCCACAAATTGCTAATCTCACTTCTTTACAAGTTCTATGCCTACTCAATGGTTCAATACCATCTCAGTTGGATTCTTTGGTCTCTCTCCAACAATTACAGTTAGTGGCAATCCTTGCATGGTTAGTGGCAATCCTTGCATGATTATAGAGTGTCAATTGTGATAATTTTCGGGCCTGTGGTTAAAAGGGAAGAGAACGTGCAAAAGGGGGATTAGTTTACAAGGTGGGTTGGATTATTTTAGGGGGTCAGGTCGGATTGGTTGAGTAAAACAGGTCAGGTAACTTTGAGTTAAGTGTTCCATGTCAGCTACTTTTGATTGGTCCATATAGACCAACTTTGTCAACTCAAAACTTCTATTAGTTTTTTTTTTCTTAATGGAAGTCAACTCTAAAGGGTTTTTCTGGACAAGTTCAAATTAGAGAGACTTTTTTTCGAAAATTCCAAACCATAGGGAGTTTTCCTAAAATTTCCCCCCAAGTACAGGAGGTTTTTGTCTTTTACGCTAAAATAAATTATGGCTTTCTTTTGCCTAATTACATGTTTGTAATTGCTAAATCTTAATGCTAGTAAAGCCATTAATATGTAGAAACTTTAGATTTCCTAAACCATTTCAACCTTTAGCAGTTCAAAAGTTGTAAGCAAGTTATAAGCCTTTAGACACTACTTTTGTTTGCTATAAGAAAGCTCCTGTACCTAACGAATTTAGAGCAATTGACATCCAAAATTGACTCCCTACTCCCTGCCCTCCAACACTTGTAAATTTCAAACAATAATATGCTACTAACCCTTGGCCAGCATCGTAACAAGTTATATTCTCCAACATCAAAGTTGCACAGATTACTAACCTTGTTATATTCATTATTAGCAACATCCCTTCTAAGAGCAAGCTTGGCAGCTTCAAGGATATCAGCCTTCTTGATCTTTGCATCAGGTCCCCTTGCCAGTAGAAGATCAATTACAACTTTCCTACAGTGAAAGAGAAATTCTGAGAAGAATAGAAGGGCAATAATATGATTAATGGTTTGTAATTGGTATACTACTCCTTGGTGACCATCAAATGAACCTACGAGTAAGAAAAGAATCGTAGTTACCTCAAGGAATCATATTCTGGGTGATCTGGTGATGACTTCAAAACATAAGAACCATGAACAAATGTTGCAACTTCACTTATGACTTCTTTCAGCTCCTCTGGAGGAGCATCGGCACCAGATGCTGCAGCAATTGTCATTCTAGGATCAGCCTTTGGAAGTGTAGACTGAGCAATAGCTAGATCCCGCAAACCTTGACAAATCAATTCAAAGCTGCCAGGAAATTTATGTAACTTAAGAGGGATGTATTACCAATAAAAAAGGAACAATTAGGATAGTAACTCCCATCAATCTACAAAATCACTGTGATAAAAGAACAGTATTCAACTCACCACCCCAAGAAAGTCTTTCTAAGAGAAATAAAATTTGATCAAGTAGGGAGTCACAGATAAAATTTGATCAAGTAGGGAGATTGTGACTCTGTTAACCTAGGGGACGTTGGTATTTTTTCCTACCAACTGGGGCCCTCCCTTCACCACCCTAGCCGAAGCAATGGGCAGATCGGATAGGTTTGCAACTTGGTTTTGGCGTTTGGCTCTGTCTACACAATTGGGCATTGGTCCTAGAACCAAATGAGCACATCAATATGAACTTCAGGTTTTGGCCCGAAACAATGGGAATCCCATTTCAATGTACTTAAACGTTAGGGAAAAAATTATAAACATCACCTTTGACTTAAAATAGTCAAGGACTTAAGTATGAAATACATAGAAAAGGGGCTCCTATTTGAACATCAATCAATCAATGTAACAATCTCTGATCTCCTACTCTCTTTCTCCCTGCCTCTCTCTTCCCTCCTCTATCTTACAACCTCTGATCTCCTACTATCTTTCTCCCTATCTCTCTTCTTCCCTCCTCTTATCTTTATCTCTTCAATGTCATTTCCTCTTTCTCAGCCTCGACCTCCTTAATGCTTTTCCTCCTCTCACTAGTATCTTTCATTCTCCTAACGATTCCCCTCTACTATTCTGCATCCTTCTTTCGGTCTCTGATCCATCATTCCCTGATAAGACACAGATGGACCTCGCTATGCTGCAGCGCATCCTGTTTATCCCAAAAATCCCACAAAAATAAACTCCCTAGTCTTCACACCTTACTGCTTTGACGTGCGTCCTATGAAGTGATTATTGTTTTGATGGGATCACTTTAACCAAGACAACAGATGTAATTCCAAAAGTTTCAAGAGTGGTTACCTCCATGACAAGTCTAAAACTAATCAATAAGACGACCTCTCTGATTAAGTAAGTTAGCTAAGCATCTCACAATTCAACTACTAACTATGACCTAAACAAGTTGCATCCCCAAATTAAAGAGAAATAGCAAGAAGAACAATGATCATAAATCCTCAATTTTAGAGATCTGAAATTAACTCAACAGGAACACTGTGTCCCTTGAACCAAACTATGCATCCTGACAAATTGGCAGATTAGTTAAAGACAGTAGCATACTTTATGATTGTTTATCAGTAAAACATTCAGTAAAGCCAGAATGCATACCTGCAAACTTTGTGGTTTTGGAATACTTTTGGGAGAGCCTTTAAAAGAGCTTCTCGTGTTTCACCTGTTATGCTCTTCTTCTTGAATACTCCACTTGTACCCTTAATTATGTTTTTCTCAGGATGCAGTAATCTTACTTGATTATGAACAACAGTAGGCATCGTCATCACATTTTTCTTTCCAGGCCCAGTTTTTTCCGAATATTTTAAAGCATTTAATATTTTCTCTGTTTCTTCCCAAGATTTTGTTTGCTCCTTAAGAATTTCAGGATACAGTTTTAAGAATGTAGTATCAGGCTTTTCTTTAAATTTCCATTCCTTAGTAGAAGCTTCAACCGCAAAACTATTCAGAAACTTCTTCATCTCTCCTCTAAACTTTGTTGAGACATCAAGTGTTGAACAGTCAACAACCAGATTCTTGCTAAATAGAAGAAGAACATAATCTCTTGCGGCGGTTACCATGCCATGTTGATTTGGGAAAAGCAAAGAACTTTTCGGAGTCCAAAGTCCTTGCACCAGTCTTCCATGATTGGTAAGGATTGCTAAAACATCTTGACTAGTGTCATCAGGAGCAAAGTGCTTAAGAGCATCAAACCGTTGAACCGGGGGGCCCTATAAAAGCCTCCAAATTTATGATACCAAGGAAAGTAAATGGAATAAACAGGTATTCCACATAATAGTAAAAAGTGAAACGCAAAAAAATGACTATCACATAACAGCTATATGATTCTGTCAAAAATGAAAAATGAGAAATAGCATGCCTCGCCTCAGAGTTCAACTGCATATAAATATACAAAGCAGTGATTTCTCGATGGCAAACTTAAAGACAAGATAAGCCCTTGTTATGTAGCAGTAGTAATACAGTCGGACATATATTTCAAGCTGCAATTCTGGTGTCAGCATTTATTTAATGAAATTCAATCTTTTAAAGTTATTAGGCATGAATGGTGAGATGAGATCTTTAAGTTCTAGAAAAAAGCAAAGAGGATTGTTAACAGAAACTTGATCCTAGCACACAGATGAATTTAACAGAACATCTGCATAAGTTCACATGTTATAAATGGCTCCACCAAAATGGTTTATGTGATACAAAGATGAGCACACAAACATACAAGAGATGCAAATATATATCTGCATGTGCTTGCCTAGTGATGCTAAACTTCCAATCACCATTAGATTAACAGCTTAGAACACATATTTGATGCCTGAACATGCAACAAACCTCTGAAAGGAGTCTCTTAAAACGCTCTTCCAATGGCAGCGAGAGCAAAAACCTGGAACCATGCATGTAAATATATGTCAGCAACATGAGGATGAAAACTGGGCTCCTTATTCAGATGAGCGCATTAGAGCCTAAACAAGAACAGAAAATAATATTAAAAAACATCCATAAACAGAAAGAAAATGAAGGTTAAAGAAGGTTTGCATATCCACTCATCAAGAATCTCAGGGCATTCCTAGCCAGCAATAGTTTTGTTTTTTTTAATCTTCTTTGTCTGAAAATAGGTTTGCTTTGCTTCACGTATGAGAATTTCTACCAATTCTTCTTTTGTTCATCAAGGCTCACCCTAATCTCCGCCAAGATGCCAGAACAATCATTCAATGTATCTAGAGCAAATACAATAAACCCCTACAAAATCAAGATGACGAATAGTGAAAAGCGCAAGGTCAGAGGTGGGAATAAAATTCTGCATCCCAGTCTCCACATCCATATTAGTGTTGTTTAGGGACTTTCAAAACTACACAATGAAGGAACCCTACTTGTCTCTTGCTGGATTCGTATCAAGACGCAAATTTTCCTCCCATTTTCTTGTAAACTTTTTCAGGCTACAATGTGCAAAATAGAATCCAAATTTCAAGTTATCATACCTATACAAGCCAATCCTAGTGAAGACAGGAGCATTAATAGCCCCATTTCTGAATTAATAAGAACATTTTACCTTACACGTCATTTCAATTTTGAGAATAATAAATCTTTACTTGATATTTAATCATTATGGCCGACAATCATTTGGTTACCTGTGGTTTGAAGGTATTGCATAAACATATTAATTCATACATTTCCATGTATGAAGCATCTATATTTTTATAGCTTATATGGGAGTGCATTCCTATAATCACATTACCAAAAAATGATGAAGAACACTCAAGAACTAAAAGCATGTATTCACCTCCTTGAAGGACCTTTTGTTTTTGTAGAGACATCAGATGCTCCAGGGCATAAAGAACTCATATAGTCGTACCTTAAAATTACATGAGATCCAATAATCAGAACTTGATGAAACTATTTGAAAATAGTTCGGCTGAGGTATCTAAATTTGAAACAGAAAACTGAAATATATCTCACGGGTTCATGGCAAACTCTATCTGATAACTTTCTTGTGCTACCATTCTCTGCAAGTATCTGGTTGAGAACTCACTCTTGGAGCTATGAAATTTAAGTGGAATCCAACACTGAATAAAATGAGATATCCTCAAATTTTAATGATCCCAGCTCCCAAATCTACTAAAACATATTTCATGATAAAGGAAAAGTCCAAAACACTATAGCACAACCAAACAACCCTATATCAGCTAGTAAAAAACACATACCTCAGCATCTGATTTTTGCTCTGTTGCAGATTCCATGTGCTTGTTCTGCAACACAAGAAAGAAAAAAATTTGTTACTTGGGCCAATACCTTTCAAAAGAAGCACCATTCGGCTAAAAACCATTTCGTGTCAAGCATCAATTATTCTAGGCTAGGTAGCAGGTGTACTAAATATAAGGAGTAAAGCTTTATTAACCTTCCAGTAAAACGACAGCACCAATAATGACATTAGATGAGGCTTTGTCGGAAATCGAACTACTCATCTGATAATTTGTTAAAAGGCTCTGTAAGTGCGGGTGTGCATGTGTGTGCGAGTGAGTCTGTCCGTGCATTTGATTGTGTGTGTGTGTGAAAGAGTGTTAGCGTGTGTGAGAGAGAGAGAGAACCTGCTTTTTTGATAAGCTAACAGCTTTGCCCTCACCAGAATCTTCCACTTTAACAGTAGCTTCTCCGTCAGAAATGAAATTGCCCTTCTTTTTTGAGTCACTCGGTTTTAGATGGTCCATTGATGGCCTCAGCTGCACCACTGTATGAATAGGATTTAGGTATAACTGCAAGATTAGGGGAAAAAAAAAAGAAAAGGAGAAAGCCATTTAGAACATTTTTTTTAAATTAGAATTTTTTTTTGATAGGTGGAAAACCGATTTAGAATAAAATGATGCTGGAAAAGCAATGATGGTGTTATTGCATTTTGCACCATAACAGCAAGAAAAATTGACAACACAAAACAATAAGCATACTGCCTTCATGTTGGCTGCAAGTTTCAACCAAATTGATTACAACACACTGGATATGAAAAAATGCAGAAAAAGAAGACAAGAAATCCCTACCCTATTGCCGATCAGGACCCCGACAGCATAGCCAGTACAACGAGGTGGCTGCCATGTAGTAGACAAAGTCTAGAGAACAAGAGATGATATCAGGCTCCTTTGCAAGGCATATACAATTTTTAAGAAAAAAATTGAATAGCTTTGAAGTTTTTTTCTAGGATGGAAGTCCCTTATGTATAGACGAAACATTTCTTTCTCATATGAGAAAGCTACAGTGATCAACTAGTACTACTTGCACTAAGTTCCAAGAAGAAGACTGATAAATTTATATTTCAATTCCAAAAACTCAGAAGCCAGGTTTTGGCAAATTGATTGATTTTCCAATATTAGATTTTGCAAGGCACCTGCCTTAATGAATCATTGACAAAATCTCGTATGTTATCATGCACTAGAGAAGTTCACTGCACCTTTCAGATTCCTATTTGAAACCCTATTCCAAAATAGCTTAACATGTAAATCAATTAATTAAGAGCTAACGACTGCCCCCTTTACTTTCCCATTGTCTATTAGAAAACAAACCAAGTTTGGCACACTCATAAACTCCTGATTGGCATCAAATACAGAAGCAAACCTGCTTTGTCATATCAAGTTTACTGGCAATACCAGAATCCCAATTTGTAGAATCATCAATGGCCAAATCAACCTCAACCTCCACAGTTGCAGGTTTCACTCTAACCTGCATAAGGTGGAAAAAAAATATATATTTCCCCACTGCCCACTAAGGAAATTCAATCAACAAAGAGAAGAAAAGATAAGCAATCACCTCTTGACAACGTTCATCCAGGTCATAGGGTCTCCAACAAGGCCTCAAAGGATATTGCATGACATATAGCTAAAACAATTTTGCAAGAGATTAGCTGAAGTCACACATCAATGTGCAGCAAGCAATCGACAGGCAATGCAAGTATAACGAAAATTAAAAACCCCTAATCTTAATATGTATGTTCCAAAAAAGTCTTTTAATTTGAAACTTTGTTTTAATTGATTTTTTCTTGTATGGATTTGTCTATTTTTCATTTTTCCCTTTTTCCTTTCTATTCTTCCTACTTAAACGTAAGCAGGAAAATAATAGTGAAAAAAAAGATTCACAACAGTTGAATGTAATTAACATGAAACCATATATTCCTGATTAGTAATATTTTCAAAACATAGAAAAGAGAACAATAATCTATAACAAAGAAGAAAACACCCAATTATACTTCGAAATAGTCGTGCATTCAAGACCGAATATTAGCATCTTGCGTGTGAGAGTATTAACAGAGGTAACCTGAGTATTCTTGTCTACAGATGGGGTGAAGAAGACGTCAATTTCGCGAACAATCATATCCTCTTCCTCTTCTTCCATAACTTTTTCAACTTTATCTATCTCCATCGCGTCATCACGGTTGGAACTCATCGCCGCCTCAGTTTCCAGTTTCACTGAGCCATTAGAGGCCACAGTCTCTGTCTTTGCTATACCAACAACTTTAGCTTCATCTTCACTTGTATTGACTATTTTTTGATCACCTGTCTCTGTTTTCGGAGGCGGAACTGACGGTTTTGGTTCCGGTTTGGGTTGCAGTTGCGGTTGCGGTTGCGGTTTTAATCTGGAGGATTTAGGCGCGAACCGGGTGACTCGTGAAGGAACCTGACTCGGTCCGTCTAGGTCGTCTAAGTCCATAGGTGTCTCTGTTAGTTATTCTCTCTCCAGAGATCGCTCCGCCGAAATCACGTGGTTTATTGGGAGGAGGTGCGGTGGAGCTGGAGAGCAGGAGACACAAGGAAGGAGAGGGCGTTAAATTCGCGAGAATGTGTATACATTATATAAGATCATGACGCATGACGATGTCGTTTAATTATAGGATTGGGGCCGGGATTTGGGCTTCTGGAGACCTATTTTTACTTGGAATTATTAAGCTGTAAATGTACTGTGAAGGAAATCAACACCAAGCGCTGCAAGCAGCAGCCACAGAGTGGTTCCAACCTGTTTGATTGAAAGATACCCCAAAAGAGTCATCATTAAGCTTTTGACATCACCGCAGGGTTCCATAGTTATTTATCTTATAAAAGCATTGATCCAGTTTGTGCTTGTTGTCAATGGACTGTAACGTGTACTGTTGTGAAGCTAGTACCTATGACACGAATTTATAATTTGTTTAATTTTAAAAGATCTATTATTACCTAATATAAATATGCTTTATTTTGTTATTTTTAATGATTCCGCCGGTATACATGCATCCTATATCAACGAGTTTCGATAGTTGATTGGTTTAGTTGTATATTGTGCTATATTTGTTTATTTCAATGTTAATTTTGAACATGTTTTTATTGTTTAATTATATTGTCTTTGAATTTATAAATTATTTTATTGCAATGCATTGTGGCCACACTTTTATCCTTCCAAGTTAACAAATAAAATATATATTTTGGAAATCGATGAAATTGGTACAAAAACAAATTAATTTCATTAAAATTTTTGATTAATTTACATTATATTTACTTTAAGGTCAACAAACATCTACAAATATCACTTTTCATTACATTTTCTTTTGTTACGATCAGTGTTTTGAAAACTGGATCGGATCGGTCGGTCGGACCAGATAACTAGTGAATCGGAGCATGGAACGGTCCGGTTTAGCCCGTATTTTTTTGTGAGTGATTGACCCGTTCATTTTGCGGTCAGACCGGTAAAAACCGTTGAACCGGTGAAAGAAAGAACCGGCCGGTCTATTTAAAATGTCTTGATTTTGATGATTTCAACTTGAATGAATATTATGATTAGTAATATTTTTTTAATCTTTTTGATGAAATATGACTAGTGAGCTTTGTTATCTTATTTTGTGTTGTGTTTGGCAAATTTTTTTAAAAAATTGTATATTTTGAAGTTTAAAGGTTTAAGTTTACAATTAGATAAATAAATAATTAAATAATATGT
>JANKOD010000193.1:6632015-6647918 GCA_026284645.1 Erythroxylum acuminatum | reverse complement strand
TGTGATTAATTGCCAATTTTATATGTATAAATTCATGATTATTATACATGCAAAAATTAGATTAATTATTTTGTGCATCATTATTTAATTTACTAATTGTTTTATTTTGCACAAATTACATGATTAATTGCAAATTTTGTGTGTAAATAAATTGATAGCATCTTGGTTATGATTTTGTGGCACTAATGCATGCTTTATTAGTTAATAACATTATTTTTTGTCAGGGTAAATGTGTCATATAAAATAATTGAATTCAATTCTAATATTACTGGATTTGTTCCAAACAGTGTAATTGAATTCAATTCTAATATTATTAGATTTGTTCCAAACAGTATAAATTAAATTCAATTCAATCTCATTAATGTAATTGAATTCAATTCGTTAATGAATTCAATTCGAAGGTTTCCAAACGGGCTGTTATATTCTGGCTACTTGCTTATGTCTTCACGTTCCTCATCTTCTATCATCGTGTTTTTTGCTTAATCGACATATGTTCGCCCTTTTCAGAAGTGTTATTCTCTCATCGTTGTGGTTATCAGGTAGTTGTCTTCTTCTCTCACTACTTGCGTTTGTTCTCTGCTCTCATCCCTTTGGCATTTACTTTTAATTTATTGCCTCAACAATTTTCTTCTTTCAAGTTATGTGTTTTGCAGAGTTCTTCATATTTTTCTTCTGAAATTTTAATTGCTACAGAGTTCTTCAATTTATTTCTTATGAAATTTTAGTTAGAGATGAGTGAATTGGTTAACGTGTGGTTAATGTTCTAGAAAATGTTGCTTGAAAATGCTTTTTTTTCCTTACCTTACTCTTTTGTGTGCAACCTTGTTATGGGAAGATGGACTATTATTTTGGGAAGATTGCTTATTTTGGGAAGTTTGCAAAGTACCTCTTTGTATTTATTATTGGTCTTCTACTTTAATTTAGGAAATGATTTTGATGATTTTGAAATCAATCAGTTTAAAGTGAAATTACTGAAAGAAGATGAATGTGCAAGGAGGAATTTATCAACTTCATAATCTTCTTTGGTAAGTTAGTATCTAAGATTTGGAAAGAGGGAATATTAGTCTATTTTAAGGGAAACATAAGAACAATCATCAGGTTCTTCTAGAAATGTTTTTGTAGAAAAGTAAATACGAAATAGATTTGGACATCAATACCATCATAGGATGAGAAAGTGTTGGCTTTATACTTTTTCCCTATAGTTCTAATATGCTTCGAAGCATTATACATGCATTAAGAGAGCTAGGAAGTTGCTCCTCTTAGTCAACTAATAAGTTTGGAACTTTTTTTATGCTTTAACACTGAAAAACCCAATAACTTTTTGTCTTACTTTTATGATTTACTAAATATGTAATGTTTAACCTTAATAAAATAGGACTTGTAATGGTTTGGTGCTAGTTTGGAGCTATTCTTCAAGTGTGTATCACATTTCTTATTCTGTCATTAATATTTTTTTTTCAAGAAAAAGGTTATCTATCTTTTGTGATAAACCATTTTAAGTTATATATTTAGATGTTTTGATGTCCTATAGTTATGAATTCTCCTAGAAAATTTATGATGATGTCAATTTTCTTTATTATTTAGCAAAATAATCTTGCTTTTATTCTTAAAATTTGAAATATAATATGTCTATGGCGTTTGATAAATTTTTCAAAATCATTAAAGATCACTTAAAAACCAAAATCAAGACTATTTATATAAATGATGGAGCATAGTATCGAGCAATTTCAAAATTTTTAACTTAATATAACATTCATCATATGACCTACCCATCTTATAGACACGAGTATATTGGCTTTATTGATTGCAAACACTAGTCTTACACTCTAACGTAATGCTTGCATGCATCTTTTTTTAAGTCTTATGCATTCTAAATTACTAAAACTGTAAGTGATATGGCCTATCCTATGATGATGTTGACCATATTTCCTTACCCTTTTCTATACCTTACTTTATCTTTCATGTTCATACTTTTAATCTAAATGTCATTCATATTCCAATCACTTCTTTAAAACTTGTAAGGAATTTGTCTTTTTCCAAGGTCACTCTTTAACATACTCCATCATAGGTAAGTAGTTGGCCTTCTTCAGCTCTATATCATACCTAATGCTACATCCTCACCCACTCTATATAATAATGACAATACTTATAATATATCTCTTTCTAAGAACCCTTTAATTCCATCACTGTTGATATAAAACCACTAGCTAAATCATCATATGTTATTACCTACTTCTAAAAATAAATTTATAAATCAAGAAAAATATTTTTCCTAAACTCAACTTTGTATCCTTCCATTTAGCAAATCATTTACCTAAGAAAATAAGCACCCTTATTGGTGTGATTCTATGAGCAAAGAATTTCTATGTTACTAAGCTCATTAAAATGAATGATTTTAAAGAAGTTTAAAATCCATTATCTCTATTTATAATACTTAATCATGATGATGGATCTCCTAAACTGATTCAATTAAGTATCAACAAGTACTTGGCCCTCTTCAATACCTTTTTACTCACATGACTTGATTTTAGCTATGTTCTCAATAAGTTAGCCCACTTCATAAACAAATTGACCTTTAATCATCGGTTTATAGTGAAAAGGGTCCTTCATCATCTCAAAGTAATGTCTTATTATGGTGTCTTTATCTTAACTCGTTCACCTCTAATGCTTTATGCCTTTCCCAATATATATTAGGATAATAATTTTCAATACATTTTTGCCTATCTTGTCCTTCATAGCTCCAACTATATTATTTGGAGCTCTAAAGTTAACAACCTTGAGCATATTACAATAAACATTAATCCTATTTCATACACAACATAAACATTAATCCTATTTCACTTATGACATAAACATTAATCCTAATTTAACTATCATATTTCCTATTTCCTATCACCTTAGTGCCTTTTCTATTGTCTTATTGTAATGTTAATAACATTTATGTTTTTTTTTTCTTATAGATATCTAACATAATGGAACCTAGTACAAACAAAGGGAAAAAGTGGCTGCTATAAAGATTGTAGAACAGAAAGATGTGTAACTTTAACCAGATCGATCATTTTAATATTCTGCCTTCAAGTTATACACAACAACTTCATTTTGCCTCAAACAATAATAAAGCTACTAGTGCAAGTTTGTTAACATTTAATACCTTCAAGTACACTTGTGCTCAAATATATATCTATATATTCTAAAACTTTCTTATCATTATTCATTGGTTGTCATCTTTTGATAGTAAGATTCGAAAAAGAGGTACAAGTAAAACTAAAGGTTGTGAAATGTAATGGATGAATGTTGTAATAAATTGCAAGTTAGTAATACAGATTGACACTCAGCAAGGTCATCCTATAGATAAGGACTAATTTGAAAAATTATCAAATGAGCTAGGGATTATTGCAAGATCATAATTACCTTATCTAAAACATGTTAAGGACTTAAGGAAGACAACTTGCTTAAAAATGCTTTGGAAAAAGTTACAGTAATTGTACAAAATCTTTAACTTTATGCAATATGTTTCAATGATTTTGAGATCAATTACATTTTTAGTTATTATTCACAGTTGAAATTGAATATTGTATATAGTGAGAACCTAAATGTTTCAAACTATGTTACTTCATTATTGAAACAAAGGACTAGAAATTGTTGTTTCAAGTTAAATAAGTATTATAAATCTTATCCTTCTTATGGGAAGGCACAAAGCCATGTTCCTAAATGAATGTCTAAAGAAATTAGAATAGTTTGTGTGATTATTGGGACAACACGCAAGTTTAGGTTTGTTTTCTTTGCCTTCACATTTGCTTGCATTAATCTTGTTAGATGATTTTTTCTTGATTTAGAAAAATTGTGAGAAGACAAGGGTTAGTAAATCAAAAATGAAAACATGTAATAATCAAAGGTCAAAGTCATTTCTAGTTGTTTGAAACGAATATGCAAGATCTATGTTTGTAAGTTATACGTAAATCAATAAACACCACATTATTTATTCTGCCTTATTTTTTATTTCATAAAATAAAGTGAGAAGGAACCATATGGATAAGAGCGTGATAGGATAATGCTATATAAAGCCACTCATTATAAGAAAGGTAAAGGATGGGTTTTAGAAGAAGCAGAAAACAACTATATAAGTATTAAAGTTTGTTCAATATTTTTTTCATTTATTAATGTAGCATTAAGTAATAGTATGTGGACTGAATATTTGTTTTCTTTTTCTTAATTTTAGAATAAGATGCAAGAGTTATTAGAGAAATATATGTTTGAGGGGAATGGGCTCGATGTGGAAGACATTTATAATACAGTACTTGCTACTCGTTCCAACTATATACAAGGCCTTGGTTATAACCCTAAGCTAAATATTTCAACCTCAAAATGTAAAACAATCATTAAACAACTTCAAAAGGAAAACAATAAGCTTAAGGGAGCGTTATTGGCTGAAGCAATTAGCGGACAAGAAAAATTGAGCTAAATTAGCAAAATATGATATGTTATTCAAAAGATTACCTGATTTAGATTATGATAAAAATAAAGAGGAAAGTGAAATGTATTAATTCTATCTCCTATACTTTTTCTGTCACTTCTTGTATGTATTATAATTTAACTTTAATACTATTTTTTAGATTACAAAATGGATGAAGATGCAAACGATGAGTGATTACGTTGTGAATGGTAAAGTAATGTACCGTTTACTTTAATCAGAACCAAATACTTTATATATTAATACTCCCACAATATTTTTAGTTGATTTTAACTTACCCTTTTGGATGAATACAGGTTCACGGACATGACAACAGGTAGTCGATCAAGTTATGTTCTAATATTTTTGTAATCTGAGCATGTTTTTAGCATGTTAGACATTCTAATTTTTTAAGTGATTTCTTTATTTATTGTTTTGTGTATAAGAATTTCTTAAGTTGTCATTAATATTTTATGTAGGAAAAAATGATCATCCTTTAATGTTATATTATTTTTATTGGTATAAATTAATGATATTAATATAATTTTACTTTATATATACAATGCTTGAAATTTTGAGTTAATAATATTTTTCTATGATGTAATTTTACAATAATAAGAAAATAATTAACAATAAAAAACATGTTGACAGGTTATGTACAAAACATATTGTTTAACATCATGGATTAAAAATGTAACAAATAACACGTCACGACATTGTTAGAAATGTAACAAATAACATTTTGTTGCTGCGTTATGAAAAACATAGTAAATAACATTTGGCTGCGTCATAAAAACGTAACAAATAACATTTGGCTACGTCATGAAAAATGTTGCAAATTAATATTTGGCTACATTTTATTTTTGTTGTTAATTATTTACCACCAAAATTTTCCTCATCAATATTTGGTTTTTAGCTACGATTTTGTGGTTAATACTTTTTGTCTACGATTTTTGGAAATGTCACCTATAATTTTCAGGTATAGAGAATTGACAATGCTTTATGCAACGAAACAGAAACGTCATAAATAATACGTTTTTGGAACAACTGGAAATGTTTTTTTCATAGCCAATTGTCTACTTTGTTATAGTGACATATCATTGAATAGACATTTAAAGAATGCCTACGCAAGCGATACTTCAAAATGTATTACTTCACAAGAAATTAGTGGTGATAGGTAAATGTAATGACTCCTAAAATTGACTAAATAGCATGATGTATTAAAAAGGCACAATTGTGGAATGCTAGTACCAAAAGTATTCATTTGCAAGGATAAAGGAAAGAGATGAGGTTGTTGCTTTTATTTCTTGATTTAAACCCAATTCATGATCAATGTTCTCTAATGTTGCGGTGTGGATATAGAATTACCCGCCATTGGATGATTAATGTTTCAACTTCTAGCTCACAAAATTTTGAACTTGAGTTCTAAACTCTTTATTCTGATACTAGATCACGTGGCTAAATATTTTCTCTTCTTTAGTTTTCATAAACATATCTTTATACCTTATAAAGTCTTTGTAAATTATACTCAAACATCCTTAACATAAGTTAATAATGGATTATGGATAGATTGTCCTTCAAGATGGTCTTGTTAGAATTTTATTCCTATGGAATAATTATTTATTTAAATTTTAAATTTTATTCAATATAAAAAAATAAGATAGTCCAATAAATGATTTAATGAAGTGGGTTGAAGTCAGGTTAAGGAAATAACATATTATCGGTGTAGGTAGAGTTCTTATTGGGCCTATAATGGGGAGGCTCAATAAATGTTCTATAACTAACTACTAGATCTCTTGTTACTTGCTTAAAAAAGTTTATAGTTATATTCACTCATTAAGAGATTCCTACATTAAGAAAAGCACATAAAAATCTTATTGATATATCATCTCAAACAACTATTATTAAGGACGATCGAAAGTCACATCAACTTCTTTAAAGGTCAACGAGCTTACTCTTTTTCAACAATTTTCTCTGTTTGTACAAGTTCTTGGATGATCTTAGGCTAATCAATAAAGTTTAGGTTATGTTAACATGTGTTATTATAGTGCTTATATAACTGTATGAATTTAACAGATATTTTCATATTTCTCCATAATGAAATAAGAGAAAATAATATGTTTTTTGCTTGAACACATAGTGTACATATTTCATGGATTAGTTTTTGTTTGAGAATTTCTAGAAAAATAGGTAAAAAGTTCAATTTTGTGATTTTTTAGTAAAAATCATCAAAATCGAAAAAAATCACCATAACTAGTTGTTAAAAATTGTCTTTTTTAGCAATTAGAGGTAAAAACACTCAAGCAAGAGACAAAAGTCTTTTGCACGAAGGAGAAGCAAGCAGGAGGCTCCAACTATGTAGTGTACGATCCCCATATACATTGGATAACTAGCTCAAGTAGAGGTAGAGGATGCAAAACACGTCTAGCACATGTAACACACACACCATAAAGGTTGAATGTGCTCTACACATTTGGCACATACATCACATGCTCCATAAAGTTGAAAGTGTGTAACTACGCTGCAACACATACAAAATACAACTCTAGGTACATCTTTATGTGTTTGTCTTATGAAATGCATATGCTCCACACATTTGATCATTTATAGAGTAGTGCGTGCATAACACCTGCATATGCTAACATCAACACACTATAAGATAAAAAGAAATCCCAAATTTTCAAAAATTATTAAATAGTCGTTAAAAGTTATTTTGGATTTTTTTGGGACATATGGATGCTAAGATTGAATTTTAATTTTAAAAAATTATCTCATTGGTGATAATTAATATTTAACTCCAAAAGATATTAAATAAGTCTTTAAAGTTATAATTGAGTGAAATTTCATGCAATTGACCTTAAATAAAAGAGATAAATATTATCTTATGACTCATGCATTTTATCTATTGTTGCATATTGCATTATTTATCACTTTTGAGATATTTCTATTGTAATTCTCAAATAAAGATAATTAATAATATTCTTTATAATTTTTATTTAACAATGAATAGGTGCATCAATATTTTGTATCATACAACGGTAAGCTTGTCACAAGTTTATGTATGCACAAGAAAATGTAAGGATAACATATTGGCCGCACAAGAAAATGTAAGGATAACATATTGGCACATCTCTTGCGCTTATGGAATTGTTTGAATGCCACTAAGAATATAATAAACACAATGGCTTTTTAAGTTGGTATTTGTATTCTTTTGCTTACATATTAGGGGATAACTTTGACTTTGTATTTGATTATTCTTCTCACAAGTGTTGATCTTATATGAAATTATAGTCATTGCTTAACTGATCTATACTCCCATAGGTGATATAATGACAAGAGTTAAGGACATATATTCTGACCTTTTTATATGAAGGTCATATTCGTATGTATTATATGTTTTGCCTACTGGTGTTATATGATGTATCTAATAAAATACTCATTATATATATTGTTAATGGATTTTGATATCATTATTATCCTATATTTATACTAGTCATGTACATTATTTGATTTTAGCATTGAAAACCTGAACGGTCTGTATTTAAAAAATGGAAATGTTGTCCAAAATTTACTTTAAAGGTGGTGGACATAGGCATAACCTTAATAGAGAAAACACCATTTATTCTCAAATTGTAAGTGTATAAGCAAAAAAGTAGCCTATATGAATTGCGAAAGGTTAAATAGAATGTGTTATTTGAACATTAAGAGATCTGTACCTAACTATCTACTTAATAGACTATTGGAAACAAACATAAGAAATGACTTTCTCAATATTGTTTCTCAAAGGTACATAATTTCTTCCAGTGAAGAAATAGGAACTATTTTAGAATAAGTATATTTTATAAGATGTATTAGGGTTAGGGGAGTGAGATAATATATCACAAAGATGGTTCATTTATATGGTAAACTCAAACCCTAAACATTATTATACCTAATGTTTGCTTTGTTCATTAAGATTTGAATACATTATCCTTATAGTTTGATAACTTTGGTACCACTTATAACTCACAAAAAAGGTTTCAAATGTTAATTCTTTGTTTACTCATTGTGTAACTGAAGAATAAAAATTAAAGAGCATCATACAAACAAATATGAAAACCATATAACCAAAACCTAAATCCAAAAAATGGTGAGGATCCTATAAATCCACCACTTAAAGAACAAGGTCAAGCTAGTGTTGTAAGGATTCTTACAAATGTCATAAAGAATATTATATATTTCTTTTATAAAAATAAATATCATAACAGATAAGACTGCATGAAGTATAAAGCCTAGAAGGAAAAATACGAATTATCATGTTACTCTTTGGCTTATATTCACGAATCTAATTTTACTATAGCCGTATTATGTAACTCTTTGGTTGATATCATTCATGAATCTAATGTTACTAGATAATAGAGCTTTTAATCATGTTACTTCCATTGTGTAAGATTCATATAAAGAGACAGCCAAATAAAGATGATTCAAAATTAATGGTTGATAATAACGAAGAAGTTGATGTAGATATAAGATTGTTTGTTTAAACCTTGATATTAGTTTTAGACTTATTTTGTGTAACATATTCTAAATAATTTCTTTCATATGAAACTTGATTTTTGTATCTATTTTGAATAAAGAAGGCTATAGTTTAGTAATAAAGAACACTAGCGTATAATTATCTTTTGATGCAAAATATGTTAGTACAACTTTTTTATCAGATGGTCTATATAAAATTTGTTTAACTCATAATGAAATTTATGTTTCTTCGTATGTTATTTGAAAGGTTGTTAGTAACAAAGGAGAAATCATTCATGTTTTTACATAAATATTAGGTCAAATCTCTAAAGAAAGAGTTGCAAGATTGATCAAAGAAAATATTCTTTCAACTCTTAATTTTTATATTCTATAGACATGTATTGATTGTTGCAAAGGAATTTTACTAAAATAAAGAAAAAAATCAAAAAAATGTTAGAAAATTCACATTGATATTTTTTGATTCACCTATTATTTGTAATTTTAGATATTTTAATTTATATTGATAATTATTCTCATTATGAATATGTATTATTGATTAAATTCTTGATAAATTTAAGATTTTTAAGATTGAAGTTGAGAACCAATTAAGAAAATCAATCAAGATTGTCAAGTTTGGTCGTGGTGGTGACTATTATGATAAACATAGGATTTTTAAAGTTCCTTTTATCTTAGAAACTTATAGAATAGTAGATCAGTTTACTATGCCAAGCAGACTTCAATAAAATTGTATGATTGAAACATAGAATCAAACCTGAAAGATATGATAAGGAGTATATAGAGCATAATTAACCTTCAAAATTAACTTTGGGACAAAGCTATTAAGATTGCCTTATATATTCTTAATAAAGTTCTAAGCAAATCAATACCTGAAATACCTTTTAAGTTATGGAAAAGATGAAAATAAACTCTCGCTCATCTTCATGTTTAGGGTTGCCCCATACATATGTATAATTCTAATGAAAATAAATTGTATTCTCATTCTACTTATTGTTATTTTCTAGGTTATCCAAACCATTATAAAGGCTACATATTTTACTATAAAGAAAGAGGATCCAAAATTGTGAAATCACAAATGATTTAGTTTGTAAAATATGTTGTCCAAGATGAGGTTACTCATTCTCACATTTTAGATGATAATAGATTAATACTACTGTAATTTCAGATCCTTGACCCATTCAATTGCAATTACTAGATTCTGAACCTATTGCCACTTTAGTATAAGATTATTAACTAATACAAACACTAAATATGGTTCATGTGCCACATTATTAATTTGAATAAGTTCAATTAAGAAGGTCTACTAAGGTGAGGAGACCATCTATATCATTTGATTATATAGTTTATCTTGGTAAGAATGACTATAATGTTAGATATATTGTTAATCAGCTTACGTTTTCAGATATTGTTCATAGTTTTTATGCATAGTTATGGTGGAATGCAATGAGAGATAAAATGAAATTTATGAGGCATAGTAAAATGCAATTTATGAGGCATAGTTAGGTATTAGAACTTGTTAACTTACCTTAAAACTATAATTTTTTTTTACTATAAATGTGTTTATATGACAAAAAGGAACCTAGGGTAAAGTTTAAGCGATTTAAAGTTAGGTTGTTTGCCAAATGTTTCACTTAGAGAGAAGGAATATACTTTAATGTCATGTTGGTTTGTAAATTAAGGAAATAATTATATGAATTAAAATAAACTTTCCATCATTTGGAATTGTGGAAAATAAAGTTACAAAATGTTTGTACCATAAGGTCAATGCGTGCAAGATTGTTTTTTACTTTGATATATAGACAACGTTTTGCTTGCATCAAATTACTTGGCTATGTTGTATGAGGTTAATTACATGTTGTCCATTTAAAATAAAGTAATTTAATGAAGTATGTTTCATCCTTGGTATTCAAATTCAATAGGACAAATCTCAAAACTTGTCAAGTCTCTAATGTAGAATATATATTAAAAAGGTTTAATATTACAAATTGTAAACTTTACACAATATCGATCTCTCATGGAGAGATATTATCTTTGGCACAATGTCCGAAGAGTGAAATGAAAAAGGAAATCATGAAGAATATTCCTTATTCTAGTGCAGTTGGCAACTTGATGTATGCTCAAGTTTGCATTAGATTAGGCATTGCATTGATTATTATATTATTTGGTAAATATTTTTTGACTAAAAATATACCACTAGAATGTAGTTAAACAAGTTTTGAGATATGTTCAAGGGGTAAAGGAATATATACTGACAAACATGAAGATTTAGAAATTAAATTTGTTGGCCATATAGATTTTAACTTTGCTATCTGACCAAATGACAAAATGTTCATATTGGGTTATATATTTATATTAGTATATGGTTCTATTTCATGGAAAAGTATTAAGAAGACACTTATGACCTTTTTAATTATGCATACAAAGTTTGATTCTTATTATAGGACCACTTAACAGGCAGTCTGTTTGAGAAATTTGATTTCTAAACTATATGTTATTGATTCAGTTGCTAGACCTATTTGGATGTATTGTGATAATCTTTCTGCTATATTGATTTGTAAAAACAATAAGAATTCATGTGATGTAAGTATTTGGAGATCAAATATATTACTGTAGAGGAATTTGTACAGAAAGGTGACATTATAATGGAGCACATTTTGACAACACTTAAGTTGACAAATACTCTGATTAAAGGATTTGCTCATCCATTTTTTTGTAGATATGCCTATAGTATGAGTGTTTTGAAGTACTTTGGTATTGTTAATTAGAGATTATTGTATATTCACTCTAGATACATATATGTGTATATCATAATATACACGATTCGACTTTGATCCTATATCTCTTGATAGATTTAGGTATCTTGAGATACTGACGTAGGGGGATATCAATTTAACCATATAAAGGTTTTCTTTAATGCAATTTAGCACGTAGTAAGAGAATACACATTTCTCTACTGTAGTTTAACATAAAGTTCACAAAAATTGAGGCCAATAAATACAATATGACAAATGTTTATATTTTTTGGTATTAAAGCCTAATGGGACTAAATAAAAGACTTTAACTATTTTTAGAACAAATGTTTTATAAAGGTAGACTAATTTAGTATTCTTTTTATTATTTAGCCTTTATTTTTCTTATTACAAATAAAATAATTAATATTTTTTTGAGGGAAAGAATGATAGACTTTTATTCCTGTTAGACATTTACTAATTACTAACTTTCAAAATTATGATTAAGAAAATTGAAACTTGATTTAGTATAAAGATAATGAAGTAGCTCAATAAATAATTTAATTAAGTATATTAAAGTCTAATGAAGAACATAACACCTTATTGGCATGAGTTGGGTTCTTGTTGGCCTTATGATAGAAGGTTTAATAAGGTTACAATAAACATTTAATAAGTATTTGACTACCTGCTTAAGTAAGTTCATATATATATATAATATTTCTTTGACCTGTTAGGAGATACGTGCATTAGAAAAAGGAACAAAAAGATCTTGTTCGTGTCATTTTAAACAACTTTTGTTAAGGATGATCAAAAGTTGCAATAATTTTTTCAAAGGTCAATTAACTTACTTAGAAGCTTTCACTAACTTCCTCAAACTAACTTCCTCAAACAAAGATAAATATCGAAACAAGTTTTTTTTAATTGATCGATTAATAAAGTTGTATTATTTTGAATATGATCAATCTATAGAAAACAATTTTCCAAATAGTCGCTAGTATTAGAAATTATGATTTGGAGTAATTGATTGAGTTATTAGAACAAATTAACTAAAATTTCACTTATACATTTGTACTTATTGACACGATATTAAATAAATGTAAGGTTAAAGGTAAATTTCCTAAAAAATTTACCAAATTTTAATTTAGACCCCAACATTCAAAGTATTTAAAAAGAACTTTTGCATTTGAAAATCGTTAGAATTAAACTTTAAACTAATGGAATCTTTAATCCATTAAAGTTTCCTCAATTACATGATATGTCCATGTTGACATGACATTTTAATTAATTTTTACTAAATATGGGACCACTAATATGAACTAAAGCTCCCTCAACAATCTTCTAAGTTTCGTATCATACTGACCAAAAACTAGTACTAAAATATCCAATACCATACCAGCATTTTCAAATGTTATCAGCCAGTATAGAAGATATTGATTAGGTACCAGTAAAATTTGGATTTTTTAACAAAATGGAGGACCGTAGACCCTATCAGTAAAAGAGATCAAATTTATTACTATGAAAATAATTCAAACTGTTTCAAAGACCCAACATGTATTTTTTTTACATTGGACTTTCATATTAACGGAATTTTTTGTATTAATTAGCCTACCAAAATAATTCAACCACCTTTCTTTCTCTATGCAATCTCAACTCTCAACCTCTTATCTTGGCGTCCAATCACGCTTGTCTCCTCTTGTGTCATAATGGCAACCCGTCGTAACTTGTATAGTCTGGTTTCTTCCTCTGTACGACCCATCGTAGCTTACACAACTCTCTATTGTCATCCCCCTTCTTCTTCCACATGCAACCCAAAAGCTTGCTATTTTCCTCTGTCGTCATGCTTTGCCATCCTAGTAGCCTCAAGGTTGCCAAATGTCGATTGTGTGCTGTGTGTTGTGATTGTTGTCTATGTAATTGTTGAATTAAATAATAATTTAATGAAGTTTTGTGTTCTCTTATGTTTGTGTTCATGGGATTTAAGTAATATGGAACGAAATATTGTGTTGTCTGTGTTTTAGATCTAAGATTCGGAATGAGATAGTGTGTTTTCTTATTTTTTAAAAAATATTGTGTTGCTTGTGTTAATTAAATTTGGTGATGAAAATTTTCCCTAATAGAGATTGAATGTCAGCGAAAAAATAGTAAACCAAGGGTTAAAATTAGTGACAAAATCATAGTGAAGAAGGGCAAAGTAATGAAAATAATGCTTGGTTATTGGAATGTTTTGGATTTTTTATTTTATGCACAAATTGGGTTATATATTGTCAAAAAGTAGTAAGCACAAAGTAGTTTATAATTATATATTGTCACAAAGTAGTTGTGAGTTTACGATTGAATTATATAATCATACAAAATGAGTTATAATTATGATTTTATGGTTGAATTGTACTCACACAAAATAAAATATAGTTGTGACTTTATAGTTGAATTATATAATAACACAAAATGAATTATAGTTGTGAGTTTATGTTTAAATTATGTAACCACATAAAATGGGTTAATGTATATACCTCTATGATGTTTTGGTTAATAAACATAATAATTTTTTAGGTAGAATGTGCTTAAGAAAGAGCCGAAGAAAATAGTCTCGATAGCTAAAAGTAGAGCTTATGAGCAATTGTACGAATGATTGGAAACTAAAGATAAAGAAAATAACATTTTTAAGTTAGCGAGAGGTAGAGAACAAAAAGTGAAAGATCTAGATCAAATTCGTTGTATAAAAGATGAAACAAGACGGGTGCTTATGACTGAAAATGACATTAAAAGAAGATGACAGAGGTATTTCTATAGCCTTTTCAACGAAGACATAGAGGACAACATCTCCTTAGGTGATCTTAACACGTCTGAGAGGTTTTGTAACTATACTCATTGTCGACATATTACAAGGAAAGAAATTAAAAGAACTTTGAGGGAGATGAAGAGTGACAGGGCAGTAGGGCCTGATGAGATACTCATAGAGGTGTGGAAGAGCCTAGCAGTAGAGAGTCTCAGTTAGCTAAACTTTTTAATGTAATCCTTAAGTTTACCAAAATGTTAGATGAGTAGAGACTTATTATGTTAATTCCTTTATCCAGAGAAAAAGGGACATCCAAAATTGTAACAAATATAGAGGCATCAAATTACTTACTCACATCATAAAGTTATACGAGAACGTGAATGAAAAGAGAGTGAGAAAGGATGCTCCTATCTCAAAGAACCAATTTCGCTTCATGCTAGGAAGGTACACGACAAAAGCTTTACATCTTCTTAGAAGATTAATGGAATATTACAGGGAAGACGACTAAATCTACACATGGTTTTTATTGATTTAAAGAAGGCATATGATAGAACACCCAGGGAAATCACGTACAGGTGTTTATAGATTAAAGGTGCTCCTATTACTTATATACGAGTTATTAGGGATATATATGAAGGGGAAAAGACTAGAGTAAGGATGATAAGAGGAGATACAAAGAATTTCTCTATTGATATTGGGCTACACCAAGGCTCTTCATTGAGTCCTTTTTTGTTTGCAATAGTAATGGATGAGCTCACCAAGAATATTTAAAGGAATGTGCCTTAGTACATGTTGTTTGTTGACAATATTATCTTAATAGATGAGATAAACGATGGTGTCATTATCAAGCTAGAACTTTAGAGGGATATGTTAGAGTTGAAAGGCTTAAATTGAACAGGACAAAGACTGAGTACTTAGAGTGTAACTTTTCGGGTCATAGGATGGCCTCTGATGTCGATGTAAAGATTGGTTCAAAAGTCATACCACCAAAAATATAGGATATATCATCTAAAGTAATAGAGAAGTGCAACGACAGTTTTAAGTGACAAGAAGATACCACTCAAGTTAGAAGGTAATTCTATCGTTTAGCAATTAAGTCGTTCATGTTATATGAGGTAGATTGTTGGCCCATCAAACAGGTGCATAATCATAAGCTGATGGCAGAGATGAAGATGCTTTGTTGGATATGTAACCTTACCAGAAGAGATAAGATCAGGAATATAAAGGTAAAAGACATATTAAAGGTATCTAGTATCAATGAAAAATTAAGAGAAATGAGGCTTAGGTGGTTCAGACATATTAAGAGGAGATATTCGGATGCTTCAGTGAGAAGATGTCAGAAAAATGCTAATAGACTGTAAGAGAAAAAAAGGAAGGTGATGCAGAACCCCAAGGCTAAAGAACCCGAAACCCGTTACACACACACTTTGAATAGA
>JANKOD010000193.1:6564694-6608055 GCA_026284645.1 Erythroxylum acuminatum | reverse complement strand
TGTTATTATTATATGATATGTTACGATATTATATTATATTATATTATATAAATATAAAAATATTTAAATATGATAAGTTAATAAAATTTATATTATATAAATATATAAATATGATAAGTTAATAAAATTAATAAGTGAAATACAAATTTATAAAGTTTGTGCTTTGTCCACAATTTTAAATGTAGGAGAGGTATGTCATTTACCATTTCCTTTTTCTATGCCCGCAAAGAAAATATCGTTACTTGATGAGCCGAAGCAAAGCCACGTTGTTACAATTGGATCGATACCCTCCTCTTTGGTTGTTCTAAAATGGCCTTTCTCGGATCGAACATAGCCAGTGACGTATATTTTGAAATCTCTTATCTTTTAGGGTTTAGATTTGCAATCTCATGTTAGTTGTAGTTTTTACTGATCTTCAATCTCGAACTGTCGATTTTCTTGCTTGAAGTATGGTCGTTTATCTGGGTTCTTATTTACTGCCGATTAAATTTGCTTTACGGATGGAATACTAAATTAAGTGATTAAGTGAGGGGTTCATGAAGCTAGAATTTTTCTTCCAAAGATAAAATTTTTGCTTCCAATTATGTTACTGGAAGCTGTTTGTGAATTAAAAGTTTATGCTTTTATGATTCTTATTAAACTTTCAGAGAAAAATGGTGTTTCTTAAAATGGGTTCTGGGGAATGCAGGTTGGGTTGCGGTCGCTTCTTTGCCCAGTTGGTTCTAACGTTGTTCTTGGCACTGCTTGGTGAGTAAGACTGTTCTTTTATCTACAATCTCTGTCCTTAAGTTTCGAGTACGATTTGCTATGTTTGTTGAAACTTGTGTTGAATCTGTTATGGCTCCGAACGTGGTTTAGCATCTTGTTGATGTTTCTGAAGAGCCGTCTAGTTGATGTTTCTGAAGAGCTATCTGTTAACGTTTTGGTTTTCTTATTCATCGTGCCTAACTTGATGTTCTGTCACTATTAATGCTGTCTGATTGGAAACCGAATTGGGCCTCTTTTTGTTAATGCAGCTGCTCTGTTGGGATTGTTTTACCTGTGTACTCTACGTTCAAGGCAATTGAGAGAGAAGATGAAAATGATAAACAAAAGTGGCTGATGTATTGGGCTGGTTAGTATTTCGGGTTCCAGAGTTTAATATCATGAACTTTACGTGTAACCTTTCAAAACTCTATTCTCGATCCCTCCGTCCCTCCCTATTCTTCTTCTTTGGTCTGAGAATGTGCTCATTTGATACTTGGAATTATTATTCACAATTCTTTTCTCCGTATTTGCAGCATATGGATCCTTTAGCCTTGTAGAAGTCTTTACAGACAAACTGCTTTCTTGGTACAGTTCTAATTTGTTGCTCTTTAAGTATCTAAGCTTCATACTAACCCATTTAGCTGCAAAGGACAAATTTTTGATGTTTGTAACATAGAATTACAGAGATACTGCATAGGCTCCAAAATGGATGGGTATTCACGTTGATAAGTTTATATGTTTTCTATATCTGTTGATTATTTTATAGGGATGTTCCTTGATATGATTTTGTTTTGTACAGGTTTCCCATGTATTATCACGCGAAGTTTGCATTTCTTGTTTGGCTCCAACTTCCAACTGTTGAGGTAAATGCTTAGCATGCTGATCTGTTTCTCTGACTGAACATTCTTACTCTATCCCTCTTTAGTTCCATTTTCTTTCTCTTGTTTTTGGTTTCATTTATTTCAAGCTTGTGTGCTAGTCCATGGAACTTCATAAGTTTTACCGTGTATCCACCTACTTACTATAAACATCCTGATATTTGTTTCTTTTGATTTTGTTGGATGCATGTTCATCTAGTTTTATTGCAGAATTATAGAAGTCAATGCGTGATGAGAATCCTGTGATGTGTCGTTAGCCCAATTCGACATAATTAATCGTTATTAGTATCTTTGCCTTCCGATTACCTCCTGTGCTGAAGCTTGAAATCTCAATCTTGATGTGGGCATGTTATAGTTTGTCTTCATTATCTTGGTTCTGCACTGCAACTCACTTGTTCATTTAATTCGCAAAGAAATTGATTCCACCAGGGTGCAAAGCAATTATACAAGAACCACCTGCGTCCATTTCTCTTGAAGCATGAAGCTAAAGTTGATTTAGTTGTTGGATTTGCATATGGTGAAATGGTATGTCCTCAATATTTTCTTGTGCAGGATATTATTATCTGAATATTCAAATTTCTTGATTGTGAATGCCATAGAATTGCCCTTTTTTATATTAACATCACTTTTTTTTTGATAATTTATATTAACATCACTTCATTTGGTCATTTGTTGGGCTCCGGCTGTATGTGTTCTCTTTCCCAGTTTTTACATGTAGGAAATATGAAGATGACTTGGTTTCTCAAACTTACAGGTTAGACTTGTCAGTAGGCACCAAGCTGAGATTGACTATCTTAAGACATTATTCTTGAACATCTTGGGGTCAGGTTAGAATTATATTTTCTTTGTCGGTTGTTATTAACAGGGCCTTGTATTTGCTTATTGAGTGGTGGACAGAATACTTCAAACTTCTATTCAGCAAGTCCTATTTGACCTGATAATTTCCAGCTCAATTTTCTGTTGTACCAGCCGATGGAATGCCAAGGGGCCAGGCAAATGAACCAGAAGGGCATCCCCAAATAGAAGGCAACTCACAAACAATTACAACAAACTCAGATACCGAGCCATCCACGACGGTTGACGGTTAATGCTTTTCCTTCTTTTTCTAATTGGTCTGCATCATTTCATCTCCTTGTGTCTATACGTTAAGTAGGTAACTGTAATTAGATTTCTATTAACTGGAGAGAACTTATAGTTTGCCCACATTTTCTAGCTTGCCTGTGAGTTATCGTACTTATGTAATTTTCTGACAATCGGGACTTTGGATCAATGTCAATCTTTTCTTGAGATTTGAACGTTTATCATCAATGGTCATGTGTGTATAATTGGCAAATCAAAGTGTTCCTTTTGCTTTGTTTCCTGAAGATATGATACCCGTCCATCGTGCAATATGCCGTGAAAGTCCCACAGAGTACGGCCATATTTGCTCTTAAAGACACCGCTTGCCGGGGAACTTCAAGGTTATGGCTTTGTCTTTGGAGCTTTTTAGTAATTTTCGACCTTTGCTCACTGACACCACGATTAAAAGATGTAAAGAAGTCGAGTAGTTTCGTTCCAATTTGGATCAAACATGCAAATAACAAATTCCCACTCAGGAGAAAAAATGAAAAGCTATACCTTTTTTCTTGGTTAAAACCAAATTGACAAGTAAAATTGCAATTGGCATAGAGTCTGACATTTCTAATTTAGTTAATTACTTTGTGTAAATTTCACAGGTAAACTATGGGTTAATAGCGTCGATCAGTACGTGAAAATGGCAATTGCTGGAACAAAGTTGGCACGATCTATCGAGATCCCCAGATGTATTTTCCAAGTTTTTGCGTCTGATGTTCCTTCAATTGTTTCCTTCACTACCATGGGATTGAAGGGCTGAGGAAGAGTTATTCTGTTCAAGGTTAGCTACAGCATCTGGCCCATATAATCGACTCAATTCATCCTGTTTCATATGAAGCAAACCCAATTTGCTAGTTAGTTGCTTGATTTGCTCTAATAATAGGTAAAAACTTCAAATCACATTTTGTTATCAGCAATAGGGGATCACAAATCAAGACTGAAAAAACTTTAGTAAACCTTAATTGAATCATTCTCGGATCTAAGTTTCTCGCAGTCGTCAGAGAGCCTTTGCAATTCATCTCTAAGATAACGATTGTCATTGGACAAATTCTCCACCCTGGCTTGCAGCTCTTCACACTCCGCCTAGCAAGGATAATCCAAAAATTGCATATAACTTGCCTACTATCTTTCCCAGAGAGAAAGTAATATAAACTCAAAACATAGTCACTTGACGACACATTAACCTATTATTGAGGGTAAAGAGTGGCTAGTGAAAAAACAAAACTGTAACCATCCAAAAGGTACCTGTTTACGCAATCTTGACCTTCTGGCAGACTCCCTATTAGATTGCTTTCTCTTCTGTCTTTTCAGTTCACGCTCATCCTGTCAGAAAGCATAATTAAATTTAGTGGAAAGAAACATAATTGTATTTATGGATCAAGATTTGCATGATTAACCAATGGAGGAACGCAGTCCAAGATACAAGGCATGAAAACTAATAATCTTCTAGGGGAACAGATGTTGAAGTTGAAAAAGAAAACATTTGGCAGAGTATACTGAACAAAGTGATGAAGATCAAACTTAGCATTATAGAGAGAGATGTTTGATCATTATATAGACCGGTTTGTTTTTCATCTTAATATTACTGTTGCATTTTCAGCAAGTCCAAGACTCATACTTGTATCGACCGTTCAGGGCCTTCAGGCATCCCTGTGGGAAATGCAGAGGAGGCACCAGATGGATTTGATCTCATTGTTGCACCTCCAGCTGCACCAGTTGCAGGTGATGGGTTCCATAAGTCCATCCCAATATTAAGATTAGTCGCAGGCACAGGCACCATACCCTTACCAGGCACTGAAGCTTGAATATTCGCTCCAGTAGTGCTATTTTGTGCATTGGCTGAAGATGAAATCGAGTGTTAGCTAAGGACTATTTGTCTCGCATGGAAGAAAAGATTTAACAGGGATTGAGACCAAAATTTACCATCTGCAAGCATCTGGTCGAAGCTTCGCTTCTTGCTTCCAACAAATTCCTAAAACAATTAAGTCAAGATTAAGTCACAGAACAGAAAAACAAAAGCAAATGCTTGATACACTAATTAATACCTGTTGGTTAGTATTCTCATCACTTCCATCTGATGAGCCATCACTACCGCTCTCAGCACTATTTAGCAGTTACATATCAGATCAGAAAAATTGCAATAGATTTAGAAATGTACCAAAATCACGGTAAGATACAGATTTACTGAATGTTTAAAAACGTAAGTTCAACAATAAACCTGGATAAACTGACCTTTGAGAAGCACCATCATTTCCTGAACCAGAAGCTGCCTTGCCACTCTCCCCTGCCTTGCCTCCTGAAGTTCCTTTGGATTTTTTGGCTGAAGCCCACTCTTTTCCATTCAGTCCCTTGCCTTCCACCTCTGTACCAGCCTGAGTTGGCTTTGGAGTCTATAGAAAGTTACGGAGTAATCAATTTCGTGAACAAAGAAAATCTAACAGGATCAATTTAAGAAGGAAACTATAATCAGGATGAAAATAAATGAAAATATTATGTACGTTATTTACCATGGCCATATTAGCATGAGCATATACCCCTGCAGGATATAAAGCTGGATATGGAACAGGGGTTCCATAAGGTGGGATCAATGGATGCTGAGTATTGCACAATAGAAAAACAAATGAGAAACTCCTCATTATAAGCTAAGGGAGCCAAGTGCACGCATCCCAGGACATTACCAAGAAAATTATTACCTGGCTTCCCCAAAGATAGGGAGGTGGAGTGGGAGAGGCAACAGTTGAGGCAAAAAAGGGTGGAGGAGTGCCAGCAGCGCCGTAGTATGCCTAAGAAACTAGCAATTATATGCATTTGCAAAATCTAGCTAGGAATTGATTGATTTAAAGATCTAAAGAAAGGAAAACCTGCACAGAGTTCCAATCAGGATATGATGGTGTTGTTGGTATTTCCTGTAAATTTTGAGAAGCATTAGTGATACATCATGTGTCTGATTGTGCGGGTGAGTGGGTGTGTGGGTGTGAGGGGGAGAGAGAGATATAGAGAGATAGAGAACCTGAGTTGAGGTTGCAGATTTTGAAGGCTTAGTAGGTGTGCTCTCTTCCCCTCTCCCCATCCAAATCAGTTTAGTTATCCAACTCTTAACAGCTGTCAAATATTGAGAATGCTTACAATAATTACGAAGAACCTGCAAGTATCAAAGCAGATAAAGATTGATATCAGATATCACATGTTTGTCTGGTAAAAGCTCTGATGGATCATAGTCCTCCTATTCACACAATGTCACCAATCACTTGGAAACACCCTGGCTTACTGAGCTAAATGTTTCACAGATAATTTGTGGTTAGCAGTTAGCTCCTATTCTGCAACTTGTATTAATTACATAATCTTCCCTAACGGTTCAAGGGAAAACCTAATATTTCATCAGAGAGCTTCAATACGTACAGCACATTTTACATGACATCTTTAGCCAAACAGAATTTAAAAGATGAACTCAACCATGTCAAAACTGATCTCTAAGAATAAATTTTCAAACAAGCACTTTTAGGATAAAATTGGCCAGATAAAGTTAAACATGCCATTTATTCAAAACTCTAACAATTATCATCTTCAACTTATATCTCAAACAAGCAAAGACAAAATTGGCCAATCATTTTTTGAGAGAATTAAAAGCTGCAAACATCATCAGTTCACAAAAAGGCGGTTACTCTAGCTTGTTATGGTCACACCTTGAGAGAGTCCAGTACAGAAGGTAATGGAAGCCATTAAGTTGTCCCACGATAACATACCTCTTGCCACAGAAACATATTATAGCGAAGCTTTAGAGTCAAGCAGTACATACTAAAAGACAAGAAATCCTAGTATTGTCATAATATATCCAGAATGACAACCTCTCCCACTAACTCTAACCCCAAATTATGTGGAGATGATTAAATCCAAAGTCCATACCACTTTGAGCTGAATCTGCCAAACCTATGAAACGGACGAACTTTGTCTCTACTTAGAGTAAAGATGGTGAATACAGTTAAAATACACAGCACTTCTCTGAACATTAATAAAAACACGATACATTATTCAAAACCCAGTTGGAAAAATATCCACAATTCCATCTTTGAAGCGAATTCTCAACATACCCCTGTACGAACATAGCCTCAAAATTAACGACGTCAGGAGGAAAAATCAGAAAACTAAAGCAAGCACGTAAACGCCAATAATAAGACGAAAGACCGTACAAGAATTCCAAACGACAGGGAAAGAATTAGGCAATTCAAAAAGACACTGAAAGTTCAGAAACAAACAACAGTAAAAATAGCATGCTAATTGATTCCATCATGAAAGAAACCAACAGATCCCAACAAACACCCACAAGGACAGAGGCTTTTAACAATCTACAAATAAGACGTCGTGAGAAGTTACCAGCTTTGATGGCGTGTCCAGAGAGAGGGTCGTAAGTGAGGTGGAAGTCCAGGTGGGATATAGTTTTTAAAGTAACTCAAAAGTCCCGAGACAAAGAGGAAACTGTGAGTTGTATTAGATGCTCTCTTGTTTTATTTTCTCTCTGTCTTATGAAAGAATCCGACGGCTGAGAATTTAAGACAAGGGAAAGAAAAATCCCAAAAGTGCCCTTAAGAATATGCGACTTCAAACAATCCTAAAAACCAAAAGCACAAGCCCCACCGTGTACGGCCAGCCTCTGTAGTAAGTAACAAACTCCTGGTTTAGAGAGAGAAAGAGAGGGTGGCTTCGGGTTGATGATGTGGGTGTGGTTTGTGGTGGCTGATGTGACTGGTGAGTCAGGTTAGGGTTTTGGCTACGTCCAGCTGTTAGTATCTGATTGGATACTCTATTTTCTCATACGACTTTCTTTAATGTATGACACCTATATGGATAACCTTATAATAATTTGTTTGGAATAAATTATGAACCAAAGCAGCCTCAGCCTGCTGGCGCCTGGCGCTGGAGCTTTGTTCAGTAAATCTCTCCCACTTCAGAAGAGAAGGCGTTATCTGATATATTTAAACATGGAGTTTTTACTTTTGGTTACGACGAAGTCTCAAAGCCTATAACCGGAAGGTGCGGGCCTGATCCGATCTCAAAAACTCACAGTCCATCTGTGTTAGGCTTGAACACGGTGATACCAATTCAATTTCCACCAATACTAATAAACACATAAAATACTTAAAATTAATATTTTAAAAATCAGTTCGGACCATCAAGCTAATAAGAAAAAATGTTCAAGATTTAAAACTTCAATCTAACGATGGCAACGGGCGGCCTATAGGCTTAGATTCAAGAGTTTTTAATGGGCCGACTTAAGACCCAACTATTCTAAACAAAACGACATCGTTTGCATTATCGCCAAAAAAATTAAATTCTCCGACAACATTTAAAGCTTCATAAGCCATGTTTTCATCAACAATATTTGCACCAACATCTTCTAATGCATTTAAATAAATTATATATTAGTAATGTATGAAATTCTTTTCTAAAATTAATGCATCATACTTTTAATTTTAAAGTATATTTAAAATAAGATATTAACTGGCCATCAATAGATGCTCTTAATTCATTTGTTATGACAAATGCATTTTTTTATGAAACACCTTTTCAAGTTCATTACGATCAAGATTAAGCAATGATTCTTCTTCTTCAATCCAAAAATTAGTATGTTAATATAATTAATGTCAACTGAATCATATATTCTCTTCTTAATGAGCTCACTGAATACAAATAAAGAAATTATAAAATTAATAATGAAAATTAAATAATTGAAAATTTAGATTAATGAAAAATAAAATAAAATAAAATGAATGAAAATGCATGTTCTTTATCCGTAGATTATAAGTAATGTAATCAAGGTCTTTCAATCTTTGATGTTCTAAACGATTTCATATTATTTGTATGAATACGTTCAAAAATGCTCCAATTACATTCACATCTTGATGTTAAGCTATTCGCTAAGTAATCTAATAACAAGCTTTCTCAATGTTAGAGTATTTTCACCAAATAATTTTCACCGCTCATCTGCATTTTAAATTAACAGTTGCTCCTTTGTGACCAGAAGATTATGAATTCGAGTTACAGAAACAACCACTTTGTAAAAATACAAAATGAAGGCTACGTACATTGATGACCCTCCCTGACTCTCTAAAGTGGAGAGCTTTGTGCAATAGGGTACGTTGAGTTTTTTTAGTTTAGTTATGAAAAAAAATATAATATAGTATTAATAAGTAAAAGATAAATTAAAAGTATGAAAACCTACTAGGGTGTTTTTTTTTTCATTATAAGTTCTCTTTATAGATAGTCTAACAAAACTTATTAAACTTTTATGATACAATTTAATTTCATTTGTCACCTTTAATTTCTCTTTATTAGTGAAAATACCTTTACATTCAATCACATTAAAAAAATGCCTATAATATCATTTGTACATATATGTCTTCACTATATAAGCAATAAGGATTAAAAAAATAAGTTATTAAGTAGATCCTTCGAGTAAGTTGCCTATTCCATCGTCGGTCAAGAAAATTTTTATAAGACTTGTACAATTTCTTATTCTCTTTAAAAAGATTAACAATTATTTTGCAAACTCTATACATGTACTTTAAAGATGGCTTTTCATATAAGTCAACAATCTTCAATAATCTTATAAGTAGAGCTATAATCTTTACAATAATCAAACAAGCATCCTAAAATTTATTATCTAATATGTGCTTAATTGTTGATACATTTAACCCTTTACACTTAGTGATTAATGATCTGAAAATGCTTAAGATACTCACTTTAGCTCTTATATGATTTTAAGTACAATTTGGAAGTGAAAAAGCTAAAGTGAGTCAAAAGCAATATATTTGAGTTATTTTATGAAGATTCATATTCACTTGTCTTTATTAAGCAAGAATGGGAAAGATTAGAAGAAGAGGAGATAAGTTAAAGCATAAAATGAAGAAGAAGATTGCAGGAGGGCTCACGGCCAAACAGGAAACTTGTCACAGCCGTAAGCATCACTTACGGTTGTGACATGTTTTGCATGGGCATGAGACACGTCTTACGCCCATACAAAGGTGTCCCCATCGTGAGTGGTTATGCACAGGTGTGACAATCCATGTCACACCTGTGAGACACTGACAGCTCACCTAAAACCCTACATTTTTAATATAAAAGCATTGTTTGACGGGAGAAAGAGGGATGAAAGGTTTGAGAAATGTTTAGGGTTTCGGGAGACGATAAGAAAAGCGACAGAGGAGATACTTTGGAGACTCATAGAAGGATAAACATCTTGACACCAGTTCGGAGATGAAATCAACGCTGACGAACCTGATTAAGCATATTCTTCATTATGTTTGTTGTTCTTACTCTCTTTAGGGATTAATTATGTTATCTTGTGTTTAGTGAAATGGGTATTGTGTAAAAATAATTGAATGCTCTATTTGATTATTTTTATGTATGAACCTATTGCTATAATCGAACACAATACATAATCGTTATTTTTCTTATTCATTTGTGGCAAATTATGGTTCTGAATCATTAGGGATATCATAACCTAGGCTAAATAATCCGAGCTTGTGAGATTATTACTTAGATTGGTCTCTTTTTTTTTCATTCGTAAGGTGACTATTCGATTAAACTTAGAGAGCATCTTCTAGGTTATCTAATAGTTAGGGTTAGTTAACAAGCTCTTCTTAATTAACTATGGCCTAAGGAAAAAATATGATTAACAAAACTTGTTTTTAATCTATAACCAATAGTTCAAAGAGAAGTGTGAATACAACAATTCAATGAAATATGTTTAATTAAGTGTAGGCTAAGATAGAACCAAAGAACCAGGTCTCTAACAAATTTATCACTTTAATCATTTTTTCATGTTTTCTTTAATTTGTTTTCATTAGCTTATTCATTTTTGTTTTCTTTTTTCAAACCAAACAAAACCCCCCATAATCTAAACACCAAGTATTTTCATTACAAAAGCTAACTAAATACTCTTTGTGGGATTGACTTAGACTTACCACTGTTACAGTAGTAGGTCTATTTTATTTTGTGTAGTGTAACGACGTGCTACGTCGTTATCTAAAATAATATCATAAACCTCTTTTCCTTTCACACTCTTTGATAACTTATGACTTAAAAAATGATTATTTATCACTAAATTTTGAAGTACTTTTTTATGATCATAAATGCTTCTTAAAGTAATAAATATAGTTGCAAATCTAGTAGCAACAGGACACATAATCTCAATCTTCTTGATTTCTTAGCCATGACAAAAATGTAATATGATTATACACAAAAATTGTGGTCTTAGATACACATAAAACAAGACTGTAAAGATGGTCTATACAACCAATATCTTTTTAAATGAGATTTATATAATTAGCAATGCATAGAGATCGATAAATATGCTCATACTTTGATCATAACAAGTACCTAGCTAATACATAATTAGTTACATTATCTGTAACGAAATGCATAATTTGTTTGGCCTAACCTGCTCAATGATTTCATAAAATAATTTAGACAAAGCGCGAGCACTTTTTACAATATCATAAGCATCAACGTACTTTATAAAAGTTGTTCCAATATTACAATGACCTAAGAAATTGATCAAGGTTCTTTGTCTTTAATCAATCCACCCATCCTTAATAATAGTGTATCATGTTGTTTCCTAACTAGAGTTATATATATCCACATCAATTGATATTTTTTAAAAAAAATTGAAGAAAAGGCATGCAAATCTCATAATAAGAAGGTTGCTTAAACCTTGGACCTATCATTATTTTACTATCTATTACTTTTTAAAAATAAGGTTAATTTAAATCATTTAAAGGAATACATAAATGATAAAACCATCTAACGCATGCTCGTTTATATCACAAAATAGCATTTTTATAAACCAAAACACTTTTAAAACCAAATTGAGAACATAAGTAGTTTTGAAGGAAAATAAGAATATATGTCGATAATAGCTTTCTTTCCTTTATCTAATACTTATTATGTTTCATCTTCTCCAAAAAATACATTATGAGCCTTTTTATTTTCCTTTTCTTTTTAACCTATTATTGCAAATAATTTTCAATCATCTTATCTACATCAAATGATACTTTTTTTTGCAAGAAGCAATATTACCTTTAACACTAGCAAGATGTTCTTTCATTCTATAAATTTCTCCCTTTTAAAACATTATACTGTAATATATATATATAATTATATTGAATGTTTCCATATGAAGTTTGAGAAGAAAAATAATAATTCCATTTTAGATCAAACTTACCACGAGTAGAAGATGTTAAGTTCATTGAATATTTTTCTAATGATTCAATATTCTCTATCATAATTTTAACATGAAAATACAATAAAAAATAATTTTGTAAGTTTTGTACACGTCTATAAGATTTAGACATTCTAAGAAAGCAACAGGTGTTAAAAATACTTGTCATACTAAAACTAACTAGATAAGACTGAAAAGTTCACAAAATTAGTTCAAGAAAACAAGTATTTGTCAATAAAAACAATAATTAAGAAGTTGAGCGTGCAATATACAAAAGATAGTACAAGAGGATCTAAGTTCAAATTTAAGATTTTTGCTTGTCTTATAACTATTAAATGGCTATGTCAGATTATAGCTAGTGTCAATTATATGAATATAGCAATTAAATATGACGTAACAATACAAATATGAATCCCTTAACTTTGCACCTCCAACACCATCACACTTTTTGCCTTAAAGAATTAATTTGAGAGGGGAAAGAAAAAAAATTGAATGGTTAGCCCTTAAAATATGGGTGTTCTGCTAACTTTAAACTTAGTGGCCTTAAAACAATTAAGTTTCCACCAACTTTAAATTGCTTTTCTTTCTTTGATATCACTAAAACACTATTTTGGAGTGTACATAATATCAAATTAGTTCATAAAAGTAAGCACTAATATAAAAATGGTAGTTTGAATGAATCTCACACCACAAGAAATTAACCTAAAATAAGGATGAAGAGTTGAAGACCACAAATTGTTTTAGTTTAATCTACACAATCCCAAAGTTGATGGTGCTCTTTTGCATTTTATCTTAGTTACAACAATTCCATGCAGCTAACTAGCTAATGCGTCATCCTCAAACATAAGTTGCTTATATATAAGATATATATTTAAGCACTAGATTGTGCTTAAAGACGTAACTATAAAAAGTTATACTTATTATATTCCCTAATTGAATTAATTAATTAACATAAGCAATAGTTCAATTAATGGGAAATAGAAAAGCCAAGTATAATAAGATGTAATAGGCTAGATTCTACTATGGGAAGCTTTTTTATAAACACTAATTGCAGACCATAAAATGTTTTATTTTATTCTCCTTAATGCCAAATTTTGCTCATGCTCCTTTGCAGTTCATCTTATTGTGTGCCTATCAAGAAAACTTTAAATAAATTTTTTGATTTTAGGTTAAGAATCAAGCTTATTATAATCCTTTTTATTTATTCTTATTAACTGAAACCTCAATTTAGTTAAATTTGTCCAAAATACTTTTTTTGTTATTGATTATTTAGTTGAATTAGTATGCAAAATGATGAAAAATGGAATAGACGTGCATTTATAAGCTATATTTTTAGTAGTTATTGAGATAGTTGATATGACTAAAAATTGCATATTATGTACACATATTAAGCCTAAATGTGAGCTTTAAAACCTAAGAGCAATATGCTCTTTTATTATTTGTTGTGTGTTTTATCATTCGTACTTTGACAATTATAAAGCTTGCTTTTATTATTCATATTGAAATCATATTTTTCATATTGAAATCATATTTTTAAACATGAGGTATTAAATTATAAAGGCATTTTGATTTGACCATTTGTTTTAGCCTAATTTTCTTTAATTATTACTTACCTTGTTTTATCCCTTAGGAGTAACCAATTTTGAGTTTTAGCTTTTCCTTTGATTGATAGTAGCCATATTGATAACCCATTACCCTGTTTTTCTTAAAGACTTTTTCAACTATCTTTGAACTCTAAAAAAATTTGTTTTGACTTGATTACTTAAACTTGGATTATATTGAAGAATTTTAAAGAGAAGGTTTGTTGTGCTTATAACTAATGGTGCATACTAATCACTAAATTTGTTTCTTCTTAAGTCCATTGTTGTTACAACCTTATATTCTCTCCAAAGTGGATCAAAGATTAAGTTAAAAAAGAAAAGAGAAAAAGCTTAGAGAGTGAGAAGAATTATTATTATGCTATACTATGAAGAACCAAGTTTTATGTGTCTTGGTTATGTAAATTTTTGTCACTTTGTTAGCATTTAAGTATCCTTTCCATACCTTTACTTAAGCCCCATTACATCTTGTTTAAAAGATTTTTTGATTTTTTCTTCTAGTTTACTTATTAGTGGCGGAGATGTGATTTTATTGCAAGCTTATAGTTAATATTCCTTCTATGTATAGATTTGAGAGTTTTATTACATTTTCCCCCTAAATTTTTTTACTGAATTGAGTGAATCCTTTGTTAGGGTGTCAAATTTTGTGTTTTTGGTTTTAAAAAATGTCAATTTGATTACTATTGATATTAATTTATGGAATTTTGTTCTATAATGGCTAAAGTCTAAATTGTACGTTGATTTAGTTCATAAGATATGATAATTTAAGATGTGGATGGATAAGTTGAGATTGAAAAGGGATGGATGTTTTTAAGTTTTAATGATTTGGGTTATGATTTTCTTGAGGACACGCAAATCTTAAGTGTGGCAAAAAATGTGTAATAGACTATATTTTTAATTTTATATTTAATAGGTTTTCTCTGATTATTTGGAAGGACAAGTTTGTAATTATAAAGTCTTGCGTGTGACTTGTACATTAATACATGAGGGATCGTGTAAGTCCCTATAACAATGTATGAGTTAAAAGGTGTTTTTTTTGCCCTTTTTAAGGTTATACACGCCTATTTGGTGATGAACACAACATTTTTCACTACCCGTATATGTAGAGTTTCTACGCAATGTTTGACTTTTGAAATAATTTTGAGTGACATGGTCGTATAACTGACCATGTCTAATGCAACAACCCTAATTTCAAATTATAAAAGGAAAATTAAAAGGCAAATAAAGGGGTTAGATTTTTAACCATAGTTTTGAACCTTAAAGCAATAAAGAAGTAGAGATTGACTTAGAGATCTAACAAAGAGCATATTTCCATCGAAGTTTCAATGGATTGTATTAGATACAAGAGGATATATAATGAATTCTCTTATTTTTAATTCTTTTTTTAAAACTCTGGCTATGTTTTCTATTTTTATGAACTAAATTTGTTTAGTGCCTATATGGGATTTACTTTATAATATACTTTGTGATTTGATTATTTATTTAAAGTAATTTGATTACTGATTCACTGGATCTAATTATGTGGTTTGATTATTTATTCAATTAATATTTATAGGATATTATTTCATATATAATGGAGAAATCTTTTGCACGAATAGATATAACATAACTGAAAGGAATTGGATGAAAATATAAAGATAGGTCAACACAAAACCTCTGGATTAAGGTTAAAACTAATAGTAAAATTCACGAATAGATTAATGCAATCTTAGTAGTTTTAACTAGAAAGAGATTTCAGTGAATCGATCTAGGATTAGGTGGTGATTGTCTTGAGAAATATATTAACATAAGCAAAGAATTTCTACGCCAATGATCTTTAACCAAATTGTATGATAGAGGGTTATAACTTGAAAAGTCTTAAGGAGATTCAGTACCTAGGTACTGTAATTTGATTTGGTTAATATTTGAGTAATTTTCGATCTTGCCTATTATTTGTGTTGAACTTTAGTTTAGTTTTATTGTTTAAATTACATTATCACCTTAGTTTGTTGCTTCGATAATATAAAAGAGGTAATTACTAGTACCTATAGTTCTTAGGGGATCGAACCCCAATATATTCACTATTATTATACTATAGTTCGATAGGTGCACTTGCCATAGAGATCTATAAGGTAGGTATTTTGGTTGTCATTTATGAAACTAATTAATTAGCTAATGCTGGTAGTAAGTAAGTTATAGTGCTTATAACCCCACCTTTTCATTTATATAGTAGTTACAAGTGCAAAGCAATACTATAACATACACAATTATATCGTATGTTTATCTTAGGCCTTCATGTTCAAAATATCAGTAATTACGTTTGGTTTATAGCTCTATGAATTGTATGCAACTTAGAAAACTATTAAGGTTTCTTTACATCATTTTAAAGGTAATGCAATGAGTGAATGAGTCTCTATCTTAAGTCTAGTGCCGTCGAACATATGTCTTTATCAAAAGGAAAACTTTATAAAGTGAATACTAGTTTCAAAAGGTTAAAAGACCTTATCAAAGTTATGGTAATGGCCTCAATAACTAGACATCATAATCCTCAATTTATCCAAGTTATAGTAAATTAAGTATAGCTTCTAATATAAACACCACATATATGTTTACACTTATTAAAAGTCTTGTAAAAGCTAACACCACAATCCCCAATTCTCTTTTGGGATGAATAAGGGCAAATTTAAAGGATCCAAGCTCTCTATATAAAGAAGACAATCAATTCAATAATCCCAATACTTCTCCAATAAACCCAATGTTTCTTAGCTTAAATATTTCAATCACAAGTTACATTGTAAGAACTTAATAAAACAAATTAGATCAGAGATAAAAAGAAGATCGTAGAATTATTTGGATGTTTATTGTATTATATGATTCTATGCTATGAGCTATAAATATATACAAATATGAATTTTAGCTTGCAATATGGTGTCTAATCTCTATTAAGCATAGTTGATGAATTATTTACAAGTAAAATAAACCAGGTGTCTAAATAAATCAATGAATTTCCAAACAAAGACCTCAAACTTGATTTGAGTTTTAACTCATATCAGTAAATGTTTGATTGCTCAACTATTTTACTTCTAATTTTTTTTGTGGAAGTCAAGGAGTTAGAGCTCTCTATTATATTTACATTTTCTCACAAGCAAAATCACTTTCTCAAGAGAATTTCAAATTGAGTTCAAATGATGGTAAAAAATTTAGGAAAACTGATTAGAACATATAAGATTGGTTTACGAGATTTGTCATCGAAAAATAAACAAAGTTAATCCTCTATTCAGAAAAACTCAAGTATTTTGAATTATAGGAGCCTGCAAGATATCCAAACTCACTAGGAAGGCCCTGTGGTATCTCCCTATCTCGAGTTAGTCTATAGAATGAAGCAAAACGTTATTGAAGCCACGAATTAAGAAAATTATCTTGTACAATCTTAAGTTCACAACCCCTATTCCTCCTTATCTCAAATGGCTACTAATACCAATTTTAAACTTAAACCTTTTTATTGATATGAAACCAAAAAAGTGAAATTATTCATGCTCATTTATTCATCATTTTTTTATAATGAAAATACTCAAAATAAGTCACAACTACTTGATGTATGTACATTTTACACAAATATTATCATGATATTCATCAAGTATATGTCCTCAAAATTCATAAAGAAATTTACCAACACTCATAACTAGTTATGTCAACGTTTAAAATCACCAAAACATTCAAACTCATAATAGATTGTCTTTATTAGTATGCTTTCAATGATAAAACAATTTCTAAAAATAAATTTCAATTGATAAATTTATCACAAATGTTATAAGCTTGCATATGGTATATAATCCCTCCCCACACTTAAGATAAATATTATGCTCAACATATCAAGCATATAGGAACAACAACAATGAAAAAGGGAAAAGAGATAAGAGATAAAAGGACTTGAACTTTCCTGATTTCAGACACATGGTCCAAGTCTTCATGGAATTTTTTTATATGCATTTTCCATTACATCACAGTTTGAATTAAAGAGAAATATAAGAAATACGAGTCGAATAAAAAAGTGCCAAAATACATATAGAAATGATCAATAAATAATAAAAATGAAAATAGAAGTACAAAAGAAAGTCAATCCTATGGAGGAGGATGAGGCCCTAGCGACAGTGTGTAGGACACTATCACCCATGAGCACTGTGTGGTGTTGAAGGAGATTGTATCCACCAAATCTCTTATATATGACTATATGACCACTATTTAAATATTATCCTAGTCAATCATCTCTTGATCCACAATAAGTACTATGGCTTTCTGACCCGATGGTACGGTAAGCTCCTCCATGTCTTGAATATCTTCACCCTCATTCTCCTTCTCTCCAACTGGCTTATTAGGCCCTGCATCTACCTCTAGTGCATGCTCAACTATAACTACCATATGTTAATTTTGTTGGTGCTTAAACTTCTTATAGGCATTGAATGATCACCTAACCAATACATATATTTCCTGGTATAAGATGATGTAGTTAGATGGGTTTGTTGATGTGGTGCTTAGAGGTAATGGTGGAATTGATACGTAATCCACACCCACAATTTGATCATCTTGGGTGAGAGCCTCCTCTTCTACTGATGATGGTCCACTAAAAAGTATAAAATGCTATCACCTCCTGTCTGCTCGAAGCTCCACCATGCATATGGCTCATAGAATATCTTTTGTGAGAGGCGTAAGAGTTCCAACCAATGCCAAACCAAGCTCATCTCGAAGCACTCCTAGCCTTCTCACAAGCCTAGTGATCATTGATTTGTTATTTAATACGCCAAAGTTAGTTCAATGTAAGTATCCTCAAACTAATTAGATGAAAAAAAGCCAAAGGTGAGTCTTCTTCCTTCGGCATATATAGTAGATAAAGAAGAGGTCTCTACAACTTACCATGTTTATGCTCTCCCTTCTAATACAAAGTGAGTGCATAAGAAATTTATGCATTTACCTCATCATTAGGAACTAGAACCCAAGGACTTAGACTTCGTCAGAAGGTAAGGCCTTATTATGGTCATCGTGTGCCAATAATTTCTGGATTTTGCCTCTGACTAGTCCAATCTAGGGATATCCTACTGGGCAGTAGGATCTGAGTATGTTCCTCAATGAATAGGCTGGCATAGAACTTGAACTGGTTGTAACTAAAGATGTAGTCCATACAGAAAATATGAACATAAGGATTGAGTCATTCTCTTATAACATTTTGGTATTATTGATCTCCAATATGTATATAAACTCCTAAGTCATCTTCCTATAAATTGGCTCCTGAATGTCAAAGAACTCGAATCTTCCCTAGATGAAGATAATCTCCTTTACTCTGTCTACTAAGTCCACCTCCCATAGGACATCCCAATTGATGTACCTGGGTTCCTTGAACTATTTAGTTCAAAAGGGCCATAACCACTTCCTTTGAGTCTTAATGGTGAAGTGGAGTAACGAGTAGTTGCTCTTATAACACTTATGGCATAGTGGTGTTGCCTTCTGTGTACCTCTTTGGGGCACAAGTCTTGGGTACTATAGGTCAAGACGTGGAGGTAGAAGTGTCGACCCTAGGTCTCTTATGTGATAGCTACCTTATAGACCTCCAAAGGGGTCATGGTGATCCTCGCCTTGTCATAATATTCTAATATGAAGATAAATATTAATCAGTGAACAAAAAATGATACCAAGCACCATATACATATAATTGTTGAGTGTAGAGCAACAATATTGAAATGAAATAATATCCATATATGAAGCTATAATGTAATGCATATAGCATTTTTAAAAAAATGATACATTAACTATAACATTCCTATATTCATATTCCCATCATTAATGCATGATGTAACTATCACTCGTTTCCTATAATGTAAAAAAAATTAAATCAATTAAATGCTCTCCCATTAAGATATTATAAATTCATTCAGGATATGTATTCATTAAACTATATACTTTAAAATTCATCCAACCAATACAATAATTAAAAAGCATAAAAGCAACTAATATTGTCCACGTTAACTATCTTTGACCATAAATTTCACACACAATTCGTATTTCATCCAAATTATTCTCCTAGCATCCCAATGCATAATTGATATTTAGTCATCCAAAAGAATAAATGATTCATAATTTTAAATAATCCACAAAACACAAAATATTAAATTTTAAGGTATAGTAGGAAAATTATTTGGTGACACTAAAAAAGTGGTGAAGAAAGTGTGAAAATAATAGCTATACCACACATAGGCAAGGCTTAAAAGAGTAAATCTCTCTAAAAGCCTAAGGAGAATATGAAAATTCAAAGAAAACTAATGAAAGATGCAATGAAAAAAGAGGAGGGATAGGTGGAAAATGCTATAATAATGAATCAAAGAAGAAAGATGAAAATTAAAAAAAGAAGAAAGTCTAAAAATAAAAATACCCATAGTCCTTGTGTTGATGGAAGTCTAAAAAATGAAAACAAAAATTCCCCTAACTCTTCTGTCTTCTCTATTTGTTAGTCTAAGATTTGGTTTTAATCACCTGCAAAAGAAAGAAAAAATTCAATGGCATAAGGAGTCAAAACAATTATATATATAGAACAAACATATAAGAGGTTGAAATAGAATAGAAAATGATATAAAAAAAAAGGAGACCAAACATATAAGATTTTAAAAAATAAAGAGTTATTAAAGAGATTGAAATTTAATTGGAGATAGAGAACCAAATAGAGATTCAAAATTGAATAAAACTAAAACTAAAAAGTTTGGTTAAAGATGGAGGACGAAACAATGTACTGGAAAAAAGGATAAGATGGACTATGGTTAAATGCTAGTTATAGTTGTGCAAAACCTAGTTAGTTTATTACTTAACAAATTGATTTTTGTTTATAATCTTTATAAATACAAATCAAATCAAAAAGCTGACCGATTCTTATTTTATTCGGTTGAACCGATCAATCCAATTTGATTTCAAAATTATTGCTTAAAATTTATATGGAAAGAGAAAGAACAATTGATTTAGTGTTGGAACTAGGAACTACTTGTCGTGGCTTGGTCAAATCCAATTTTGTTGGAAAGTCTTTGCCACGATTACAATGGTCCATGTTCGTAATATATCACTTAAATTAGAGAGACATTTGGACATTCATTTTCTCCTCTCCATGCATTAACATGTGGAGCAGCTTTTTTCTTTACAACCTCCATGTCTTCTATCTTCTGTCCATGGAAAGCCAATTGTGTTTTTGTTATACTTTTTTTGGCTTTTGTTAGGCTTTGTGCCTGTTGGTGCCCAAGTTCCGACCTCTCAGCTCTCCCAATTAAGGTATAAGGAATATCAACTTCTTAAATACAACTTATACGATGATCAACTTACTTAAGTTATAGCTTTCGCCTAATATCACGAGGACTTCAAAAAGAAATCAAGTTGTTCCTATTTGATAACATAGCTTACCCCATATCGCTAATTAGAGAAAATTTACATTAGATTGGCAACTAGCTATCTACATACCCTACATTAAGTTTTCAATTACACATACAGATTAACCCATTCCAGACCTTGAACATAACTGCTTTCAGGCCATCCCAGACCTTCCATCCCAAACTCCATAAAAAATGGTGCCTCAATGGCTTCCATTGAGAGTGTTGAACTTGGACTATTAGTCGGACCTCCTTCTGTTCGTTCTGAAAGCTGTTGGATTTGTTTGTCTCTCTCAGACAGTTGCTCGTTCAGCTTCAAAACCTGAGAGTCCAAAATTTGCTATGAGAATAATAGAAAATCTAAAAAGAAGCTTAATTATGTTGTACTTAGGCCCAAAAAAGAGCCCATTCTACAACATCGTATGAGCTGGAGCAGGATATTTGTTGCTTGAAACTAACGATTGGTAGATATTTTTGTTTTTCCCTTTTCAACTGAATTTCCCAGGTGGCAGTGTTATGTTCCTAGTCAAGTTTGTCTACTTCATGATTATTTGGCCCTTTTATTTCTGTTTCCTCAAAGTCTTATCGATCCATGCTTTTACTTCAAAGTCTAAAACTCATGCACATACAAAAGATGGTGGGTCTTATAATCATTATTAAAACTAAGGAAAGACATATTACCTTTTTTATTTTCTTTTTGGGTTTTGTTTAGGGAACATAATGAAGTAGATGGTCATAAATTGCGGAATTAAGCGGCACTATAATGTTTCTTTACAGAAATAAGAAGGGCTTGGCTTAAGTGTACATGTGGCACAGAACAGAATATCACTTCTTGTTTGGTTCCTCAGAAGCAGAAGAAAAATTGTCAGAACGAAAATAACTCTCTAAATCCTTGGTTGTTTTGCTGTTTAGAATCTGAAAACAAGCCGGATGGAGAAAAAAGTAATGCAACGAAACACTCTGTAAAAGAGAAAGCCTGAGGTTTTGAGGACTAGAACTTAAAACCAGAGCTAAGAGGAGCTTGAAGATACCAACCTCAGATTCAAGACGACATTTTTCAACGACAATATGTTCATGGGCAGACTTCAATTTAGCATACTCTTCCTCTAGCTTCTTGTTCTTCCAACGAGCCCTTCGGTTTTGGAACCACACTGCGACTTGACGAGGATCGAGTCCGAGCTCAGACGCCAGCTTGTCCTTTCTCTCAGACTCTAGTTTATGTTCACTGCCAAAATTCATCTCGAGAAGGTTCAGTTGCTCTGCAGTGAGCTTCCTCTTCTTCATCCCGGAAATTCCATCATCACCACCTTTATTCTTCTTTCGTCGCCGTCGAGGCTTAGATTCACCTGTATCAGCCAAAGTTGAAGGTTAACGACATGGATTAACATGCAAAGAGTAAGCAAGTGAAGTGTAGCTAGCTGACCTTGTTGTGGAACCATTTTAGTGTAAAATCCAGGGTACATCTGTGATATGAGTACCATATGATCATCAGCTTCGCAACTCATCTTAAATTTGCCCCACTTTTCCTTTCTGTCTTTGTGCTGCAATCAGACGAGTGTTGTTATATTCTTTGTTACAAGGACTGAGAGTGCTCAAGAGGAAACACGCGGCTGATTTATATAAGGGGTTGAGTAAGAGTCGAGGAAGCTTTTGTGTTACTGTGACTTTTTTTTCACTGACGTAAGGACCTCATATTTGTGAGAATTTCGAAAATGCCATTCATTTAGGTAAAAGAAAAAACATTCTATAAACTTCTAGAACATTTTATCATAAAAGTTTACGTCCTAGACTCACCATTAATACAAATGATATACTAGTCTGATTGGTACAAATTTGACTAATTTGTTTAAACTGCAAAGATAATTCCTCTTTGCTTCTTTCTAGTTTCTAGTCCTTGCGGCTAGGGGAGTAGGAATAGTTAGGCTTTCCTAGTTAGGTGTTAGATAAATACTGAACAACTTTCAGTGTGTGAACCAAAATATAACACACAGACACCATCTTGTAATTTCATGAAGGTTTTGGGATTGGGATCCCAAACTTAGGGCCACAGACTGACCACCTCGAAGGTAATAAACTATACAAGTACGGTTGGCCTCTGGATTTGGACATGCAAGTCGCTTTTTGTTCAATTGGGTTGTATTCTCTCCTACTATGCCTTTACCTAGCCAAGCCATACTCTTCCACTAGCTTTTAGCTTTGGCTTCTAAGACAATGCGTGGCTCGAGATGTCAAAATTTCCGATTCAGCCTTTGCTTGGTTGGTGAGGACTAAGAAACGCAATATTTTAAAAACTGATTTCTTTTTATATTTAATTCAAATATTATATCCAAAATATCGTACAATATTTTAAAAATATTATATAATTAATATTACTCATGATTTCATATCTTAGAAGTTTCAATATAAATTTTTAAAATGAATAAAGTTATATGTAAGTTTGTATGTCTGACCATCACTAGTAGATGTCGTCATCCTTGACGTATGGTTAATCACTTAGTTGTCCTCATTTGAGACAGGAGTAATTAACACCCCACTAGTTACGTTTTATTCCACCCCTTTGTTTACTCAAATCGATAAGTAGATGTTTTGTTATCGAAAACATATATCAGCATAAGTCGGGATTACTCAAGTCAATTCACACATTAAACAACAGGCCTCCAACATAAATGGATGACTTAGATAGAATGAACACAAAGTAGGTACAAAATAAGAATACAGAGAATCACGTCCTAAACAACAGACAAGGTTAAAATCGGGTCAGCAAAACTTGTGTTAAAATGAGCATTTAAATGAACATATATGTAAACAATTAATCGAGCGATGCTTACATCTTGATTAGTTCATTTTCTTAAACTGATTAAAGTAAGCAAATACACATTAAATTAAGAGACTTCACGGGAATTCTCCTTTTTGTTTTTTTTTCTTGATGTTTCTTTTCAACTAGCCATTTTATATGCTGTGATACACCTAACATAGAGAGGAGTCTCACCAAATATTAACATTGTGTTTTCTTTATATTTGTTCACTACTCTTTATCTTCTCCAAGTAACGTTACTTTCTTTTAGCCCTCTACCTTTTATCTATGTTTCTAATTCAAGTAGAATAAGAATAACAAATGAACAGTAGTGGCAAAACTCTGGCTGATGTGTCAATTCAATCAGGGAACGCTAATAGCTCTCCCATGATCTTATCCATTAGGTCACTTTCTACTCCTTCTTTCAGCAGCTAAAATGCAACATGAAGACAGTGACAAGATGGTATAAAGCTGAGTTGCATTGGCTTGACCCTACTTTCCCGGAATATTCAAGTGGAGACAAGAAAAGCACGCCCACTTTATCCTTTTCAAGGAAAAAATCCCTTCATAATGACTCAGTAGACAACTAGACAAATAATAGGCAAGAAGAAAAGAAAAGAAAGAAGTTGAAACGAAATTCACAAGGCATGAATTTTGTTGCAGAACAATCACTTGGAAGATATTTTTAATGTCAGGCGTTGGTACTTAGTAGCTTAACTTACTTCAAGGCAGGGACCAATGGAATAGATTTCCGGGACGCTTACGGTTTAGTTCCTTCCTGCCACTATCAACTGACATCCTTCTGAAACATCCCAACAAGCAACCATTATAAGAAATAAAAGTTTTTAAGTATACCCCATCAGTTTGGCAGGAGAAGCAATAGATAATCCTCCAAAGGAGATAGCTAGTACACGTATTTTTTCCAACGCTAAATGATTGTACGTCCTTTTCGATGATCAACTGGAAGTGGGGTTGTTTTCTTTCTTTCTTTTGCATAGTTTGCATACGTTTTGTGGGTTGGATAGATGATTTCTGTGACCAATTGATTGCTCTCCGAGCTTCATCTCTCTTGGGGAATTGTCTTTTAACGGAATCACACTCTAGGTTACACTTGGAAAACATCATGTCAACATCATCAGAAAATTGCAGAGATGATCCGTACTTCGCAATGCATCCATCAATCTTCTATTGGCTACAGGTTGTGTGGGTGGGATGGGATCTAATCACATGTTAATATCCCTATTAGACACTAAAACTTACGGTATATATAACTTCCCAAGTTTAATTATCTTTCACTTGTAGTAAATGAAGGGGGAAGGTTTTTAGACACTATCTAGAGCTTATAAGTTAGAAGTCTCTCCCTTAAAGCTTATAAACAAATTCTTCTATTGAATGGATTGTTCTTCATTAATTTTTTAAAGAATGATCTATTTGAGATATTCTTTAATTTTTTAGGTCTTAATTTAGAATTTTCAAATTGGAAAATATTATTTTGATTTGAATTTGATGCAGATGTGGTAAAATACATGATTTTGTTATTTGGATTGAATAACACTTTAGGTGGTTAATTAAAATACATGATTCATGGGTTATTTTATATTCCTAAAATTGTATTCCGTATAAGATTTTCCCAAAGCAACGAAGAAAAAAGAAAGAGTATTCTACTGGTTCACAATCACTCCCGTCGACACCTACTGCTGTAGCTATTCTCTAGGGCTAAATGGCTGGCTCGAGCCAAAGTCCAAAGAAAATGAGAATTGGAGTGACAAAGGCAAGTTGGCTAAGCAAAGTGCACATGGGTCGCAACCAAACACTTTAACGCGTGTCAATTCCCCCAAAAACACGGGGGGACCACGTAGTGTATCCATCCACGTGTAACTTTCCCAGTTTCACAGGACCCTGCCCTCCAATCACTGCCTTTCTTGGGTTCACGTTTCACTTTCAACGGTAGCCGCCATATTTTAACCTCCACGTTCCTTATACTTTAGGGTTAGCTAGTTGGTAATTGGGCAAATAAACCTCGTCACTTCAATTAACCTCATAACTACGCCAAGTTGTTCAGGACGCAATATCATAGTAGTGTTTCCTTTTCCAATGTAGTCTTCAATTAAACAAAACCACTTGTCCTTGTATTATATTAATAATTGATTTCTCAGAATTAAAATTAAAATTAAAATGGACACATAAAGATATATGTTTGCTCACTTAGTTATTTGTTTCATTACTCATACTAATTATTTTTTATTCACTTCATGTCATAATTTATTGTTGATAAATTAATTTAATTTGTTATTTACTTTTGAGATATTAATTAATTATTAAGTGATTTATTTACATAATTTCAAATTATATTCTATAATATCAAGATCAATGTATGTCCTAAAAATAGTAATTATGAGTTCATAAGTTATTTAAAAATTTCAATCAAAGATATAGTTTGGTAGTATCTTTTTACACGTCCTTCAGTTTGCTTCTAATACTATGCATGCGTAGGAATTATTTGTTTTACGTCTTCAGTTGGCGAGTCCAAAACTAGAGAAGACTAAAGGACTTCAAAGCTTTGGTCATAAGAGGAAATAGCTAGGCTAAGATGAAAAGGAAGATAAGAAGGTGGCAAAGGTCTCCATTCATTTGATCTACTCTGTAGTCTGTATCCCTTATCTGTATGACTTCATACATGCTTCAAAACCTACAAGTCAGTCTAAGCATGTCTGCTACTTTCTTTACGTCAAATTTTGCAAATACAAATCAGGATAGAAGTGGATAAAATGCATATTCTTTTACTGGGGAACAGTTGAGTGTGAAGTTGGAGTAAGGGGTGTTTAGCACTTGTTACACACGGCAATAGCTCTATCCATCATGAAAGAGTTTTTTGACAGCGATAATTTGGACCACTTGAATCAATGCGTGACACCTATCATAGGAATTATAAGCTGAGAGGAGAAGAGGGGATTACTTCTTATACAAGAAGAGAAGGTGCTCTGGAAGGTTAAATGGTGGATTTTGTGACAGGGTTCAATCAATTTGGGTAACAATAAACTAGCACCATATTACAAAGTGAGTTCTTTAGAGAGTTTCAAGGCCACCTTAAGGGGCAGGATGGATATTTCTAACCATAATTGTTGATGTTTAATTATTTTCTTATAATATATTGAGTGGTATCGTAAGAAAGGATAAGGATGAAACTTGAGAGAGATTAAACATTTGATAGAGAGAGAAGAGACAGATTCTCTCTTAAGCAGACAGCTCAAGTAAATTGTGTCCTACTCTTTTGATATGCGCATGGTGTGGTACTGATTCCCTTTAGCTTGCTTTTTCTTGGACTTGTTTATTTATTTCAATAAGGTTTTGTTTAACCAAAAACAAATCAAAACTATTAGGCTTTAAGTTTAAACTAATGGTGTCATCATTATCCCGACACCAGCAACTCTTGTTTCCCGTCTTGCAAACTTCACTTATATGCTTCATGGTTATAGGGTAATCAGATTTTCTTTTCTTTTTTGATTTGGCCTAATCTAAGTCTTCCCCTTGATTAAGAAAAATTACTCGATCCCAAAACATCTAAAGCACCTATCCCATTAGACATTTGTCAACCATGTCTGAACAAGGTTGAAAAAATGGTGGTCCCCTTTCTTTCTTATTAGCTTTAGATATTGGCAATGGTAAATATAGGGAAAATTTGCATTGCAGGTTGATTAGATTTCATCTTTGAAGCTTATTTAAACTCTTTATTATGATATAAGGGCAAGCGAGCTACTACTTTTTTGGAGCTATATGAGCACTTATAGGTTCTGGTTCTGGTTCTGGTTCCTGCCTGATTAGGTATGGTATCTACAATATAAAGCTAAAACCTAGAGAATGGCTATCAATCAAAATCATTTTACTAACCTAAGTATAAAGAATTAGATTTTGTTAGTATGACACCCTTCTACCCTCTCATCCACATAAAAGATATAGAGTAGGGAGCTGATATGATTAAATACCCGCAACTTCTTCCATACGAAAATGAAACTGCATACTAGGGATGTGGATTGCCACTATATTTTGAGTAGCACGTACCCATATGAGGGTATAATCTGTTTCTTCAAGTCAATTTTGTTTGTGTTGTACATGCCACACACAGTCTCCATCCATGTTTCCCTCCTTCCACACCAAAACGTTTCACGCTTTCTCCTTTAAGTTCGTGCCAAGTTTTATTACGTCAAGTTAGTGTAAACAAAAATCTACAAAACTTACCCCCTAGAGTTAACAATTTTAGATTTCAACAACCCTTGAATTCCGCCTTAAATTAGGCCCGTAACTGGGTTAGTTATGACTTTGCATTGTATTTTATTAGGCTCTAAAATCAATGTGCTAGACATTAGCCTGCACATCAATTGAACCACGGACCAATCAGCAGGCAAAGCTTGGCAGCCAATATGGTTTTTAAGAGTGTCGTATGGAACATGAATCAAGTAATTAGTGAGAAAGAAACGTAGTATTAAAAGCAGTTAAAGATTTTGAAAAAGATCTTTATGATATAGTATGAAGAATTTTCAGTACGGGAATCATACCACAAATAGATACTATGGAGCCAGTACCAGTGTTACAGTCTCATAAACAACTTAGTCATTGGTTATCAAAATGCTTAAAAAGAAAGTTGATCAGAAATAGAGGCTTTACCAGTTCCTCACTGAAAGATAATTCTTCCTAACTCGTCTCTGACCTATTAAAAGTTACAAGTCCAGGTATACAAACCTAAAGTTAAAATCATTATATTTCCCCCACAACACGTAAAAAGCAAGAAATCTCGCCAACAGCTAAGTTTGTATCTTCTGGAGACCTTAGCTTATAATAATCAAAGATTCTAATCTTTCAGTAAAACCCTTATTCTATTCTTCTATTTTATGATTAACCATAACAGACCGTACGAGACGTGGCCGGTGGATGTAAACTAGTGGGATATGTGTCCTAAACAGTCACGATTGCTTCTATTTTTGATGATCTTCGCTATCTTTTTACGTACTTCAAAGCTGTCTTTTCTTTACTTCTGTCAATTGCCTCATCCTTCTGTTAACTTTAGCACATGGCATGGTAACCCACTAAGCAAAGCTAATCTTTTATTAATGATATACAATAGTCTTGCAACTTTAATTAGTACAAACCCTTCCTATGTTTTGGAAGAAAACGTGTTGAGCTACAAGCGAGGACCCTTATGGTGTAGGTACGGATTCTCGCAGGCATTAAAGGGGGTATGGTATGGTGATTTCTAGAATGGTCTCTCAGATGTATACCAGATCTTAAACTAAAAGATACTGGTTTCATGGTCACCTTTTCGTGTCCCAAGCACTTTTGTGTCTCTCATGGTGGTCCATGCTTATATGGGAATTTTATGGAGAAGACTGAAGTCATAGAGTTAGGGGTGAAATGAAATGAACTTTGCCACAATCGATACATCAGTGAATTTCTCGATGGTCGGCCCCTACCTCAGGCTCAGGATTTGTTGGGAAACTTTTATGTCATGAATAGAATCATAGCCATACGTAAGGCAAGATGACTCATTTTGCTTAATGACTAAATGGTGGCAATTGTATATGCTAACTAACAATTATCAGTTATTAACTATCGGTTGAGCCGTAAAAAAGTATCTTAATCCTTGTTCTATTATCATGGATCACAATGCTTATTTGGTTATATTCTTAGATTGCTAGTCTGTTTCGATAATCAAACAACATACTTAATCCTCTTAATTAGTTTGCGAAAATGAAGTGAAAGCAAGTTGTTAATTACATAAGAAACTTAAGCAAATGAAAAATGATATCCTTCATTTATTTTGATGATATGGAATTAACAACTAATATTCATAAATGAGTAACTTTCTTGCAATTATAAAATGTTAAGAAAATTATAATTACAAGTACTTAATCTTTAAGATAATTTAAAGAATCAATGAAATATTAACAAGACTCTTTTTTTTAATTATTTTGCATTTTAGAAAAATTTTAAAGTAACATGGTCAATGTAAACAAGCAAAGCTGAGGTCTGGATTTCTACTTCTTCTGAGGACAGCCTTCTGCATTGGTCGGTCCACAGGTGACAACCCAACCCAACCCAAAAGGGAGGGGAAATGAAGTTGAAACTCGACCCGATATGAATTGGGTCGACTAGAATTCAAAAAAATCCATGTAATTTTAAAATTGTTGTTAATAAAATAATTTACAACGTCAAGCAAAGACTAGGATGACGTCATTCGTCTTACTTGTCATTTTACCAAACAAACCTCCAGGTATAAACGGAACACTACATCGTACACATACATTCCATAAAGTGCAAAAAATGACGGCACAAAAGTACGACGTCGTTTCCACATCTCCAAGCCAACACGTGGCTTGTTAAGGAAAAGTCAAACGCCTGCAAGTCTACCAAACTCCCGTACATATCCGATTGTGAATTTAGCTAAAATCAGTCTTAGAATAAATAACACTGGCCGGCGATTGTACAGTCCTTCAGACCGGATCCGCGCTTAAAACGACAGTTTTTCTAGCGTTCCCAGTTCTTGCCTGGAATTGGGAGGAAGGATCGATTTGGTTGATATGGGCAAAGGAGGTGGTTGCGTCCCCAGCAAGAAGAAACAACCGTCCGTCGTCTCCGACGACTCACTTGGCCGTCCTGGAGAAGCTCCGATCCGGGCCGAGGACCACGCTACTAACAGCGCAGCCACCACCATCCCCGCGACAGAATCGAACGCGCCGTCCGCGCTGAAGATATTCATAGTATTCTACTCGATGTACGGACACGTTGAGGGTTTGGCGAAGAGGATGAAGAAGGGAGTGGACGGCGTCGACGGAGTGGAGGCCGTTCTCTTCCGCGTGCCGGAGACGCTGACGGCGGACGTCTTGGAGCAAATGAAGGCTCCACCGAAGGACGCGGAGATTCCGGGGATCAGCGCGGTGGAGCTGTCGGAGGCTGATGGGTTGTTGTTTGGGTTTCCGACGAGGTATGGTTCTATGGCGGCGCAGATGAAGGCGTTTTTTGATTCGACTGGTCAGCTGTGGAAGGAGCAGAAGCTCGCCGGGAAGCCCGCCGGATTCTTTGTTAGTACGGGGACGCAAGGTGGCGGTCAAGAGACGACTGCGTAAGTTGTTAATGTGATGAATTTTGATTTGATTAGAATTTTGTTTGTTAGAATTGTTCAACGTTTTTATACAATTTATGTAATTGGGAGCAACGTTTGGCTTGCCGTAGACTTAACTAGAAGTGAATCATTCAATAGATTAAAGATTGGAGGAAATTGGCAGTAGTGGGTGCTAAGCGTAAGATGACCTGATTATGGAAGATGATAACAGTAAATTGAGGAAGCTTTTTAAATGTTCGACTATAGTTGTGCTTCGTGAATTTGAGTATATTATGTTTTGTGCAATTATGGTGTGATGGAATATGTCCATGCTTGAATCTATGGTACCTTCGAGTGGTTTTGAGATATGTTCAACAATATGGATTTGCTCTATGAAATGGCAACTTGAGTGATTCCAAACATCTGGAATACAAATATGTTTTTTGATCTATGCATTATATTGCTATCGGGTTAGTTTGGTTGAAATTCTAGGTAAGAAGATTTTTGCCTGAGAGTTCTTTGTATAACAAGCGAGTTTTTTTGATTTCTTGAAGTTGTTTACTATTTCAGTTTGTTGTATTCCCATTCTTAGTCAGGCTAGGTTTTGGATTGCTACCAGAATAAGTATGGAATAATAATTGATTGTTAAATGGCTCTGAAGAAGAAAGAATTCTATAATATCTGAAGTTGACATGGTTCTGGAATACAAATGGCTCGGACGTTAGCCCCTGAGCCTTCTAGGTTTTAGCACTTACAGGTGTATTTGATTAGGGCATAAGCAAATTCTATATGGGATTACTTCGCTAGATCTTTGTTGCTGTTGAGTGCTCTGATGAAGAGTTCACGCATAGCTGTATTTATGTGTGAAAGATGCTTTTGAATTGTTTAGAGCTAAAAAAGTATAGAATCAATCCACCATTTCAGAAATTTTGCACTTCATCCTTTGATGTGAGACCAGTTAGAAATTATTACCAGTTAGAAATTATTCTACTTATTTTCTACGATCTATATACTTATTGAGCTAAAAGGTCGTGAAGTCAGATTAAGTATAAGTTACTTTCGTAACATAATCTCAAATTAAAGGATATATTGAAATGGCTTTCTGAATGGCCAATATACACTTACTCCATCCTCTGTTTTTCTCTCATTTGGGGCAGATGGACAGCAATTACCCAATTAGCCCACCATGGAATGCTATTTGTTCCTGTTGGGTACACGTTTGGAGCTGGTATGTTCAAAATGGATTCTATTCGAGGGGGCTCTCCTTATGGTGCCGGAGTTTATGCTGGTGATGGCACAAGAGGGCCAAGTGAAACCGAGCTTGCACTTGCAGAACATCAGGGAAAATATATGGCCGCTATTGTGAAGAGGCTTGCTAAGGTTTGATAATGTGTTACTGATTCTTTTTCTGCCAGTCGTTGAATGCGTTGATTTGTAATAGGTTATGTTCACCTGATGCTGTCACTTGAAGAACAACTGCTTGTGCCCCCGTCAGTACTGTCAGATCTCTCTCCTGATTTCCTTTTGTGATGCTCGTTGTACATGGTTTTCGATTCTTCAACAAATAAAACATTTGAATGTGCAGGATGTATTCTTTTGTGTATTTGTTGTTTCTTCACATGGAACTAGGTGTAATAAACTGTGTATTTGTCGCCCTTCTTGAAACATACTCATCTTTCCTGGTGGTTTGAAACTCTTGTTTGTGCGCATTCATTTGTAATCTTCCACCATCAAGTACCCACTTTTGGCAAGTTATTATGAAATGAAAAAAATTATTCCAAGTACATAGCATTTCATCAACAAGATTTAGCTTATATTCTCCCTTCTCAATTAATTAAAACTCAGGCCCCTTGATGTTAATTCAAGGGGAAGGAAGTGAGGACATATATTGATGAGATATTGTTCTGTATTATGTTAAATCACATCATCCTCTGTAACCAAGTATGGTAGCGGGTCAGATCGATCTTGGAAAATTTGGCCCAAGCTAACTCAAAGTTCGGGTGAGCTTATGCTATGCAACCTAAGCCTAGGCCTGATTTTGAGTGGTCTATCCAAAATAATGTTATTTTGGTCCGACAATTGGGTCGTTTGGGTCTTTTGAGTTGGATCTTGGGCTGGCCTCTTAGTTCCAAGTTCAACTTGAATATTGATTAAATTGATTTTGATATGTTGATTTTAGGTTAGATCGGAACAAGTCGAATTGGACCTTGCCTCTTATTGGCATGTCTACTTGTAATATTTTGGCGCAAAAAAACAAAAACAAAAACTAAATAGCATAAGCATGCAAAACCTTTTGTACCAGTCATTATTACTTGCCATACGGGATTTAATAATGATAATAAATATAAGATTAGTAATATATTAATTAACTTAAAAAGATGTCATTATGTTGGAAGGAAAAGTGTACATATTCTCTCTACTTGTCATATTTATTATTTTATAAAATGTGGAATTGAGAATTAAGGGTGTTCATGGTAGGGTAACCTGACCCGTTCGTAAGTAACCTGAACCTGAACCTGAATGTCAGGTTTGACGATTTTACGAACCTGAACCTGAACCTAAAGAACCTATAGGATTGGTTAACCTATTTTTAGGTTTGGTTCTCAGGGTAACCAGAACCTATTCATATCAATATATATGATAAAAAATTATTAAAAAATTAATGAAAACATGCATATAAAATCTATCAAAGATTAATCCGATATGTTAAACCCAAGCAAAGTAAAAATAAGCCAAACAATGGCTTATAAAAGATCCATGCTAAAAAAAAAGAGATAAATTATTAAACAATTATTCTTCGAATAAGATGGTAGGATGATCCACTGTTATACATGAAACCATATCGGTAGAAAATAAAGAATAAAAAGAGTTAGACTTGTTATTTCTTTTTTAATTGAAAAAAGGATTTTTTATTTATTTGTATATTAAAACAAGGTAAAGTAAATTAGATTACCTGATTCAATTTGCTCAAGCGGTTCAAGTCTCTCTTCCACGTAATATAAAGTCCTGGTATAGTTTGTATTAATTTATAGTATTCAATGTACTTAGTTATGATATTTCTATATTAAAAGTCAAGGTATTACTTATGTGTAATGCATGATGATATTTTTGTATATAAGTGTGATGAGAGATGTTTTGAGTCCTAATATAATTTGTATTTGTGTTATGGTATACTTTATATTAATCACAATATCCCATATTATAGTGAAGGAATTACTTATATGGATTGAGTGATAGTATTTTTTTTCCACATGCGTAGTGTTGGATGTATGGATTGATTTATGATACTGTTTATGCGTATTTCTTGTATTCACATATTAAAGTTAGAGTGTCACTTATATGTAAGAAGTTAGGTGATTTTTCTTCATTATCTTAGCATGATTTTCATTATATAATGATGGTGTTTTTTTGACCCATGTGGTTTTTATAATCTAAAGATGTGGTATATAAACATTTGACTCAACAAACATATCTTTGTGTTGGATATGGTTCCACAATTTATTTTTGTTGCCAACAAACATATCTTTGGAGAAATTCATCCTTGGAAAATAAAAAATGTACTCAAAATAACATAATATAAACCTTACTTAATTGTTAAACAATAATCCATACATAATCCTTGTATTATATGGTAATACATTATTTAGAAAACACGACTGTATTATACAAAATATGCCTTTGGATGATATAACATATATTAATAGATGTTAAATAGTCATAAATACACATATGAAATCATACCAAACACCACTTAATTGCCTATTGGTGGTGAAATGTGACTTGAATCTAGTTGAGGTGTTAGGACTTACTATTCTTTTTTAGAGGGGTTATCAAGTGCACAATATGATTTTAAAGAGGGTCATCAACCACCTTATTAGATTAAAGAGGGATCCTGAGAGAGAATCTCTGCAATTTCCTAGTGAGAGAAAAGGTGGCGAAAGCTGGTTACATCGTTTTTCAAGCTCTAAGTGATATCGCCAGTCTGTTTTCTAAGCCAAGGGACTACGTTTGAACTACTCGACCTCTGGGCCTCCTATAGAGTCCCTCAAACGTGAGAGACCTTTGTCCAAAAAGGGGCGGACAAGGAAGCATGAGGACGATGTTTCGACCACACTGCAGATGTCCTATAGCGCTGTTGTCGCAGGGGGCTCAACTAGTGCGGTAGAGGATGATACTGCCTGGGCCGTCGAGGAGACGATCGAGATTGAGGAAGGAGACATTACTCAACTCTCTAGCAAACTCAGGGGAGGTCTGCAACTATCTCAAGCGTTCAAGGACAAACTTGATCACCAATGGAATACAGCGGTGGTGGTGAAACTCTCGGGACGCCGCATTGGGTTCCAAACCCTCACCACCTGCCTGAATGCTCTGTGGAGACCATAAGGAGTCCTGAAGGTCGTTGACCTAGAGCATGACTTCTTCCTTGTTCGTTTCAAAGACGAAACCGAAGCACGACTTCTTCCTTGTCCGCTTCAAAGATGAAACTGACTTCCTCCATGCACTGACGGCTGGCCTGTGGATCATCTATGGGCAAGCTCTATCGGTGCAACAATGGCTGCCCTCTTTCCGGCCGTCGCAGGGGCATACAAATCGGGTAATCACATGGTTCCGATTTCCAGATCTCCCTATTGCCTGTTACCACCCCGGAATACTCACGACCCTGGTGAATATGGTTGGTAAAACAGTGAAGATCGATGAGAATACCCTGCAGACCCATCGAGGCTGCTACGCTCGTGTCGTCGTCGATATCGATCTAAGCAGCCCGTTGCAAACTTCTGTGGAGTTGGACGGAGAAGAACTGCAAGTGATGTATGAAGGTTTGCCACTGCTATGTTTCTAGTGCGACATCGTGGGTCATGAGATGAACGTCTGTCCCAAGCACACCCAAGGGGAGAACGCGGGCCAATCTTCTGCTGACTACACGCCTAGACTAGCATCACAAACAACTACGGCGGATAGAGGAGGCGCAGGACGTCCTGCGGTAGTGACACCACACACTGGTAGATCAACCATAGGATTTGGGCCATGGGTTCAAGTTCAAAGGAAACAACGGCCTCCCTCCCAACGGCTACCGCAAAAGGAGTTCCCCCTATTCACCGTTAGACTACAAAGACCACCAGCAACGAGTCTACATACCAGCCAGGTTCAAGATACGTCGTGCTTTTTGAAAAGGATCTGATGGAGACCGTGGTTGGGTGCGCAGCAGAGGACCCACAAGTTAATTCTAGGACAGGTTTTGGACATAAACTTAGCCTCGGTGTTTTCCTAGGATCCGAAAAGCAACCCCCACCGAGTTTAAGTTTTAGGGCTACTAGGGTCCCACAAACTTCTAAGAAGGGGCCTAGAGGATAGAAAAGTGCCCCTTCACAGCTAACCTGGGGGAAAGCTTTCGGGTCAACAGTTTCCAAGCACGGGGCTTGGTAAGTGTCTCTAGCTTTCAACTACAACCCACCCAACTAGACAACAGTATAGCGGTCGAAATTTCCTTGCACACCGAAATGGTGTGTGATACCCAGGTCTTGGAGGACCAGGGCCTGGAAGTTGACAAGAGGCTCCAACTGATGGAAGGACTAGAGACCCAAGATCTGCCCGTCACCAGTAGGGATCTCTCCGCAAATCAGCAGACGGACCCCCCCTGATATTATAGGAAGATCAAATATGTCGGAAGTTATGACTCCGATGGACAGTAATGAGGTGCAAACCCCACAGCCTGAGGGTGATGAGGGCACGGTTGCTCTAATAGGAGGTACCGAGTTGGTTTAAACAGTCGTTTTTTCCTTCGTCATGTCAATCCTTATCTGGAATTGTCAAGGGGTAGGGGAACTAGTTTCCAAGCCATCTTGCGTAACTACCTTCGAATCTATAATCCGAGGATCCTCGTGTTGATGGAAACCAGAATTAGTGGTATTAGGGCCCTAGAAGTAATTCGTACTTTGAGGTTCAACTATTTGTTCAGAGTCGAAGCTGCAGACTTCTCGGGAGACATCTAGCTCTTATGGAAAGACGTTTTTTAATATTTCCACCATCTTAGCCCACCGCCAATTTATCCATATCTCTGTCAGGTATGATTCTTACTCTTTCGCATTCACCACTGTATATGCCAGTCCCCAAATGTCGCCTCAAAATCATCTCTGGCCCGCTTTAGGATGGATAGGAAGATCCATCCATAGACCCTGGCTTATTGGAGGAGATTTTAATGCAAAACTAGAGTTAGCGGATAAACGAGGAGGAGCCAGGACAACGAGGGTAATGAACAAACACTACCAAGACTGGGTACACGGGAGCAGCCTCCATAATTTAGAGTACGTAGGCTCCAAGTTTTATTTTAGAGGGAAAGAATTATAATGCCCAAAAAAATCTCGATTTTATGAACATTATTTTTTGGTCTTAAATAGTGTATCTCGAGGTGAATAGTGACACCCGAGGCCTAAACCATATTTTACTTTATTTGGTTTCAAATATTATTATTCAAGGATAGCCTGAGGATCAAATTAGAGCTCAAAATGATTTCGTTTTGAGGGCCTGGCCAAGAGTTGACCAATGGTCAAAGTTTGACCCGATAAAAGGTGAAAGTCAAACCCAAAAATAATAATGAAAAATAAATGATATTAATTAAGGTCTTTATATGAAGTTAATATTTTTCTTATGTGTATTTTTGTTAAGAAAAAGAAAGAATAGATTAAAAGATAACGTTAATTTTGGATCTAAACAAAACAAAACAATTGAAAAAAAAAATTAAAAAGGGACCACGTGACCTTTTACTCATTCTCTTCTTCTCCAAAACATTGACGAGAATCACCCCCCTTCTTTCTTCTCCATTTTTCTTTCATTTTCTTTCATTTTCAAGCCTACTTTCTTTATTTTAAACCGCCAAATCACCTATTAAACACTAAATCATTAACCTAGGATCCCTAAACTCACCATATCAACAAAAAGCTTGGGAAAAGATATATGGGTGTTCTTGACAAATAGTACCCGAAAATTTATAAGGTAAGTTAACGGAGTTTTTGTTGTTTTTAGTACACGATTTTGGTATAGTTACATGCAATAATGAATAAAATGCATGAAATTGAATTTGTTATGCAATATTATGAAGATAAAGAAAAAAAATTGAAGGAGAGAGAGAGAGAGAAAGAGAAAGAGAAGGAATAAGGACCTGATGATGAAATTGAAGTTTATGAAATTGTTGTTAAAAATATTTAATTGGATTGTAAATGAAGTAGTATATGTGATTAATTTAGATTTTGGACTTATAATTTGTATTTTTCCCAATTTACACACATTATGTTTAAATTGAGAAACTTGATATACATGTTATTTTGACTAATTGGTGAAATGAATATATCTTGAATGTTGTATGAATTAAATTAAAACCAATAACAGAAGAAAAAAAGGACATTTACTTTGGCTGAATATGGAATAACTTGAATTGGTTATTATGAGCTTTTATTATGAAATTTCAATGAAATTTAATTAGATTTTTCCCTAGTAAAATAGATAGGAATTGGAGGAATGTGATAAGGTTGGTATGCTAATTAGGAAGTTAGCAGTACTGCATCAGGATATATGTTACCAGACTGTATGGCTTCGAGAGCTTAGTTCTGGTATAAGATATTTGATTTGTGTTATGAATTGCATGGCTCCAAGAGCTCAATCTTGATATGTAAATATTATAAAAAAAGATTGTGTGGTTCCAAGAATTGGGTCCCGTATTTTAAAATCTCACTTATCCAGCACGACAATCCAATTCCATTGGATTTTACTTTGGGGCAATTACATATATATATATATATATGTATAATTTATTCATCATTGTGTATTTAGATATGAATTATTAAAATAGATACATGCTTGTATTTCATAACTTGATTTTACAAGCCTATTTATGCATAAAAAAAATGAAGATATTTATACGTGAAAAATGTTATATATTATGCATGTTATGGTTGAATGAATTGAATTGCATGAGAAATGGAATTGCTTGAACACCACTAAGCCTATAGCTTAGCCTGTGAATTTTCTTTCCGCACGTAGGTTTTGAAGAGAATTAGAAGAAAACTGTGGTGAATCTATTACAAGACAAGAGTCACATAAATGATCTCAAAAGATTTGGAGGTGGATGTACTACAATTTTTTATTTTATTTTTGGTTATGGCGTGTACACATAAAGAAGTGAAGAATCTTACAAGATTTTATTGTGAATTATATATGAATACATGAAAGTTATGTATGAAATTTGGTTTAGATGTGTTGAAATTTAATGGAGGATCGGTAAATTATTTTCTCACAGAGTTTGACATGGATATGGATAGTTGAGAAACATGCATGAGAATTGTATTGAAGTTTCTTACAGTAGGTTTTAAGTACATATAGAGGAAACTCTGTAAAATTTTATAAAGTGAATATTAATTGCTAGAATAATGAGGTTTTAAATAGAAAATGTTGTAGTTCGTAATATTAGGTATTTAAGAATATGGTCACATTCGGTATACCGATTCCATCATCGGATATGGGGTGTTACAGATTGTTGATGAATGTGTACAATTACAAGCTATTGTAGGTAAATGAGTACAATTACAAGCTAAGGTTGGTGGTATTAGATATTAATAGGAATGACATTTGTACCACTAACAAATAAACATATTATAAAGTGATATAGAGACAAGTGTTGGAATATTGTCAGCTTGAAAAGGATAAATTAAACTATTTTGAATTTATAGATTGGTTATGCTCTTTGAGGAATGCTTCTAAAGAAGATACAATTGTGCACACAATAATATCATTTGGCTCCTATATACATAAAATAGAAAGAATATCTTTGTAAATATTTTGCGCTTGATGTTACCAGCTAGCCACTTAACCAGTCATCATAACTAATATATGCCATCTATAATCTGAAAAATTCATCAGTAATTTTTTTGAAGTATTGAATAAGAATTGTATTTCTTTAGAAAAATATTCAATAATAAAAATACTATATGCAAGGTTGACAAAAGCATTTTGGAGTTATTATATAATATAACGTACTCTTAACTCAACCAAAAGTTTATATAGTTTCATGTAAGCTATAAATGCAAACATAATGTCAAAGCATCAATATCCTTTTCTTAAGAATATCCTTACAAGAAGAGTTCTTAAATAAAGATAACATGTACCCTAAATGAAATATATGTGAAGAAAGTAGCATGAGTCTTATCTAATTCTAGAAAGTTGTGATAACATTATGCCTGGAGAATTTATGTGGAGAAAGCATCATAAGTGCGAAGAAAGTAGCTCAAATGTGCTATTCAAATCACTAGACATAAAGGCAAACATGAGATCTAGTTGGAATGTTTTCCTATGGTAGAAAATAACTTAAAAGAGGATAAAATTATGTGGCAACATCTTTTAATAAGAGAACCATATATTCTATTTGGCATTATATGATAAGTTAAATTTAGTAATATCATTATAGATGGGTATAACTAGCATTGTGGGTATTATGAACTTTGATTGATTTTCAAATTAGTTGAAATCTTTTTAAAAAGTCAAAATATTTAACACACAAAGCTTTCTACTTAGCGAGGGCTATAAATTTTTTAGAGACGATTATAAAATTTGTCGCCAAAGGCTTATATTTTAGAAATCATTGCCAAAGTCTTATCCATAAATAACACTTTATTTATCATAGAAATTATATATAATATAGAAATTCTATATAATCGTATAGTACCCATTCACTCACTATGAGTTTCACAATTTATCTATAATAAATAGAGTAATATGATTAAATAGAATAATATGATAACTAAGATATGAGAAAATTTATCTATTATATGTACATTCATATATCATTATATTAATTACCATCAATCATTATATTAATTACAATTATTATCTATACATTCATATATCTTTATATTAATTACAATATATTTAAAAAATTGCAATATAGTTAAAAAAATATAAATATAATTGATATAAAACATATTTGAATATAATGAGAATTACAAATTTCATGTTAAAACTATTTGAAAATTTTGTGATATTGTATAAAATTGTTAAATTATATATTTTAAAAGAGAAAAATAAAAAGTATAAATCTATGTAATATTAATTAATTTTGAGTTTATAGTTTTACAAATTTTTGAAATGAGATTGTTGTTACCTAAATTTATTTTTAGACGTAGAATCATTGGTGAATAACATTAATTTTGATTTTTATGAATATGATGTTCAATCACAAATTGATTAAGTGAAAGTGAATTTATAATTATAAATAGGAAAAAAAAGGTGTTAAAATTGGCTTATGTTTGGATTTATAAACTATGAATCTATGAATATATTTTCATAGCCAAATGTTCCTAAAATGAATTATATAGCCTGTAACCTTTATATACAAAAATAATTTTGTACTTAAAATATTCTTTTTGAAGAATAAAAAGACATATTTAAGCTTTTGGCGACGATTTTCAAAATAGTTGTCAATGACATACTTTTAACTACGATTTTGAAAACATTGCTAGAAAAAATGTACCCCAAAGGGCTAATTTGTTATAGTGACTGTGCTCAAGTTTAAGGTATCGAAGATAGATTCATCTTGATTTATTCTTCAATATGGTCTGACATTATATTGATTTATTCTTCAACATGGTCTGACATTATATTGCTGTTGATTTATATTAATGATATTATCATCACCATCTTTGCTTCTACCTTCATTCATCAATTTCTTCATCAACTTAAATCGAAATTTCTTGTCAAAGACAGTCCCGATCCTAGGTAAGGTAAGCGAGGCACTTGCCCAAGGCTCATTCTCGTTAGGGGCGTTCCCAATCTTATTCTACCGTTTATGATTTCATTAAGTTGAGAATTAATAGTCCCACTCTTAATCGTAATAGTTGTCAGAGAAGTCAAATATACAAAAATTTAGGGGGTGCTCGGTTGATAGGTTTGAGAAGGGGTTAATGGGTATGGAATGAAAAATGAGTGGTTGGTTGTTGATTATGATTATAGGGGTAATGGTTTGATATCCCACTTTGAAGGAATCTTCCATTAATTAATTAGAATATTCTAATTAATTAATATATTGTAATTAATTAATTACATTATTTTTTACAAACCAACCAATATCAATGGTAATGGTAATCATTCCTTCTTCTTAACCAACCATCATAATTATAATGATAATATCCATTCTCATTCCTTACTATATTCATTCTCATTTCTATTACCATTCCCTTATACAAACCAACCGCCCCCTTAGCATATCTTTCTCTCATGTCGTAGGGTCCATAATCTTATTTTAACATTCTACAGACATTCATCCAAACATTAAAATAAAAATGTTATTAAATCCCATTTTCTTTTTTTAGCTTCTATGTTAACATTTATAAATTCCTTTGAAACATTTGGGTGTATTTTTTACACTCAAATTTTTTTATTTCCATCAACTTATGAATCTAAAATATTCAACTTAAAAATTAGTGGGAAAAGATTTTCACAATTCTAACTTTTGAGTCTTGAGTAATAATATTGTTTAGCTCACTAAATATTTGAATATGTTTTTTATTCTTATTTGATTAAAAGAAGTTGAGGTCGCTGGATGATAACAAATTAAGAGAATGTTGCACTAATTTTTCAACAATTTTTTTCTCCTGATAATGTGTTAGATGTAGATTTAGATGATCTTTTTTCTGAATTAAAAGTATTGCAATGACTTTGCCAAATGAGTCAATGTCATCAGTTGAAACTTTAGACTTTGCTAAAGCTGTAGATTGTTATCTAAATGTTTCAATTGCTTATCGAATTCTATTAATTATACCTGTGACTATAGCATCAGTTGAGAGAAGTTTTTCAAAGTTAAAATTATTAAAAACCTACTTAAGATCATCAGTATCATAAAAAAGGTTAAATGGTTTAGCTATGTTATGTATCTAGAATGATATGTTGGACAATATTGATTTTAGTAATATTATTAATAATTTTGCATGTAGAAATGAACAAATTTTTTTATATAAATTATAATCATCTGTGTGCTTGTTAGTACAATTTTCTTAGTGTTTTGCAGTCTAATATTGTTGTTCGATTGCTGCTATTTTGTTATTATTGCTACTATTTTTAGTGATTTTATTGTTATTGATATTTCCAAGATATTATTAGCTGATTTATGATCATTTAATATTTTGTTGAGTATGCAAATTTATAAATAGAGTCACTTATATATGGATATTAAAATTTAATAATAAAATATTTTTTAAATTTTACATATTTGTATATTGCCGATTTAGTGGAGCCATTTTTTTAATCTCCCCTAAGTCCTATAAAGTATTAGGAACAACCCTGGTCAAAGACATTGATCAATTGCAATATTTCCTTGGTGTCCAAGTTAATCATACATCCACGAGTATCTATCTGACTCAATAAAAATATATTCATAACATGTTAGTGAAGACTGATTTGTAGGATGCTAAAGGTTATCTTACACCTATGTTAGCCCCAAATTTTTTTTATGATAAAGCATGCTTAGCCTAATTGATTAAATTGGGTTAGCACTAATTAAGCAA